>OU744316.1:84306366-84925037 GCA_916610145.1 Eristalis arbustorum | reverse complement strand
TAGTGTCGTTACTTTATAATACTAGTTTTAATTTGTGATATAATCATGTCAATTATGGAATTCGGCGGATTGACTGCGGAGGGAGTAAGTCACATCCCTAATATACAATCGATCGGATGAACTACATTATCGATCCGCAAAAACTCCCTATCGACCGTCCTGTTTTCTGCCAATTTTTCTGATTTAATTGTTCTGAAGAATAGTTATATAAAGAGTGAAATAAAATGTATTATGGACACAAGTGGCATTTTTATGAGATCAGAAGTGTTTAATATTCTTGGCTGATGACGGATCTTAGACCCGTACTGACATGGACTTGGAAGTTAGAATGATATAACCGACATTTTTCAGTTGTTCTTCCTGAGGTTTTCAATATGCTATTAGAAGTATATTTATGTCCAATGTGAATAAATTTAAGCATGAGCGAAAAAATTAAGGATCATTTTCATTTTTTTCTTGTTCTAAAATTTACTTTCGTTGCAAGCACTCATCATTTTTCCATCCAAATTTGCAGCACATTTGGTTCGTATTGAAAACGTCACAAAATGTATAAAATGCGGATGAGTTGCGTTTTCTATAATAGCATTTTTTCGCACTACTTCACCGACATTCGCTCACTTTCTGGATTGCGTTTTCTATAGAAAAATATGCGGATGTGAACATTTTCCCTCCGTAATCCATTTGTCGAATTCCATAATCGGCATGAATAAAAAGACAACATTTAGAGAGAGAAGCAACGGCAAAATACGAAGAAAAGTGTCGAATTGTAAGTTAAGACAAGTTCCAAAAAATAAACCGAGAAATCTCGTAAAAGTAATAACAGAACCATTTTCGCGTTAAGAAGTCAATTTGGGACCAAAAACCAACTGACCAATAGCCAACTTGATGATTCGCAATCGCTTTGTTTTTATGAACGCAGTTGCCGAATGATGGCTTGCATAGAGAAGGCAGTAATGTTTATAAATAACATTTATTAATCCACATCTTACAGAGCCGTATGTTCGCGGCTTGAACACTCAATGTTTGAACTAAATAATTCATTAATGTGGCTTTACGAAAATTTGCAGCGCAGAATTGTATTGTCTTGTCTTGTCTTTTCAAATGAAAATAGAACACAAAACGAACACAAACGAATTTAATAAATATGTTGACCTGGACTTCGCAGTTCCAAAATGCTATATCGTTTGCTTCATAGGATCTATGGAAGTGTGACAGACCAACAGAAATTATAAAGGTTCTACCATAATCTGTTAAACTTTTTAATTAACATGAAAACTAGGAGATGGTTATCAGTACATGCCTGTTTACCATTCAAAAATATGGATAAAGTCCATCTTTTGATTTTTGCAATAATTTTAAAATTGACAGCTCAACTATTAGCAGTACATTCTTCTTCACATTTGTTGAACATTTATAATTCACGGTCCCAGGTTGCAGCTCATATATACAGGTCTTAATGCGCTTCGAACTTACTCGCAAATTTTTTTTTGTTTCTAAAACAGTGAGACAGTCCACAACTGCAACTTTAGTACACAAGTTTGTGAAGAGAATTTCGAGCTATGGTTCCATCACTGAAACCAGCGTGCCCGAGATCGTTAGCGATGGAAGCCAAGTATTGCTCTATTTGTAGCAAACTTGATAAATAAGTAATTAAGCACAAAGTATCCAGACGCGGATCAACAAAAATCAGACTATTCGTTAAATATGAGCCGAAACTTTAGGTTAAGCCAGCCCACGATGGCCTTCTGTTACGGCAGTCTCGGTCAATCACTTGAAAGATTTTTGAATGAATTAATATTCCTTATGTAATCGGCTTAGTCTCTTAAATAAAGAAACAATCCTTTAAAAACATTGAACAGTGTTATCTCTACAGTCTTTTTTTTTTCTTGGGAAACCAACAGAAGACCCGGACTTTCTCAAAGTTTCATATGCTTATTCTCGTTGTTGTTCCTGATCTGCCCCATGAAGCAGTGGAGCATCTAGTTTTTACTGCGCGACAATTTGCAAGGTGTGAGAAAATATTGCTGCAAAAAGATGGTGTCTTCCAAAGATGAAGACGGTTTACTGCATGAGCCAGTTGAAGTAATTAGCCATCATTTGGTGATCAGAATAGACTTATGCAAGCAAGTTCCAAGGCTCTTCCTCATCGTACCTTTCAATAACAAGTGTGGTGCACGTTAGCTGTCCAGTTTAGTACTCTGAAGACATAACAATAATCCTAAAAACTGCCATCACACATCCAGGATAATTGACAACTGCTACTCAATTTCTCTCTCTCACAAAATACCGTCGGCAAAATCACCTCACCACATCGCACATTCATCAGACGCACTCACACATCGCATTCTGGCAACATCGCAAATATTGTCGTGGGCCCCAATGCAATGTGTACAAGTTCGACCACGCAACGGACTGCCAAGGGAATACCAACAAGGATACCAACAACTAAATCGAATCAGCATCCGATCCATCTTCTGCGAGAATCATTTCCCTCGATCGGAGAGCACTTCCTCCACTCGATCGCGCATGCATCCATATCTGAGAGATTCTCCAGCCAATGGTCGTTCTTCTTGCCCCTCTGCAGTCCGCCATGGACTGGGGTCCCAAACGTAGTTCTATGTGGATCATATCACACTAAAAGCCCGCGGTTGGCGGATAAGATGAAGAGAAATGTGGACATCATTTCCACGTCGGTTTTTAATACAAAACCCATGTAAATGGTCGTCGTGGCCGAAAGTGTTTTGGCGCCGCCGCTGCCGCCGCCGCCACCACCAAAGTCGTCGGCCGATTATTCACCGATCCGCATACACGGACACGCAACACAAAGAGACACTGATCGGGATTCGGGAGGCTGGTGCATATACCGATGGATCGAGCGAGCCCGCGACTATCGACAGAGAGTGGTGGTCCTAAGTGGGACTGCGCCGGCACCCCATTTCTCGCACTTATTTCCTCTCATTCTGTCTCTTTATAGTCGTTCCGTCGTGTAATATCTCATGGATACGGCGGGTTGATGTCTCCGGTGAATGATACCTTTAATGATGAAACATTAAATTAAGGGCAACTGCTCTATGGGCACATTGTGCGGCTGAGGTGCGTGTACGTGTGCGTGTACGCGTAGCGATGTTATCATGGCGGTGGCACGGCGCGGCGGAGTGGCAATGCGGGAACCAGGACGTGGTCAGCGTGTGTAGATACTTTGGAGGGGATTATGAAGATAAATGATTAGCTGCCGAGTAATTTTAATTGAGGAATAGATCTGGCATCGTACTCGATGTCTCTCACATTTATGAAGTGGACGCTGTTCGGTGCTGGCTTTCACTGGCGCAAGCACAGGCGGGAGATGGGGAAAAGAGGTGACACGGCAACGGCCACTGGCCAGTTAATTATTGACGAAGCTGCACTCAGTGCACATGGCTGGTGGGTATCGTGGTGAGATGGACAAGCACTTTCGTTCGGTGAAACAAAAACCGGTGTTCTACGGGCACCTGACTATGCTGTGAATGACTTATGCAAGTGGGACACTAATTAAGGAGAGCTAAGAATGTTTGAAATCAAGTTAGGAATCGGTGAGAAAGTCCGCGTTGGCATAGAGTGGAATGTCTGAAGTCTGTTGCAAAGTCAAACATTTGATTTAAGCTTGCTGTATGTCTAAAGTTACAAGCAGTGGTAGCAGGCGAGGATCAGTTAGGAATTTGTGTGTCGGGAATGCAGAACTGTCAGGGACGTACTTAAGGCAGTTGCAGATGTCTTAAAATGTTAGTCTTTTCTGTGTGGTTTGTGACTTGTGACTCAGCAAGACAGTCCAGAATATCATATCTTTAAACCGAGCCATAATAGGGACATTCCTCAGTTTCTTTAAGTTTCGTTGAATTTATTGACTGTGTGAAATTGACGTTGACTTCTTGGTTGTGCAAGCAATGGATACTCCCCGTAAAGTTTTTCTCAGTTCTGACACAAGCTTAAGTTTGAAAAGGCAAATGTGGGCCCTTGGTTTCAGTTCAGTTTTTATTTCAATGTTGGTGTAAGTCAGAAAAGTGCCAAATCTAAGTTCTACATGCATTGCACTAAAGTTTTATAAATATTTCAGTATTTCTCCATTCGAGCAACAAATTGTGTACTTAAGCATGCATGACGGCTGGATGGCGCAGTTGGTTGAGTGCCTGAACTTAGTTGTATGGGATCCAGGTTCGAATCCCAGTGAAAGCAAGGTTCATATGATTTTCTCTGGGATAACATTAATGGTACTGGGGATCATAATGCACCAAGAATTGTCTAAGTATGCTGACAGTTTTGCGAGTAATCCGACAACCCAGCCATGCACACGAAAACGTCACTTCTTTTCGTGACAGTAGGATCCAAGAGCGACTATTAGATGGATTTGGTAACATTGTTGGAAAGGAGGGACAGGAAGAGCAGGAATTACAAGCGGAGACTACATTTGGTTGCTTGGGCACTTAAGCGATAAGGTCATCACTAGGCGTAGTTAGACCAGCTTCGTGGGGTTGCGTAACTGATTGTAATTTAAAATAAGAGTCTAATGAAACTTCACCTCAAAATATAACATTTGACAAAGTCTAGGAGTACGTAAAGTATTCAATTGCCGATTGAGCAAATTTTGACAAAGCTGAGCAATAAATGCAATGGAATGTATTCTGGTAGCAGTAAAAATATTCCTCGTTGCGTGCTTTCTTCGAGGACGACTAGAAATTGAGTAAAATAATACAGTTGTGCTGTTGGCTAATGTGATCTCTTTCTTGTACTGAATTCATTTGCATTGGATTCCTCTATCGCAGCTTTTTCCTTCTTTGGTTGAAAGACATGCGCCACGCACAGCAAACATATCGAAGGAGCCTGTATTTACGCATAGATCAAGTAAATATTAAATACTCTAACCAACTGTCGATCGCTTTTCACAACTTTAACTCAAATTAAGTTCGGATTAGACTCGGAAGCCGGTCGAGTTCAACGAATAACTTGAACTCTTTTCAAGGTGCAGTTGAACGTAAGTTTAAAGCTTGAAAACTGGGCTTGAGACGTGTCTATCGGAAAGTCAAAAATTGGATCAAGTGATTGTTAGTCCAAGGTATCATCATTTTTAACCGAGTCATAATAAAGTCTCAATTTCGGTCAGTTTCGTTCAATTTGCGTAGCGAGTGAAATACAGAGATCTTCCATCGTGGTGGACTTTTATGATTCATCGTCAAAACATAGAAGGACGGGCAGACGGAAATTACAAGTCTTTGTTTGGAAGACGGAACCCGTCCATTTTGAGCTCTTTGAAACAAAATGTGAAGCCAATTAAAATATTCCAAATAGCATGGAAATGGCATTATTACGTTCTGCTAAACAAGCTTGAATCTGCCGCTTGAATTCCACCACAATCGGATGTATTTGAGTCGGACGAGGATACGCATTTTTTGTAAATTTGTTATTTTTCTTCTTCTTTTTCATTGTATGGCGCTACAGTTCGTGATAGAACTGGGCCTCAACCAAGAAGACTCTCCAACTAGTGCGATCTCTGTTTCTAGTTTCGCACACCAAGTTGGTTGTAGTCCTTCTCCACTTGGGATTGGATTCGATTTGCGATTTTTACATTTGGATATTTCTGGTAAATCGGTCGATTCCAACTCTGAAAAAAAACTTCCGAATTCAATATTGTGTCTAAAGAGTCATGTGAAAGTGTAAAAACAACAAATTTATTCGTGCCTATGTGGCCTATAATCATTTGTAACACAATCAGGCGTTATTTGACGTTATTTGAAATGTCCTAGAATAAAAAGTTGTTCAACAGTGTCCCTCCTACGACACACAATTTTCTCCCAAAAAAACTTTCGACGAGATTCGAGATTATGATCCTCAAGGTGCAGTCGCGATTCACAAACTTGCGGCTGCAAAATTGTGATTTTTCTAAAATTGAAATGTTTATCTGATTTAACAAGATGAAAGCCCGGAGACGTAGGTTCCACAAGAGTTGGATTTCAATGAGCGACATGGAATGAGTTGGATTAATACTCCATTGCCCTTCTGAAGAGTACTTCTTAAGCTATTTGGAATCAAAATGTATACAATCGATTTGACGACGTGATGAATTATGCGTGGTTTCGACTTTTTTCTGTCCTTGTCCTTACAAAAGTTGTAAAGCACACTAACTGGTGATCTATTAATTCATATGACACTTTTTATTACAGGTGGCCAATAGCAACTAAGATTCACAATTGGAATCTTTCGCAGTGTGTAGAGTAACAACAACTTCGAGTTAAGGGGACTACACCTGTTTTGAATATATTCACGATGCACAATATGTCAAAATTTAACGGCGCATATAATAGAAACTCCGACTGTAAAGACTCAATGATCCAACAGAAGTTAAAGCTCTCGCTATCATTCTTGGCGCAAATTTTATTTATGATTAAATTATGATTGTCTAGTCGCTTTGATAGGATCTGTAAATAGAAACAGTAAGGGCTTCTGGGATATACCTCGTTCACGAGATAAGCTTCCGTAACTTATATTCTTTCCAAGAGTTAGGAAGAAAGATGTAAAATAATTGGCTTGCGAGGCATAGGGCAACGTCAGTCATGCTTGTCCGTGATATTATTAACAACGATATGAATTTACCAGATTTACTTTTTCTTTGGAATATATCGTGAGAACTAACTATTGTTTCAATGAATCTGTTACCATTACCCATTTGTACAGTGTTGCCCTGTGATGAATTAAATAACAAACCAACGCAATGGCTTGTAAGGTACAGACCTCTTTTCCCTGACGAATCAAAGAATGCCTGTTTAAACATTGGAGGGTAGGAGTCTCTCTTTATACAACGATTAGGTGAATATTTGCTTACCTAACTTGGATGCCAACACAAGAAATGTGCTGCCAATGAGAAAAAATCGAATAACATTTTTTGGTGTAACGCAACACATGTTAACTGTGATCCATATCAAATGACACCACATTCAGTGTAACGAAAGCAACTTTGAATTGCGCACAAAGTTTCCCACAAGATTAACGTGTCATATGAAACTGCCTGAAAACCGCAATTAGCAAGCACCCACAGTTGATGTAAACTTCCTCGCATCCTTATCCATGTAAAGATCGCAAAATCATATCACATCACAAGGCACTTCCCATACATTACCGACATCAATTAGCATTTAAGCGATGTCTGAGATAAAAGACGCAATAACTTATCCTTTAGCTTGGCCGACTTCACACTATCATTAACGCGCACTTTAAACTCAGCCAGCCACAACTGGTTTGACTGTCGAAACCCATTAAAAATTGAATTAATAGTTAAAATATTTATTAACAAACTCTACCTTGATGCAGATTCCCATTTTCCAATTGCACAGCACTAATCACTTGAAAAACGTATCGAATTTATTGAAACAAAGAAACACTTGTCACTAGACTCAACGATCGCACTGCACACTGTGAGTCTGTGCTCAGGTCACGTCGATCGCGTATTTTTTCACTTTTCTTCTTCTCTTCCGACTAGAGGGTGTTGTGTGCTCTCACTGTGACGATGACAATCGAACTGTCGAACTGATTAAGAAGGTGAGTTCGGTAAAGATTTCGAGTCGGACCTTTCTGACTCCTCCTCCACCTTCTCTATCTCCTTCCAAATGGAAGTAGGTGTCTGTCACAGGCAGATGATCCGACGCACATACACAAAACAAAAAGAAAGAAGAAAAATGAAAATAAAAAAGGTGCACGACGAGAGAGGCGACCCAAGTGGATAAAAGTATCTATAATGTGCATTAAGCATGCAGTCGCCGCATAATCGGAAAGGTGTCTGGAAAACTAAGGACATTCTGAATGGTCTCATTTTTTGTCGTTCCAGTGGAGTATGGGCCACTTGATCCATAAGTGGGCTGTGTCCTGGGAGATGATGCATATTTGTATCTACAAATTTATTGATGGGAAGTCATTGAGAAGAGCGTGGTTTTCAAGTGGAATTGCACTGATCGACGACATCAGAGACAGGTGTCACTTTCTTTAGAGGTTATTAGCGGTATTATTTTTTTGTTAAACGTCGTGGATGCATTGCTTTTGTATCTCATCCAAGTAGGCTGGCAAATCTTATATCAAAATTGTACGTTTATTGAGAGATGTGACATATAAGCTGGCTAGTGGGAGCCAAGCGCGAACTCTCTGTCTCACCGTTGCTTACCGCTAGGAGTTGCCAGACAATTATACTTCTTCTCCCTCATATTCGCTACTTCCTCGTCCTTGTGGAGCACTGTCCTGGTCTAAATGGCGACAATAAGATTCAAATGCCTTCATGAAACTAGGCTTAGAGAAAACAGATACTGATTCTGACGCATAACATTAATCGTCAATGATTCACCTTCTGTACATTTGAGATTAGCTGGTTAGCTGGTAAATGAGGAGGCATCACGCGATCTACGACACGACAATCAATACCCACATCTTTTGCACAACTTCGCTGTAGACACAACAGACAACCGCTAAATTGGAGATGATCTGGACAGTCTCTATATGCATAGTCTTCACATTCAGTTTAAGCGATAGCCTTACCGCGGCAATAGGATTATGGAGCACTGATGGAAGTCCCTCGTCGAACCTTTAAAACTCAATTCATGGTCTATGATCCTAGAAATCAATTGAAAAATATGTGCTATGAGGTTAGCGGGTTGGCTGATATGCTATGAGGTAGATATGTGCGAAGAAATTATTAAAGGAAACCTTCCCTTACTTTATTATCGATTCCAATTGCACATAAGAGAGACTTGACAGATAAAACTGAGATTCACCCTTGACTGCATCGGCTTCTATAGAAGGTGATTCCTAAATATACAAAATTTCGTAAACACTGTCTTTAGGTTTTTCTATGTTGATCACTGTCCAAGCTATACCCGTTTTCGGTTATCGAATAATGACGACAAGCATGAGTCATTTAACTATGATGCATTCTGTTGCAATAACCTCGAGTGCGTTGAAGGCATTAAATACGTACGAAATGGATAACAACCTAAATTGGAATAATCTTACACTTTATCTATAACAATCTTTTAACAGAGTAGTAAGGCAGATATATTACATCGCTCTATATTCACCTTAGTGATGGGCGCATTCGAATGATATCTCGAGTGATAATCGATTATTACAACATCTCGAGAACATCTCGATTCTCAATCAATCACTCGAATGACTACTAATCTCTCGAGTGACTACTAATCCCTCGAATGGCATGGAGTACTACATTTACATCGAACACTGCATCATTACTACATCAACTTCATATGTATGATAGGTTCATTTCACGGAATTTCAAAATGAAACCAGGGTGCAAAAAATCAATAGAATGGAATTTTTGCCAGAAGAACACAGATGCAAAATAATATTAAGTAATTATTAGCAGTCACTCGAGTGATTTGTAGTCATTCGAGTGATCATTCGATTATTAAAATATCTCGATTACTAAAGTCTCGATTCTTAAAATCATTCGATTAAGCCCATCACTAATTCACATCTATGAACACTGAAACATTGGTTTGTAAAAAACGCAATTAAAATATGGTATCGCATTTATTTATAATAAAACAGACAACATTCAATTAGAATCTTGATCTAGGATAGCCGCAGGATGCCAAGTTTTAATTTGTTCTGCAACCTAAAACTCTTGCAGGACTTTATTTTAGTATTATACAGTTCTTAAAATATTTTGTCCAAATTCTAAGCGCGAATAGTTATAGTTTGCGAATTAATTCCAGAAAGCTTGCAGTAGTTCTATAAGTATTGTACATAAAGTTTATTTTGGACGATTTAATCTAGCTTCAGCCTTCCGTGCGTTCTTAAAAAAAAGTTTCTCCTAATATTCCGTCCACAATAGTATTATCTTATTGTTCACTTTTGCACACCGAATTCTGACCCCAACGATGTAATTTCTTAAAATCCGGTGTTTGGTGTTTGGTGGGGTATATCGACATTAGCGGCATACGATTTCAAGAGAATGAAGGCTATTTGCAATAAAACTTTGCTAATTTTACAAAATGTGCAAGACATAATCATCTTTAGAATTATATGAACGAGTGAATCTTAATTTGCGCAATTTGCAAGCAATTTCAACCGCTGTAATCCCCTTCTACGTCACATTTGTTAAGGCGTAATCGTGTATACATCCACTGTCACTGTGGCAACAGATTATACTTAACTGTTTATCTTTTTCAATTTACTGAGCTATTTGATTGATATTGAATTTGTACTGCCCACTTGTAGTTTGTTAGCTAAAATTGAAAAAGCAAAAAAACAAACTAAATAAAGAAATGTGACCAGATAGCAATTTCTATGTTTTAACAGCTGTCAAAGTAGTAAATGACTATTGGATGTCAAAACATTTCATTAAGAAGTGTCATTTTATCGTGGCGATGATGCAAAAATTATTCGAAAATATTATCAAAATTCTAGCTTAGCTTTTGAAAAACTGCCAACAAAGCCGAGGCAATATGCTATTCCATAGTACGGCGTGTACATATACAGGTTAAAAATAATGGCAGACATCTCACACCGATTTTTGTTCACTCAAAAGAATGCATTTTGCAAAACGCAAAGTTGAAAGACACAATCTTTCAAATGATGTGCAAACAGATTTCCGTGGCATAGCTTTGATGGAAGTAACTGACGACATAGAAAAAACTAAGAAGTACACTGTCACAATCTGTCTCCCCAATGAACATTATTTGAAGTTAATCCTCCCTTACCAAATTAACAGCGCTTAAGTTGAGAAGCATTTATTTACCAAAAAAGTAATAGAGCATGTCCGGTTTTTGGCGAAAAAGAGCGAGTGTCATGGGTCCGTCAAGTCGCAAGCAAACCCAACGAATCCCCATACGTTAGCAGACACTGCGTCGTTGAAGATACATACCTAATGCTCCGTTGATGCTAATGGATCGTTTGGAAGTGAACGTGGATCCTCTTTCCCATGGTGGTGGTTAATCCAATTTAACCCTTGGCATAGGAAAGCAATGCATATTCTCTTCATTGCATATCTTGAATTCATGGCCCATTCCGATTAGCAAGTCAAGGGTTTTTAGAGAAAGTAAGCTTCAAATTGACAACATTGTTAATTTTGCCAATTCCGTTCCATGGTATTTTTTTGGCAATTTATAATGAATGTTTAAAAATTCTTCAAATCTATTTTAAAAAAAAAACTGTTTTAACTCGAGAAGCTCGAAATCGGTCTGTTGTTGATAGGTCATTAGTTTCAGGAAAGAGATGTGTCTAGAATGGTCAAAGGGTGGCAGTCTACGGAGAGCAGTACATATACATCATTACAGACTATAAACACGTTATTGCGGCAATACAGCCTGATGCACAGCTAGGGAAATGAGAATCTGAATAATGCCCTCAATAATTTGTTTTTTTTTTTTTTGTGTGTCAACAGTGCTCGTAGCACTTGCCACTATCACAACAGATTGTACTTAACTATTTCAATGTACAGCCAGGGATATGAGAACGTTTTATGCGTCCAAGCCACACCTCATTCTTGAGATCAACCACTAAAGCCATCAAACTATACGTAAGCTGTTTTCTCCGAATCCAAATAAGACATCCGTGTTAAAAGCACGTCTCAAATGTTGCGATCAGTGCTGGGTGCCGTAGTACATGGCTTGCATTGGGTTCCTTCGAGCTTGTCCCAACTTAGAGTATTATTGCACTTCATTGCAATGAAGCACAGCTGTGATATCTAGGAAAATGTGTGGTCCATGGAAGTGAAGTATATCTAGCACATCCCATCTCGTCATAATTTTTCGCGACTACGTTACATCGTTTAGAAGCACTCTTGCCAAGAATGACAACAACAATTCGGTGATTTCTGAACACTCTGAACTAGTCTATTGAGTAAGCCATTCTTAAAAACTTGAGTAGAGCGGTTGTCTTTCTTATAAAACATGGAAATGATCAACAAAATAACCCATGTGAAGCTGTGACACAACTAGACGAATGCATCGAATAAACCTTTCGAAATTCCCATAAAAGTTCGATGTTTTTATTGACATAACCCTAAACTTCATCCGAACACCCATTTATGTTCACAACAAAATCACAATATTGCCATTACGTTTAAGTAGCCTCTTTGTTCCACTCACCTCCACGCCCTCTCAAACTAGGCGAGGATAATCTACCCTCTTTCTAATTGTCTTACGTCATTCGATTTTCATTGAAGAATTTCTCATTGCCTCACGTAGCAGATTGCGCAGGTCGAAATTTGGGTTCGAATGCATAAAACTGATACCTGTCGGCCCCCCTGCGGTGGCATTCGTTGAGTTATCTTTTTGTCCGGAAGTTATACCTTGGCGACAGATAACTTTCACTTAATGTGTTCATTTCAATCGGTAGACGTATCCAGCTGCTTTAATTCCATTTTCACGGTTTTCAAGATAAAGTGGCAGATTGAGCGGAAAAGTGGTTGCGTCTTTATGTAGCCGCCTTGAACAGGATGCCAGAGCAATGACTGTGTACAGGGGATTTTGAGTTTATCTTTACAGCTCGTCGATACGGAGGGTTTCTGTGCTGATTGCATGCCTTGGTCATTGGGTGTCCTTGGAGTTGAGAGTGGAATTCACATCTATTGATAGGATTTGTTGGAGATTGACTGCTATTTTTGAAGGGAAATATATTGTAAAGGGGTGCGTAAAATTCTGTACAAAATATGGTAGATCCTTAAGATCCTTTTGCGTAACTCGATATAAACTAGACCATAGTCTCGAGGAACAAAAACTCAATGCTGACAGTTCTTAGAATGCACCGTATTGCTGTTGATTTGAACAGCTCTATTTTTTTTATCTTATTAGAGAGCATAGTGTAGCGGGCAAAAGTCAACACGGAAGGCTCTATCTTCTATAAATCAGTCCAACTATTGGGATATGTAGATGACATCGACAACGTAGCGCGTTGCCCATGTGCCCTAGTGGAAGCATTTACAGCAATTGAAGAACAAACGTAACGAGCTATTCTTAAGGTCAATGGGACAGGACAAAACAAAATAAATGCTGTCGACAAAGAAACATTCCGTCACACACCACCTAGGACACAATATCTCAATCGACAGTTACAATTTTGAGTCAGTAAAGGAGTTTGTTTTCCTCGGGGCAAAAGTTAGCTCCACAAATGACATCACAGTGGAGATCCGACATAGAATCACCCTTGATTTTCGGTCTGTCGATATAACTGGGCTCGAAATTCCTGACTCGAAGGACCAAAGTCTTGCTCTACAAAACCCTTATTCTGCCAGTCCTACTTTATGGAGCCGAAAGCTGGACATTAAGTAAGGCTGCAGAGCTAATTCCTGGTACCTTCGAAAGAAAAATTCTACGTGGGATGTATGGTCCCGTCTGCGAGAAAGGCGAATGGACACAACCACGAACCCTGACAGCTGTACCAGTATGTGGATGTAGTCTGGAAGGCAAAAATCCGTCAATTACACTGGCTCGACCACATCGAGCGCATGGACACCAATGCTCCAACTAAGAGGGTCTTCGAATCCGAGCCTTCTGGTTCGAGATGGAGGGGATGACTGAATCTCCGCTAAAGTACTCGTGAATGTAAGACATTATGGTCTCTATGACTGAAATCAGCGTGCCCAGGAGCTGTCAGCGCTGGAAGGCAGATATTGTTGAGGCTCGGACGCTTCATGGGTCGCACGCCTGACAATACCATAAGTAAGTAAGAGGTTTTTTACCCATTTTTGGACGTGCTTTTCCTATTTCTCGAAGCGCTACAAGAAAATAATGGATCGGATATTGATCCCAGTTGTTTTAAATGTTGACTACTTCGTCATGGTTCGACGTGGCACCAATCTAAGACGACCATTCCATATTCGTAAAGTGCAGATGTGCCAAAAACTGCCTTGATCGTGAGCATGAGCATGATGATGAGCATTTATGCCGAGACGGGTATTGCAAGTGAACTATTGGAAAGGAGGAAAGCAATTGACCAAAAAAGCAGGGACAAGAGAGCTTATCTGGTGGCCCGTGGTATTGTGGGTATGTGTGTCGACCCCAACCTCGACTTAGTAGGTTCCATCGCTGGTCTGTGCGACAAAAATAATTTTAACGGTCCAACCTCTTTCGAGTAACTGATGCTATAAGAGTTCTTCTGTCTAGAAAAAGCTTCTCAAACAAAGCCGTTCGGAGTCGGCATAAAACTGTAGCTCCCTTCCACTCGTGAGAGAACAATAGCACGCACAACGCAAGTGGTTGCTGAGAAGCTAGGACCTGGCCCTCTACGAGCTATATAGCCACCATATTATTATTATTAAGGGAACCTATTGACCCATGTTTCTTTTGGGATTCTATTTAGTGGATACAGAGTGGTCTTAAAAATGGGAAGTGTCTTAACTGAAGCACCCAACTTGACGTTCGAAATTGGAGACAGGTAGCCAGAGGTCACGCTAGTTGGAAACGTATTGGTTCAGGTCGAGGTCCACCTTGAACCGCAGAAGAAGCATTGGTCTTGAGGGCACCATGTGATGATCAGTGTACTCAAGCGTTGGATGGATATACCCTTAATAAATTAAATGCCAAACAGAGGGGAAGTGAACTGATTCTTGTATCATTAGAGAAAACTTAGACATTTAGAAACAATGTTTTATTTTCTTCAGATAGAGGTTTCTTTCCTCCGAGCTATGCAAACTGTTACTTTCTTATTTTTTTTCCTTTTCACTGACATTAGTTCTTAGCAACAATGTTTGGTTTTTTTGGTTTTGATATGTCATTCAGGGATAATCACAGGATGGTGACAGCAAGCAGAATTGAGTTTTAGAGACATTTTGCTTTAGGTTAGGTTAGGTAAGAGTGGATGTTTGCTTAACAGTCACAATTAGGCCAGTTAATGCCCATTGTGGTACCAAGGGGATTGACTGACTCCTGTACTTGGAATTTGTGAGTGCTTTTTACGAAACAGTGCAATTGGCCTTCATTGACGCGATTCTGTTCGATAAAGTTCTTGCCAAAGTAGAACGTGAAGTCTCTTATACCATACAGCGTTTGCACGAGTTATTCATCCATCCTCGGACGTGTGTGTCTATTGTGCTGGACATATGTAGCTCGTTTGATTTAAGGCATGTTGTGTCTTTTTTATTCCAACTGGGCTAGAGTAGATGACATTATTCGCTTGTTAATATGACAAGCAGTCTGAAGATTTATGCTTACGATTATTCTTGCAAGATACTGCAACGATTTGGTTATGTTTCATTTTCGATGAAATTGTTTTATTAGACAACTAGAAGTTAGTTCACCCATCTTTAATCTCGAATCCTTTGATAAGTAAGCTCTGTTACTCCTTGAATTTATTGCCCACATCCAAAACTTTTCCCATCAACTACCACCTACAAATAAGGTTCTGAAAGGGCTGCTTCACAACAGTCATTGGCCTCGTGAATTTTGTATGTTGAATAGGGATTATTAGTATGTAGAAGGCCATGATCAATATTTAGGCACATTTTGATTTCAGAAACGCGGGACACTATTTCAGAAACGCAGAGGCATGGACAACTTCAAAAGTTCATGAAGCAGTCCTTGGTTTCTTTGGGAGAAACGTTATGCGTTGTCGCATAACTCGTGCTTTGGTCGTGCTTGCGTTGGCAATATAGCCAATACTACTTCATGAACTGTACGAGCTGTACAGCGAAACGAGCCTAGTATTGCTACTTCCGAGATAGCTGGGCCAATAAGAGCGTATGGGAAAACTTATCGCCGGACCGATGTACCTAATGGCAACAGAAGACGCCCGCGTCTTATATCGAACCCTCAAGTTAAGAAAGCCCTCAACCAACGTGGTGTATGAAACTGAAACAGATAACGCTCTAGTTGCAAAGGGCTTGCTGGTTGATCGTCGTCATGCCAGAAATCGTCGTTGAAATGCATGGAGTGAATTTGGAGTCGGAGTGGGTGCATCACATTATAAATGAATATTTGGATATGAAATTGGCACCCGCAATGTATTTCAGTATCACACTCGGTTATATGGGTGACACCAAACGAACTCTTCGAAGACTCTTCGGGCTACAAGAACGATTTAAGACGCCCGGCGATAGCCCTGTAAAAGCGAGAAAGGCAGCGTAAAAGAGAATTGCTTGGTTCTCTCAAGGACACGGCCTTCGAAGAGCATTTGATTTTAGTCAGCTTAGAAAACAAATTAAGGGAACCTGTGGACTTTTGTAGTCGTCGTGATTAGATGCCCTAGGCCTGGGAATATTTTCAAGTCTAGCTCAAGATTCAGAACTTGTGGCAAACAAATGCGACGAACTCAAATGACTAGGTAGAAATATGACCTATTGCGTGGCACCCTCAACTTTATGGTAACAAAAAATTAACATTCCTTTACATACATTTTTTTATTTTACATGAAGATTTGTTTGCCGTCATGAATAATAATAATAGCGACGATTGTAATACCAACAATATTCACAGAATAATTCTTCAAACTTAGTAAGGCTTTAAGTTAGTACAGACGGAAAGCCTTTTCCCTTTCCTTCTTTATCTAGAAGTTTCTTTTAATACGGGATGGAGTGCCATGCTGAAGGATGTTTGTTTCGTTTCCAAAGGCAATCATTTGATGGTGACTTATACTCTTGGGAAAAACGCTTTCAGAATATGGAGTCAGAACTCAGTTTCAAATCCAGAGTGAAGGTAAAATTAAACTAGGTTACCAACATGACCCTAATGGACGCCGCTCTAGCTTCTAAGTTGCTAACCAGTTCACTGTCTTAGCACCAGGTCTAACAGCTGTCATCGTTTGATCAATTGTCATACAAGATCCTTCAAAATTTACCCACAAGGTTACAACGAATTCCTTTCTTCTGAGGAGACAATCTATCAAAAGACCACATGCATCTGAACTGCTTTTAGTGTATCGAATGGAAGAAGCAGTCTGAGGCGAACAATGGCATAGGCTCATAACCATTATCTTATGCAATTTCATTCGATCAATCCCAGATTCCACATCTTAAAGGCCTAATGGGCATCGGAGCTATTAGCAGTACGCTTTCGACACTAAAATGCCCACAACCAGTATCTCACAAGAATGAGCGGAAGCCGAAGCGCATTCCTCCTCTGTCCAGTTACTTGGGGGAAAATTGAAAACAAAAACAAAAGAAAATTCTGAAACCACAAAATCACCGACAGATAGTGCAGATATAAATTCTAAAAAGCAACTCCATCATCATCACCATTGTCATTATCGTAAAAATCAATTTTATACCGCGCTGCATATTAATTCGCTTAATTCACTCCCTGGCGCCACTGATGCACCGATTAACATCCATATTACCTGACGTTTTCCCCACACACAAATGTAAAGTTCTCAGCGCTGAATGCAGCCGCATCAGCAGCAGCAGCCGCGACCGCAAACTCAAAGAAATGTCACTCCGCAACGAAATGAAACAATCCACCGTGAGACATTCATAAACATAAAATCGAACCGAATCAACAATCATCAGCGAAACAATTAAATTAAAGCCATATACACACACTCTCCTGCGCTCTGGGTCAGTTCGTGAAGTGCCGACGGCATTTTAGCCATCATCCTCTGTTCCCCAATATTCAATCAATTTAGCACTTAACCGCCCAAGATATTTTATTTAGTTCTTACGTTACTTTTTATTCGAATTCGAAACGCCTATTAGGAGTGTCGTCGGCTGTCGCTGTGGTTGTTCGTCGTGATCGTCGATGGCGGTGGCGGTGGTGGCACTGGTCGACCTGTGGACACTGGCCGGCTGACCATTAATTGATTATTCTAATATCGAAAGCTAAACCGCAAAAGATACGGATACACAAACGCTATAAAAAATGATAATAAATCGGAAATTAAAACGACAACTACAAGCAAACAGACCAGCACACAGTCACAAGCACCGGCCGCATCGTCTTCGGTCCATCAGTGAGGTTTGGTGATCTCTTTTTATGGTGGAATCCACTTAAAACTCAATAATCGCCTCTTGATGTTACCGCCATTCAGCCGCTCAGCGAGATTTAAGCGCGCCCAGGCAGACGGACTTAGGTTTTTCCCTTCTTTTCGGGTTGAATCATGGCCATCAGAGGGGCCATAGACTCTCATCTAGATGCAAGCGCATATCTCTTAGTGATATGCACACACATGTAAACCGCTTAAGCGAGCCAAAGTGGAGCTCCGTCCAAATGCCAGATGTGCCGCTTGAGGATTGTCCCATCTTCAGCTAGCGCCGCCGCCGTCGTCGTCGTCGTCGTCGCCGTTGCCATCGCTGACGCCGCCGTCATCATTGTCATCTCGTCGGCTAAGGACCACTAAGCGAAGCGCAGACACAGGGAACTGGGAAGACGGAGAAAAAACTCTTTGGAGCCAAATCAATTACCTTCCGTCTGCCGAGACTGATTCAAATGATGATATCAACCAGTGACAACTGTCACAGTCGCCTGTCACAGAGACGGAAGTTCAGACACTGTGTGCCTTCCAGAGCCGAAATGTCATGACGCTCGCACAGATTTCCATCAAAACCACACGAAATAAACCACAAAGCTAGGACACCTGTCAGGGTGACACTGATTAATGTCAGTTTTATGCAAATTTTGGCGAACCTCTTATCACAATTGTTTGCCAGCGGTGCGGCTCGACAGTGCCACCGGTGACTGTGAGAGAGTTTGTCAAATGAACGAGTTGCATAATGACGTGTGGGTACTATTTTAGTAATTAATCTGAATTTATTCAATCGTACGACAGCAATGGCGACGGCACAGAGCGCGGTAGCGAGTTCCACTGACAGTTGCTGCTGAAATGCATAATTCACTGAACACGAAATTTATCACGTCAAGGCAAAAAAAGAAAAAATTAAACGTTTATCGCTTGTAATCGGTGACAGTGATTTTGTTCGCATTTTAAATTGTTTTTATGAATGTCTATTTGATTAAGAAGTGTCACTCGCTTGACAGGTGGCTGGTTTTTTGCTTTATTTCGTTGATTTTCCAAATTAAATGTTGCTTTGCTTTTTTGGCGGGACTTATGGTAAAATGTGGATTTGTGGAAATGACATGAAATGACGGCTGTCAGAAGTGGTTTCATGAAATCTGCGAATTGAAGTGACTCGAGTGGGAAAACGTTAGATTGCACAAGTTTTCTTAAAGAGCTTTGCAAAATGTGATTCGTTGGTAATTTGTGGAAAAAAACTGACGGATAAGTGGACAGCTGTCAATATGTCAAATGGAGCCGAATACTGGCGTCAAATTTGGATTTTTTGGATGCAATTAGCTCGTTTAAGTAAATTGACGGGGATCTAAAGACTGTGACTTGTTCGTCGTTCACGTCAGCAAATCTGTTATTTGACAGTAAAATAGAAAAGAAACACCTCAACGTTTGGAATGTTTAATATTCATTGCCGAATAGAGTTGTGGATGAAAGTTTGAACAGATTGTTGCCAAAGGCCGTTCATCTGTTTGCCTACGCTGACGACGTTGACGTGATTTGACAAATACATCGAGCCATCTATGAGGGGTTTGATGGCATTGAAACAGAAGCTGCTAAAATGGGCCTAGCGGTGAAACAAGCTCTCCTCCCGGCAGCACGCACAGCGTCGACGTTACGGACAGAGTCTTTTAATGTGCAGCAGATACATTGAGGTAGTCAAAGACAACGTCTACGTCCAATGAATAGATTAAGCGCAGAACTAATTTGACTAATAACTACTTTGAGGTCAAGAGTCAATTGAGTAACAGAGCCACCTCTCGCAACACCAAGCTGACTTTATACAAAACGCTGATCATCTCTGTCCTGCTCTATGGCGCAGGACGTGAACGCTATTGAAAGCGAAAGCGGAAGAAGCTTATACCCCTTTTGACACACAGAAAACTTATGCGTGCGATCCTTTTTGCGTTGATGGTGCCTAGAGGAGAAGATTCATACACGAACTGTACGGTACAGCAGCATGCACCGGATCCAACGCTTAAGGTGATTAGGTCCTGAAGAGCGGATGGACACAACAACTCCAGTCCGAAGAGTCTTCGATTCCTAGCCATTAGGACAACGCAACAGAGAACGTTCTCGAACGAGATGGCGCACACAAGTAGAGAATGAGCTCTTCTTCACTGTGAAAGTAGTGCCGGTAATCCTGCAGAATTTGTAGCCATCGGTGTTGGCAAGGATGATCTCGATATAATAAGTTTAAGAACGAGATCACTGAATTGTCAGTTACCAATTGTCAGTCATTGTGAGTAGAAGTCTAAAACTAACTAAATTAATTCTATGTTTATGTAGACTAAATGCATTTACAGTCAATTGTAAGCCACCACGGAGTGACAGACGGATCGATTGCATACTACTCAATACAACTATTTCTTTGAAGATTCATGATCACTGTTTCGTCTTTGAGGCATAAACTATTGTGATAATCGAGGCTCAAGAACATAGTATTATTCAAAAGAGGCACCACTATCTGCTCAGACAGTCAGGTCGCAATTCAGACCCTTTGACAATGTCATGTTCAATTAAAAAAAAATAGTTTGCAGGCCGTCTTTTATCGATGTAGCACTTCACCTCATGTGTATGCCGGGACACTGTGACATTCCGGACACAGAAATCCTCCTATTATGCCGACCGCTACAGCCTAACACCTCCTAAAATTACACGTAAGCAAACCACAATCATACAGGAATAGAAGGGCTGAAAACAAACGAAATGTGGCCATTATTTAACCAGTATTTACGTACTGGGTGAGCAGACCGTCACACTTTAATCGAAGTAAAAGCCGGACACTGTGTCATCGGCATTCACGTTCGCAGGATGGATGTCGCATACAATGATTTCTGCAGACGCTGCATGAAATGTTGAAACCACAAATCACATACTCAGCTCGTTTTGAACTCTGGAAAGTCGTAGGTTTTTGCACCTATCACAAACAAATTGTGGGGTCCACTGAACCCAAAAATGAAGCAATTTACTACTAGGAATGAATAGAAAAGCATTTGTAACGTAATGGGCTTACTTACTGGTCACTGTCTTATAGGAGTAAAGAAGAATTGGAGTGCTTTGCAACAACATTTACATTAGAATACAAGCCTCCATAACATTAGCTCTTACTTAGATTTTGCAGGAGTCAGTGAGAGTTTGTATCAGTGACATTATTAGAATTGTAAGAAAAGCTAACTGGATGCAGCGCAGAAAAATATTAAATTCATCATATTTCATGCTAGGAGTGGTTGCTAACTGGCGTGTATAGCGTGTAACTACATAAGAAGCTCCGGTTAAAGTCCTTGTTTGGTACGACCATAGTCTAATAGTGTGTCGCCTTAATCTTATATGTGTGGTGTTGAACTTTTAAAAGGCAATGCCGTTTCGTCATTTCGTCTTGGACAAAACGTCACTATAGACAGCCACAACTTCGAAGTAGTAAAAGACTTTGTTTACCTAGGCTCCGAGGTTAATACAAGCAATGGAACCACCGCGGAGATAAAACGGATGATCACTGAGGAATAAAGCCATCTCTCGAAGAACCAAGATATCCCCATATAAGACCTTGATAGTCGCAGTCCTGCTGTATGGCGCATAGGCATGGACACTAACTAAAGCGGACGAGGATATTCTTGGTCGCTTCGAGAGCAAAGTCCTTCGCATTATCTTCGGTCCCGCATGTATGGATGGTGTTTGGAGGAGGAGACTGAACGACGAACTGTACATCGACTTTGTCAAATCATTTCGAATCTCTCGTCTCAGATGGCTAGGTCACGTCGATCGAAAGGACGACAATGCTCAGTCTTCGACTCCAACCCCGAGGAACAACGCGGTAAAGGAAGACCACGCCACGCTGCTAGAAGGGGACCTGAATAAGTTGAACGCGCGTGGCTGAAAGCGCCCAGCACATGACCGTGCTATATGGAGAAGGATGTTTGCTGAGGCCCAGACCTACCCTGAACTATATCGCCAGCCAAAGAAGAAGAAGAAGTGGATATGGTACATGAAATCTCTCCAATCATGTGTGAGTAACATGATTGCCACCAAACCTGGACAATGATAGGTAATAGCCACAAGAACAGAAAACAGCTCAAAAAATTACTCTATTAAGACAAAGCTAATGAAAACGAAGAAGCTCCTCATCACTTATCCGCTTTCTCTCCAACAAAATGGCGACATTCTCTACACGATGAAAACAACAAATTATTTCTCCTGCTTCAATCTCTGACATCGAAGTTCCCCCCACCAGTGTCATCGGCAGCGTCAAGTTCTCAAGCGTTTCCCTCGCAGCGAAGTCAACCCCACCCCATCGCAGAGTGCAGTTTAAACGTTTAGCTCGATGGCTCTTCATTTAACACACCCTTGGCGTAAATTCGCCAATCCACGGGCACCACTCAACCGCCGTTCCCCGCTCTCGATCATGCAGATGACTTTATGGCTGTCATTACATTACTAACTGCCGTCAGTAACGCAGGGGTAATAATTCTAGACAAAAGCAGCTATGATCTGTTCCCCACTCCCTCTCCCCACCCATCAGCGCCAACATCGACCACCAGCTATCTACATTATGAGTTGGGTATTTTCAATAAAGAAAAACGAATATTTCCTTGAGTGGTTTAAGTGCAGGCAGTTGTTAACCTGTCGCAACGCAATAATCCGCACGGTGATTTATGAGTGGTCGCGTCCACTTTGGGTCGAATCGGTTGGCGACCAGCTAAATGTGATCCGAATCGGTTCGTTAATGGTTGTCGCACTTATCTCTGGTTTCGTTTTTTTTTTTTTGTTCACTCTATCTCCTCACCTGAGCGTCATCGTCAGCGTCCCCATGCAGGATCCTACATATCCGCAGAACAAAGAATGAAGTGTGCAATTAGTAGTGCCGAGCGGCGATATGATGAGTTGCGTGCTCGTCCGATTGGGAGCTCATAATCGAGAGATGCTACTTCCGTTCAAGGTCTCCGCAAATGGATGCTGCGATAAGGCCGATCCTGGCTGGTTTTTGTGGAACGGCTACTGAGATGTGAAGGCTGCGAAACAGATCTAGACGCTCGTGTGATCATGTGAGTCGTGTGTTTGCGTGTCAATCAATCGTCGTTGCAGTTGCATTCCACGGAGCGGGCAACACCTGAAGGTGGCGCAATGCACGTTCAACAGATGTTCAATCACACCGAGCACGTATTGGAAAGGGATCCGGTCAATCGTTTGGCTTGGAGAACTGGACGGATAAGACCCAAGCACGATTCAAAGCTGACGTCTGGCGCTGGTCTATTCGCACGGGCTGACTGGTGAGTAAGCTTCAAGCGGCTATCACGGACTGATCACATTCCTGTGGTCAGCGTGGCGTGTTTTTAGTCTAGTTTCTGGTCTAGACAAATGTGGGCGCTAAGAACGGCTGTGAAAGTGATGGAATGTGGGTTTTTTGAAACAATGTTGGGTACAGACTGATTTTGATTAGTTAATAATTGTGCTGTAAGTTGACTTGGTTAAATTTGTTTTTCATATGATTGATTTCGGACCCTTTAACTCATTGTCTTGGCATGTGTGTATCAGCGACCCCATTTGACGAAGGATCCAGCGCTGCTGGTGCCTTGGTGGACAAAAACATAAAACTGCACATCTCGTCAGGTAAATTTTTACTTCGATTTTTCCAAGCGGAAACGATTCTAAAGGCCACGAACTATGTCATGATGAAAGGGTGGAAGGGGTGTAGTAATTGCGTCCTTAGCTGCAGACAGGCTTTGCACGTCTACTCTGAATCTGTCGAATGTTGCCAAGACTTGTCTGGGTCCCGCACCACGGCTCACAGAAAATGCGATCGTCGAAGAACCTGGTAGACAAGGATCCCTAACCCGTTTCCGTGGTGCGGGCTTCCACCGATGGTTAGACCACTTGATAGCCAACCGTGAACCAACAAACAGAGTTGCAAGAAAACTGTAGTAAAGATGAGAATTTACTTCACATGTAGTAGAACAACTTTATTAACGAATTATGGCGCACTTGCCACGAAGCAACTTCTTTCTACTCGTTGATCTGAATATGGCATTCAACGAGTAGACGTATTCAATATATCGTCGCAAGAATCTGCCGCATTTTGTAGCACTTCTTCTAAAGCCAATGCGACATAGGCTCACTGGAAAATAAATACATGTACTATTAGGCGCGAATTTTGCTTACCATTTGGCGGTCACGTGAAGACACCTGCGGTACTAAGCGAGGTGTTTTTAAAACATGTTTCTTATATTTGATTCAGTTCTTGTAAATCTACCTCGCTTATTAATTCTGCATTCTCATCCCTGGACTGTAGATGACATACTAACGAGCTACTACACTCCCGCCATATACGGACATATACTTCAAGCCCACAACGCTGACACTACAGAGCACTTCCTGCCACTGTCCCGTCTATGCACCGATCAGGTTGGATATGGGAGCTGACTGTGTAGGCATCTCATCAAAGAAGCACCTACTACTATTTGTTCGTAAGTCAAAGAAATTTTAGAAAATATAGTTTGCTGCTTGATAGTACAATGGAAAGTCATCCGAAAAAAAAATAATTCTAGAATTTGTTGTTTTTGAGAATAAACGATTATCTACGAGTGGCGATCATATTTCTACAGTCTTTCCTTATAGCAACGATTACGTGTCACGAACAAGTAAAATATTCATCGTCCATCTGCCCGCGATGAAAGGGTATTCCAAGAGGGACTGTAAATTAAGCAAATTGATTTGTCGAAAATGCGTATTTTCTTCGCGAATCGCTTACCGCCTTCGGCGCTATTTTTAATCGACATATCATTTTTAGACATGCGGCCCATTTTTGAATGAAGAATACGTCAAACGCCGAAACGATGCTACCGGCAATGCCGTGCGTCGTGACGCTGCACATAGTTCCACCATCGTAGAGGTAAACTTAACTAGCCATTGAAATGGGTAAGAGGGTAACCTCTTTTTCTAGTAGGGTTCTGCAGGCCTATGCGAGTTAGCTAAAAGCAAATAACTGCGGCTACTAAAGGCAGCATAACACATACCATCGCCGGAGTTAAAATTAGAAATTGCGTGTGGACATTTGAACGATTCCATAATGGCATCGATACTCCTTTCAGATTTGCTTGGTCCTTCAAGCCCGACGTGTGCAACTTAGCTTTTCAAGTTTCCGTCTTTAAAACGGAATATTTTTAATTTCAGCCTACCTGACACGTCTATCATTCTTCTGAATGAAAAGAGCAGAGAAACTTAAATCTCCGTAATTCTAGCTTAACCTCAGCGAGGTTACCGATACCGGAGTCATCCGGACCCTTCGCCCAAGGGTAAAATAAATGGGCCTGGCCCCCCAGCTGGGGGTTGTGCGTGGGGTTAACGCCCTCACCACGTAAAAAAATTTTGTTCAGAGACGACTACTTGCCCCGGATACTGACCGATCTACTGTTGACGACCCCAGCAAACGAACAAATGACCATGCTTTTCGGTTCTGCACGTGGAATGTGAGGTCTCTTAACAGGCCACGTGCAGCCAAAGAACTCGCGGAGGCCCTTGACTGCTATAAAGCAGATATCACCGCCATCCAGGAAGTGCGATGAAATGGGCCGGGCAAGAAGAGGATGAAAATCTGCGACATCTACTACGGTGATTGCAGCAGAGAGAGGCGCTTACTTGGATGTTGATTTGTTGTTCGAGGCAGACTTAGGCAAAAAGTCTTAAGCTTTGACTGTAAAAGCGAACGCCTCATAACAATCCGCATCAAGGCTACATTCGGCAACATCAGCCTGATATGCGCCCACGCCCCGACAGAGGACAAAGATGATAGTAGCAAAGATGACTTCTATGATCTCCTAGAAAGAACAGACGATCAATGCCCCAGCTTTGACACCAAGATCGTTCTAGGAGATTTCAATGCTAAGCTGGGTAAAGAAGAAATCTTTGCTAAAGTCATAGGGAAACACAGCCTACACGACACCACGTCCAGTAACGGACTAAGGCTGGTGGACTTTGTCATGGGACGTAACCTCTCTGTTGCTAGCACGCGGTTCCCACACCTCAACATCCATAAAGGGACATGGCGGTCCCCAGATCAATCGACCGTCAACCAGATTGATCACGTTGCGATCGACGTCAGACACTCCTCCAGCATTCTCGATGTCCGAACTTTCCGAGGAGCCAATGTTGACTCGGACCATTTCCTTGTTGTAGCGGTCGAGGAGATGGAGAGGTGTTATGGCAGGAATGACGTCCGAAAGTTTTATCAAAGGGTAAAACAATTATCCAATGGATATAAAACTCGGACAGAAGCCTGTCGGGATGGAAATGGACATCTGGTAGTAGAGTCGCAGTCGATACTGAGAATCTGGAAAGATCATTTCTGCAGACTGTTAAACGGCGATGAGGACCAAAATACCGCTGTCAGGCAGAATGTTCCACTCAATCTGGACGATGACAGACGTGAATACCGTCCCCCAGACTTAGACGAGGTCAAGGTAGCAATATCAAGACTGAAGTCTAACAAAGCTGCTGGAGCGGACGGTCTGCCCGCTGAAATATTTAAGGCAGCTGGAGATGATCTGGTTGGGCGCATGCACCAGCTCATCTGCAAGATATGGTCTGAGGAAAGCATGCCCGACGAGTGGAATCTCAGTATCGTTTGCCCGATCCACAAGAAAGGAGACCCCTTCAACTGCGCCAACTATCGAGGGATCAGTCTTCTTAACATCGCATATAAGATCTTCTCTGCCGTTTTGTGTACCCGCCTGAAGCCATTCATTAATAATCTGATAGGTCCATATCAGTGTGGCTTCAGGCCAGGAAAGTCCACAACTGACCAAATTTTCACACTACGGCAGATCCTGGAAAAGACCCAAGAAATGCAAATCGACACTCACCATCTGTTCGTCGATTTCAAGGCCGCATATGACAGCGTGCATAGAGACGAGCTATACAACGCCATGTCTAGTTTTGACATTCCTGCCAAACTCGTCAGGCTGTGCAGGATGACGGTGGAGAACTCTCGCTGCTCCATCAAGGTCGGTAACGAACTCACCGAGACCTTCAATGTCAAAAAAGGTTTTAGACAAGGCGACGCGCTGTCATGTGATTTCTTTAACATCGTCCTGGAGAAGATCGTGCGAAACTCACACGCCAACACTAGAGACACGATCTTCCAGAAGTCCGTGCAATTGTTAGCATACGCCGATGACATTGACGTGATTGGCAGAACTCAGCGAGCCGTCAGTGAGGCTTTTGCTAACATTGAGACGGAAGCGGCTAAAATGGGTCTGGCGGTGAATGAGGGCAAAACGAAGTATATGCTGTCCTCAAAAAAGGACATACAACATCGACGTCTCGGACAGAGCGTCACAATGGGCAGCTATAACTTCGAGGTAGTCAAGGACTTCACTTACCTCGGCTCCGGAGTAAACTGTACTAATAACATCAGTACCGAGATCAAGCGTAGGATAACTCTTGCCAACCGCTGTTTCTTCGGGCTCAAGAGGCAATTGAGTAATAGAGCCCTCTCTCGAAGAACCAAGTTGACTCTATATAAGACTCTGATCATCCCAGTCCTGCTATACGGCGCGGAGGCATGGACAATCTCGAACGCGGATGAAGAAGTCCTTGGTCTCTTTGAGAGAAAAGTTCTACGCACGATCTTTGGTCCTGTTTGTGTTGACGGGTTCTGGAGGAGAAGATTCAATCACGAACTGTACGGGCTGTACAGCGACATGAGCATAGTTAGGCGTCTACGGATCCAACGCCTACGGTGGCTAGGTCATGCAGAGCGTATGGACACCACAGCTCCGGCCCGAAAAATCTTCGAATCCGAACCTGTCGGGCAACGCAACAGAGGACGCCCGCGTTTAAGGTGGCGCACCCAAGTTGAGAAGGACCTCAACCAACTTGGTGTGCGAAACTGGAGACGGCTAGCCAGGGATCGCGCTAGTTGGAGAGGCATGTTGGTTGAGGCCCAGGTCCACCCCGGACTGTAGCGCCACACAAAGAAGAAGAAGAAGAAGAATTCTAGCTTATTTCAATTGGGAGACTTTTTTAGGGTTGCACCCATATAGGCTATTTTGGTGTGTTTTTTGACTACTCAGTACTCTGCTCAGTAATGATCCTTAATAAAGCGCTCTTTTACTGAGTTAAATTTTTCTTCCGAAAGTTGGTACGCGTGCTTACGTCCATTGCATTCGATGTGAAAATACTCTAATGTCAAAAATAAGTGAAATTTAATTCTCGAAAGCAAGGAAAATACACAAATAATGGACAGCCAGCAAGTAATATGAATGATTTGATATTTTAGAAATTTGCATAAGTAACATCAACAAGTATCAACAAATCGATTGATACCAACCTGTAATAAACAAATAGTTTCCCCTGGCGTCATCTATGAATGAGATTTTTCAATGCGTCCTAGGCAGTAACGACAGTGCCAATTTGTTGAGTAGTTTTTACTCAGTAAGTTGTTTTGTTGTGTCTTCATGTGTAAAATCTTACTAAGCTAAGTCAAAAAAACACGCCTTTTATCAATTTTTGCATTCTGAATCTTAGGTGGAAGATATTAAGCTCCAAAGGACATACGTTTGACCATCCCTAGTTTTGTAGATTATATAGATCAATTACTGTGGACTGTGTATACTTGATATAAAATAATAATTGCTAAAATATAAAATTCCACGAAATTTCCAACACATTCGATTTATTTCCTCACTGAAATGCATCAGTCCGCACAGAGCTCAACTTAAATGCATACCTCAAAGGTAGAACAACAATGTGTAGTAAACGATGTGTAGTTGGTGATAACGTAAAGAATGGCTATGAGGTCATTTGAGCTGAAGTATGTTTTATTCAGTAAATTGAAATAAAATATTCTGAACGCCCCGCTTATTACTCAAAAAGTAGAAGTAAGCTATTGCTCAGGTTAAGAGCACCAATAGGCCGTTGGCGGGACACGACACGACGTTTCAGACAATATAGTGGGTGATTCTTCAGACTTTTGGTGTTTTACTTTTTGATAGATCATGTGTGATTTGTGAGACACCCAACATGCCTAATCAATACACGATGAAACGACTCAGAAAACGCACTGTTTGGTAGAGCTAATGGTCGGGCGGTATAATTTTATTTCGTCAAATGGCGCCCGCTATCGTTCAATAATTTCCTACCTTTTGTATTATTTTCAACACATGATCTCTTTCTGGAAACGACGGATCAAATGAGGAAATTCCTTAGTAAGCAATTGGAGATCCGGTCAGTTAACGTTTCAATCGTCTATGTCAAATCTGTCAACTATGTACGTCGATCAGTCAGTGTTATTGACAGCCTTGGCAGAAGATATCTATTGAAATAACATGCTCTTCAACGCGATACAAAATTGGATTCCATACGAACGCCTTTATCACGACACAATCAAAATATTAACCTTGTGAGGCAAACGTTAAAACGGAATCTGAACTTGACTTTTATTATTTTGAAGCCTGGACCTGGGATGACTATCTAGGGCTTAGGTCTTATTTGAGACTTCTTTTGAATGTAGAAGAGCGGAACTCCAATATATTTTGATGTCAATACTCAGATGTGATTAGTGTGATTAGCGACATTGATCTTATGGACTAAGTTCAGTCGGAAATGACTGAGTATTGCAGAATTTGTTATACCACAAGAAAAGAATTTCTCTCATCACAACGAGGTACCCTTCAAAAAGATATTACTTAAATTGGCTAAATAATCGTTAACCTTGTAAGATTTTAAAATAGCCATCGATTTTGATATTTTCCCAGTAGTCGACGGTCTCGCAAAGCTTTAATGGCTCTTGACGATTACCCTGAATGGCCGAAAGAACTTGACATAATTCACAAAAATCTAATCATGGCGCTGTATGCAAATTCATATTTTTACGATCAGCGAAAAGTATTTAGTTTTTAAGAACTAGCTCCCCTCGGAGACGAACTAAGAGCATCAATATTAATTTCCAAAAACAAGATCAACAAGAAGAAGAAGCAGGGTTGTAATAATGCTGCGTTGCTTAGTCCCACCAGATTTCGAATCGCCACTTTTTCCACGCCACTTTCTGACATCTCACTAAAACAACAGCAGACATCTCACAGATCCAATCAAACAAATTGTTGCATAAATTAGAAGAGTTTACACGAGCTCTTCCTGGTTAACTGCGACATTCAAATCTTTGACATCTGTCCACCGAGTGACATCGATTCTCGGTGGTTTTTATGACATTTCTAATTTCTCCAATTTGTCGGCGAATGAACATAAACGAATAAAACACACAGGCGCGCAGCGGTTTCTGTGAATTTTTACGAGATTTATTATTGAATTAATTTATTCTTCTTGTTAATCATTCTGCTCCCCCTCCTCCCTCCTCTTCCCGACGAGTGTGGCCCTCATTAGTGAGAGAATAAATTATCCAGGCGCTGCCAGGGCAACATATCACACTCTGATTGATTAATCGAAGCCGGAGTCATCGATTTGCATTTCTCCTCGTTCCTCGTTTTGTTCCTCCCGCTTTCATTCGTTTTCGAAATTAATTGACATTCGGTGTGGCTGTCACAAGCGTTCGCAACGTTTATTAAATTAATTTGCCGAAAAGAACAAGAAAAAACAACAAAATGACAGCAATTCGGGTGATTTTAACACAAACAATTCCAATCGAATGTCAGTGTCAGCGCGAAGACGAAAGAGACAGCAATTCGCGGATGTCACCGAGTCTCTGCTTAGCGCACCGGCTGACAGTGAAATTAGGTTGATTGAGAGATGATGGGCCCAATAAGAGACACCGACAGGCCCAACATCCGCTTGGGAAAAAAATATGGTTTCCCTTTGACATCCAGCCGGCACCACCCTGGCCGCAGGGGGATTAGATTAATGGCTTCATAGCCGTGAACTCCCGATAAGACCATCCACCGGGGGGAATCGATACGATCTGATCGATTGGCTTACTCGTGAGCGCTTGATGGAAATGTATTTCCGTTTCGCTGTGCGTTCTGAGCGCTGCCTGACGGCCATTAAACTGGTTCGCTGGACGATTATAGCTCAAGTGATGTCATGATTTATTATTGCTGTTGGCACGGAGTTCGAGTATGCATGCTGGTTGAATGGTAATTTTGTAATTTATTTCAGTTCGAAGAGCGATATTGGATTTTTTTATTCGAATTTTCGCTGATACAAATTTGCTCGCTGTCATGTGTCAGCGGAACTGTCAGGCTGAGGGATAAGACTTTGACGGAAGTCGAGTGATGGAAAATGGTTGCTTGCAGGCATGCAATGATCAATTCATTTGGATCACAAAAAGGCGATTGTGTCCTTTTTATTGGCAGACACACCTGCAGGGTACGGCAGCTGCGCAAAGTGCTCAGGTGAATCGAGATCACATTCTAATTCTTGTCTTGGTGCTTCGGGGGGCAATCATTTGAGAGTAAATTGTGTCTTTTTTTTCTTAGATTTGTTGCAAGTTGCTATTGTGGTCAGCAGGGCCAATCCAATCTTACACTGTTGGAGTTGTAGTAACAAAGCTAGAATTGTATCCTCCTCCAGTCGAGCTCAATGTAAACGGAGGGAATATCAAATTCTCAACCAAACACATCAAAAATGTCATCGCGTTCATCCTCCTTTTACTACACAGAGAAGGTCTGATGCGATTAAAGTCTTGTTTCTGTCTCGTCTTTCGACAGAGGATTCCACAACTCAAATGTTCATCGGTGAGAAGAATGATGTTGCCTTTGAACTCGAGACTGTTCCCTACGAAGACGATGTTGACTAAGCTCCGGCCCTCCTCTCCCACCGTGACAGTCTTTCTCAAAGATAGCATTCATTCAAATATCCCTCCATCACCACGCCAGCCCTTCCATTTTAATGCCAGCAAATGACTCATTAAAGACCAGCTGTGTGCAAGCAATCACGTCACTGCCATCCGCGTATGGTGACATTTGTGCTTTGACACATAAGCACGATTTTCTCGAGATTGAAGTCCAAGATGTCATATAACAACGTGTCGCGTTGTTCAGTGCATAATCTGACGAGTTTATCTAGAATGTCAAGACAAGACTGAATAACTTGCTACTGCGCTGCTCTTGCAATCGACAAATGGCAAGGATCAGCACTTCTTGAGGCTTTTGACGGATATGCTGTTGGTGTCTATTCGATTATTTGAGGGCTCCTGATTTTAGGAAGTGGCACAAAATGACTTAGGAGATCTGATGCGTGGTGCTAAGCGGATTCATTCCTAGATAGTTAGTGCATTCAAAGGGGGAGTCTCTCTTCTTGTGGATCTGGCAAGCAGAACTCAGATTGCACTCGACAGTCGTGCTGGTGTATGAGCTAGCACAAGCGCACAACCAGATCATTCCAAGTTGCTTTCAAGATTTAAGTGACCACCGATCTCTTTTTTGGAACCAAATTTTGCACTAAATCATTTATTTATTGTTCGATTTCATATGTATGCCAGAGTATGTCATAATTGTTAGACTTGACTGTACTATAATACCTATATCATACAAGAAAATAAGTTCCGCTTTTACTTGGCTTCAAAGGAACAGGCGCACGTGTATATTTGACTGCAAATTAACGAAAAGAAAATCTGTGAGTGAAGGAAGCAGTAGAAATTTCTATTCAAATGTTGAGTGAAGATCGCAGCACTACAACGCGTTAAAGATTAATTCTGTCATGTACAGTCACTCACAAAGTAAGTTGGCAGCGTACATAGAATTATAAGCGGTCTTAACCAAAAGTATATTCAAGCAAGAAGCAAATCTTCAATATGGCTTTATACATGAATAAGTAATGTACTTAAAACAAAATGTACATAAGGATACCTCATAAACCGAAAATTTAACAAAAATCTTATCACAAATATATGTAAGGAGCAGTGTTACCACAGGTTAAATTATTTATGAGTCCCAGGAGCTTAAAAAACGAGTATTTTTTAAAAAATATGTGTGTCCCAACAATGGCTTTTGATAAAACAATGCCTCCTTATGTGAGACCTAAGAAACACAAAAGAAACCAGTATGTTGCTTTTTTTGAGGTTTTGATATTACACTGGAGCACTCAGACTCAAGACTGGTCCATTGTACTACCGGGTGGCAACCTACAATTCCTTCGGAAGATCAGCTGGCGCCTTTGTGGTGAAGGGCCTACATAATCAGCTCTAATCACAAGATATGCCACCTGATTCAATCAAAGACGGGGCAGTGACGGAGGAAGTGCTATGCCGGGTAGCCGTCCACTCCACAGACATTGCAGAAGGTATCTTCGTTTAAACCCAGCACATTTTAGCGTTTAGCAAAGGTGTAGTGGCCCGATGTCAAGCCGGTAAGTCGTCTGCAGTGTTTTCTGTCAAGACTGCCGCGGAATTGGGAGTAAATGCTTGTTCTATCCACATCCTGGACCATCACCCTTTCACCTGTTTTTCAAATATAGTTTGATGCGCCAAGGTATCCACATAGAAAACGTATACTTAATGAGGTATACAGTCTTATGTTGTCGTCTTCCACGAAAGCAGCGGAGCCTTCATAGGTTTTGGAGCCATCTATGAAGATAGATTTCATTCATTCCCGCATTTCATTCCTTTCCTAGTTCGAAGTCTGGCCTCTTGGGTGCAGTACGAGTATGTGCTCAGGCATTTTAAATGTAAGCGTTCAGGAAATATTAAAGCGTAGTGCACACCTTGCAAATTTATGAAAATGGAAATGTGAAATAAAATTACGCCAGGTGTTTAGGTAATTTTGTTCTTAAAAAAATGAGTCAAACCAAAAAATTATGAGTCGCCGAGTAAGGTTAAAAAATATGAGTCCAATTGACTCTATAGAGTCCCTGTGGTATTGCTGGCAAGGAAGCACACATTTAAACCACGTAGAGTGATCTGTCGTATTGTGGGGAGATATGTGTAACATCCATCGTGGTCAATTTAGTTTCGACTAATCAATAAACAAATGGGTTTGGTTAATTGAAGGTGAAGATCAAGAAATATCTGAGTCGAAAGCATTTCCCAACAAACCATAAAATGGCCGTTTGTTGGATAGTATTTTGGCTTATGACCCGCTATGCCTCTAGTTTTTGCGATATCCTTATTTTTTTGTTTGAAACTCTGGGTCAATTCGGAAACGCAAACTTTGCAAAGCAAACGTATTGCAAAGCATGAGCAACAAAGCAGTTCAAACGTCAAAAGCATACAATTGCAAAGCGTACTTTCGCTGATTACGAACAGATTATTTGCTTTTTTTCTCTGAGAAATTACAATGCAACACACTCTTTACTATATTTTATAAATACTGCTAGCACAACATAATAAGCAGTACCAACACAATTAATAAATGTTTTTCTTGGAGTTCTGTATGCGTTTTTATTTGTGTTGCGAACACAGGCAACCTAATGTGATTGTCTTTATGTACTTTTTTCCGGGTAGGTTCTTCGGCGCCTGCTCCACTCCACCTGGATGAAAAAATTGTGTACAGCAGATCCAAAATAAGGAGTCAGCTTAGGTTACTCAACTCAGTCCTCAAAAGAGACTTACATTCCCAGACAGTTCCGTATATTGTCAGAAATTATGGTCAAGCAACATTGCTAGGTGAAGTTGAAACCGTTGGAACCGTTTGGAATGGTTCAATGGTGTATGTGTCAAAAATGTGATACAGACAGATCACCGATGAACTCAGGAGTTGGAGCGGGAGTGTTTCCAGCTGAAATCCACTCCATCGAGATTTGCGTCGCATACAACATTTTTAAGGGTACTAGAATTAACATTTTTTCGGAAAGTCAGGCAGCAAATAAGGCTTAGTCGGCAAACCTAGTGGACACCAAAACTGTCTTATTTTTCTTAGACGCACTCCAATCCCTGGTGCCTGGTCATAGGGAAATTGCAGGCAACGAATCTGCAGATGTGCTAGCTAGTGGTAGCTCAGACATTTTCAATTTAACGCCATCTACAACCGTGATGAACTTGTTCCGGCCTAAAAGGAGGAGACATACTGATATATGTACTTTTCTTTCTTTGTCAGGAAAAGTATCTTCCATAAGACACATTCATTCCAGTCGAGGAGCGGCAGGAATTCTAATGCAAAGGACATACTATTATTCACAAGGGAAGTAGTAAGTCTTTTGGACTAATTCCAATAGGACGGATAAGAAGCTGGGTGGATTTAGGGACGATTGTTCCCCTCTGATATATCAGAGATTCGGATTAGTTTCTTCAAATCCAAGTTAGAGAGGTAGCCGGTCATCCTATCGCCTTGTCAGAGCACATTGCAAAGGACTCAATGCGACTACCTTAACATGGCTATATTCGTTGGTTATGGTCGGCCTATTTGAGTCTTGTATGTCGCGCTGCAAATGCCTTGTTGTAGGGTTTCGTAGATATATTATATATATACCAAGAACCATCGATCCACAGCATAGAGCCGAATGTCACTGCCGAATTACACTCGCAGCAACAACTTTGAGGTGGTTCATGACTTGTAGTAAATATCAACGCATGCACAACTTACGGTAACGTACCTAATACACCGATGCTAAAAAATGGGTTCAAAAATAACTCAAAAATGCGTTGGACTATAAGCAGGAAGACATATCACATTTTGGGCACTTTTGTTCTTCTGTTTCAAACTTTCGGAGAAGATACAACCGCGAGCTCGACAAGCTGTGCCAAAATGTGGATGTCATCAAGTAAATGCACAATAACGGTCTAGCTCTCTAGAGAATCTCCAAATCAGAGCCCACAAATGAAGGGCCTCTTTCCGCAGACTTCAGCCAGATACCCTTTACAGATCTGGAGAAGGTTTGGTAAGTAAGAAAACTGCCTCATGGTTTTGTATAGCCCTAGGTGACTTCGAAAGTCGGAAATCGCCTACCTTACGGGGATGATCGATAATTCAAATCCATTCAATTGTCCAGTGAACGTTAATCAGGCGCCTTATACCAACTAATCAAACGTCCATAAGTGTGATGTACCTCAATATGCTCACGAATCATTACGCATTTATTCACTATTCCATTAGTTTATTACGCTAATTTAACGTTCACCATTTGCTTAGTATACAGAGCAATGACACAAGTGGATTTCTGTTTCCTGAGCCACCGTCAGCTACGATTGCATGCTCTTTAACACTTACAAGCTCTTATTGAGGCAATTCATTAAGACGAAGTTCAGCATAATTGTCTCGTGCTTGCATTGTTACACTGCAGACTATTTTTAGCCATAAGTATGTAATTCTCACACGACTCGCATCGTAGCGCGCGTTATTTGTGTCTCGTTGGAGCTGCACTACACACTACACCTTGATGACGAATGGCTGAGAAAGTAGTAGAGACATGGATTTACAGTCCCAACACATAAGATTGCACTGGGCAGAGAAAACATACATAGATTCCTGCAAATTCACAGAGCTGACATCTGCGTCATTCCGTGCTCTTCCCATTTCGTTCTAACTCAACTTTCGATTTCTGGCTCTGTCCAAGGCTTTATTCTCTAGTTTATTCATGGAAAAGTCTATATTATGGCATTTATAGTTCCTATTAATTATGAGATACAACATCTTTCAAGTGACCGTACCACATTCTATCATTCCAATTTCCCAAGACCCTGATGGTAGTTGCGGGCTGTAGCTCACAATTTTTTTGGCTTTAAGTGCTTGAATCGCAGTTCCGGTACGACCAATCTACATCGCTAAGATGGCTGATAATTCGATTTGGCAGTGGTGTGTAAAAAGCGATCGTGGCATGAGCTTTGTGGCATGGCCCGCCATCCTACTGAAACAGATGTTGTGCAAAGCAAAAAGCAAGCGAATAATCGAGATCTTTGTGCAGAATCCTCCTCAGCCTAGTGCGGGAAAGGTTGGGCTGTTGAGATCGATGGCGAGTTGATGTTCGTGAATTGTTTCTCTCACAGCAGCGACATTTTCCTTTGTGCACGTCGTACAATAGCGGGAACAATAGCTACTACCCGTATGAACTTTTTGCGCAAGCTTGCTTTCAACAGTCGCAGTAAGTGCTAAGAAAGATCAGGTTGGATAGAGAGCGAGAGAGTGGCATCTCAATACGGATCTAGGCGGGTGCAATAATGTGTAATAATATGAAATTCTTGCATTCACTGCAAAATGAGTTTTAAGTCAAATTTTGTATTTTTTGATTTAAGAAATGGATTAAGAAATTACGGAAAAATCTTCCAAGATAAGTTCGATAAGAAATAAACAATTTTGTTACTTACGATTTTGTATTTGAAATTGTATATTTATTTTTGAAACAGTTTTATAAATAGTTTACGTGTTTTTATGGCTCGGAGGGTTTCCTTGGTTTTCAATGACAACACCCAGTGCCTCCTCCGTGTAGCACTTAGGTAAGAACGGATTCTGGGGAATATTACCAGGTTGGTGGTTTTCAGGCATCCCACCAAACTAAGCTGCCATTGGTGAAGATAGGTATGTCAATCGTTGTGTTTTGGGTTTTTGTCTAATTTTTTCTGCCAAATAGCCTGGTGTTCGGCAACCCAACTTCATTTCATAAAATGTATTAAACGTATCTCAATAACAGAGAATATCCCGGTTCAAATTGTTAGTGTCCAAACCTATCAAAGTCACTTCTGGTGTACTACATGGTAGCTACCTCGGTCCATTTATTTTTCAGTGAACTAGTGTCTTTAATTTGTGATAGTGAGTTAAAATTTTGCTCCCATATTGAATATATTATTAGCAGAGCTAAATCTACGCTTTGTCGAAGAAGAATTTTCGGGTCGCTATGTCACAAAATCTGTATATATGGTATGTCCTTCGTCAGATCCGTTCTTCTTCATAATGCTAGCCAAGTATGGTCACCTTATTACGCGGCTCATATTCGGTGTATTGAAGCTGTCCTGGGTAGGTTTCGCGATCTTGCCTGGACAGACCAAACAAATTTACCCCCCTTCTCTGAACTCGACTGTTCACCTCGAGTCTCTCGAAAATCGTCACAAAACTGATGATCTGCTCTTTCTCCACCGGAAAACACAGACTGCTACGCAGCTCTTGAATTGATGTCTCTCAGTGCCAACACTAACAGTCGAAGGTCTCCAGCCCTTTTCCGCATCAGACCACATCCGACTAATTATGGCTTCAACTCTCCGTTGTTCAGAATGTTATGTTTGGCCAAAACTATAAAATTCTTTTTTAATCTCCATCTCAGTAAGAACTCACTTCGTAGCCACCTTAAGTCCAGTAGTTCTGTCTTTAATTCTCTACGATCTAGGATAGGTTTTTAGGTCAAGTTTAGTTTATTTAAGTTCCTCCTTGCATTAAGCTCAACAAAACTGGGAGTGTTCCCCCACAACACAATTACGACCACATCGATGCATAGCAACATAAATTTTGCTGTCTTTTATTGTACAGTAGACAAATATCGGCGAGATGTTAGCAATGTTTCCACGCTTGGCGAAAAGAATTCCTCGGCATGCCAAGGGACATCAAGAGAAACGTGGATCATTTTGAATAAGCTATCGACAGACATTTCAGATATCTTAAAAGAGCTGGTATAAGGCTAATGTACCATTGTGCTTTCAAAAATCTTATAGAAAAGAGCCCAGGAGAACTAAGTGCAACCATGTTGCAGAGGCATTCCTTTTACGAATGTTAGGAAAATTAAAGCACTGATAAGCTGCTAGGAGACTTTGCAAAACTGTGTCAATAAAAGTATGCAAAATTCTAATCGGAAATGGAAATCGTTTTGACTCAGCCAGCCAAGCTTTCCACTTGGGAACCTCTATCAAGTTCACACGGAACCGTTGCAATGACACCCCCATTCACTCGCTCCTCATTTGTCTCCCCGTTGATGACATTGCATTCCCCCAGCACAGTGAATAGGAAACGATGATCTGGCAAACTCACTCGCTGACGTTACTGCCCAACCAACGCCTTTGGCCATGCGAATGTGTGTCTCTGATAAGCACTCGGATATCAGTCCCCCTCCCCACTCCGCCACGCACACACGGAATCAAAAATAAAACCCATCCAATCTATAAATGGATACGCGGCTCCGCGCGTCAACCGAACCGCCGCACACACACAAGGCCGATAAGGCCGCGCAGCAATAACGTTTTATCATCAACGGAATTATTCATTTCGAAAGAAATTACTTTTCGCCCCAGTCGCAGGCCATTCCCCGTGGGCCTTCGAGATACAATTGCCGACCGTTCATCCGATAAGGCCCGCCCGCATGTCAAGCCGCCTTCGAGTTATCGCCGCGAAATTTCTCATTTCACATGTGCGCCGTGCCGTGTGTGATATGCGGCCCTGGACGGCTCGGCACGGCCTGCCTAACACCTGTGTGTGCGCGCTCCCTTGACGCGGCCACACTTCCGGCAGAACATCACCCATCAATGGGCCGCAGGAATTTGCTGAAACGGAACCGGCCGACTCGAGCGGAATGTGGGCTCTAAGCCCACATCGTATCGCACGGAACGGTTTAATTGTCAACCACTTATTGGACTGGCAGCCGGGACCGCCACGCAAGCGCTGGGTATGCAAATGAGCCGACGCTGGCGTTAATTGCCTCTAAAAGCGAATCGCTGGCCTAATGTGTGATATATCCGCGAGACAAAGGAACGGAATTGATGGCTTGTTTGCCAGAGCCCGGTCGCGCAAAAAGCCAAACCGCCCTAAGGCGATCGTAAATCAAGCGGGAATTTGTGGCTGCTTTTAGGGATTTATTTTTGAGTCCCCGGTGAGTGCGGGTCCAGCGCGAGGAGGACACCCCCTGTGTCCCATGGCGTTCAGGAGCTCAATTAAGAGAGCAAACAACACCTCGCCGGGACTACCTGTTTTACGGTTCGGTTCGGTTCTGTTTTGATTCATCCTTTGGCCCGGGCCTTGGCACTCAGCGATAGAGATCGGGTATCGGGTGATCGATGCCGGCCAGCAGGTAGAGGCGATGCACGGCCAGAGTGAGAGCGGCAGAGGCATCGATTACTCACACGGCTAATGGCTGGACGACGGATGATGCGGATGGTCAGTCCGGCGGCGCTGCAGTGGTGGGTGTGTTTGTTTCGATTATGCGGTGATAGATTCTGTCAACATATCGACTTAATGAATGGACTTAGGGCTGCTCGAGCGGAGTGGATTACAAAGTGGCGTTGAAAGGATGTCGGGGACAAAAGGCGAACCATTGTTCGACACTCGAGGTCAGTGGCGGGGCGGGGATCTTGTGGTCGCTTGACACTGCTTGTGCGCCGGGATAATTGACTTTTGTGACTCATCGCCGGGTGACAGTGTCATTAGATGAGTGTCCTCCTCAAATTTGTGGTTTTATTTGTTTGCAGGAGATGTGTCGGAGATTGATTGCTGCCGAGGACATTTCAGTGAGAAATGGATTTCGGTGCTGACGTGAACGACGTTAATTGTTCTTGAGATTCGCTAGATCAACACTTTGTATGACGGAAATGAGTGATTAGGCAAGACATGAAGTGTTCTTTAAGAGGAAACATACATTTTGTTTGCCCAGAATGGTCATTAATGTAGCTGAACATTTGAAGATGGAAAGAACTGACATTAACTCTGTTTCGCTGTCATGCCGGGGCAAGTCCTGCGAACGGGAGAAGTAAGATACATTGTACCAGTGCATGCTTCCTTGACTGCAGAAGACCTTTGACAGCGTTAGAAGAAGCACTTCAGTCGACTAGGCAATTGTAAACCTCTATGGTACCTACTGTGAAACCTGCTTACTGACAAGGGGCTTATCGGCAAGAATGGCAACGTGATCAGTGCGGGTTAAAATATTCTCCGTCAGAGCGCTCATCCCCTGTCGAATAATAACAATAATATGGCTGGGGCTACAGTCCGTAGAGAGCCAGGGCCTAGCTTCTCAACAGCAATTGCTGCTGTACGTGCTATTGTACTCTCTCGGAAGGGACCTACAGTTTTACGCCAAATCCGAACGGCCACGTTTGAGAAGCCTTTTCTAGACAGGAAATAATATTTCAGCATTTTCAGTGACTCGAAAGAGGTGGGGCCGTGAACATTATTCTTTTGTAGCTCCGACCAGGGATCGAACATACGACGTCGAGGTTCAAGTGCTTGGGGTCGACGCACACACCCAGAACGCCACGGGCCACTACCACACCACCACTGTCGAACAGATCGCAGATTCAAATAAAACCCAATGATCGAGGACATGACCACTCGCCCGCACGGAGACTTCGATTGGTTTACTGGAATCTTTTTTCACTGGAAGCTAAATACAAACTTTGAGAAGCTGGATACTAATATGTTCAGGCAGCCTATGTACAAGACCTCGGCGGAGACGAAAAAGATTGTTTTCAGTTGTTGGACGCCACAGCGACTTGGGGATCTGTCTAGATCAGTATCATTTTAAAAAAATTTCCTTTCTGGATATGGCCAGAGCCTTACAAAAAGGCTGTCTTACAAGAGCCAGCACAAGAGCCAGCGCGATGGTGAAGATAATCTGTCACATGGCCTCCATTAGAATCATGCTGACTTCTGCTATCCCTTGTGGTTAAACGCGAGACCTAGCTTTATGGTTAACTTCGCCTTTCCAGAACACCAGAGGCCCAGTAATAGGGCGACGTGATAAGTGTAAACAATTTCCTGGTCCGAGGACATACTGTCACAGCAATGTACTCCCCAAGTAGCCTAATCTCTGCAATTCACCACTCCTGTTCACAATACCCCAAAAAGGTAGATCACAATAGCTCTGTCGTCTCTGAATTATTCTTAGTACATTCGGTCTTTGCTCATCTTTGACAACACGCCTTTAAATGTGGATCGTTCCCATTTCGACTGGATCCCCACTAAACTGATATTCTCTATCTAAGTACCTAATTGTCAAAAAGTAACGATGGGACATCCTTTAATGGTTTGCAGTGCGCTTCGACTTCAATCGTATTTTGAAATGCACAATTTTGACCATTATAATAATTATAATATGTACGTACCTAATGATAATATGAGTGGCGCTTTTTTTGATGGGAACTCTCGAATAAATTGCTCTATCATTGATTAGTAACTGAATGATTTCAAATATCGACTAGTTTTATTCATTGATTCATTCACATACTTTGGCGTTAAGCAGGTATGACGAGGATTTTGGTGGTGAGGAGGGGAGGTAGAAGCTGCAAAGCATTTCTTTTTTTTAGGTTTCCCCAGGAGGCCTAATCCTCGGTTTATAAATATGACAAACGAATCGTTCATTGGACTCGATAGTCCAAAGTCCAAACGTATGAAAAAATCATTCATTCAACTTAAAACATTCGAACAAGTGAACGAATCGATCATTAAGTGAAAAAACTATTCGAATTTTTTTCTAACTGAGTCGAACTATCGACTCTAAACGAAACACATATGTGAACAATCTACCATCCAAATATTTTGACACACACAAAATTCTCTCTCGGAGCTTAATACATAAAAGTTATCGCTCGATTTTTCGATTTTCGACTATCGAATAAATGAATAGTTTGCTACGATTAAATAAATCGATCGTTTTTATTCGATAGTTCCCATCACTAGGCGCTATAGCCCATAGAGGGCCTGGGCCTAATTTCTAAAACCACTCGTGATGTGCTTGATATTATTTTCTAACGAGAGAAAAGACCTGCAGTATTATGACGACTTCGAACGGCCAAGTTTGAGAAGCTTCTTCTACATTGGTGCGGTCGTGCAGACTAGAAATCCGACCTAGACGTGGAGGTTTATGTGTGTCGAGCTACATACCCACAAATGCCACCACTTTTTTGACATTTTTTGTTGACTATTATTAAACACAATAACGACCTTGAATCAATTAATGATGTCTACAGATTTCCATGAGCTATTGATTAAGATTATTTGAGATGTGCTCATTTTAATTGTATTCCTTTTTTTCCAACCGACTTACGATATTAGTTAAGGGCTTTTCAATAACAAGAAATAATTTAAAAACCATACATACTTCAACAGCAGCCCGGGACTCTGCTCAGCTTTCGAAATGGGGGAAGCTAGAAATAAAACAAAAATGAAATGTTTAAACTGTAATTAAATGGAGAAAGAATCGGAATTTCAAATAAACCAACCGGAGACTACAACATTTCACATAAGATCTGTTGGTAAAGACACACAATTGGAATGAGCGATTAGCACTCATGGAGCAAAATATACATATTTTCTCACAATGATCATGGTCCGACACAGCAAATGCCGTGTTGTCCAACTATAATCATAATGAGCGAACATGAGCTAATGTCAGGAAAGCAATACACACAGAGCCGATAAAGTTGACGAACACGAGCTTGACCTCATAGCACATTTGATGAAAGTATATGACAAAAACTAGATCAAAAGACAAAAAGTCAATAAATACTTGTATTCTCGATTACGTGTATTTGAACAGAAAAAAAGTTAATCATACCGATTATAAAAGCGGACCTAACTGAATCTTGATTACAAAAAGAAACTTCTTTTGGCATCGAAAAAAGTATTCTTGTCTTAATCTTTTTAATCTAAAATGTCGTGCCCAAATCTTTGGTCTTGTGTTGACGTTGATGACATTTGGAAAGTGAGTTTCAACTGTGGATTATATGGGCTGAATAGCGACATTAATACATGTCTACGGACGACAAGCTCCTGATGGGATAACCGTGTAGTCAGCATGGACAACACTACTCAACTCCGAAGATTCTTCGTCAGCTGACATAAGGAGTCCCAATCGAAATGCATGTAATTTTTGTAAACATGACGGTAACTTTCAATTATTAAAACATATTGAAAACTAGTTCTTGCTCGGTCATGCCAAGTTGAGTCTTTATCCTTCAAATAAATATGTCTTGAAATTGTGTCCGCTTGCTTTCAATGCTTCAATTGCTGCTCATCTGTCAGCGATGACTAGAGTGTAGTTCAAGACGATGATGACAGTACCAAACCACTTACTTACTTATCAGGCAGACGACCCATGAAAGGTTCGAGCCTGAGCAATTGCTGCCTTCCATCGGTGACGGTCCTGGGCACGCTGCTTCCAGTCATCAAGGCCAAGCTGTCTAACATCCGCGATGACTTGGTCTTCTTACCGCAGGTTCGGTCTTCCTATCCTTCTCGAACCAGAAGGCTCGGATTCGAAGACCCTCTTTGCTGGAGCGTTGTTGTCCATTCGCTCGATGTGGCCGATCCAGTGTCAGCATGTCAACGCATTTTGGCTTCCGGACTACATCCACATCCTTGTACAGCCCGTAGAGTTCGCGGTTGTGTCTTCTCCTCCATTCGCCTTCCTCGCAGACGGGACCATATATCCGACGTAGAATTTTTCTTTCGAAGGCACCAAGAATCAGCTCTGCAGTCTTACTTAATGTCCAGCTTTCGGCTCCATAAAGTAGGACTGGCAGAATAAGGGTTTTGTAGAGTATGACTTTGGTCCTTCAAGTCAGGAGTTTCGAGCCCAGTTGTTTTGACAGACCGAAGTAGCATCGGTTGCCAAGGCGATTCTACGTCGGATCTCCACTACGATGTCATTCGTGGAGTTTACGTTTGCCCCGAAGTAGACAAACTCCTTTACTGCCTCAAAATTGTAGCTGTCGACTGTGACGTCTTGGCCTAGGTGGTGTGCGGCGGATCGTTTTTTGCTCGACAGCATATATTTTGTCTTGTCCTCGTTGACCCTTAGACCAGCTCGCTTCACCTCTATTGCCGTGAAAGCTTTCACTTCGGAGCGTCGGGACCACGCGATAATGTCCATGTCATCAGCGTATCCCAACAGCTGGACTGACTGGTAGAAGATAGTACGTTCCGTGCTTTTAGGCACCCGCTGCACTTTCTTCTTCTCCTTGCCGAAATCCGGTGCAGGTTTCGAACGGTTCAGAGATTTTTCAACCGAACTGCACGGTGCATCGCGTATGTGTTAGCGTGGTGCGACACAACCGGGTCAATTTTCCCGGGATCCCGAATTCGGCCATCGCTTCGAATAGCTCCTTGCGATGAATGATGTCGTATGCGGCTTTAAAATCGATGAAAAGATGGTGAGTATCGATTTGAAACTCGCTGGTCTTTTCCAGGATCTGCCTTAGTGTGAAGATTTGGTCTATAGTCGTTTTGCCGCGCCGCACTAGTACCAAACCACAGACTTTTAGTAGTCTGCAGAAGAAATGCATGTGGAGCTGAGTATGAACTGCGACTGCCTATTATGTTGTGTATGATTTTTTGTAGTCTGTGGTTTGGTACATAACATAATAGGCAGTCGCAGTTGATACTCAGCATGTGGAGTAATTTCTTCTGCAGACTACTAAAAGACCATGAGGCGGAACTTTCCACTCAACCTGCACGGTGGACGATGGTCGAGTATATTCAGATAGAAATATTGAGACTAAAATCGAACAAAGCTCCTAATACCCTAAAATATGGAATGCTGTTGAATATCATACATGGCGCCTGCACCAGCTTGTCAGTAAAATATGGCCGAAAGAAAGAATTTTCGGGTGGAATGTTTCAATCAATTTCCCAATAGGAAGGAGATTTCTTCAACAACTCAATATATACAGGGATAAGTGGTCCCAATTGGTCTTCTGTGACATTTTGCGAGGACTTGTGTGGCACGGCATAGGGTAGGAATAATAATATAAATGTAAAAAAATAATAACCCAGACCCACTGAACCGCCACACCAAGTAAATACATTACTGTTGATGTTTCTTGGTTTGGTTCGAAGCGATTTGGAGCAAAAAAAAAAAACTGCCGCAGTCGTACCAATTATGAGGTCCAGTCACGACAGAGTAGAATTGACAATATGTCATTTCTGGAAGTGGCAATATCGTCTGTGTCCGAATGAGCCACTGCTAGTATGGTAGCAATATGTAACATGCTAGTTTTCGAGAACGATTTCATGGCTTCTTATGGTTCAGACAAAAGTGAGTGACATCCTTCCGTGTGACTTTTACTCTAAGCCTCCATAGCATTGGCAACAAGCTGCTTCCCGAAGACTGACAACTTGTATCTGAGATACGAGTTGCATGTTATTGGCGTACACGTGACAAGAGCACAGCTCGAGTATTTATGGGCAACTCCTTATGTAGAGAAAGGATGGGTCCAAGACGAGACCCTTGCGGTACGCCTTGTACAAAATGCTTGACTCGGCACAGCAGATGGAAAATGCTGAGGCCGTCTAATGTTGACCAATTTCTTACAGAAATGGTGTGGCTAACTTGGAGGAGATTCGTCTTCCTAGAGCCATCCTTGACCCGAAAGACCAACTGAGAGTTAAGCTTAGAGTAACCGAATGAAGTCAGTAAGATGAGGACGATATTCATGTTTGAGCTCGGTTATGTTAGATCTCAGCGCAGGGCACTCCCCACGTAAATTCTAGACTTCCAACTTCCTAATGCCCTCCAACATGCCATTCAAGACTTAGTCAAAGTCTTGCAATCAGCACACCTTCACCTCCACTCGCATGCGTCTTCATTCGGTGTGTCGGTCGACATCAACGAGTCCTCGGCTCATTCTCATCCAGATCGATGACAAACACTCTGTTGTCCCCAAAAAAATCCAACACCAACAAAAAAAACTTTCAAATCAGCGCGCGGAACGAAGGAAAGATCCGAAGAGCCGATGAATGATCCTGCTCCAGATCCAACAACCAGCTCCGTCACAAGCACATACCTGCCGGCAAGATCGGCAACGCCACAAACGGCGCACAAAACAAAAAGAAAGAACTCCACAAGCGACAACAACATCAGCCGATGACGATGACTCCGGCCAAAAAACCATTTAGCCACACGTCTTTGTGCATTCATCCAGAGAGCCAGAGAGCCAGCGCACCGGTCCCGATTCAGAGACCCTGCCGACGGACTAATTGATTTTTTATTAGCCACTCGACCTTTTTTTAACCTTCGCCATGGACACCGATGCAGCTACAGATACAGGTTCGGCGTTTATTTCTTCTTTCATCGTGACACTCTTCGATCGCATTTGCCGTGGAATGCCTGTTTGACGCTTGCGTCTTGCGACTCGCTGCCTCGCTCTTGCACACACACTGTGTGCGCTGGCTGACTGACTGCGTCGATCTGGTTCGGTTGCTGGTGGTGGTGGTGGGTGACAATGATGCAGGAATGTGCGATTGGAATGTTGGCGCACAAGCCAACGCACACATCGACTGAGCGACCGGAAACTTGTCGCCAATTGCACTCGCCACGGGGCACATTCTCCGGTAATTGAGAGCTCGCCAGGCCTAAGGGGGTAGTTCCAGAGCGACACCACCACTTGACACCCTTGAGCAAAAGGGAAAAACCACTTAACGCACAGCAGGCCGCTGGCTCACTACCTGCACCGCAGGTAAGTGGACTGTTGCATCACCTTCACGCAGAGGTACGACATGTACTTGTACCGGCCCTTTGTTCGCACGTTCGGAGATTTATGACGCAATTGACGCTGAATGGCTTGAATGACTGCAGTGTCATAAATTAACGGCGCTTAGAGCACAGGTCCTGAAGGTCATCGCAGCGGCGTTGCGCCGTCATTGGCGTGATGGTTATGAGTTTATGGCGTAAACACGACGGATGCAAGGCTAACCTGTCTGGCAGGATCTATTCATTCATTGTTCGAGTAGGCGCCAGTGACAGAAGAATCGCAACTCGCTGCCATTGAGACACGTCCCGGGGCTGGTCGAGTCGGTTTCTAATTTAACATCGAGGCCAGGCGATAAGGGACCTCGCCCGATAAGGGCGGCTATCGCAATCTGGATTCTGGATTCTGGAGTGAGCATTCGCCCTCGCTTCTGATTATCGCCAGCGGAAGCTGTACGCCGCCAGCGGGTGGTGCTAATCTTAACTGATTTGAGATTTATTTGTTGCTCTGCAGCACGGGCTGTCGTCGGGTGGGTGGGAACTGGCCGGCTTTATCGCGGGATTTTTGATAAATCTTGGTTTTGCGGTGCGGTCGAGCGATACGCTTGGAATGTGACATCGGTTGCGGTGCGGTGGAGTGGGGAATGAGAAGCTGTGTGCGGTTCTTGTGGTGAGCATGCTATGATTGATTGGACAAGATTGAGGAGATTGTCTTGTGGAATGTGTTTGCAGTTCTGAGTGGGCGGTGAATTTTGCCTGAAGCTCAGGGGACATCTGTGTCATGTCTGTTTGGACAAGGCGCGATCAAAGGTCGCTCGCGGAGATATTCCGAAGAACCGTTGCCCCAAAGAACTGTTGCAGGGTATGGCTGTGTCAACATCTGAGTCCGCGCAGCTGACAAGGCGTGATGACTGTGCAGGATGTGCAGAGTCCTCACCAGGTACGTGCGTGGTAAAGTGGAACATACCTATACCGGATACGAGCTCTAAGGAACTTACGATAGAAGAATGCGATGCTATTGGCAATTCTAGTCATCCGTCAACAGATTGAACGCAATGTAGAGCGCATGGGCAACACTGCTCCAGCCCGAAGAGTCTTTGACTCCGAACCAGTGAGACAACGCAATACAGGACGACCACGAAGTCGATGGTGCACTCAAATGGAAAAGGACCTCAACCAACTTGGGTGCGAAATTGGGGGCAGCTGGCTAAGGATCGTGTCCGTTGGAGAGGATCGTGCCTGGATTGTAGCGACATAAGAAAAAGAAGATACGCGTGCAGTTAAGGAGAGTGCTGAGCAGTTATAGTTGTTAGTTAAGTCCCACCACACCAGACTGTATCGCTCGAATCGCACGATCATTGCACAATCCGTTCAAAACCGTAGATTCGTGACAACGTCATCCAACACTTCGCAGCTTCTAAACCATGAGTGGGAATTTAAATTTTAACATACACCCTAGCCGCTTTTAGAAGAGCCAAGTCGAAGCATATGATCTGCTACACGACCATCATCCGGCCAATTGTCATCTATGGCTGTCCTGTCTTACCAAGCAGAAGTGTGTTGGATACACGAGGCGGCACTTTCCACGAAAGACCCGAACGTAACCAAAACATGGATGATCCATAGCACCAGATATTCAATGTATTGCCTTCGTCGTATTCATGGACTCCCTGTTGACTATTCGGGCGTACTAAAATCGAAGGAATCAAAAAAGCGGACAGTCTCACAAAGCAGGAATCGTAGCAGTGAGAAACTCTATGAGGAAGGATCCGAAACGATTCAACATCTGTTCCGCAGAAGCAGCTCCTTGGAGAACACTTGAGTTAAAGTAATTCATCAGACGGATTCAAATTGAGCACTGATACGAACAAATTCAACATCGCAACCTCGAACATTTTTTAACGGACTGTCCTTGCTGACCTTGCTAAATAATTTGAAAACTAAAATATTGAAACTATTTGACCCCCTTCGGGACTGCTTGGACCTCTTATAGTGATCGACAAATTATTTCTGCAAGAGCTCTGGAAATCCAGCCTATCTTTGGATGAATCGATACCAAACAACCTAGCGCACAAATGGACAAATTATTTGGAACAGTTTCTGTAAGCGAGCTTAGCATCCCACGCAATGTACTGAAATCATAGGCAAAGGTAATTGAGATGCATACATTTTCAGATAGTAGCCTAAATGCATTTAGCTAGTGCACATACCTAAGATCTATAAACGAGGACGGCAATATCTACGCTCAATTGTTGTGTTCAAAATACAGAGTTGGGGCCTTAAAATCCACAAGAATAGTTCGATTGGGACCTCGGAAAACACCACCTTATTTTCATATACGGTTCTGGCGGATATTAGGACCACACTAGGTCTCTCGGTAGTAAACCATTCATTCAACAATGCCACATTGGAAGCAACAAGTTGGGCTAAGTGAATGAAAATCCGTCAGGTAACCCCATTACCTACGTACTTATCATAGCTGTCCCATGTGGGTTAGCGGATACCAAGTCTGATGACAAGGATTTGGGTGTTGGAGGGGGCTTGTCTCAGCGCTTCTTCAATGAAGTCTTATAGATCAGGACAAACCTTATACGAGTGGACTAATTTCTGTTTAAATTGGTCAGAGGTCACACTGACAGAGCTATGTAATAATATGGGTGGCGCTACAGCCCGTAGGGGGCCAGGGCCTAGCTTCTCAGCAACCACTCGTGTTGTGCGTGCCATTGTTCTCTCACAAGTGGAAGGGACCTACAGTTTAATGCCGAATCCGAACGGCTTTGTTTTGAGAAGCTTTTTCTAGACAGGAAATACTCTTTGAGCATTGTCAGTGACTCGAAAGAGGTGGGGCCGTGAAAATTGTTTTCGTCGCACAGAGCAGGAATCGAACCTACGACTACGAGGTTGGGTTCGACGCACATACCCACAACGCCACGGGCAACCAGCGAGCTATGAGCTTGGTCAATAACTTGAACTCTGTGTCTTACTAGTTTAATCAAAAAACCCACCAGAGGTTATGGCACAACGGCTCCGTCTTCCTGAAGGATTCCTTCTTTTAGAAAAGTACTGACTCATTCAACTTTGGATGACTAACTCAACTACTATCACATCGTTGATCAACTAGTTGAGGAGATTTATAGCGTAATTCAAAATTAAGTATATGCTGTCTACAGTAAATGACATACGATATCCACGTCTTCAGCAGAGCTTCAAAATGAGCATCTTTACCATCATATCTAACCCCATTACCGGGATCAAGCAAAGAGAAAGAATAAATCTTGTCCTCTCCTGTTTTTCCTTGGTCAAGAGGCAAATCAGCAATAGAGTCTTCTCCCCTAGGCCCAAACTGAGTTTATATAAAATACATATCATCCCAGCCCAGCTATATAGAGAGGGGCGCAATAGTTGGTGCTGTTTGTGTTGATGAGACTTGGAAGAAAAGACATGAACCTAGTCAGGCAACTACGGTATCAACGTCTATTATGGCATATAGAGCGTATATACCATACAACTCAGCTCCGGCTCGAAGACTCATTTACTGTGAATATGTGGTATAACGCTGCATACAAGGTCATACAAGTGGAAATCGCGTTTATCACTCGGCATTAGAACCAAAGAGACCAACAACTTCTATTTGGGTGGTGCTAGAGCCCGTAGATGGTCATTGCTTAGTTTCTACAGCAACCACTCGTATTGTGCATGCTATTGTTCTTTCAGTAGTCGAAGGGACTTACAGTTTTATGCCGAACGACCAAATTTGAGAAGCTTTATCTAGACAATTATATTCTTTGAGCACCTTTAGTAACTCGAAAGAATTGGGGCCGTGGAAAATATTTTGTCGTAAAAGGGATCGAACCTAGACACGTATGTAGGTCCCAATCCGCTTGGATCGACGCATGTACCGTCAGCGCCAAGGGCCACCATGTCCTACAAATTCCGAAGAGGCCAAACAATTTTCTTGGATGAACCAGAATCCTTGACTGACTCAATGTGCTCCTTTCCACAAACGTTCACAAATCTCTCGGCTGTATACCAAAAACAAAAGTCGATAATGTGCCTTTATGCCACACGACGGTCAACTGATGGACATCAACATTCAACTTTAGGAGTGTGGTTTAAAAATGGCACTAAGTACCAATTTGTTTCTCAAAGAAGCACCACCTTAGTCGCACACATTCATTGGGGAGAAGATCTAGTGGCATTTCTAAGACGGTTGTAGGCATTGCTTTGAATGCACCAGTAATACAAAGGTATATGCTGGCTTGTAGTGCCATCCATAGGACTAGGATAGCGTTCATCAGTATTGGTCGTCCTATTGGAGTATATTGGTCAGCTTAGGTCTGTTTTATGCATTTCGAAGCGTTGACAAGCGACTTGTGCAGGCTCAGGCGTCTGCAATTAGCCTTTGTCAGTGAACTTCTACTCTCACCTTCACGTGGTGAAATCCGGTAGCTGAGCACCTTCGACTGAAGTTGGGGTACCTAACCCCCCTGGGGAGGCATTGGCGGCTGCTAACGAGTGTGGGTGAGTCTTTAACAGGACTCATATCTCTTGGTGGCGGAGGAGCTTATCATCATATTAGCCAACGGGGACATCCGGAGCTACCCGGTACACCCCTTATTTAGAACTACTCTGACAACTTCAGAGCTCAGATGTAAAAGTTTGCCTGAAACCCATCATAAAGGTGCGGCAATCACAACCTCAGCGAGGTTACCGATACCGGAGTCAGCCGGACCCTTCGCCCAAGGGTAAAATAAATGGGCCTGACCTCCTAGTTGTTGGTGAGCTTAACGCACTCACCACGTAAAAAACAAAACGTTCAGAGACAACCAAATGCCTCAGATATTGACGGATTTACTGTTGACGACCCCAGCGAACGAACAAATGACCATGCTTTGCATGCCGAAGAACTTGGGGGGCCCTTGACTGCTATGTATGCAGTTGCGGTTATATGCGTGCAGTCAATCCCAACTTTAAATACCGAACTGGTTAGTTAGTTCGATCAAGATGATTGACATTGCCATTGATTAGTTTGGCCAGCTTATTGAAGGAGTAAGGCCCTAAGTGGCTTAACTTTTGGGAGGGGCGTTTTTGAAGCCCCTTCAATGTTGTTGTGGAGCATACTGAATCTTAAGGCCTGAGTTCCAACTTCCAACAAACCAGTCCCCAGTGATAAAGTTGCAAAAACTAAGAATCCTGAGCGTTGGGTTGTAGTCTCAGATTGATAGCGGGCCTGCGTTATCAAGGTGACACTCAATATCATCGGATTATCTACATTTGGTGTGATCAACAACTGCTGGTATCAACCGAAGTATAGCTGACCTCCACCATTTCTAGAATGCCACGCTGTCTAAGTAACTTAATAAATTGGGTGCTAAAATTCTCGGTCGCCTCCTTAAGACATAATCCGCAGCTCCAAGAAGTCCTTGAGTTAAGTGTGACTGCACCTATGCACTTGGCAGAGGCAAATGCTCCACGGTTATTATAGTTTCCGCTCGCAAGGCGTTACGTTTAATAATGATGCGCAATCTTTGATTCAGTTGTGACGATTCCCAGGCGACGAGTCAGTGTCAGAGTCTGCTGGTCAGGCTTTCACTGGGTCTGGAGGGGAAGCTGGTTGGGAACATCTTATCTCGAACAGGATAAGCGAGAGCAGACATTGAACTCGAGATGAGATCTACATTAGCCTGTGAAGGATGGTAGAGTGTTCCGGACGGAGTTCCTTACACACTTCCGTCGCAGGCTGCTATCTGGGCTCTAATGATCCCACAAACTATTCGACGGACAGCGATTTCATAACATACCCCATCTAATTGTGACATCTCTCGTCCGTCTGTCTTCAGTCGAAATGCTCATGTCACCCGGAGACAGTCATAGTTCAGGCAACAGGCTTATTCCCCTCCGCTGCAGCAAACGGTTCCAGTACAAGTCCACCCCACCGGTTTCAGTCACGAGTACTTTTCACTCGGCACTCTCGAGCCCATCTTACTTTCGCATTTTATTCATTTCGACAAGGTCCCCCGCCCGGCCGCACCACTTTAAGGTCGAATATTTTGCATGTGCCTGCAGTTAGGCCAAACCAATGCCAACGATATAAATTGCACTGTTTATTAATAATTTATCAGCTCAGTCCGGTGGGCCGACTAGCTGCGCGTTGACGCGCAATTACCATGATCGCATCGTAAACCACTCGCCAATGGGTTTCGCAACATTGTTGCCGTCGCTGTGACATAACTCATCGAACTAGGCCACCATTAGACGGGATTCTGGCTCGATCCGTGAGTGTGTGTCCAGATGCACTGATCTCCTATCAAGATGCTCCAGTCTCTGGTGATCACATCTTCGATTGGTGGCGGTTCGCTAGCCAACTCTTTTGTCCGTCTGCACGTGCAGTCTTGACGCTCCGAACACTCATTGCGTGTACGCGTCTCGCATGGGAGACGAGTGTTCTAGATACCGGACGGGAATAGGAATAATTTAATCATCGAGAGTGTACGAGTCTGACGCTCCGGCGAGTGATACCTGACGCCGCGCGACTCGGCGTGCAACTTTGGTTTCCTTGTTTGTTCACTTGAACGCCCGCCGCTCTGCTGGTGGGGTCTGCTGTGTCTTGGGATATAACTCACCCTATCATGAATTGGCATATGAAATGAATTGATTAACATATTATCCACTGTGCTGCGTCTGCGTTAGGGAGAGCCCGGCGCGGCACACTAATTGCGTGCTAACTCAGCTGGGAGTGATTATTCAATTGGAACTCGGTTCGGTGTGTTCGGCGGCTCGCGGAAGAATGACACTAATAGGCTTAAGTCATTGCAGACCAGATTGGGGGAACATTCATGAAAATCGAGGATGACCTAGTGTAACCCACGTGCGTGAAGGTTCACTGTGAGGAAAACAGAAATGTGTTGGCGGATGGTTATGTTAATTGGTTTGTTACTCTGTTGCGTGACATCTATAACTGTTGAGAGCTCGCACTGCAGCGGTTCAAGTGTGGAACGAACGCAACACCTCGCGAGGTGACCATGTGTGTGATGATGATTGACTGGAGGTGGCTACTGGGTAAACAGTACGAGATTATTCAGATGAGTGCTTCAAGAAAAATTATCACTACACTCTGTCTGGCGTCGTTTGAAATGGACTGCGACTGGTGTGACTAACGATGAAATAAGAAAAAGCAGAGCTCGTGAGATGACTAGCACTTGGCCACATTCAGACTTGGAGGCGACCAGGCAGAGCGATTGGAAGCGTTGAGTGTGTATAGTGCATGCAAACAAGACGTGTGCTGTCACTTTTCTACTTCCTTGACTGTGATGCATCTATATTCGATCATGAACTGAGTTTCGTTATCCAGACTGGGCAGCGATAGGACGGCGTTCGCAGTAACATAACAATAACCCTAAGTTATTGACAATAATCATGCCGATTATGGAATCCGGCGGATCGACTGCGGAGGGAGACACTCACATCCGCAATCGAAGTTCAACCCTATTATGGAATCCGTCGGATGAACTACATTATCGGTCCGCAAAACATCCCTATCGACTCCTTCCGTAATCAGCTGTTTGCTGTCAATATTGATTTTGTTGATTCAATTGTTCCGAAGAATAGTTATTTATGGAGTGAATTAGAGTATATTATGAAGTCAAGTGCACTTTTTATGTATTGAGTAGAGCACGAAAATTATTCCCAAGATATTCGTTTTAAGATAAGAACTAGGGCGAAGGACATTTAAACGTAGTAGAAGAAGTTTTTTTTGTAATCAACCTTCACTTATGCACCCTTCGTTCAAATTTGAAAATGATTCAGGCTGACTAAAGTTGGATTAAGATATGTTATCTTGACGAAAACGCTGCCACCTGTGTTAACATCCTCATTCTTGTTTTCGGAACATAAGTTTGCAGCATGTTTAAGATTCCTGGATGAGAATGGATATCGGACCAGTACTGTCGACAGTTGTTTCAGTTGTTCTTTCCGAGTGTAGCTATTAGAAAAATATGTACATATGTCCAATGGGAATAAATTAAAGCATGAGCGAAAAAACGGGAAGCAAATTATATTTGAATCAAGGATAAATTTCGTTTGTTTCTTGTTCTAAAATTTACTTCCGCTGTAACCACACATCCTTTTTCCACCAAATTCCCCCCAAATCCGCAACTCATTTGGTTCGGATTGAAAACGTCACAAAATGTATGAAGTGCGGATGAGTTGCGTTTTCTATAATAGCATTTTTTTCGCACTACTTCACTGACATCCGCTGCCTTTCTGGTTTGCGTTTTCTATAATAGGAAAATATGCGGATTCGAACTTTCCCTCCGCAGTCGATCCGCCGGATTCCATAATCGACATGAATATATCCAGACATAGCAAATGCATCAAGTTTCCGACAACAAATTCAATAATCTGCTACCTAATTACTTTACTCTCTAAGGGCACAAGGGACAGGACTTCCGAGGTGTGCCTTGAATGCGATTCCATTCAGTTGGCGACAGCTTTGTAGCCTAAAAACTTGACTATTTCCGCTTGGGCACAACTCCTTACGGGTAGATGGAGGCGGTTGGATTTGCCTGGGAATCTTGTGTGTATACGTTGCTGGAGTGACTGGGACTGTATGAGACATAGTTTATATTGTAATGTTTAATGCTGGCCCGTTCCCCTTAGCTGTATAAGCCGCAGCAATAATTTGCAGTCGATATTTGTTTCAAGTCTGATTTTTTTTACCAAAAATAGTTAAATCTATGCAAAGATTGTTACCACTAATCTATACTATTCTCGTCACAAAAACTTGATTTTTATGGCCCACATGTATGTATAATGTCTGATATGTACAACGATGAATTTGTAAAAATAAAAAAAAAACACATGAATTCAACTGTCCTCTACGTAGCGTGAATTACATTCTATATCGATCAAATGCCACTTGACACTTTTGGCATCTAGGATGATACAACCTTACGCAATAGTTTTTCGTAGATACATGTGCTTATTATTTGTGTTTTTAAAGTGAGCTTGCTTTGGATCACGGCCAAGTTATTTTTCTTCTTTAAATGGCGCTACAGTCTGGGGTGAACCTGAGCCTCAGCCAAAATGCCTCTCCAGCTGTCACCATCCTTAGCCAACTGCCTCCAATTTCGCACCCCTCCATTACCTCGATCGCGCGCTTCTCATGCTAATTCTTTTTCCTTTTGAGAAGCCGGTGCTCTTCCCTTCTTTTAAGTTTGTAGAGCTCACGAACCGCTCTCGTCTTTTTATCCAGAGTCGCCTTATATGCTGCTAGCTTCGCTGAATGCGCCTGCCGGCACTCGTCTCCAAGCCATGGGTTATTGCTGGGTGGTGTTTTAAAACCCGTGTTTTGACAACGGTTCCACTGTTCGTCGATTGTTTCGCCTGGCAGGGTTGCACTCTCTGAGAGCTTCAGGGAGACTCGATCGGAAAAGTTCCCAGCGGTCGATTTCGATTGTAGCTTTCCGACGTCAAACTGTTTTGGTCTTGCTCTACTCCGTTGTACTATCGATATGCGAGTTCTGAACTTGGCTACAACAAGGTGATGATCCGAGTCGATGTTAGCACCTCGGAACGTTCAGACATCAAGGACACTGCAGGAGTGTCTGACGTCGATCGCAATGTGATCAATCTGGTTGAAGGTTGATTGATTAGGGGACCGCCAGGTCTCTTTCTGAATGTTGAGGTGAGGGAACCGCGTGCTGGCTACGGAAAGGTTTCGCGCAGTCACGAAGTCCAACAGCCTAAGTCCATTGTCGGACGTGTTGTCGTGTAGGCTGTGTTTTCCGACAACTCTAGCAAAGATTTCTTCCTTGCCCAGCTTTGCATTAAAATCTGCTAGAACGATCTTGGTGTCGTAGCTGGGGCATTGATCGTATGATCACGGCCAAGTCACGCGTGCAATAACTCCTTAGGAGTTGCATGGAGGAAAAATAACCAGAAAAGATAGACAGCCTTTTTGGTCTTGGGAGCCTGTCTTTGATTTAAAATTTCTGGGTTCTCACTTCTTTAACTACTCTACACTCTTTAACTAACTACACCTGCGTTCAAGTGGGTCCCAATAGACCACCTTCACCACAATGGCGTATATAGGTGTAAGATTCAAGGCTGCTAGACGTGGCGACTTGTCGCCAAACTAGCTATTTTAAGTTTTATTTACCGACACAAGAATCGCCACACCTTACAAATGCCGATATTTTGAACTCTTGGCGATTTTTTTGTTTCAAAATTAATATTTATTTATTTTTTTTTTTCATGAATGAAACTTCACATCTTTCACATTATTAGTTACTGAATAAGAACACATAAAATTTTGTATAATGAACATCAATTAAAAATGCATAAACAAAACAAAATTCCTGTGTAATGATTATTAGTTAGGCAATGAGACTGATTTACAACAGCAAACTCAATGCGAGGATGAAGGTCTCCGATACACAGCCCTCATGCTGCCAATGTTCACCCATGTCTGTGTGTGGTGCAACGTTAGTGCAAGCTTGACGCACAAGATTCGAGTTTTTTAGAGTGATTGTCTTAGGGCTTGCCTTCGCCTTCATAGAACGCCCCAAGGTTATATTGCCAGTGCGATGATGTCGACCGATTACTTGATCACTGAGGGTTACTACTCCAACCTACAAAGATCAGTAAGTTGCCATAGACTTGTAGTTTTTTATAAAATATTTCTTGAATATTTATTTTTGACATTTTAACATTTTTCGATTTATTTTTCCAATTTGGCCAATTTAAAATTTGGCAAAATTTCTATTTGGAACATGACAATAATAATAAATCACGATCTAAGAAAAATCTTATTAGGCTTCCACGCCACTAACGAAAATCAGTTTATGGGTTGCCAGAGACCATGGTGACTGAAATCATTAAAAATGTATATATAACCCATAGCCAAAGCTCATGTTTTCACCTTTTCAAACAGAAACCGCCTTTGAGGCAGGATTTCCTCGTAGTCTTTAAAAAGTTTCCCTAAAAGTTTGGTTACTACGGGAGGACGGAAGTCTTTTCTTCTTCCTTCCGTCAAGATTAAACATCCTAGTCTACCTGAAATTGATTAAGAATGTCGTAATTAATTCGGAGCAAGAATCTACTAAATAAATAGCCCATAATTTTACCACAGGCTAAAACAGCTTTTCGCACTGTGAGGGTTATAGAGCAATTTTTCGGAAAGGAAATTGAAATTCTACAATGGCCAGCACGTTCCACTGGCTTTTAAAAAAGTGGGGGGCTATCTTGCAAGAACATTTCTAAAGCAGCATTTCGGAAAAATGGGTAGCAAGAGCAAGAAAATACATTTAATTTTATTTAAATCGCATGACATGACGGACATTTTTAAAAAGCTAGAGGGTTATGAAAACGTGTTCAATTTAGAGGGAGTTCGACTTATAGAGTGGGTTTTTTTATAGACTTGAGGCAAAAATATGCTTTTGTCGTAAGACCCGATTGCATAGTAAGGAATACTTGCTTTCGTATTTATATTTTCGAGTAGTATACAAGGTGACCCGTGGCGTTTTGGGTATGTGCGTCGACCCCAACCTCGACGTCGTAGGTTCGATTCCAGCTCTGAGCGACAAAAATAATTTTTACGGCCCCACCTCTTTCGAGTCACTGACAATGCTCAAAGAGTATTTCTTGTCTAGAAAAAGCTTCTCAAACATGGCCGTTCGGAATCGGCATAAAACTGTAGGTCCCTTCCACTCGCGTGAGAACAATAGCACGCACAACACGAGTGGTTGCTGAGAAGCTAGTCCCTGGCCCTTTATGGGCTGTAGCGCCACCCATATTATTATATTATAGAGTAGTATTTCAAGTAGTATATTGTATTTAAGGAATAACTTAAATATATCCACATTTCAGCAAAAAAACGTTTCATTTCACACAAACTATGCAAACATACACAATTGAAATGGGCTATCTTCCTGTCGCGGTGTGTACAAACCTAAATGGGCACGAGGAAATCCTGACACCACCCTATGAAGCAGTTCTGCAGAGCCCGACTAGCATTGAAGAAGTCCGCACCGGCATCAGATGAACTGCAGAGCAACAATGCCGCAGGTTCAGTTCCGTGTGATGCTTAAGGTTGGTGGTTACAGACTGGTAGGATCAAGAGCTAAGTAGGAGGAGGCATATAAATCAGTTATGCTCATTTTGTCAGTTTTGCAGTATTGGAGCCGAAAGTTGGACGAAATACAAGGCAGAAGAGCAAATTCTTAGTGAATCAGAAATTGTTCATCGGAAGGTGAATTGGTGAAAAGACCGAAAGGTAAAAAGCCACAGGCCCCGCCTTTGTCGGCCACATAGAGCACATGTTCGCTAGTCATCCACTTAAGTAGGTCTTTCAAACCCATCCTCCTGTTACGAGAAGGAGACGAAGAATTTTGCGCTCTGATGATTGGAAGCAGCTAACTATTCATCAATCTCAGAGCTTACATAGGTGTCAGGCCTGAAAAGTAAGTGTGCAAAAGATCGGATTCATGCACACATTCAGTAATAACCACCCTCTGTGATTGAATATTCTTCAAGCTATGTCCAAGTTCTGCTCGATAGATGTCAGGAAGTCAGCTAAAGGAGCTTCTTCGCAATCGAGTCCTGCAAGAACTTCCATGCTGAATACTTGAATAATCTCTTCTTTTAATTTCAAAATAAATATTAAATCGAAGCCTAGACCTTGAATTTGTTGGAAGCAAATTTATTTCTTATCCACACTATAAAGCACAGTTGTGTCATTTGTGAGTAAGAGTCTGAGACTGTAGTCAATTTTATCCAAAACAGGAATTAAGTTTTGGACGTCACTGTTTTCAGTGTATAAGCCCTAATTTGTATTCAATAAAGTATCGGTTCATCTGATGGGATCTATTCGAAAAGTCTCCACTTCTGTAACACTAAAAGACAAGTGACAGAATAAAAGAAGACCTTGTGACGAGTGGACGACTGATTTTCCTTGAGTCGTGAAGTGATTCCTCAAGTCTACACTTACAAGACTAAAACTCCTCTAGAAAGCTTTCGAGCAATATCGTGAGTTTAATAGGATCACAGCCAAATCAATATCCCTACAACCCCCTGCTAGCAGTCTTCAATACAAGACACCCATTCCTGCCTTCCCATCACACAGCGCCACATCTTAACAAGCTCGACAAGGTGTTAAGCGCCATAAAGCGAATCAATTCACTTAGCGCCTCACCACCATCCACACCACATCGACTAGCCGAAGAGTAAGGAAATAAAAACCCGTCTCGTTAACTCCCCAAAACAAAGCATTCAGCTTCCGTGACTCATCTCGCCCCCCGTTCCACACACACACGAACCCATCTCTTCGCCCATCGCCGCCGTGCTTCTCATTAATCAGCGTCACCCCGTAAGTGTTCCGATCCGATCCAGCATCGCCCGCGCGATCGAAATAAATATTTTATGGCTCAATAAAGGCATTAAAGCCTTCGGATTATTGCAATCGTAAAAGATCATGGAAAATCCATCATCACCCAATTCGAACCGCAGCCGGAGTCCTTCCCCAGTCAATGACCCCCACGGCAACGCAACCACCGCCAGGGCAGTCAGTAACTCAAGTAGTCGCATGTGACTCCCGATTTCCGAGTTTATGATGCATTTACAACAAAATATTAACCAATAAAATGGTGGATGGCAAACGACCAACAAGACTGCGCGCACGATAGATGGCGATAGGATCCTGTTCGCTTGCCTCACCGCGGGTGTAATTTTCACGAGCATTCCCCGCGCAGCGAACGGACGCGATGAAGTGCTGCCAAATGCCTGGAATGGCAATAAAATGCTCCCTCAGTCTCAAGTGGATATTTCGCGCTGCTGTCAGACGGTCGCAGCGCGGCGCGAACTGCCATGTGTGCCGCGCTTGCCAACTCACACGGATGACGTTAGGAAATGTTGAAAATTGAAATCAATTTTCCCGTGGGCACATTGATTTCGCGCGCTGAACAATTTATTTCGATAATCCGCCAGCCAGAAACAGAGGTGCGAGTGGCTGTGGCCGTGCCGCAGTGCGGCGAGATAATTGAGTGCTGCCATTTTTGTGTGGCGGGGGCGAGGGGATATTTATTGATACCATTATATCCTTCAATTTGTGGATGACAGTTGTCAGCGCTGACAGTGATGGTGTATACGATGACATCTGTTGTGTCGGGGCTGAGTGGTGAACGGTGTTCATTGTCAGTGTCCAGTGCGAGTGGAGTGCGACCAGCCAATGGGTTTGTGACGTTTATACTCGACGGCGGAGATGTGTCATACTGCGAGATGATATATTTTAAGTGACAGCTGTCACATGATGTTTCGCGAAAAATTGACACGGCCAGGCGTTGCGTGTTCTCTGTGAGATCTGTGAAATGGAACAACATCATCGTGAAGTTGTCAGTTGGCTTAAAAGGGCTACAGCTGCTGGGGGGAATTTGCTGCGAGAAGTTTCCTTATTTTGCATATTTCTTCGCGTAGCCTTGATAAAAGGATGGGGTTTCGGTGCGGAATGTAGTGAAAGTCAGCGATCGAGTTTGGTTTAAATCACCTTGAGGTGACATTGGTGCGGTTTGGATCAGATTATACCGATAGCTAAGGATATGTCACACACACAAGACGTCTAGCATTGCTTTCGATGCATTTCTAGCAAGCAAATGAATGTGAGATCTCAACAGGAAGACCATGACTCTTCCTTATTGGGCCTCGAAACGCGAAGCTGTATGGTACATGGAGCTAAAAAACAAGCATACAAGGAAAGCATGCCCAATGGGTGGAATCTCCGCGTCGTTTGTCCGATCCACAAGAGAGGAGACCCCTTTGACATCGGCAACTATCCGGGATCAGTCTCCTTAACATCGCTTACAAGATACTCTCTGCCGTTTTGTATACTCGACTGAAGCCGTTCATTAATAATTTGATAGGTTCTCATCAGTGCGGTTTTAGGCCTGGGAAGCTCACCATCGATCTAATCTTCACATTAAGGTAGATCCCCGAATAAACCCAACAGATGCAGATCGATACTCCCACCTATTTGTCGATTTCAAGGCCGCATATGACAGCGTGCATAGAGACGAGCTATACAGCGCAATGTCTAGTTTCGACATTTCTGCCAAGCTCATAAGGTTGTGCTGGATGACGATGGAGAACTCTACTCCATCAAGGTCGGTGACGAACTCACCGAGACCTTTAGTAGATTTTAGGCAAGGCGATACGCTGTCATGTGCTTTCTTAAACATCATATTTGAGAAGATCGTGCGAAACTCACACTCGAGACACGATCTTCCAAAAGTCCGTTCAACTACTTGCTTACGCGGACGACATTGACGTGATTGGCCGAACTCAGCAAGCCGTCAATGAAGCGTTTGCTGGCATTGAAGCGGAAGCGGCTAAAATCTGTCTAGCGGCGAAACAAAGTACATGCTGTCATCACGGAAGGACGCACAACATCGGCGTCTCGGACAGAGCGTCACAATGGGAAGCAGAAACTTTGAGGTAGTCAAGGACTTCGTCTACCTAGGCTCTGGAGTAAATAGGGACAACAACATCAGTACCGAGATAAAGCGCAGAATTATTCTTGCCAACCGCTGTTTCTTCGGGCTCAAAAGGCAATTGAGTAACAGAAATCTCTCGAAACACCAAGTTGACTTTATATAAAACTCTGATCATCTTGCTCTATGGCGCAGAGACATGGGCGCTATTGAAAGCGGATGAAGAAGCTCTTGGTTGTTTTGAGAGAAAAGTTCTGCGTACGATCTTTGGTCCTGTTTGCGTTGACGGCGTCTGGAGGAGAAGGTCCAACCACGAAGTGTACGGGCTATACAGCGGCATGCATCTACTTAAGCGTCTTCGGATCCAACGCTTAAGATGGCTAGGTCATGCAGAGCGGATGGACACCACAGCTCCGGCCCGAAGAGTCTTCGACACCGAGTCATTGGGACAGCACAATAGAGGACGTTCTCGCTCTAGATGGCGCACACAAGTGGAAAAGGACCTCAACCAACTTGGTGTGCGCAGCTGGGGGCAACTGGCGAAAGATCGTGCTGGCTGGAGAGGCATGTTGGTTGAGGCCCAGGTCCACCCCGGACTGTAGCGCCAATCTAAGAAGAAGAAGAAGAACGCGAAGCTGTGACACGCTTTAGACTCTGTCACGAAGGCAGTTGTTGTTCTTCCGTTTAAAAATCAATAATTACCTATCAAAGTCGATTACAATCGCATGTCATATCAGTTGCTTCTTTTATCATTAATTTGTCTGTGAATAATAGTCACATACTGAAGGTGACTAGGTTCATACGAAGCAATTCGAAAAATTCAACTATTAAATTTGTGGAATCTGGTCATCGAGCCAATAGGTCACTCGGCTTAACTTGCGATGCGGCTTAAGGCTAGCTGGGTACATCGTGAGCAAAAATTTGTATCCACAATTAAGGCTCTGACGCATAGAGTACCTTACGTGCGTCAGTGTCAGACAAAACATCCGTAGACTTTGAAGCACTGGCGCAAGGGGTAGTAGAATGAATACTTCAAGGCACAGCTGATTTGCTTGGCAGTATGTCATGTGCACATAAAAATGCACAATCGAAAATTATTTATTCATTATAAAAATGTTATAACTTTTTTTACCTTTGTATGTAATTTCTGCTTCGACAACAACCAACCCTCAAATGTTAATTTTAAATTCGAAATGTCACGCTGTGATGATTGTCAACGCTGAAGCAAGACAAGAGTTAAAAGTTGCGTCTACTTCAGCTTTGGTATAAGTGTCAGCTCCCATATGAACGCATGTATTTTATGCATTATATCTGTCAGGGTATCGCTGAGGCTGACCCATGTAAAGTATTCTACTTGGCGGAGTTTTTCATTGCTTTCTCCCTCAAGCGCATGTTTTCTACCACCTTGCAGCACATACAACGAGCCAGTGTCCAGACAGACATTCTCTACGTCTATTAATGCATAAATGGAACAGTCGATTCACCCTTCTCAAAATGGTCCCACTCACCTCCAATCTGTGCCTTAAATCTGGGCCGACAAAATGATTGAAGCTTCGAGCAATGTCTAGGCGACCATTTGAAATGATGTGCTGCTTCATACAAAATAGCATTAATGTAGGAACAGTAATTTTCACATATTTTTACATACTCCGCGTAGTCCAAAGTCAATAATTCTTCTGTACTAATGTAAAACTCATGCATTCTTGCACGTTTTCTGATCCAAGACCTTAACAAACTCAGACCTCTGGGAGTCGACTGGACAGGTACCCATATCCACCTGGATATTCACCGCCGCATGTTGCAGCACACTCTACGTGACATCTTCACAAGAACTCTAGATTGGAATCCACAAGTCAGACGCTATAGACCATCACATGGAAGCGAATAGTTGAAGCAAAAGTGTAACAAGGACGCACATCGCTACAGATAGGATTCCTAGCTTTAAAAAAATCTTATTGAGACCCTCTGTTCCAACCTTAGGATTGTTCGTGGCGTTTTTCTAAAAGGGAATTTAAAATTTAAACACTGATTTCGTGTGCAAATAATAATATTATCATTTGTGGGGTTGCAAGAGTTTGTAAAATTCCTTTCATTCTGAGTCCATCCAGATCTAAATGTAGAAACTATCGGTGTTTCGGAAATAATCCAATATGATTTTGGTATACTAAATTCATTGGATTGTTGTGGCCCGTGGCATTGTGGCTATGTAAGTCCACCCCCTAAGCACTTAAAACTCGGCGTCTAGGTTCGATCGTGGGTCTGTACGACAAACATTATTTTTTCGGTCCAACCTCACTGACAAATGCTCGAAGAGTACTTCTGTCTAAAAAAAGCTTCTCAAACTTGGCCTTTTGAAGTCAGCATAAAACTGAAGATCCCTTCCACTTGTGAGAAAACAATGGCACGCACAACACGAGTGGTTGCTGAGAAGCTAGACCCTGGCCCTCTACGGCGTGTTGCGCCACTCATATTATTATCAGGGTTGTCTGACGTGGGGACTTATCGGCTAATTGGCGATTTTAAATTTCACGCGCCTCTCACATAAGTACTGCAAATTGCACTTAGAACCTTCGGACACATTCGTAGTAAACCAATACCTCAGCCAAGTGGCATGACCGTAAACCAACTGCCTCTAATTCCTACCGCTTGCCAAGTTAACTGAGATCCTTATCCACTTCTTTGCACCATCGCGGGCTGTTTCCAGGGCATCCTCTCTTTGAGCGAACTCTACATGGCTTCCTAGGCGTTGACTTTGGGTACGTTTTTAGGCAGTTATCAAAATGGCAGTATCACCAGCAAATATGTCTCACACGGTGCTTACATCATGCGGTACATGGCTTTGAGCCAAATAGAGTATAGGCCCAAACATACTGCCTTGCGGTACTCTAGCTTCTATTGATTTAAATATGAATCTTTCCTGTGCATGTCTCAGACGGAAGATTCCTTCAGATGGGTAGTTTGATAAAATTCAGTGTTTTCTCGTAGAAGTCTTAGAATTTTGTGTTTCAATCCGTCTTGCCAAACTTTTAAGCAAGCTTAAAGTCACGATATCCTTTCTTGCAGATCTTCTGAAGAACGCAGTGCTCGCAAACACGAGTTATGTGTCAGGCACATCATGATAATCATGAACACTGCATTCAACAGCTTCTCGGTGTCTCACAATGATATCAATAACAAGCTCGATGTAAAGAATACATAGTCCCGGATCCAAATTGAAAAGTACTGAATCGCAAGAAGTGCTTTATTGACAAGTTGATTTTGAATTCATTTGAATATTAAGTCTTGATTTAAGAGTGACCTCATACGACTATGTGAGCAAAAGTTTTTCTGTGCACACTCCAATATCATCGAGATGGAATTTGTTCACCCCGTTCTCCCCGATAAACAGTGAAGAACTCCGGTTTGAAGAATTGGTCCTCTGCCGAAAATCGTGTTCAATTGTTTCTAGAAGAGCTCGCTAGTAAAATCGTAACCATAAACATTCCATTCCATTGCATACCCGACCATTCCTGCAACGAACAAAAGAACGAAACCAGAACAAAAGCGCATATTACAGTGAAACCTCTCATTGCGGACAGATCCTTTAGACAATGCATGATACCTCTCAAGCGGCGCTCAGTTTATTGTCCTTTTGACTGTCTGCATTTCAATAATAACAATAATTTGGCTGGCGCCACAGTCTGAGGACATAGAACCAGCTTCAGCTTCAGCAAGAACCCCTGATGTGCCAGCGTTTGTTCTCTCGCAACATGATAAACTAGGACTCAAGTTCAGCAGCCAGAACCAATCAATTAATGGCGATCGGACATTTAGTGGATAAATTTTTATTCACATTCTCGGTCACATGCATGTCGTAAGATTCATAGGATTGATCGAAGGGCAGAGCTGAGGTCATGATGAAGTTGAATCAAGATCGTTATCAAATGACTTTTCACTGTTAATTCTGAACACCAAGTTTTGTAAAGTGTTGGAATAAATAAACTGCTACGTGGACAAAGTTGAATAAAAATGCTTTGAAAAATTTATAAAGCGACAGTTTTGAACGCAGAATCCTCATCGCAAAAACGAGGCTAAGAAAGGTTCAAAAATAGTTCAAGTATACGCGATTCTTTAGAAAGTCGAATGGAGAAAATGCTGACATTGATAGCATGATCAATAAGCTTGAACCGTGTTCATGTACATATTAGGTACAAACTCAATTTCTTCTTCTTCTTTGTGTAGCGCTACAGTCCGGGGTTGATCTGGGCCTCATCTAACAAGCCTCTCCAACTATCGCGATAACTGGCCAGCTGTCTCCAGTTTCGCACACCAAGTGTGTTGAGGTCCTTCTCCACTTGTGTGCGCCACCTTAAACGCGGGCGTCCTCTTTTACGTTGCCCCACAGGTTCGGATTCGAAGACTCGATGTACGCAACCCTGAATTCGCGGAACTCTCCGATTTACGCAACACTAAAGTAATCTCACTTCTTGACTCTGTAAGAGTAATTTTTCAAAAAAAAGTACCTCGATTAGTGCAACTTCTGTCCTTTTGATTCATCATTCATGTCGTTTCTTTACAGTTGCCTTTCTTGAGGATAGAGGAGTTATTTTTTTAAAATGTTAGTAACTTCGATGAAGGCATCACGAATCTTAAAACCTAAACTTCAGTTCGATCACTCAACAAGAAGAGAATAGTCTTCAACAGCAAAAATGTTCGCCTGATAAAGTGTGGAAACAAAATATGAAATCCTTAAAGCCAATAACGATTTGATCTCGTTTCAAAAATGTGTTTTTATAGAAGCAGCCATTTTGACTATAATTTCTTATTTAATTACATGTGTTAACGGTTACTGACACTGAATTGATTTCTATTCCTTGCATATCCTAATCTAGGTTAGGTAGGTAGTTGGACTGTCAGTAAAGTTGCCAGTACACTTAGATTATAGATTTTTCTATTTATTTTAAGTAGTTGAAGAATTAAGTAGATCCTATTACATTCATAACTAAACCTAATGGGTGATTTTTTAGCTATTATCTTTTTGGCAACACTGGTTTAAACAGCTGACGCACGTTTCGTGTTTTGTTTCACTGTCAAGCATCTTCAGTTAGGTCTATAATCTAACCATGAATCGTCTTACAAACGAACAACGCTTGCAATTTATTGAATTTTATTATCAAAATGCGTGCTCTGTTAAGAAAGTTCATCGCGCGCTTCTTCCATTTTATGGTTAGTTTAAATTTTGGCTCAATGGGTATCCAGAAAAAGTCACAGTTTGGTGCGGCTGTGTATTGTACCATCGTTTAAATGTCTGCAGCGGTTTTTCTAAGTGATGTTTTCATGTCTCTGGCGCATTCATCAGTCTGAATTCGACTTTGGTTATATTCGCTGACCTGCAACTTCAGAAAACTCCACAAGAAAGAGTATTACATACGATCTTATTGGCCAATTCACATCGCCTTCTGGTGAGATGACCATGCTTTCGAATAGCTCATGCAGAAATACCAATGTAATGCGAGCTGAATGCCTCGTAGAGCCACCTTGTTGACACCCCATGTCCCTATCGCTGCCATAAGAAATTGGTAATCGTCAACTTACAGCGCTCGTAGTTGATAAACGCGCCATCGGCCCACGCCAAAACTGACTTTTTTGAGATCCATTGCACGCTGTTACATTATTATCATCACAATTTCAACGAATTCTTTTCTTCGTAACGTAACTTGTATTATTCCATTGGAACATGCGTTGGAAAGCTATTGTCATTCTACGTCATTAAGTAAGTGAAAATATGTCGAACTTTGTGCCTGAAAAAGTGTTTTTGCGGCGATTTCTTCTTCATTATTTTAATATGAAGAAAACTGCTGCCAGAAGTAATCGCATTTTGGTGGAAGCTTATGGTGAACATGCGCTAGCTGAGCGAACGTGCCAAAAGTGGTTTGCACGATTTAAAAGTGGTAATTTTTGCTTGGAAGACGATGAACGTCCTGGACAGCCAAACAAGTTTGAAGATGAAGAACTGGAAGCATTACTCTTTGAAGATTGTTGCCAAACACAAGCAGAGCTCACAGAATCGGTGTCACTCAAGCAGTCATATCAAAAAGTTTAAAAGGAGCTGGATATATTCAAAGAACTTGGGTCAACATAAACCCAAGCCGAGAGGCGTTGAAAGGCGGTTTTGCATATCCGAAATGCAAAAATTGCATTTATTCATAAAAGCTTCCAGGACATTCTGGTTAGGAAAGGCACGAATGACAGATAATTTTGTTGTTCGTTTGTATCACTACGTGAACGAACCAATCTACAAAGAAGTGAAATTCAACACTCGGTTGTCTAAAGCTATCATGCTATACGAAGAAGAAGCATTTGTAGCATTGAAATCTAAGTAGAGAGTCGGCTTTTAGATTCTTGATTTGAATTGTGTCTCTCTCTTCAATAAAGTAAATGTAAAGCATAAAACTAGCTGATATTTCGGCCGGATTACTGTGGTCAGCCTGCGATCTTGTTGCGAGTTACCTCGAGAATAGTTATATTCATATATGATGGGATTTTTCAATCCATTCTTGATTTGCAGAATGCGGACCCAGCGGTGGGATTTATGTAGCACTGTTGTGGGAATTGCGAACTGCCTGCTACTGACATTGCGACTATAAACTACCTCGGATTTTTGAAACCAAAGTAAAGGCATTCGAAGATGTGTAGGAAAATTAGCACAAGTTACAATGAAACTTTCTATTTCAGATCCCCTGAGTTAATAATGCTTCTGGGCAATATCTTTCAATCCACAGATCCCACAATTAAGGATCCTTTAGTCAGCCCTCTTAGGTGAGCAAAGATGTTGCCACAGTGCGTCGCTGTGATTTGCACCGGGGATGTGAGCGGTGGATGCATGAAATAACGTGGACAAACTCGACATATTTAGGAACAATTATTTCACAGCAACATCTGTAATAGATTCCAAACAAAACTATTGAGAAACCTCAAATTCGACGGGGAGTCTCATGTGGATCTCCCTTGTAATCTTCAGTATATGTATTTAAAATATATATCCTGTCTGACACATTTCCACTGATCGGATACACTGGTACAAATCAAGTTTAGTGGTAACTCTGAATTGTTGGGTTGCCTGGCTATTTCTTCTTTCATCGATCAATCTGGAAGCAGCTAACAAACATTCTTAAAGAGTAAGACATTCTGTCATGATGCGCTAGAAACCACTGATATCGAGATAACAAACAGAGTAGAGGAAGTACACCAACAATTGACGTGGCATCGAACAATCGCAACAGTCTAAGTTAAAAAGGGGCCGCCAGCACAAACAATTATTGGAAAAGCTTTATTTTACAAACTTTGTTCTCAGTCACTCGCAGTCGTGCGCAGTCTATTTGTATGAGCAATCGTGTAAAGCTACAGCTGATCAAATTATACTAATATTGTTAAAGCATTGTTACCCTATGCAAGAAATAAAAAATCGTCAATCTATTCTATGAGTAATCGCTTGTGCATGTTCATTTCATACGTGTAATCTACACAAAATATTTTGTTGTCAGGGGATAAAATGTACATTATACTATCACATCTACTATGTATTTAAGTGTACAACGTGGTGAAAGAGATTCTATGCAATCAAACCACACAAATGGAGGATTTAAAACCAGAGGACGACCTATTTTCTTATGAAGAGTTCTCTTTTCTAAACGGTTGCGCTCAGGATTATTTAGAATATTCAATTTGTGAGAAGAATATCCGCAGATGGTAAAAGCGTCTGAATGATAAAAGTGACGATGACGAAGATGACTCGGATTCACGAACGCTCGGTGCTTTACACAAACTTGCTTTGAAAGCCTGGGAAGAAAACGCAACGCAATTTCTGTTCCCCTATATGAGTCAGACATAGTAAAACGCTGCAATGTCTACCAAAGCCATAGTAAATTTGAAAGTGTTCTTGAAAAATAAACGACAAATTGTGCTGGTAAGACAAATAGTCGCAAGGTAACTGATGTGTAATGCGAGAAAACGTAGTCTTTTGAGTGCTCTGCGTTTGTTATGACATTTTTTTCCTTACTTTGCCCATCTGTGTTAATAAAATACACACGTGTTTGAGCACGACTCGTTATTCTGTCAAATCAATTGCAGATGAATCAGCTCAAAGGAAACTTTGAGTATCCTTCCTTAAAACCCATCCATATTTAGTGTCAATCTGACACACTTTTTTTTACGCAAAACCACTAATAATTGTAGTGATGTTGCAAAGCTTTTGCGGCTCACAGGCATACTTTTCTGTCAAATTTCCTAAGAAATAAATTGTTTTCGTCAGAGGGCTCTGAAAGCTTGTAGAAAAGTTATTACATATCTGATATTTGGTGTCGATTTGTTACAATATAGTGTCGGTCAACATATTGCCAACCACATAAACCTGCCTAGATGTTACATGTGCCCTCAAACTCTGAACGCAAAAGTTCTCAGTGATGCTGTGACATGTGCGCGACACCAATTTGTACGAAACATCGTTTTATTCTATTCTCAAATGAAATTTCGATATTATCTATTTTTCGATTTGTGTTTCGTGTGTTTTTTTTCCGTCTTATTATACATATTTGTAGTTGAGCCTTAATTTGGTTCTTTTTTTGTAATGAAAAATATTTAAAATTGAAGGTTTTCGCAACAAACCAGCATACTATAGCTTTTTGACTGTGAAAAGATTGTATATATAGCAATTTATTCGCATATTAGTATCGCAAAACTAATTGAATATCGACTAGTGTGAAATATTTTCTAAAAGTCTTGTCGAAATGTGCAAGAATTGAAGAATCTTCTTGAACCAAATATGGATCATCCCTCAAAATCTTTTTGTCGGACTCGTATAATCGGTAGATAACCCCTAAGGAAGGTGCAAGAACTGACAAAATACAACATAACAGCAAATCAACGAGTTAAATGTTTAGCAATAAGCCCTTGTGCTGCCAAAAAAGACTTGCTGCTGGCATGTGTTCCGGCTGTTAAAGAGTTGAGGCAAACTTTCAGTTTAAATTGACATTTCGAATCAAACAATTTGATGCTTGCCACGACAGCATTTAGTATTGATTTAATTTTTCTTGTGATGCAATGACAGAAATTCACATTTTTTGTTTTGAAACAAAGTTTAAAAATATCTTTCGAGAACACAAAGGGAATTTGACTATCTGGGAATTGGAATTAGGATTAAATTGTTTGGCAACACTGCGGTTGGCTGTCCACTTAAGACAGATTTCACTGTATACAGTTTCTAGTCCGATGGTAAGGCATATTCTTGGCACCGACTAAACAAAACCGTTCAATGGCGTCAGGTTAAACAAAGTGTGAAAAACATAGAAGTTCGATGGTTTCCATTGCTGCATGGCTTTAAAATGAATGGTATCACTACCAAAATCCAAAGAAATTGCTCGAAATTTTGTGATGCGCCGGCACAATTAGACTGCAGTGGAGCCCGCTTATTCCGGTTCTCGGCTAATCCGATGATCTTGGTAATCCGGACAAGCACTCACAGCGTCTCCAGTACTTTTTCACAGCAAAATAGGTTAACTGACATTCGCATTGTAGTTGCTACAGTAAAAAAGCAAAGTATGTGCAGATGCTTATTGACCATAAAAATTGATATGGAAGTGATTGAAATGTTGGAGCGTAGTGTCAGTTATCACTCAATTTCCATATTACCTTAAACTGGCATTTCATATTGACATATAAATTGGCATTTTTCTCTCATCTTGTCTAATCCCAGTTAATCCGGAACCGCATTCGTTTTTATGGGTCTGGGTTTACTAGGCTGCACCGTACTTGCAGCAAGTTTTCTCACATAGGCCAATTGGCAACTTGGTCTTGTGCACATCTTGGCCATTGTGCTTTTCGGTTTGATTTTGCTTTAATCCCAATCTTACACAACACCGCAGTAATGTCTTTGCGTAGCTCTGCAGGCGACAGCTGTATATCTTGCGGTTCCAAAACGAATCGATATTCCCCTATTTAGTGATTGTCTTTCCATGTGACTGTGGAATAAATACTGCAAAAACACTCAACCGAGTAGTCGTGTTTTCCTTGGGAGTTCCATCCGAGAATCGTGGGCAGTTGGCAGTTCATCGGATGGTGCCAATCTTTCATTTAAAAGAAATCAATCAAAACATTTAAGAAAAAGTTTCGGAATTAAGACATCACCCTTACTACTATAGTCGTTTTTATTCAACGACAAATGTCACTTATAGAAGTCGGTATTTCTATAGTCATAAGGATGTCGTTTTCCTTGAAATTAAGTGGAACGTTCATCCTTATTTTCCATTCTAAGCCGTATTGATGTTTTGAGTGGAATTTGCCGATGGAGCTGTATACGCTCGTGATATTTGTACCGAATCTGCTGAAATGACGGATAGAGGATGTTACAGTGTCATTTTTGAAACAGTTACGATCGCATACCGCATCTTCAGCAAATGCAAGCTCAGCAGACACAATAAGACAAGTGCAGTTTGGCATTTGTGTAGAATACACAATAATCAGCATGGAAGACGATATGAAAGCCAGATGAATCCTGCGATCTGAAGGCAAAAAAAGTGAGCTAACTTTAAGCAGTAAGTGCACATCAAAATTTATCTTGAGCATAAGGCTCAAAAGGTTGACAAAGTCGTAATGGTCAGTACCATGATCGTCAGCAAATGTCATAGCTTTACTTGCAAAATGCAGGGAGTTGATGTAGATGACACACGTTAATGTGTGATTAATAGCGATGTGTTAAAGGAAGAAACCCCAGACGTCTCTGGAATAAATGCAGAAATTATTGCATCCGAAGCAGAACTAAGTACCCCAATCAACTTTATAGTTCAGTTCCAGTTTTTGAACCGCTCACGTTCACCATTTTATAAAAAATGGAGCAATTAATAGGGAGCACGCGAATAGTACAATATAATAAATTAATACTTGGAAGAAATTAATACTAATTTCCATTCCAAAACGAAAAATGGGAACACATTTAAACAAAAACGTGCGTATCCGGAAGCATAAGAAAAAGCACTCGGAAACTAGAAACACGTCATCTGTCCATCAATGCTTGCATGGAGATTGTGGTGCATTTGTATCGGTTTCGGATGTTGTACATAATTATGTGATTCGTTTTGTTTATGCATCATATGAATATAGAGGGCACAGTATGTGTAGTCGGGTATCCGTCAGCTAGAGCTTTTACACATATATCATATGTAGATGGCATTCGCGGTCAGGTGAATGCATAAAATGTCAGACTCTAGCAAGAGAAGCACTTAGCACAGATCTGAATGAAAGCAGCCCGGATGAAGAGTTCTTGAGTAGTCTGTGCGCACTTTGGGTTCAGTCCTAGGTCTAGTACGATAGACTCTTATGCCCAGTTTCCTTGTGTTGTCTGCTTCAGTTGAGGCATAAATTCGGTTTCACAGTTTAGTTTAAATTTCAACTGAGTTAAATTTGTAGTTTAAGTTAAGCGGGAGCACAGGAGACGAAGCACACAAACGAAGTTCATCAAAACTGAAGTTCCCAAACTCTGTTCAAGGTTGAGCTGAACGTAAGTTTGAACCTTCACTGTGAAACTGTGCATTAAAGGCCTTAAATTGAAGCCCCTGCTTCCAATTGTCCTTACCGACGGCAGACGAAGTATCACTTTATTTCCACACAAAACAGAATTCCCTCATCGGGATACTCAACGCTGTTCGCCGCAACAAAACAAAAATCCATGTCGTTGATGACAAACCCAACTACTCCCTCGAGGGCTCTTATCAAATTGTCACAACTGCACTCTCTTGTAAACAAAACATACGACTGATCAAAAACGCTTAATTAGTCACGCCTCGAGTTCACTCCGAGTTCACACAGCACGTTATCACTTCAAGGGAGAAAAACAAGTACAAACCTTATGCGACACTGCACTGCTGTTATTCCCAAGATAAGTTGCAACTTCTCTCCAAGTCACTGCGTATCGGCTGCACTAAAACTGTATCTAATTGTATCTCTAATCACTTCGCACACACCGTCGAATACTTCCGAATCATTTATTCGCGCGATTCTGTTGAACTATCAAAATTCACTTCACAGACGATGTTTTTGTACGGTGGATACAAATCAATCTATCGCCAACTATTTTCGTATCTTTCACTAATTCATCGTTTACATGTGTATCTATCGGATCTGAAGAACACACGTCAACCGATTAGTGCCCGTGCCCGTGCCCGACCGTCTCTGCACACAATCTTCAGTATCTTCAATCAAACCAAAACCAACGGGACGAATAGGAATGAACACACAATTAAACAAGACACTCGTGCACACAGAATAACAACAACAAGCGAGAAAAGAAGAGAAAAAAAATGGCAGGTATCTACTATGTATCTCGAGATGATAATGTACACATGTATGTTCACAGTATCAACGCATCTATCGGAGATTGAAAGATCACAACTAGAGATACCGGGCGATACAGCGCGATGCTGACGATGAGACGATGAGACGATGACGATGACGATGATTATGCGCCTATGAACTACGAGACAAACGAGACACACGAGGAAACAGGAGAAGGAGACGCACATCGGCACATCACATCACCAACCAGCACGCGTGAGAGGATCACACAAAAACCACTAGCCACTAGAAACTGGCAAAGCACCACGGAAACGAGATGACAAACTCTGTTCGCGCACCGTTCCTTAGCATTCCAACAGCAAACTCAAACTGGTCAGCACTGTTTACACGGGCTAAACTTGACTTCTGTGGATACTTGGCTCGCGGCTCGTTGTGGTCGTGGTGTTGTCGGTGTCGTTCGTGTGCTCATATCAGCTCTTGCTTTGTTTGATTCACGTTTTTTGCCACTTCGGAGTGTGCGTGCTGGGTGTGCTTGTGTGTGTGGGCATGGGGGACTATCTTCCGGTTCGTCCAACCAGAAGTGGTAAGTTGCCGATTATGGGAGGGACCTGCTGTCGCAATGGAATTCTTGTTTTTAATGCCGCCGTTGCGCGGTTTTTCTTTTTCCTTGTTTTTGTTTTCTTCTGTTTTTCGTTTTTTCTTGTATTTCTTTTTTTCAATTAACACACTCTGTCGCAGAGCACAGCCCACTAAAAGAGAATGTGAGGACGGCTGCCGGCGGCGATTGCGGCCGCGAGAGAGACATGATTCGTTGGTGTAGGGTGCTGTTGGCGAATGTTGGCACTTGGCCGGCTGACGGTGTAAGTGTTTACATTTGGAAATTAAATTGTTTTCCATCTATGACTATTAATTAAGTAGATGAGTGTGTGCATTTGTGGGTCCAACGAATTTTGGATGTATTTCTGTTTTCGATAGATGTCAACCGCATTTCTTGGGCTGTGTTAAGATCCATAATTGATTGGAGAAGAGCACTGCCAGCCCTATCCGACTGCACGATTAATCAAATCTGATTAGATGTTGCACTTTTTTAAGTAGTATCGGGCAAAACTAAAGCACCCACCATAGTGAAAAAGAGTATTCTTAGAGCATTTTTCTTATGCCAAGTTCTAGAGACAATAAAAGGATACGAACACACTTACTTATTTGTAGTTTGTTACAAAAAAGCTTCAATTAAAAAAAAAGTCACCGCGAAGCAAAACAAATTCGTCGGCATTGCAGATTTGATCTGCGTTTAAATTAGGTTTTTGTATTTTTTTTCAGCGGTGGCTTGTGGCTTTTTGGGTATGTGCGTCGATCCCAACCTCGACGTTGTAGGTTCGGTTCCTGCTCTGTGCTACAAAAATCATTTTCACGGCCCACCTCTTTCGAGTCACCGACAATGCTCAATGAGTAGTCGAAGTCGGTATTAAGCTGTAGGTCCTTTCACTCACTACTAGGCACACAACGAGTGGTTGATGAGAAGCTAGGCCCTGGCCCTCTACAAGCTGTTGCGCCACCCATATTATTATACACCTCATTCTGTTTTTACACGGTCTTTTTTTACACGGTTTAAAAATAAAGTATTTTTGTACACGATTTTATTCCATTTAGCACAATTTAAAATTCTTTGTCCTTACATTTTTTTTGTCAAATTTAATTTTTGCCAAGTATGTTCCTTTTTGCGCGTACGAGCAAATTTACTGGTCGAAGCAAATGAAAATAACACAAATTTAGGGGAATTCCCAATGTCTTTTTACACGGTTTTTTCCGGAACCAATCCACCGTGTAAAAACAGAATTGGGTGTATTATTATTTCATTACGAACGGTTCGGTAAGTTCACGTTCAGACCCAAGAAATGCAAATCGACACTCACCATCTGTTCGTCGATTTCAAGGCCGCATATGACAGCGTGCATAGAGACGAGCTATACAACGCCATGTCTAGTTTTGACATTGCTGCCAAGCTCGTCAGGCTGTGCAGGATGACGATGGAGAACTCTCGCTGCTCCATCAAGGTCGGTAACGAACTCACCGAGACCTTCAATGTCAAAAAAGGTTTTAGGCAAAGGGACACGCTGTCATGTGACTTCCTTAACATCGTCCTGGAGAAGATCGTGCGCCGATGACATTGACGTGATTGGCAGAACTCAGCGAGCCGTCGGTGAGGCTTTTGCTAACATTGAGACGGAAGCGGCTAAAATGGGTCTGGCGGTGAATGAGGGCAAAACGAAGTATATACTGTCCTCAAAAAAGGACATACAACATCGACGTCTTGGACAGAGCGTCACAATGGGCAGCTATAACTTCGAGGTAGTCAAGGACTTCACTTACCTCGGCTCCGGAGTAAATTGTACAAATAACATCAGTACCGAGATCAAGCGTAGAACAACTCTTGCCAACCGCTGTTTCTTCGGGCTCAAGAGGCAATTGAGTAATAGAGACCTTTCTCGAAGAACCAAGTTGACTCTTTATAAGACCCTGATCATCCCAGTCCTGCTATACGTCGCGGAGGCATGGATAATCTCGAAAGCGGATGAAGAAGTCCTTGGTCTCTTTGAGAGAAAAGTTCTACGCACGATCTTTGGTCCTGTTTGTGTTGACGGGTTCTGGAGGAGAAGATTCAATCACGAACTGTACGGGCTGTACAGCGACATGAGCCTAGTTAGGCGTCTACGGATCCATCGCCTACGGTGGCTAGGTCATGTAGAGCGTATGGACACCACAGCTCCGGCCCGAAGAATTTTCGAATCCGAACCTGTCGGGCAACGCAACAGAGGACGCTCGCGTTTTAGGTGGCGCACTCAATTGGAGAAGGACCTCAACCAACTTGGTGTGCGAAACTGCAGACAGCCAGCCAGAGATCGCGCTAGTTGGAGAGGCCCAGGTCCACCCCGGACTGTAGCGCCACACAAAGAAGAAGAAAAAGACTTTGAGCATTATCAGTAACTCGAAAGAGGTGGGGTCGTGAAAATTTTTTCTGTCGCACAGAGCAGGAATCGAACCTACGACGTCGAGGTTGGGGTCGACGCACACACCTACAACGCCACGGGCCACCACCTAATAAAGCATAAACTTAACTTAAACTAGATACAAAAAGAAGTTAAGGTATATTTCCAGCTATTCATGCAATCGAGGTTTGACCCTATTATAGAATCCGTTCGGATGAACTCGCTTATGGGTCCGCAAAACCTATTTATCGCCCCCTTTTGTTTTTTGTCAATTTTAATTTATGTGACGATTCACTGTGACGACTCACTGATTTTAATTTATGTGACGACTGACATAAGCACCACTTAGATATGTTTTATTGAAGAAAATACTGCCACCTGTAACCTAAGCCCAAAAACACCGGAGATTGCCAGATCCTACGAAGAACAATTAAGCGCGAGCTCTCCAGTATGCCTACGTCAAATATAAACGCCAACGAGATGTGGTTGCATTGCCACTCGGCTATCAAAGAGGTAGCGGAAACTATCATAGGCTACCAACCCCAACAAGAAGTAAGTCGAAAGACATAGGATAAGATTAAGTTTAGCTTAGAGTGCCCGCAGAGGGCCAGTAGTTCCAACTAGTCCAACTAGTTTTAAGCATTTTTGTCTAGTACGTAAGTTTATCATGAATGAATAATAAAAATGAATTAAAATGAAATGAATGAACCCCCAACAAGAAACCCGTGGTATGATGGCGAGTGTAAGCAGAAAAAAGGTGCAACCGACGAGGCATACCAAAAAGCGATGCAACGGAAAACAATAGAAGCGCAAGAGGAGTACTGGGATAGAAGACTGGAGGAGACTTCTTAGCTTCTACGCGCCAAGAAAAGTTCTCTTGCAGCCTCCCAGCTCAAGCATATCGAAGAGTCTAGAGACAAACAAAATATAGAACGCAACACATGCATTTTTCCAAACGCCTTTTTGCCGGTCGCAGCGCTTTGAAAACAAGCAGGAGTAAATTTACGGCAAGCTTTCTCGACTAACTTCCAGTATTATCGGCTGTTTGTTGGCTTGGCATCAGCAACAGGTTTTCTAACATCGCACCAAAAGTTTTCAATATGACTCAGGTCAGTTTATTGTGGTTGGCATGACCACTACGTGACCTCAAAACCCTTTATCCGAAGCCACTGTTTTGCCTTTTCCTCGTATGCTTTGGGTCGTTATCCTGCTGAAACACCCATTTGAGTGATATTTCGTACAGGGATTTTTACATAAGCAACTGGAACTAAAGGGTGATTTAAAAAAAAAATCAGAAAAATGCATGAAATCTTTATTTGAATCGATAGTACGGTCCATATAATTTAATGTTTGAAGATTATTTCATGCAAATGTTGACCTTGACTTCGCCTCAAATGGTCCATCCGCTTAGTCCAATTTTGGAATACTCTTTCCAACATATCAGCCGATATCGCAAGAATAAATGCTTCAATGTTGTCTTCCAATGCATCATTTGAAGGGGGCTTGTCTGTATAGACAGCTTTAACATAGCCCCACAAAAAATAGTCTAAAGGCGTTGTATCGCACGATCTAGGCGCACGATCTTGACCGGTTCCGAACGTGAAATAAAATGTTCACCGAACTCGCCTCTCAATAAGTCCATTGTTGCGCGTGCTGTGTAGCATGTGGCACCGTCTTGTTGAAACCACATGTCATGCAAGTCAAGCTCTTGCATTTTGGGCAACAAAAAGTTGAATATCATCTCACGGTAGCGCTCACCATTCACAGTTACGTTACGATTCGCATCATCTTTGAAGGAGTACGGTCCAATGATGCCACCAGCCCATAAACCGCACCAAACTGTGACTTTTTCTGGATACATTAGTAGCTCTTGCAATGCTTCTGGCTGATATTCACTCCAAAATTGACAATTCTGCTTATCTAGCTTCGTTTTTTTTTTTCATTTTTATTTTTCATTCCATTTATTTACTTACATGCTGGACAGAAAAACTAGCTTAAATAACTTAGCAATCGTTCTTACATCTAACATCTTACATTTCCAAAAACAAATCTTGCAGCCCTATTTACAGAATGCAATACTCTTGACTGGTCACCAATTTATTCAACTGTTGATGTTAATAATCAAGTCAATGTTTTAGAAAACTACATGCATCTTTTGCTTAACAAACATGTCCCAATAAAAAACTAAAGTTGTAAAGAATGTTAATACCCCCGGGTTTAATACAACAATTCAAACCACGATTGCGACTCGAGATCTTCTTTACCACAGATGGAGAAGATACAGGTGCCCATTTATCTTTAAGCAGTATCAAATGGCCAGAAATTCGGTTACATCCCTTATACGCAAAACTAAAAGAATATACTATGAAAACAAATTTAAAGCGAATAAGTCAAGCAAACAATTTTGGAAGGCCATACAAGAAGTTGGGATTTGTTCTGAAAAATCTGACATCCCAGAAGATATAGATTTAGATGAACTAAATAAAAAATGTACAGGCGGCGCATCTCCAAAAACGCATAAAACTGATTTCAATTTCTTCCCTTCAACACCACTTCACCCGCTTCCTTTTTCTCTTTACAATGTGTCGATTTTACTTGCGTAGGAAATGCGATCTTATCTATTAAGTCTAACGCGGTAGGACTTGATGGTATAAGCCCCAAATTTACAAAAATAATGTTGCCTGTCATATGTAAGCACATCACACACATTTTCAATACAATAAAAACAACAGGTGTGTTTCCTCTTAAATGGAAAGTTGCTAAAATTCTCCCTCTTCCCAAGTCAAATAGCACGGACTTTAGACCGATTGCTATATTCCCATTCTTAAGTAAAGTTCTCGAAAAAAATAATAAGTAAGCAAATAACAGCATACTTGGATAAAGAGAAACTGGTGACGAAGTTACAATCAGGATTTCGCAGCAAGCACAACTGCATTTCTGCGCTTCTAAAAGTATCCGACGACATACGATCTGGACTCGATATTGATATGATGTCTGTGATTGTCTTTCTGGACTTTTCAAAAGCTTTTGACTCTGTTGATCATTCTATTTTATTACACAAGTTGAAGTCACAATTTTTCTTTGAGGAATCCATTTGTAGACTCGTGGCGTCATATCTTGATGGAAGAACTCAGATGTAAGTTAATGGTAATAAGTATTCAAAAAGCTTACCCGTGCTCACATGCGTACCCCAAGGATCTGTTTTAGGCCCACTCCTGTTTGTTTTATTCATAAACGATATCTCTCAAAGCATAAAACACTGCGAGCATCATATATACGCTGATGATGTCCAGCTTTATAAAGTAAACTCTCCACTCAGGCAAGCGCACTTCGTGATCTCAATACAGATCTAAAATCCTTATTTATTTGGTCACAAATGAATCATTTATCCCTGAATCGTTCCAAAACTAAGGCTCTCCAAATAAGCAGAGGAAATCTGTGCAATGCCGTTGACCCAGTTTGTATTAACAACAGCACTATCGAATATGTCTCTTAAATAAAAAATCTTGGAATCATCTTTAACGAACATCTTAGCTGGAAAGACCATATAAATGGTATCGTTCGCAAAATCTATTGTGTGTTACTATGTCTCAGTCCAACCAAACCTTTTTTATCCGTTGAAGTCAAACTAAAGCTTATAAAGTCATTCGTAGTTCCTCTCATATTATACGGCTGTGAAATTTTCTCAAACATAGACTTTGAATGCTCTCACAAGTTAAACGTGGCTTTCAACAATTGTGCACGATATATTTTCAATCTAGATCGGTACGCCCACGTTTCAGATTTCGCTAAAAGAATTATTGGCTGCTCACTTAATGTATTTCTTAAATATCGTACAGTTGTTGCTTTACATAAAATTATAAACCGTCAGGCACCAGAATATTTATACACAAAATTACAATTTGCGCGTTCTCAAAGAACATTGAATTTAATACCACCTAAACATAAGTTTTTGCACACCGAAAGGCAATTTTTTGCTAGCGCAATTCATTTATGGAATGCACTCCCTCCGGAAATTAAAAGGGTAGCTACAGGGAACTATTTTGGAAAATAACTTTTTGAATTCTATAAAACGAATTAACCACCAGTAAATCACAATGATTGTAGTATTTGCTATCTTTATTTTCTTACTTTCTCTATGCTCATCTTTCTCTTCTTCTTAATTTTTCTCCTTTCCCCCTCTTCATTTCCTTTCCTTATCATTCCTTAGAATTAAGTTAGGTTAAGAAAATAAAAATTTGTTATTTTAAGAAAAAATCATTCCTGTACAAACTTATAAGTTTACGCTTAATTGTGCAGAGTTACATGAATAAATACAAATACAAACCTACTGATCCTATACGAGTACTCTAAGCTAATAAGATCTTACGTTAATTGTGCCTTTCGGCTTATGCAATGTTTTTTTTTATTCTGTCTATGGACAAACTGCTATTTCTTAAAGTTTGTCTATCTTAAAGTAACTTAACCTAACATTAAAACTTAAGACTATCTTAACTATGTCCGTAACAGTACGGACACGTGCACCACGGCATATATGTTATGTATATGCCTAACATATATAATTTATACGCCGTGGTGCATCTTTTCTTGGACAGACCAAGCGGAAGATGTTTGACAGTGAAACAAAACACGAAACGTGAGTCATATGTTTAAACCAGTGTTGCCAAAAAGATAATAGCTAAAAAATCACTCTTTACATAGCACACACGCCCTTGCGTACACGTCCGTAATGTTCTTCTTCTTCTTCTAGTGGCTCTACAGTCCGGGGTGAACCTGGGCCTCGGCCAACAATCCTCTCCAGCTGGCTCGATCTTTAGCCAGCTGCCTCCAATTTCGCACTCCAAGTTGGTTAAGGTCCTTCTCCACTTGAGTGCGCCATCGGGTTCGTAATGTTACGGACATAGATTAAGTTAGGCTATATTTTGTTAGGTTAATGTTTAATAGGGAAATAAGGTTTAGGGTAAGATTTAGGTTAAGTACCAATAAGAATGTCTAGAGCGCCAAGTTTGTCCATAGTTTTCTTGGCCGTAGGTCTAAAAAATAATAAAGTTTGTCATAAGGACTAAAAAAACAAAACAAAATTAATAGTTAAGATGCCGAAAGGCAAATAAAATATTAATATTAGTAATATGAATAAACTAATATTTAGGACTAACATTATTTTTATTGATACTGCAAATAATTCATTGTAAGCTAATAATGTTATATAATAAAACAAAAATTAAAAATAAAATATAAGAAAATCAAAAACATTTGATAGTTCAAGTTAGTCTTAAGATTTTTAAGTGAGTTAGGTTCATAGTTTTCTGGACAATGAAAAATTTAATAATTGACTGTCATTAAGACCATAAAAAAAACAAACGACAAAGGCACAAATGTATCTCCGGACAACGCTACCTCAGCGCGCTAAGTCAACGATAGCAGACAACATCGAGGCCAAATCGGCTATCACATCATTAGATTATCACAAAAGGACCAACATGGGCACACGGATTTGAACAATTTCAAGTAAGAGATACAACGATATATTATTTCCCACAAAATGTTCAATTGAACAATGTACATCAGTTGGGGCCGTATTGCGGAGCCATAAACTTTGGTTTTAAGTCTACTTGTAAAAATTATTTGTATTCACCAAAAAAATGATTTAATCGCTTTAAATCACCCTTGTTTGTCTGTACGTTTTGGTGGACCCCTAAGTACATGAACCCAGGCGACCCAGTCCCGATTGAAAAATCACAACCAGCTCATAGACAGTACCCAAATTTGTTGAAATTACTCAATTTTCTCACCTGGAAACATAGAATGAGGCTGAAGACTATTGAGAATCAGGTAAAATCTTTTCTTGATTATTTGTTTGCTGAATCACAACCATGGTAAGTTCTTGAACCATGGTTCTAAGCTTGAAATGGCTTGATATATCTCATGTATTTCTGTCAAGCAGTTGCAGAAAATGATCTTGGAAAATATCTAAACTTCCTTGGGAATCATTTGCAAGCATAAAATAAACTATAAGGTATAGGTATGTACATAAATAATGAAGCAAAAAAAAATTAAATAAAAACAAATTATAGCTCGGTGCAGTGGCTGTTACTCTTAACGTCTCATGTCCTACAGCTGACCGACGAATGATAATTCCTTCAGCGACCACAAGCTGTCAATCCCACTGTTCTGCAAACGACATCACACAATCGAAAGTGGTCATAATTCAGTAAGCAATAAATCCATTTTACTTCAAGGAGTCACTTCAATTTGAGTGCGCCAGTGTGAGCAAAGCCAACCGCAGATGTTGCCTTTAGTCTCGGTTCACTTAATGAGTTATGATTGGATGGTAGGAATCTGATGCATTGCGCTGGTAAATGCTCAGAAACTTAAGATAAATATTCATGGAAGCGCAGCAGGCTATGATTTTTATTTCAGGTGGTTATTAATTTCACAGCACCACTCTGCGCGACCAAATGACAGGTCTTCCCTGCTCTTCAATCATGGCCGCACAGAGTTAGCAGACACATCGTTGGCTCCTCCATCCATGTGCGAACAGTAGCACGCACAACGTGAGTGGCTGTTTAAGAAGTTCAGCGAGGGCGTGAGGTGTCTTGCTTGGTTAACCTTGGCTAGAGAGGAAGACTTTGCCGAACGTTTTGCGAAGAATAAAATTAAACATTACGAGATGATAAGCAGGAGGAGGGCTTTTAAGATGTCCCTAAAAGTGTTTGTACCAACTTGTGTATACGACATCATGAATTGAGCTCAACCGACCATGTCATCTTCTGACATTCCTATTGGACTTATTAAGAAAGTGTTGGACGACTATGGAGAATTTTTGTCGAAATTAATGAGCTCTTCACAATCGACTGTCAAGTGATTTCTTGTGATGATCGTGCAAAACACACCACTCAACTTATAACCACGAACGTATGAGATTAGAGCTGTCAATGAGGAAGTGATCTCGTAGTGATCAAAAAGAAGCGATCCCGCCATCGAGAAAGGTCGCATATGATATACATTTTGCAAGTTTTAGTGACGTCGACAACATCAGAACCGAAAACTATGAACAAACTCGTTTTTGATATTTTCATCATCACAACGCGTACACAAAATACCACGATCTCTAATTATATGCCCTCTGTATCGTTACACACAACGACTAATGATCATATTCCGATCGATTATTTTATCTAAAGTCTAAAGAAATAATCTAAACTAAACCAAAAACAAAGGGCCTGCTCACCCAGTGCAGAGTTATTGATTACTCTCAACTTGGAGATGCCAGCAATGATCCCTGTAAATGCACAGGTCAAGTTGACATACATCCTCCAGAAGCACCCTCTGGATAGCACTTGTAGCAACCGCTTGGAGGTGAACCAATCTATTCAGCGGCCCTTAATCTAGTACCCGCGTGGGTATAACTTCCCCACCGTGCAATATATAAATAGTTACGAAGCAACAACAATGTTTTTTCAATCTGCACTTGGAATGTCAGGACGCTTAACAGACTACGTGCTGCCGAACATCTTGCGGAGACCATGGACCGCTAAAATGCGGACTGGCGATGGGATGGAAAAGAAGGAATTCGTGATACACAAACGCAATCCAAAGACGAAAACCCGATCCACAAACTCACGAACACAAAATTCGCAGTAAAGTGTCAGTTTGCACCCGTAGTGGTCTACGAATGAAAAACCTCCATATGAATGAAACGTCAATGCTCCGAATCAAGGCTAAATGTGCCAACATAAGCCTCATATGTGTGCACGACGAGAAAGATGACGCAATCAAAGACTGCTTCTACGAGCACCTTGACCAAGCCTATGACCAATGTCGTAGCTTTGACATGAATATCCTCCGTGGAGAATTTAACGCAAAGCTGAGCAAGAAGAGCATCTTTGGTAGCGCAGTTGGAGCACACAGCCTATGCGACACCACCACCGATAAGGGACTTTGGCTAATCGACTTTGCCGCGTGGCGCTACGTCAATGTAGCAAGTACACGGATCCCACACCTTAACATCCACAAAGGATCATGGCGGTCTGCAGATCACTCCACCTTCAACCAAATTGGTCATACTGCTATTGAAGTAAGACAGTATAGCAGCATTTTGGACGTCCGTACGTTCCGCGGCGATTCGGATCATTATGTGTAGGATTACGGGGACCCCGCCCCGAACTCATAAAAATGCGGTCAAGAAATTCAACGTCGCACGGCTACAATCGCAGAAGATCTCCAGAGAATTCTCCGATTCTCCTTCACCTCTCACAGAATACCATACCACCGACATCAAGGGCTGTAGACCAACGCAATACTGCCAAGCCATCAGAAAAGCCGCAGCTTATGTGCTAGTCTTAGTTTGCCACCAAAAAGAAACCCTAGGTTCGATGAAAAATGTCAGCGATCACATGCAGCCAACAGGAAGCTCACAAAGCGGCGTTGCAAAGATGGACGAGAACTGATCGTGAGCTCTACAAGCAGAAAAGAAGGAAAGAACACCAGCTTATCAGGAAGAACAAGACAGAGCATGGGAAGCACGCGTTCGAGAAGATTGAGGGATGTTACTGTTCGGAAACTCTACCAGTAGATAAAAAGAACATGTCAAGTTCACAAAAACCAAACGGAACCCTGAAGGGATAACATTAGGTAGTTATATGGCGACCAAAATAAAGCTGTCAGACAGAATAATGAATTCCAATATAGGCGATGATGGACAAGAATCCCATGGCCGAAGATCCTGGGCGCGCTTCTTCCAGTCATCAATGCAAGCTGTCTTTCATCCAAGATAACTTGATCTCTATACCGGAGGTTCCGTCTTCATCTCCTTCTCGAACCAGGAGCGTTGGTGTCCCTGCGCTCGATGTGGCCGAGCCACTGTAGTCGACGGATTTTTGCCTTCCGGACTACATCCACATCCTGGTAGCACCAAGAATCAGCTCTGCAGTCTTGCTTATCGTCCAGATTTCAGCTCCAAAAGGCAGGACTGGCAACATACGAGTCTTGTAGAGCTGACGTCCTTCGAGTCAGAAGTTTGCACAAACTGAAGTAGAATCGTTTACCAAGATGAATTCTACGCCGGATCTCCAGTGTGTTGTCGTTTGTGGAGTTATCGTTTGCCCGAGGTAGACGAACTACTTTACTACCTCAAAATTATTATTAACTGTCGATTGAGATATTTTGACCAGCGAAATCCACTATTGACCAAAAATTCACTTTACGACAGATCTTGGAAAAGACCCAGGAGTTTCAAATTGATACCCACCACCTATTCATCGACCTTAAGGCCGCGCAAGACAGTATTTATAGAGCCGAGCACCTTGTCTAGTTTTGGCATCCCTGCAAAAATCGCCCGCCTGTGCAGAATGACGATGAAGAACGCCCGCTCCTTCAGTTGATGTCAAAAAAAAGGATTTAGACAAGGCGACACACTGTCATGCGAATTCTTTAACATCATTCTCGTGAAGATCATGCTTAACTCATATTTCAACACCAGAGGTGAGATCTTGGACATATGCATGGAGGCATATGCGGATATCATTGACATCATCAGACGAACTCAACGTACTCCCAGTGGGGGCTAAGATGGATCTGGCGGTCAATGAGGGTAAGACAAAGTATACGCTGTCCACGAAAAAGGTTCACAAGCACCCACGTTTTGGACTAAACATCAATATAGACAGTGAAAGACTACGTCACCTGTGATTCGAAGTTAGCACAAGCAACGCAACTACAGTGGAGGTAGAACGAAGGATGACGATTGCCAATCGCTGTATTTTTGGGCTTGGAAGGCCATTGAGGAATAAAGCCTCCTCTCGAAGAACAAGGATAGCCCTATATACTACTTTGATAGTACCAGTCCTGCTGTATGACGCAGAAGCAAGGACACTAACTAAAGCAGACGAGAATATTCTTGGTTGCTTATCTTTGGTCCCGTATGAACGGATGGTGTTTGGAGGAGGAGAGTTAACGACGAACTGTACGGGCTGTACAACGACATCGATCTGGTCAAACAAATCTCTCATCTGAGATGGCTAGATCACGAAAAGCGAATGGATCCCAATGCTCCTTTTCGAAAAGTCTTCGAATCAAACCCGAAGGGACAACAGCTAGAAAGGGATCTTAATCAGTTTAACGTGCGTGGCTAGAAGCAAGTACTATAATACAAGATCGGTCTAGATCGAGAATCATGTTGGCTGAGGCCTAGGTAAACTAGGGACTGAAGCGTCAGTTAAAGAAGAAGAGAAATGACTGTCAATGTGGTGATCTCTGTACACCATGAGTACACGGACAGTGGTACATGGGGTTGGTGGAATTGCATCTGAAGTAAAAACTAAAAAGAAGACTACAGCAGCAGATATGTACAGTCACGAACTAGAACTGTATTATTACTACCACCACTTCAGAAAACGCAAATGGCCATGTCGCCTTTTTTATGAATATACAGCTGGATACAACTCCTCGTATGTTTCTTCATATTTTGAAATTACACTATAACATCTGGGTGGTAGCTTCAGTCGTGGAAATAGGAAAAAGTCACAAGAAGAGCGAGCCATCTCAGGCGAGTGGAAACTTGGGAAATGGCGTGACCGGTGTTTTTGGCCAAATAAGTGCATACGAAGTTCTTACAGTTAATTCAGGGCGAACGCGATAAGTCACATTTCAACTCATCTCCTGCTCAAGGCAGCGTTCATAAGCTATCATCGCATTCGAACAAGACACCACGATTGACTGCTATCTCCCATGCCAATCTGCGAGGACAATATTCTGAGTTCTTACCTTTTTCGTCTATGATGCAGATGGACAACTGGAACAGACCACCTTAAGCTGCAGTACTCGCATACTTCTGTTTTCGACATTCTTGAGTGTCCCTTTAAATTTTCAACGCTTCTACATATATAAACATTAATTTTCGGATGAACTCCTTGCACAACAAAATTCGACATTGCGGAATAAGCAGAACATATCAAACACTGCCATTTACACAGAGCCTTGACGCACAAACTTCCACAAGATGAATGGTCTGAAAATATCTCCAGCATAGCCTTCTTGTCCTTTTTGCTCAGAAGTGCACATATTCGTAATAAAAACGAATATTATGTTTGCGACCTTTTGAGAACACTACGCACCAGAAAATAAAGGATTGCTGCTCAGTCATGCATTGCACAATGAGCGTCGTTCCGTAATCACAACGGAAATAATAAATATATGTACTTCCACAAGCCATAAAACCAATATTTTTGGTAATTCCGGACTCCAGTTTTTATCTACATTTCAATAAGTGTGTCGGGATTCAGTTTTACAACACCATCCCAAGATGCAGATAAGACCAGCTGCGTTTACAATTATCAGATTTTGTATGTGTCCTCACGCGGGCACTTGTAATAATTGTAGTAAGTTCGGAACAAGAGAACCCAAAAAAACGGGGTTCGGGCTCGGTATCAAAATAGTTTTTCTCGCCTGCCTGCGGATTGTAATTTTGTACATCCGACCTATAGGATTTGAGTGCAAGTGTGGTAAGCTAAAGCAACAGATTCAATGATGATGGGTAAAAAATATTGCATAGATTTTCTGCAAGTATTAATACAGTTGGGACTATCTCATCTAATAAATTAGAAATATTAGAAACATTGAATCAAATAATATTTCCTACATATGAATACAATACATTTTTACGAAAGAAGAGATTCATCCATAATAGGTATATTTCCGTATCCAAAAGAGTAGTTCAAAACATCGAAAATCTACGAAAGATTGTGCCCGTATGACAAAAATATGGGTCTTATTTCAAACGAGCGCTCTCTCGAGAGGGTTGTGTTCCCAACCACGAAAATGTCGGTGGGGTTGTTGCCAACTCAGTTGATGTGTCTCCAAACAAACTCAAACTTAGTTTTGGTGATTCTTCAAAAGTTGTTTGTTATTTTTTGATTTAGTAGTTTGTCAGAATAAAACTTAAATGAAGTTGCACGAAAATCCTTTGTTTTAATTTCCAAATTTTGCTGTAACTGTTGACAAATAGCATGTATGATGAACGCAGCAAGCGCTTGAAAAATTACGTAAGTTACACAATTTGTTTAATTGCGTGCCAGTACCTTATGGATATTTTGCTTCTCTCTGAGAGTTTTTTACACCCACTCCTTAAAATATGAAAGTCTTCATAATTTGGTGCCGAAAGTACTGGAACAGACCTAATAAGTACTTGAGAAATATTTTGAATTTTATTGAATTATTTTTCAAAGAACGAATTTGTATTTTCTATTGAGGTGCGTATCGAATAGCATTTTGTAGACACATAATTCAAAACAATACTGAACAAGCATTTGAAGTAAAAGGCGAAAGAGTTCAAATGAATTGTTAAATTCAAGCTAGAATTAAACATTTTGTCTAGGATTAAGTTAGATATAAGAGCGCAATAAAATCAAAATGAAATTAAAAAAAAAAAGCATTTGCGCGATGGCGTATGTTGTAGAACAATAGGACATACGGCAGAACAATTCTTGAACACAAATTTGCTCAAATTGTATGAAAAATTTCACGGTTGTGCCAATTGGCGGTTGGAACATGAACAACTTGAACTCATTTTTATAAAAATTATTGGTTTATGGTATTCTTCGACCTCTGTCATATTGAGTGTACGACGTTCTGCTACAGGACTTCTAGAATTGTACACATATCTTCTGCAATATGTCATTACCCTAAGAAGTCTGTCGTATCTGGAATATCTTTCGAAGACTGCAACCTCCAACATATTCGATGTTATCGATGTTAGCACAACTGCTTGATCAACAAAACCTTCCAACGTGTAGTATAACCTTTGTTTGTGGTGGCCAGTATTCTTCATCGTCCTTCAGCTTGGTCCAATCCACCAGTACCAGAGTCTTATTAATTGTATTGGTTTCAGACCTGTTTACGCACAATCAGCAGGGTTGTCTGCAGATCTTATATGCCTCCATGATTCTATTCATTTTTAGCTCAAAGTATTTTCGATATTCCGTTCGATATGAATATGGGTTTGCTGGAAGGATCCTTTTTTATCTAGGATATTACAATCGTTGAGTCAGTCCGTGCTATTACTTTACGTACGGGCAGTCCAATATGCTGGTTTACTTCCTTCAAGAGTTCCGTTAATAGATTTGGCCCACACAGTTCTAGCTTTGGTAAGTCTTTGCTTTAACGGTGCGACTCTTGTTTTAGATGTTAACAAATTTATCGAATGTCCGTTATCATAGGAGAGAATACTACGACCACGACTACGTAAGCTGTGTCGGAAGCATCACAAGAGTCGTGCAATTCAATTTCTAGGCTCTTGTTCGTATTGATCCATCTGCTTCTGGAAGGTCAGCCTTAAAGTTGGTCCAACTTTGTTGTTATTCTGCCGTAAGCGAGTTCATCCCATCCGAGATCGGCATTCCAGATCCGCTGCATTAGTAATTTTACAAGAATTGTTAGTGGTGAAAGCCATTCTGGTGGATCAAACAAACGTGCGATTTCGGACAACGTTCATCGTTTCGTAACGTTAACCTTGACATGGAAGCTGTCGTTCGATGGAGTCCAATGTATGCTCCAAGTCGTTATGGCATCATCCTTGTTGAAGTTAATGGCCGACTGGCACAAGTTCTTTGCGATTTGCGGTCCATTTGCGAAGATGAAATGCTCCACAATTTCATAAAAGTATCTGAGCATATTTGCAATCACGTAAGGTGTGACCCCCACACATCAGATCATCTACGTAAAAATCATCCCTCAATACATCTGCAGCTTAGATATCAATGTTTCTCATCTCCATACTATGCTATGCGATGATGCTAACTGGTGGAGTGTCTTCACTGCAAAGTACGGTGCACATGCTGTGCCATGAGTGACGATGGTGAGTTTGTAGTCCTTAGTATTTTCATTGGGCGAATTCCTCCATACTATGCGATGGTAGTTTTGATGTTTTTCCTTAATCTTAATTTGTCGGTACATCTTCTCCATGTCTGCTGTAAACAAGCTTCTGTGTCTTCTCTAACGCAGAACGTTGGCGGTTAAGTCTGATTGTAGCCTTGGGCCCACCAACATGAGGTTATTCAAATTTATTCCACTAGATGTCTTCGCTGACACGTCGAATACTACTAGTAATTTGGTTGTGATGTTGTCGGGTTTAATGACAGCATGATGTGATAGTATGTGTCTTCTGTTTGGTTTCCATTTGATTTGACTTCCACCATTTGACCCAGACTTATGAATTCATTTATGAATCTAGTGTATTCAGTTGGCAGATTGCAATCCGCCTTACATTTTTTTTCAGTTGGAGTAGTCTTGCTACAGCTCTATCTCGTGAATTTCCTAGACAGTTCCTCTGTTCCAATTGTTTATTGAATGTACAATGTGTATCTGGCATCAAGGTCCCTACTTTAGTTCAGTTTCAAGAGTAGTTTGGGCAACCATGCCAATAACGTGAAGCGACGACGTACGCCTGGTGATGAATCATCCAAATTTCGAATTTTGTGTCATATCTTGATTTCAATGTCTCCCTTCATACAGCTTTGAAGCAATTTTATGGAGACACTGTTTAGTTCCCTTTGTGTCTGTACTGGTTCTTTGTGACGTAGTCGAATCCCAGATCCGCCTCTGAAGCATGGATCATGAGCTTGGTTTCTTGATTTTTCTAACAATATTTTTTGTTGAAAATCGTGAACTTCCATTGAATAGTCGATCTGGGAGGCTTCTTCAAATTCTATAATATTATTCATCATGAAGTTCATTTTTAGATACAATTTGCGCAATCTTTACGATTGCTCACCATCCGAAATTGTGCCTGATGGGCCTGGTTCGTTGGTGTATGAGCTTTGGGCTTGGAATTTTGTCTTCAATTCTTTGGGGGAACTGGTCTCGCCTTTAGTTCTTCATTAAGATCTCGCATTTTCTCTACAGTTTCGTTTTGCACCTACGGTGTATCACGCTATACGACTTCTTCAATTTTAGTGTGGTTTTCGAAAAATTCTACCAAGATTTTCTCGATGTGATTGAGCTTCTCTTCTAAGTATTGTGTTGTTTTATGAGTTCGACTGTCTTTAGAACAGATTTTACTCAATTTCTCGAGCTCCTCCGCTAAGGTTTTCTGCCTGGCGACCACGATGTAGACTTCGTTTGCGTCTAGTACCATCTTGATGTTTTATTTATTATTCTTTGTGTTATACGTGTTACTTTATCTTCACTACCAGTGTGAGCCCTGGTTACGCTTTTTCACTTCCAATGTAAGCCTTGGACACGCTGTATAATCGCTATTTCTCGAAGGAGCAAATGTTGCTTTATGTAAAAACAGAATTTCTTTTACTAAGATGACCCCCTACCTTTGGTGGGGGAAGTCAAGTAAACACAGTCAGTTGTCTCTTTGAACAGACTTTATTTTTGCGTTTACACGCCTTCAAAACTATTAACTTGCTTGTTCTACACTAATTCTAAAAACAAACATATTGTTTTTTGTGCAGTAATGTTGTACTGAAAGGCGAGACTGACATGATTCCAAAAACGAGACGAGGTGACCGCATCCGGCGTTGCGGTGGTGTGTTGCTTCTTGCTGTGCGTGCATGTGTCATCGCTTTGGAATCACGTTCAAAAACTGCTGTGATTGATCACAACAAAAGTTGTATCCATCGAAAAGATTTTCTTGTTCTTAACTTTGTGCGTGCGCAGGTAGGCCTTTTATGTCCTCTGTCTGTCCTCTGTTTGCAATGTGCGACTCAAAATTAATGCAAAATTTAAAAATACAATTAAACAGCAGATTGCTTATGATAATAAAAATATACCACGAACGCACCCACAACGGGCCACTGTTTGTTGCAGATTTTGGGCTGGAAGTACCATTGGAACACACTTTTTTTTTTTCAAAAATAGGCTCATTAAACGGTGACTGGTGCAGTTGCGATATGATAATACACTCTTTTCTAACTAGCGCCCATGACGATTTGCGAGGAAATTCGGTAAAATTGATGAGGCTAATATTTGGAGGAGTCAGTGTACATGTAGCCCTTAAAACAATTCAATTAATAAAGAAGACATTTCTTAGCTGTACGATCTCTCTGTGGCTTGTAGTCAACTACTCGTAATAACAAGATGAAAATAAACCCCGCATCAACAAAATTCAGCCACATTTTTTCAAGATTTCAACAAAAGAGTGCATGCAAATGTACCAGCACAGCTGCGGAGGTCGTTTGCCTGATGTGCTATTCCATAAATAACCTGTACTTTATGATTCAATAAAAAATCCCACAAGCAGATAATGAGATATGATTCGAGACTATCACGTTACTCCACACGGATAGCCATAGATAAAGGACGCATTGCGCCATTTAGTCGATCTGTAACCTCGGCAGCACGACAAGACGATCGGAAATTGGATTTCCCCTCTCCAGATTGCCATTTTATGGAGATGGCAGCTGGGACAAATATGCACTGTGCACACAATCAATAGACGCATAAAGAGACTCTCCCCATTTTAGGCAAGTCCATCACCATTACCTCGGTTTTTTACGAGTTCCATTCAAATTGAAAGTCTTTAAAAAGACACAATTCAGTTTGCTAATAGAAGCGATCTGCCGATAGCTGAACTCCACACTTGGTCTGGAAGGGAAAAAACCAAACTCATTAAACTCACATTCACTACTCTTTCAACACTCTTTCGGTACCATTTCCAGTGCACACCATTTCTGCCGTCCTCCTCCCACACTCGCACACACACTCAGTCAAACCACACGATAGCGGATAAGACACTCTCTCCACCGGCACGGCAAGCATATCTCTCTAACCGACAAAAACAAAGGAAAACCTGAAATCATCCCTCGGAGGTGCGGCCCAACGACCACGTCAGACTCCGCCCCTCGGCAAGGCGAAAACCAGTTCCCGGCCGCGTTCTGCTGCCCACAGCGGCACACATCGAAAGAGATTCGATAGCAGGTTGTAGATACACAGATACATGGATAGATACCGCCGCGCCGCTGCTTATCGGAATGAATAATGGAGTCGATCGTGGTATTCGGCTATCCGGCGCGTTCCTCCATTGGAAGGGGTGGTGGTGATTGTGCGTGACACGACGTTGTGGGCCGGCTGTTCGTGTATCTCCATGGCGATGCCGGGGGCTTAGGCTGGCTGCCATTACATTTGCCAGGTGGAACCCGGTGCTGGTGGTGGTGGTGGGCTGGCACCCTTATCGGTTTGGTTTTGTTTTCTTGCATGGCCTGGGCGAGTGCCAGAGAGTGGGGAGTTGTGTGCGAACGGGCGAGCTGCAGATATGAGCGTTGGGGACAGATATGCTGAAGAATGAGATCACATCCAATCAAAATGCAAAATTCATCGCCGCCGATGTGGGATTAGAGCCGAGACAACGTGGAGAGGACGACGATGCTGAGTGACACTAAGGATGTCCACTAGTCGGGGGGCAATGCAGCCTCGGTCTGTCTGCGTCAGTCTACCTCGCTGAGTGAAGGTTAGGAATTTGCGTCTAGGGAGGGGTGCGCCGCGTCGGCGGTTGTGGGTGAGCCGAGAGATTCACTGTGATTCACGGTCGAGTGTCGTAAAATGTCACATAAATTTTGTTTCTGGTCTGTTTTGACAGATCTTGATGAGATATGATGGCTGTGGTTGAATTGGTTTCATTAACACAAGCGGGACTAGAGCGTTATCGCGCAGACAGTTTTATGGCGTTTTGATTGGTCCTTCGAGCGAGATTTCTAGTCAGTCAGATCAGGCACAAAAGTTTGCATATATTTGAATGTTCAGCTAGAAGAAATCGATTTTAAGTGGCAAATTAAGATAATAGGAAGCTCTTGAATTGATGAAGTTTACCCGGAATGCTATCGATTGATAGTTGGAACAGATTGTGATGTCATGGCGAGCGAATGCTGGTTTTATCAGAGTTAAATAAGTCTTACTGGGTGGCAAGAGACTAGGGGAGACGGAGACCTGAAGCACAACAACAGACATGTCTTCTTTGCTGCGCTGTCGCAATTTTGGTGACTGGTTTGACGGGCATGAAGGTTCGAGTACAAAGATAAAAGATGAGCAAAACCCTCATAAACCGTGATTTGGTAAAGAATCTAGACAAAACTGAAGTGCTTAAGTTCACTAGAAAATACATAGAAACCGTTGTGTGCGTGGCCGTTGGGAGATGGCGTTAAAAGTCCAATCAACGCCACCAGGGCAACATAAGAACAAAATGATTTATGTGGGAAAGGACTTGTAAAAGTATGGAAACGTTAAAATTTAACCAATTTCATCCGTTGTGATGTATGCCACATGTGGGCCAGATTTCATGTCTCTCTTTCTCTAGTCTGAAGAAAACTAGAAAATCATCGCTGAAAATGTCTCTAACTATAGGCATACTATGCCAACGGTCGAAAATCGGTAGACACGTCCACATGCAGCCTTCGACATTCCGCAAAGTCGACCAAAGATTTGACCATATCCATCTGGACATCGTTGGGTCGTTGCCTGATTCGAAAGGGTTCCGATACTGTCTGATGATGATCGACCGATTTTCTATATGGCCTGAAGCGATTCCCATAAAGGAAATAACTGCTGACACTGTAGCCAAACAATTTTTAAGCAATTGGATCTCACGTTTCAGTTGTCCGAAAACTATTACCGCTGACCAGGGATTTCAATTTGCGTGTGCTCTCTTCAAAGTGATGACACAGTTAATCGGCAGTAAGCGAGTGAGCACTACGGCATATCATCTGGCCGCCAACGGAATGGTAAAACGATGGCACCGTGCTTTAAAGGCCGCCATCCGCTGCCATCAAAGCAATCGATGGACCGAAACACTCCAAGTGATTCTTCTCGGGCTGCGTTCCTGCTACAAAGAAGACCTCAAGGCATCAGTGGCAGGATATATGTATGGCACAGCACTACGGATTCCAGGTGAGTTTTTCTCACATGAAGATACACCTTCAGACCCCAACATCTTTTTGGAAGATTTTGCGAAATCTTAAGCCAATACGAGCCACCCACCACTGTAATAACAAAAATATATTCTGCTTCAAAGATTTTTATTCGTGTAGCCATGTATTCCTGCGTCACGATACTCCGAAGCTAGGACTGGACCAGCCATACTCCGGTCCATACAGAATCATCAAGCGACTCAGCGACATCAACGCCAGAACATCCAACGTAAATATCGAGCGCTTGAAGACGGCATATTTGTCAACAGCTGAAGTTCAACATTCCGATCCATTTCATGTACATATCTCCACAGCCATCAACAACCTGAATCCAACAGCAGTCATCTTCTTAGCAGCTACAAATTCATCCAGATACTCCAACACTGGAAACGTATTCCGGGCCACAAAAGTTCAATTTACAAATTGACAAATTTAATTGTCAGCTGTCACTTGTGGAAGAGCACTGTCGCAGCCACAAAGCTACACTAGCGACTCTAGTTTTCATCCCATTAACAAGTTCATACTTGTAGTTGATGTAGAACAAACAGATTCAAGTGGAAACTGTTATTTGGTAGAACCAATGTATATTTATTAATTTTGCAATTTAATTAATTAATATTAAGTTAAGTTTGAGATCCGTGTATTTAATTTAAATTCGTCATTTATTTTTTTCATTTTACTACATTTTTATTTCAAATTCATAACAAGCTTACATACTAGACAAAAATGCTTAAAACTAGTTGGACGTACATGTTTCTACACTCTAACTTACTGGCCCTCGGCGGGCACTCTAAGCTGAACTTATCTTATCCTTAATCTATTGTCTTTCGACTTAAACTTACATTTCATATGTTTATAGACTTCAATCATTATGTGTACTGCTTATTATTAAGAAAAATATTAAAGAAAAAACTTAATATATGAACGATTTTTTAGTTAAAACTTAGATGCTAACTTACGTACTACCTTTAAATAACTTAAAACTACCTTAACTAAACGTACACACATATATACATGGGCGTATAACGCTATACGGCCATATATACATGAGTGTACCTAACCTATGTACATTTGCATACACATGAGTACACTCAGTGTACAATTGTGTATACTTGGAGTGTTTTATTTTTTTTTTTTGTTTTTTTTTTTTTTTTTTTTTTTTTTTTTTTTTTTTTTTTTTTTTTTTTTTTTTTTTTTTTTTTTTTATATACATTTGTATGTATAACTTACACCTATCTTACACTAAGTCTGTAAGTCGGCCATAGGTAGCTGGAATAAATCCCGCTGCAAGACACTGACCGACTACTCCTTTTGAGGAGATCTGCACTGCCCATTCTAACCTGGGTCTAAAGGGTTCGACGAGGGAGTTCCCTCTCTCAGCCACCAAAACTTTCGATGTTGTGACGCAATATCTCTCTTATCCCGACTCGACACCGCCATACTGAAGCGGAGGAGATCTCCCTCAGCTCGTTGTGCGACGGAACGGTCGTGGTTGAGTCGCCCATCCACAGTTGAACGGGCGATGTGAAAGAGGAGCGGTACCGCATTTATGTCTTGTATGAGACCTTGCCTATCGAAATGGAGAAATGCTTCCGGAGGGACGAAGCCACTGTGACGTACCTTTTCGTGGTACAATGGGTTGGGGTAGTAAGCCCCGGAGATCAAGTTATTGGCCGAGTTCGTCGCTCTCGCAGTGTGACCTCGAATCAACTTCACCAGGAAATTGTCCACTCGTATCAGGTTGGCCCTGTTGTATAAAACCTCGTTGGAATAGAATTTTCTGTACTGGGACTCTGGTGTTCTGTAAAGGCGAAGGCAAGCCCTAAGACAAGCCCTCTCAAACACCCGAATCTTTTCCATCAAGCTTGCACTCACGTTGAACCACACGGGACAACCATATGTGAGCATTGGCCGTATGAGGGCCATGTAGCAGATTACCTTTACCCTCGCATCGAGTTGGCTGTTGTAAAACAGTCTCTTTGTAAGGGCGAAAGCGCCTCGGGCCCTGGCTAGAGCAGCATCTACATGTTTGTTAAAATATAGATACTGATCTAGCCAGATCCCCAGGTATCTGACCACAATCCTTTGCGTCAGTGGTTGCCCGTGCCGTCCTACAATAGAGAACTTTCGCCAATTCTTTTTCGTATCCGCGGAAGCTTTATACAACGGCGTCCTGAACAGAATGGTTTCCGACTTCTGAAAGTTGATATTCAACTTCCAGTCATCGCAATCTCTCATGAATGAGTCGAAGTCACCCTGCGTGAGCGTAGTGATGTCCTCGATCTTTTTGCCTGATCTGTACACGATCAAGTCGTCGGCATACGCAATTGCGTGCGGAAGAGAACTTATCAGATCGCTCAAGAAAATGTTGAACAGGATCGGCGAATTAACGGCACCCTGTTGGAGACCATTTTTAATTTCAAAAGTACCTGTAGAGGTCACGTTGCCATTCTTGACTACGAACCGCCTACCGGTAAGCATGTTATACAGTAGGTACAGCAGTGGTTTACTAATGCCTAGCCGATTGAGCTTATAGTAAAGTCCTTCTAACCAAACGGTGTCGAAGGCCTTCTCCAGGTCAATCAAGCAGGCGCCAGTGCATTGTTTCTTGCTCTTGTTCCATTGGATATCCGACACCAGTTTCGACGCGGCATGAATAGTGTCATGCCCCGCTCTGAAACCGAATTGGTTATCCGGAATTATATGTTTGTCCTCTGTCCAGTTGATCAGAGCTCTATTTACCACCTTCTCGAATACCTTGCTGATGTTCGGAAGGAGACTAATTGACCGGAGGTTGCACGGATTCGAAGAATCTTTTCCTCGCTTGGATATGGGTTGTACAATCGCGGTTTTCCAATGCTCCGGATAATGTGCATTATTCAGAGCATTGTTAAAAAGGATTGTGTACATAGTGACCACTTCCAGAGGAAGATGTCTTAGCACAATGTTGGAGATCCCGTCGATTCCAACTGACTTTTTCTTCTTTATTGATGCGAAGACCGCTTGAAGATCTGCCTTCGAAATGAACGGGGGATGAACCCCTTCGTCGGCGATGACATTGTCTGCCATGTTTACGTCATTGAACTGGACAAAGCCGATGTTCTCAGATCGCCATTGCTGCAGATCTTCTCGAAGTTGAGAGTTGCTAGCTTGCACGCTGTTTTCCAGGTCGTGGTTCGGGCGAACACTCACGTTCACTTTGTACACTTCCTGGAAAACTGCGCCTAGTACTTCAACTTTTTCTTGCGGATCTTCGACCACAAAGAAGTCATCGTCGAGTACGGCGTTATTGGGATCAATACCCGCTGTAGTCAGTATTTGTTCATTGTCCGTCGTCCTGGGAAGCTTAAGACACGGAAGATCGCTATTTTTCTTTCGAAAGAATTTATTTATTTGTGGGAACATACTCGGGTTGTTAGATCTAACAGCCCGAATCTTGTTGTTCCAGTACGTGTTTACAGAAACTCTGTAATTTTGCACAATCAACGTTTGTACATTCTTAATGAGCGATTTCAGTGTCCTAACTTCCTCGCTGCGTCTGTCAGTAAACCGCCTGTACAAGGTTTTTAATCTTGACAGGAGTCTACTTTTTTGTTGGTGTAGTGCGTCAATTGTCGCATTGCGGTACAAGTTTTCATTGTTCGTGCGTGTATACCGTGGTATCGTACTGTCCATAGTTCGTTTTATTGTCTCGTCCAATTGAATTAGATACATGTCAATCTCTTCGTTTGACAAGTTTCTATTGGACGGAATGTGGAGTGCATTCGAAGAGAGTGCTCGAGTCATTTGTCGAGAGAAGCGTGGCCAGCGCGCCCTTCTGTAATTGTAGGTGTGCGTTTGGACAAACTCTCCTAATTCCGCAATGTCGTTAGGAATCTTGAATTCGGCACTGAGTCCGCAATGGTCACTGAGATACACGAAAGTGTTCAAACAGTTTACCGTTTGTGCGTTTGTGTCTGTCAGCTGCAGTCTTGCGTCAAACAGCAGGAGATCCAAGAACGACCCACTTCTGGGGAAGGACGAGATCTCGGTAGCTTTTAAATCGAGTCGATATTCGACACTGTGCAAGCAAAACCAGCTGTAAAGCAGGTCCCCTCTGTCATTGGAATCTGTGTTTCCCCAGTATCCATGTCGGGCATTTAAGTCCCCGGCCAATATAAAATAGTTCTCTTCCGAGTCCAGACTTAGACACCGAAAGAGTGCATCGAGCTCTGATATAGTAGTTCTGGAACTGAAGGAGCCGGAGGAGTAGACCGACACCGCAAATAGCTTCCTCCCGCTACGGAGAGAAATGCAAACGATGCAGGCCTCCAACACCTGAAACCGTCGCACCTCACTACTGTATACTACTTTGTGTTTAATATTATTCTTAATGAAGATCGCAACACCGCCTCCACGATTGGAGTTGGGTCGGTCTCTTCTAATAATATTATATTTGCTGTGCTCCAAAATGCCTCTCTGGGTTAGCTTGGTTTCGCTAATCAGACATAGCTCTGGGCTTTGATCGTCCAACAATCGATATAGCTCATTTTTTCGTGGGACCCCTATCAATGAATTTGCATTCACTGCAAGGATCTTAAAAGTACTCCCCGTTTGCGCAGCCATTAGGACTGGTTAATTTAAATTCGTTGTGGTAAACACATTCCCACAAAGGCGTTGGAGCTGGAGTATAGGAAGTCAAAACCAATACCCATACCCAAAACCATACACTCACAACTCCGTATTTCAAGAGGAGATATTCGCTTCAGACAAAATTTTGATACAGCTATCCCTGACAAGAACATCTATATTCGCTTTGACAGCCATGCTGCTCTTCTAGCCCTCAAAAGCTAAACTCGTATGGGACTGCCTACAACTGTTACACCAGCTTGCCAACACGGACTCTACCTCATTTGAGTACAAAGTCACATGACCACTGTGACACGAACGAGCTGACTTACTACTACTCATGAAGCCGCGACCATTCTGCATCACCACGGCTAGGAACTATGTAAACAATTGGCTCAGGGACATACTTACTTGTCAGGCGTGCGACCCATGAAAGATCCGTGCCACAGCAATTATATCCGACGTAGAATTTTTCTTTCGAAGGCACCCAGAATCAGCTCTGCAGTCTTGCTTAATGTCCAGCTTTCGGCTCCATAAAGTAGGACTGGCAAAATAAGGGTTTTGTAGAGAATGACTTTGGTCCTTCGAGTGAGGAGTTTCGAGCCCAGTTGTTTTGACAAACCGAAGTAACATCAGTTGCCCAGGGTGGTTCTACACTGGATCTCCAGTGTGGTGTCGTGTGTACAGTTAACGTTTGCCCCGAGAAAGACAGACTCCTTTACTGCCTCAAAATTGTAACTGTCGCTTGAGATAATCTGTCGACGGCATATATTTTTTTTTGACCACCTCGTTTCTTCTTCAATTGACGGTAATGCATCCACTACGGCATGTTGGGAACGCGCGACGATGTCTGCATATCCCAACAGTTGGACTGATTTATAGAAAATAGTGCCTTCCGTGTTGACTTTTGCCCGCCGCACTCCTCCTCTCTAGTATCAAATTGAAGAAATCACACGACAGCGCATCTCCTTTCCGAAATCCGGTACAGGTTTCAAACGGCTCAGAGGATCAACTTAGCCGGGATTCCGAATTCGGCCATCGCTTCGAATAATTCCTTGCGATGAATGCTGTCGTATGCGGCTGTGAAATCGATAAAAGGTGGTGGGTATCGATTTGAAATTCGCTGGTCTTCTGTAGAATTTGCCTTTCTGTGAAGATTTGGTCTATCGTCGATTTGTCGGGCCGGAAGCCACACTGGTACGTGCCTATTAGACGTTCACACGGTACACTGGATAGGATTATGTAGTAGCGTGCAGTAGATATATACAGCCAAGTTATATTTTCACCAGTTTTGTTGGCAAAAACGAAACAAGAACAGTGCGTCCAAGACAAACAACAAAACAAGCACAAGACACACTATGAGCTTAGAGAACAAGTATATGGTCAGTTAGTTAGACGTAAGAACATTTGCTAAGTTAGTGTAGCTAGTTTTAAGCATTTTTGTCTAGCACGTAAGTAAATGAAATAAATAAAACAACAAAAATGAATTAAAAAAATGTGTAAGCGACGTTGAGCATGGTTATACCTCTGTAGTTGTTTCAAGAGGTAGGATCGGCTCAGGGAAGTTACCAACCATTAACGGACACACACGAAAGGAAGCAAGCAGGCCCACAAGGTTCTAAAAACTATTTCTCTTAACAGAACGAAACAACTCCTCAGACTCGCAAGAAGTCTTCGATTCGAATAACACCAGGTTTCCTTACTGGACACCGCCAAGTAAACAGGTATCTCAAAACTATGCGTAAATGTGTAAGGATTACGAACAAAGACACATCCTGTGTCACTGTCACTGCTTAATCAGGATACGTCATCGACACCGAGGCGGATACCACCTTGAAGCGGACAAAGTTTCCGGTCCAGTTCTGGTGTACGTTATAGAGCCATGAATGAGGAGGTCCTTGAACAGATTTGCGTTGACGGCATCTAAAGGAGTAGATTCCACCACGAAATCTATGGGCGTACTGAAGGATCTTTGGCTCCGGACCAATGGGAAATTAGCGCTTAAGATGATGCACCCAAGTGGCTAAAGACAATAAGACTGGTGACAGTTGGTTGGGCCTAAGGTCCAGGCCCACACGGCTACAGCCGTAGGGTAGAAGACGAGAATAAGTTCGCACTAGGCCAATTCGATCCCGGAATTGTTTTAATGGGCAATATGGCTACTGTATAGGAAGAAATTAATCCTTAAGGATAATTGGATATTTTAAGGATGACGAAGTTAAGGTTTGGCATTGTCTTCATGTAAGACAATGCTCTCCCTGTTCACCATCACTAGCCGACACCCCAACTGCAGGATTAAATGTATTGGATTGGGAGCACTTTTTTATTTTTTTTTTGTTATACTTCCTGTGAAGGAACGACGTAAAGGCATATTGCCGATCCCGCCAACTCTTTGGGATGGAAATCAAGTTTATCGACAAATGACTGATGAATGCTGTTTTCAGGAAAGCCTCAAAAGAGTTCCATCCCAAAACATTCACAGACCATTCACTGAATTGCTGAGTAAGCCAAGTGTCCACTTTTGACGACACTATAATCCTTTTTAGTCTAGTGGTTGCATGGGCAATACTAGGTGTAGGGATGTTGAGCGACCTCCAATGTATGCCTGTCAGCGTTAATGCAACTAAATTCGGATCGTCATCTGTGGTGGGTGGATGTCCAGAACGAATAGCATCAGAAAGGTTGTCACGTGTCATCAAGTGTCGCTTCTAGCCAAAACCCGGTACACGCTCCAATTCTTCCGCTGCACCTTTGTCGGTGTGACAGGAGTATTTCGCTTCGTTGAAGAATTCACTTATTTTTTATTGATTTTTTCAGCGATCGATGGAAGGCGGTTCTTGCTATCAGCAAACCGATTCCAATAACACGAGAATGTCTGTTCACTGGTATGTGAGTTGAGATTGACCGTCAATCATGTTTTCGCAATACGACTCATAACATTGTGATTTTTCTTCCACTGCAGATAGCGCTACTGTCCGCTAGCTGCTAGCAACGCGGATACTCGATACGGTCGTATATCACCTTTATTGGGTGTGTTGAGAAAGATACGAGGAGAGAGTGAAAAAATGCATACAAAGTGGCTACTTAAAGTCTCACATCGGCACACTGTTGAAACCAATTTACGTTCCACATCAGAAAGCTAAACTTCTTTATCTAGCCGCTGAAGCTGCTGTTAATTCTCACTGGCTCGTCAAGGTCAATCGAAAGCCACAACATTTCTCACGCTCTGCGCATAAGCAAGCTCACTTGTCACACAGCCATCATGTCGTGGCGCTTCCGAATTCCACACTAAACCTCAATTTACTTACCGTTAACCCATTGATTCGGAAAAACGGCTTTTAATTAATTTTATGCCATTGACTCAAATAGACTTTATCAAATGGAATTTGAGCCCGCGTCTCTGCTCCAGCGTATCGTAAGTGCGGCTAAGTGAGATGAGCACCTCAAGACGATAACCGATACTTTATAGCGTCGCAATAAAAATCACTCGTAATAAAAGCGAAATAAAATAGGAATCACTCACTCGCAGATGAGACTTGAACAGAAGCCCCCCCGCGAGAGTGCATCGCACGCCGGGGCGGGCTTGTAAAATTGTTCGACATTACAGTGGAGGGCAATAAATTGAAGACACTTTTCACTTAAGATAATGACTGTTACGGGTGATGATGATAAAAAGTAAACAAAATCTGTTTTATTGACTGCGCTAGACGTCGATATGGACGGCCGAACCGGTTGGCAGAGGATTGATGGGAAGATCATAAATTGAGATGTGGTGAACTTTTCCATCGGTTAGCCCGGGAAATTGCAGGTGGCCGCGGAGAAATGATTCCTATGAAGGCATGACGCAGCTTGAGCTTGGTTTATGGGTGGTTTTAGCGTTGTGGCACAGAGAAGTTCGAGAAAGATTTTGTTTATTGCTGCCACCAAGTAGTGATATGCTTATTGATTGCTCCCACAATGGGGGGTGTAGTGGCAATCAAGTATATTGTACGCGCCACCCTCTGAGATCACAGCTAAGATCTCCAATTTCAAGCTAATAAAATATCGGAAGTGATCTGCATTCCTGGTTCCAGGATATTGCGAACATGCTTATAGATTGCGACATTCTCCGTAGAAAACTACAGCGGACGAGGTTAAGCGACTCACCTACTTCTGAAGAGTGCAAGTAATATGATTTTCTTAATGTGCTGATTGACGTTGTTGACATTTTCAAATACGTGCGATTCAAATGTTTTAGTCAAACTTGGCCGTGTAAAGTTGGTCAGAAAAGTAAATGAGCCAATAAAGAGGCATTTCAACAACGACTCAGCACAAATTACTAGAGCACACCAAGGACACCGGGGATGGAGCGAGGTTAGACGTGCAGGAACACGGCCTTGTGAAATAGTTCTGATGGCAGCCAACGATACGTGTCCATTAATATAGTAGTGGAAACTGCTTAAGGTACATTTCGTCACCAACAAGGAACCTTTGGTACTATGACGAGTGCAGGTGAGAAATAATAAGCAATCGTGAAGGCGTATCAAAAGAGTATCCAACGAAGAATCAGTGCGTCTTAAATGCTTTGGATTTTTGTTACTTCTTCCAATGGTTGGTTGATAGGCTGATTTTTAAAAGCGCAGTGGCCAAAAGTACATTGCATTACTGTGCAATTGTACGCTTATTGTTTAGTAGCAGGTTGGACGAAAGTTGATTGGTTTAAAATAATTTTTGGATGTTGGCCGAACTGCTTCCCTGTGTAGTGTTGAATGATGTTGCTTACAATAATGGAAGCTGCGTCCCTTTGATGGACATTGTGTGGCTATGTATCCTACACCTCAACAATTATGGCATAATATTTGTTGTTTCACAATCTCATTTCGTTGTTTTATATCCTTGCCTCGATAGTGTTTTTTGTTGTTGATTCCCATTACATTACAAGAAAATATATAAATTTATAAAGAAAATCCCTTGTATATTCCGATTACAAAACAAAATCTTAAAAGTTGTACAGCGGATCGAAAAATCCTGTCGTATGACATATAACGAAAAATTAAAAGTGGTAAAAAATCATAAACTATGAAAATGTTTGTGAGAGAGATTAGTTAGAAGCTGTTTTTAAAGGGCTTATACTTCTCAATCCCGCCAGGAGGGAGTGCCATAGGCTCTGATGCCATGCAGGAGTACATATGTTGAATTTAAACAAAGGTTCGAAGTGACTAAGGAAACCTAAGCTTATTGTAAAGGTAATCCGGCTGTTGTGTCTTTATATACAAGTAGTGTTGAGTAAAATGCGTTTGGTTGGCATAATATCTTTATTATCCCTTCGGCGTGAATCTTCTGTAGCTTCTATTAATTGAGACCTATTTTCAATTAACTCCAGTAGAGGTTCTAATTGTGTAAATTTTTTGAATTTTATTTGGTTACGTTGATAACTGTTTATATAGTCGTTTTGACTACTTCTTAAGTTATTGTTGCACTAGGTAGGCAATCGATTCACAAGAGGGAGACCCCCTTGACTGCGCCAAATCTCGTGGGATAAGTCTCCTTAACATCGCCTACAAGATATTCTTTGCCGTTTTGTGTGAGCACCTGAAACAATTCGTCAACATGATAATTCCCTATCAGTGCGGTTTCAGGCCTGGGAAGTCCACCCTCGACCAAATATTCACATTACAGCAGATCCTCGACAAACTCAAGTCGACACCCACCAGCTATTTGTTGACTTTAAGGCCGCATATGACAGCATGCATTGAGACGAGCTATACAACGCCATGTCTAGTTTTTGACATTCCTGCCAAACTCGTCAGGCTGTGCAGGATGACGATGGAGAACTCTCGCTGCTCCATCAAGGTCAGTAACCAACTCACTCAGACCTTCAGTGTCAGAAAAGGTCTTAGGTAAGACGACGCGCTGTCATGTAACTTCTTCAACATCATACTTGAGAAGATCTGGCAAAACTCAAACGTGAACGCCCGAGGCACGATCTTCCAAATGTTCGTTCAACTGCTTGCTTACGCGGACAACATTGACGTGATTGGTCGAAATCAGAGAGCCGTCAATGAAGCGTTTGCTTGAATTGAAATAGAGGCAGCAAAAATTGGTTTAGCGGTGAATGAGGGCAAAACAAAGTATATGCTGTCATCAAGAAAGGACACACAACATCGAGGACTCTGTCAAAACGTCACCATAGGCAGCTATAACTTCGTGGTAGTAAAGGACTTGATCTACCTTGGCTCCCGAGTCAATAGTACGAACAACATCAGTACCGAGATTAAATGAATTTTGGCTCGAGATTAAATTTCTTTGGGCTCAAGAGGCAACTGAGTAGTAGAACCCACTCTCGAAAGACCTGCTCTATGGCGCGGAAGCCTGGACTATCTCAAGAGCGGAAGTAGACGCACTTGGTCTCTTCGAGAGAAAAGTTCTGCGTTCAATCATTGGTCATGTTTGCGTTTAAGGTTTCTGGAGAAGAAGATTCAACTCCGAACTGTACGGGCTGTACAGCGACATGAGTCTAGCCAGGCGTCTACGGATTTAACGCGTAAGACGGCTAGGTCATGTAGAGCGCATGGACAACACTGCTCCAGCCCGAAGAGTCTTCGATTCCGAACCAGTGGAACCAATGCAATAGAGGACGACCACGAAGCCGATCGCGCACTCAAGTGGAGAAGGACCTCAACCAACTTGGAGAGGCTCGTTGGCTGATGCCCAGGTTCACCCCGGACTGTAGCACCATTAGAAGAAGATGAAGATGAAGGAAGCGATGTAAATGAAAACAACGATTAATAACTTTTTTAATGCTGCCGTGCTGCCATGCTGCCATGCATTTTGTACTGTCTAACAATTGTTTTGATGGCCCGTGGCGATGTGGATATGTGCATCGACCCCTACGCACTCGACTTCTACGTTCGTTTCCTGGTGTGTGTAACAAAAAATACGTTCAACGGCCCCACGTGTTTCGAGTCACCGTAAATGCTGTACGTTTACTTTTGTCTAGACAAATCTCCCCATACTCGACCTTTCAAATTTAAGTCGGAATAAAACAGTAGGTCCATTCTACTCGACAGAGATCAGTAGCATGCACAATACGAGTGGTTGCGGAGACGCCAGGATTTTTTTATGAGTTGCAAGTACATTATGTGGTATGCATCAGTCTTAATTTAGTGTCATAATGCTTCTTCACTTAACTCTAAGCAGATTCAGCCGTTACTAGCAAATGCTTAATTATATTGCCTTGTACTGGAGGCATTGCATTTTCTTTTCTGAGTTAGATGCATTGTTGTTTGGTTGATCATGTCATAGAATGTCAAAAACAAAGCATAAGCCGAAAGGCACAGTACACATTATGATGAGAATAGCTTAGGGTTTTTGTAGGTTGCATGTAAGAGCGTTTGTTAAGTTAGTTAACTAGTTTCAAGCATTTATGTCTAGCATGTAAGTAAATGAATTAAGAGCAAAACATACAGAGTCCTTGAATTTGTTTTGAATACTGCAAAGAAGATCTTCGAATCGGAGCTTCTGCTTCGAAAAGAAGAGGAAGTTCAGGTCACTTCCTCTCGTGAGAGAACAATGGCACGCACAACACGAGTGGTCTTTAGAAGCTATGCCCTGGCCCTCAATGAGCTGTAGTGCCACCCATACCATTTCATTCTCTGCCGGCTTCAATTTCTTATTGTCAAGCAATCTAAGAGAAGAGTCCATACAAAATGCAAATTCAAATAAATCGATGGAGGGCGTGCGTTACGCATAGCGAACGATTAAGGGAAAACAAGAACAGAGAAGTAATTTCCTTCTAACCAGCCATATATTTTTTAACTGTATTTAAATGTGATTTTTTACTCTGGCTTTGTTATTGCTTTGTAATAATGTTGCTTGTTATTTTGGCAGAATGCGGTAAGAAACTAACACTTCCTTCTAGGAATAGGGTTAATTGAACCCCTCTAGTAGATATGCTTGGCTCATGGCTTGTAAAACGTAAAAAAAAACATTTTCGTCAATTTTAAGTTCTTGGATTGTGATCCAAAATAAGTTTAATTACTTTCTTTTACATTGGTTGCACAGCTGACACGTGCACACATAAAACAAGTAAACCAACAAGCAAAGAAACAAGCAGACCGTTAAAATCTTTAAACGGAGAACAGATTAAATTAATTAGGCGATAAAATGCAAGCATTTGCAACATTGCTTCGTTTGCGGCAATTTGTCGTGTATTCAACACTTGGTGCTTAGTTAGTGAATATATTCCACCAACCTATTGCAACAAATTAGAGCAACTGGTCCAGTCCGGTGTGAGCCGACGGGTATGTTAACTTATTTCTACCACAACCCCACAGCGGTGCGCATTTTAAAGAGTTGTGGTACACAAAATTTAGTGCACACGAGACATCAACTGCTCTGATCACCTGGCTCTATTTGACAGATATGAGAACTTACTACAAAACTCGTGGCAAATAGAAATTTCGTAGAAGAGAACACTGCAACACAACACAACACCTTGCCGTTAGTGTCTTAATCGTATAAGGATGAATACATCTTAACTTCGGCAACGTGCTTGCTTGGGAGAGACTATCGCAATTGAGTGTGGACGTGTAAAGTGAGTCTAAGTTGCGATCCGTCTTGGTTCCATGTCTTACTCAATTGAGTGGCCCATTTATAATGCTTTTTGTGGTTAGTGTGTTCATTTCGAATATAGATCAAAAATAAAGCCATCTCCCGAAGACCTTGATAGTCGCAGTCCTGCTGTATGGCGCAGAAGCATGGACACTAACTTAAGTGGACGAGAATGTTCTTGGTCGCTCAGAGAAGAATAACCTTCGAATTATCGTCGGTCCTTCATGTGGGGATGGTGTTTGGAGGAGGACACAGAACGATGATGTGTACTGGCTGTACAGCTACATCGATCTGGTCAAACGAGTTCTAATCTCTCGTCTCAGATGGCTAGGTCACTTAGAGCGAATGGAGATCAATGCTTCGGCCCGAAAAGTCTTCGACTCCAACTTCGAGGCACAACGAGGTAAAGGAAGACCACGCCTATAGTGGCGCACGCAGCTAGAAAATGACTTGAATAAGTTGAACGCACGTGGCTGGAAGCAACTAGCACAAGATTGAGCTACATGGAGAGGCATGTTGGCTGAGGCCCAGATCCATCCCGGACTGTAGCACTAGGCAAAGAAGAAGAAGAATATAGATCACTGGAGAGTAGAGGGATACCACAAGTGGCAGCCGTCTCGATTCTTCGTGGAATTCTCATTCGATACAAACAAAACACATTTGTATGTGGAATCCAACATTTGTGGAATTATTCTTTTGTGACGGCGTTGCAGTCCGAGGTGGACCTTAAGTCTCAACCAAAAAGCCTCTGTAGATGATATTATCCTTTGGAAATTACGCACATCAAGGTAGTTTCTACCTCTGTGCGCCACTGGCTTAGTGGCAATTGTATGAGTCACTTTAAACTTCACATTTCGGTTGCATTATTCCAAATAGTACCAGAGAGATCCCATAAAGCCTTTGTATCGAAAAATACCAACGGGTTTTCGTTCGCGTTTGTAAATGTTACGTCAGTAAGAAACAAGAAAATTTCTTTTAAAACTATTTGCTGCTTATAGGTTTCTTTTCGCTGCCAGCGAAATTGCCGGCACACCTAAGCCATTGTTGGTCCATGTCGTTCATTAGATTCCTTCCCTGGTGACTGGATCAGATTTGAAAACCAGATAAAAACGTATTAACTTTTTCCAGTCAAGAGCCGCCACTCAACCGACTGTATCATCCAGCAGTTTGTTTGCCTATCATTCTTCCACTATAAGTTACGATCTTAACGCATTTAAGTGTTGAAGTGGATTTATGAACCTACCCTAATTAGAATCCCATTTTTCATTTTTAATTCAATTTTATTTTAGAATTAATTATAAACTTACATACTAGACAAAATGCCTAAAAACAGATTGGAAGTACAATGTTTCTACTTCGAACTTACTGGCTCTAGACAAGCACTCTACGCTAAACTTAATCTTATACAATGTCTTGCGACCTCACCTACCTTAAATAATTGAATTTATTTGCAATATTTGACATTAAGCAACAATTTAAAAAAAAACGTATTTACAGAACGGGTTTTACTTAAGGCTTACAAACTACCTTAAAATAACTTAAAACTACCTTATTTAAACATACGTACATCTATACATGCGTGTACTTAACATATTTACATTTACACATAAGTACACTCAGTGTACAAATGTGTATAATTAGAATCCCACATAAGGCAGTATTCCTCGAAACGAGTTCTTCGATACCAAAGTCAATTTTGGAATCTTGAGACAATGTATCCTTTCACTTAATATACAGAACACAGAATTCTCTCAAGCATTTGTTTTCAGGGCTCATCATGTACCCATTTCATGTTAACAGAAAACAAATAAGCCTTACTTCAACTTCTAGAGGTAAAAAAAACTTATAATTTCCGAATTAAAGAGGTTTTCAAATGCGTTTATTCTCTTCTTATACTAAGTCTTCTTTTTCCGAATTATGGAGTTCCGAATTATCGCGAGTTCGTTGCATACTTTGACATTGACAATTATTATGGTGGTAGAAAGTTCGTCGTGAAAAGTGGCCATGTAACTTCTGCCACGGTCTTTGGCATCAAAACGGTCTGCAACAAGGAGCGGTTGGTTCGCCGATCCTGTTTTCAATATTCACTGCTGATCTGATAGGTTCAATGCCGCACTTAATTGCGTACGCCGACGATTTAGTGGCGTACAGATCAGGTCCGAAGGTCGAAGAAATAAATATCTTGTTGCAAGGTGACTTCGATCAAATTCAGCGATTTTGCGACGACTGGAAGTTGATTATCAACTTCCGGAAGTGTGAAACTATCCTTTTCAGAACCCCGTTCTACATGGCATTATGAGATACGCGCACAAACTGGCGTAAGTTCGGCATTGTTGACCCACAGGGACGCCCCTTAGATGTGAAAAGTGTAGTTAGGTATCTTGGCATTTGGTTGGATCAATATCTGTATTTTGACAAACATATAGATATTGCTTTGGCCAAAGCTAAAAAGGTCTTTGCTGTGGCAAGGAGGTTGTTTTACAGCAGCCAGCTTGATACCAGGGTGAAGGTAATCTGCTACATAGCCCTCATCCGGCCAATTATGGCATACGGTTGTCCATTGTGGTTCAACGTGAGTCCTTCCCAGATGGAAAAGATGAGGTTGTTCGAGAGACAATGTCTTCGGACTTGTCTCCGTTTGTATCGTACTTCCGAATCTGAGTACAAGAAGTACTATCCCAATGAGGTCTTGTACAACGAGGCAAACCTCAACAGGATAGATAATTTTATTATTAAGCTGATCAGAAGGCATATTGCACGAGCTATGACTTCTTCCAACAATCTGATCTTTGGGGCTTACTACCCCAACGTTATGTACCATGAGAGAGTGCGCCGGCTTTATTCCTCCCGAGGCGTTCCTCTATCTCGATACAATTGGCCTAATACAGAATCCACACGGATGTCCTGTAATCTTCCACGTCGTACGCCGAACAGTGGACAGGCGACTTCAATATGAACGGGATGTCGCTCGCAGTCACGAGGATCTCCTCCGGTTCAGTAGAGCCATCTCTGCTCGAGACAGGAGAGAGTCTGCCAAAGAACGGCAATTTTACTGGTGGTTACACCAAAACCAGCCCCCGCCGCCGCCGGCTTTTATAAATGACGCGGTAGTTGACCATGGTGCCCAACTTACATAGGTTTAAGGTAGTCCTAAGAAATATATACCAAAAAATAAAAAAAAGGTGCACCGCGTCGTATAAATTATATATGTTAGGCATATACATAGCATATACGCCCTGGTGCACGCGTCCGTAATGTTGCGGGCATAGTTAAGATAGTCTTAAGTTTTAATGTTAGGTTAGTTTTAGTTCTAGTTAGTTTAAGTTAGGTTAAATTAGATATATATAGCCAAGTTTTTCTGTCCAGTTTTCTTGGCGAAACAAATAAAAGTAAAACGGTGTGTCTTTAAAACAATGAAAAAAAAAAAAATCGCATAAGCCGAAAGGGATAGACAAATTTACGATTAGAATAGGTTAGAGTACCCGTATAGGGTAGTTTTAAGCATTTTTGTCTAGCATGAAAGTTATTGAATTCAAAATAAAACAAAAATGAGTAAAAAAAAAAACAAACAAATATTATGGTTGCGGTTCGCTGCTTAGCAGCAAAGATCTTGATGAAGATGGGCATGTACTATTACAAGACAAAGAACTACCATCAAGGCATATTCCACAAGTTCGACCAAAGGGGTTTTCCCATAGGGACATGAACAATTAATTTGTGAACAAACTCTTTCACTAATCATCAAACTGTCAGTGTCAATTCACCCAATAATTTATATCTTTATCATGGTAAAGCAAATGAACTAGCACCGCCTGCAAATTATAAAACATTCTACCGAAATTCGGATTGCTCATTTTTGGCTTAATGGCTTCGTCAACAAGCTTCATATAGAAAAAAAAAAATAACTTGTTTGTGCGGTTTTCATGCCGGAGCCGAATTTTTCCGTCAACGGTGGTTGTGGTTCGGGCGAACACTCTCGTTCATCGTATACACCTCCTGAAAAACGTCGTTTCTATCTCTCCGTACTTTCAAAGTGTCTGTAAATCAGAGCCTCTCGGACAACAAAATCATTAGCGCCGATGTCCCTCAAGGCTCCGTCCTAGCGCCCGTCCTGCTTAATGTATACACGTCTGATTTCCCAAACCTAAATAATTGCAATATTGCCTTGTATGCAGATGATACATGTATCTACTCCACGGATGCAACTGATTCCATTATTGAAACCAATCTGCAATCTGGGATAAATACTGTCCTTCAATATTGTCGAGATTGAAAAATAAACATTAACGCTTCTAAGACGCAAGCAATCTTTTTCACTCGAAAAAGAAAAGCTTGTTTACTTCCAAGCAACAGCCTTCAACTTAATGGTTTTCCGATCGAGTGGAAATCGAGTGGAAAGTATCTTGGGGTACACTTTTAGGCTTCATATTCAAGAAGTTATCAAAAAGATAAACGTAACGATAAAAATCCTCTATCCATTCATTTGCAGGAATTCAAAGCTAAGCAATGAAAACAAAATATTGATTTTTAAGTCTATTTTCCAACCGATCATGTTCTATGGGTCTCCTGTCTGGGGTAAGTGCGCCAAAAATCATCTGCGCGGACTCCAAGTAACGCAAAATAAGCTCCTTAAAATGATTCTAAATCTCCCCTGGTTTTTCTCGACAACGGAACTTCATAAGATATCCATGATCGAAATGGTCACAGCTAGAGTTGGAAAACTTTTTCTACGGTATAATCAATCGCTTTTATCATCCGGAAACGACTTGATTTCAAACTTAGCTGCAAAATGAGTGCAATTCTTATTTGTTTACTTATCTATCTATTTATTTATTTGTTTAATATATTAACATATTTATTTATTTATTTATTTATTTATATATATATTTATATATCTATTTACTTATCTATTTATTAATGAATTTATTTATTTGTTTATTTATTTACTTCTTTACTTATTTATTTATTTATATATGTATTTACTTCTAGTTCCTATTTGTTATTATTTATAAATGTTCTATATATCTACTTACCTTATTTATCCCCATTTTAATTTTATGTTTTGTTGATCATTTTTGTGTTTTGTAAAACATTCTAGTCAGCAATTTGAAATCAAGACTAAACACTTCTCTCTCCGTCCAAAGGAATTAGGAATTCCTGTTGCCATGAAGGTTTTTTAAATGGCTTTTCCTTCAGACTTAAATCAAATTTTCTGTGATATGTTATATAAAGATTGTATTAATATTTTAGTAGTAAGGTGATGCAAACCAAATCTCTGCCCAACACACTGTAAGCAACATTGTAAAATTTGTGCCACTAAATAAAACAAAAAAAAAAAAAAAACCTCCTGAAAAACTGCGTACTTCTAGTACTCCAACAAAGAAGTCATCGTCGAGTTGAGAAAAAAAATGATAGGAGTTATTACAGTCGATTGAATGGTAAAACGTATCTCGATTCGAAACAGTTAAATAAAATAAATCTTATTTTAACAACACGCGGCGAATTGCTGCCCCTGAATTTTCCGCTATGCAATCTGATTGGACGTTTAAACATCAAACATTTCATCACAAGCTGCCCAATTTTGAGTTTAGAATGAGTCTGATGAATGGAAAACCTGGATGGGATACTCTATACTCATATGTCACGATTTGTCACAATTATTGCATAATAAATGAAGACTTTAAGAAATCAAAAAATTGAACGTAACTAATTTCTGTACATATCAATCGTTGGTGTTTTTGTTTTCTGCCACTATAAAGATTTTCTTCTTTTTTTGCTTGTTTGTATTTCAAACTGTCAGTCTGGTAGACGGCCATATGCCAAAACCAAACAACTTTACAAATTACAATTTTTTAGATGACTATAAGCGGGTTGCAATAATTTGAATGAAATAAAAAAAGTCAACTAACTTTCTAGTTGAGTAGAACCAGCGCACTTTAAAACTTATTTTCTTAAAACTAAATCTATTGTGAATATGTCAGAAATTGTATGGTATAAAATTTGAATTTTGCATGAATATATGTCATTCTGGTGGCCCGTGGCGTTGTGGGTATGTGCGTCGACCCCAACCTCGACGTCGTAGGTTCGATTCCTGCTCTTTGCGACGAAAACAATTTTCACGACCCCACCTCTTTCGAGTCACTGACAATTCCAAGGATTCGGCATAAATCTGTAGGTCCCTTCCACTCGTGAGAGAACAATAGCACGCACTAGACGAGTGGTTGCTGAGAAGCTAGGCCCAGGCCTTCTAGGGGCTGTAGCGCCACCCATATTATTTTTAATTATTATATATGTCATTCTGTTAATCGCAAGCAAATCAACCGCACGCGTTTTATTCAATCCGAAATTTCGGAGAGCTTAAAATTAACAAGCAAGTAAACGCGGCCTTACAAAAAAGATTGTAAGGACTTTTCAAAAGTTTTAACGTTAGGTTAAATTAGATATATAATATACAGCCAAGTTTTTTTTGTCAGTTTTCTTGGCCACATAAATGAAACAAAAACATTAAGGCAAACAAGAAAAAACGTAGCATAAGCCGAAAGGCACAGTCTCCAGGTTCGAGAAGGAGAAGAATACCAAATCTCCGGTATTGCGTATGCTAGGTAGCTTAGCCTTGATGAATTGAAGCAAAGTGCCCTGGACCTCAACAATGGCGGCCAGGACGAGCACAAAATATATTAAGAAACTTAATAAAACTTTCATTCGAGCTGGCCTTGAAGAGTTTTGATTGCTTTGAAGCCGAAATGATTGATCCGAACATACGCAACTATTATTTCGTTACTGCCAATTCATATGTCTGCCTCATTGTTATGCAAATCGCCAAAACTAGGAAAGCGGAATATCACGCCTAGCTCACACATCCAATTGCCGACGGCAGAAGGATTTCCTGCGAATGTGTGTTCTTCTAAGAGTGGAATGTAGACTAAAAGCAGACTTGTTCTGTTCACAAGTAACAAACAACCGAGAGCAAGATTGGATGTCCTTACACAGTTTGGCTCTGCCAACGACATATCGCCCGAACATGAAACGAAAAGCTCCTAATTAATATTTCTTTCACCAAACGAACCGATTGCCGAGGTATGTACGTACATGTGTCCAGTCTGCGATGATGGCCTTATCCGAAAAAAATTAAAAACAAAACAAAAAAAATAACCAACCCGCCGCGTAGTCCCTTCACCAAACAGCATGGCGCTCTAATAATGGTGGCGCCTCACCTTTTCGGTGCCCAAAGTGCTGCTTATATCCCATTCCCGAATCCTTTGCTCCTTTGCTTCCCCGAGAGTAATAAATTTCCATGTGATAGCCCATACCGCGGAACTGATAACACACGAGATACGCGTCGTCGTCGTTCGTTCGTTCGTTCGGTCGTTCGCTCATTCCAACGTACGGTCGTCGTCGCTAGAAGTCGACCCGAAAGTCGAAACCTGGTCAAGAGACAGATGATGGCATTCCACCGCGGTGTCAGGAGGACTGGAAGACACACCGTGAGCGGGCTCCAAGAGGGAGGACGGCTGTGCGAGAGAGAGAGAAGGACAGAGTGAGAGCGAGAGGGCGAAGGAGCGATGGAAAAAGAAAGAAGACGAAACGGAACTGAATAAACGAAGGCGTTATCTTAATTTCGGACACTTTTTGTCCTCGAATGCATTAGCGGCGAACAAGGCACGAGGCGTCAGTCGGAAGGTATACCCTCTCGCTGTGTGTACGCCTTTCACCTGGCGCATCTCCTCGCCCTTCGTGCGGCCGTCGGGAAGAGGGATGAATTCCAACCCAACCCATGGCCATCGAAGAGACTCCTAAACTCGTCGATAGATAAGCGCAGATGAACTCTTTTCAGAGATAAATACTCGTGTGCACACTCAAGCGTTTGACTGTGCCACACCACGTCATACGTGTGGATGCAGGTAGGAATTTGAATGAGAACCCGGAGCCAGAGGGATCCCGGATTGATTGGGATTTTTCTGGGAATTGTTCGTCGTTTTCTCGGAATTCACTTAGGCCAGCCACCACCGGCATAGAGGAATCCCCCTTCAGACGGAGAGCCAATCAACTGTCACATCGTCTGCCAGACGACACACACCAGGGCTTCTCAAAGAGCCATCGTCGAGCGTCGTTTGCGTCGCGTCGTGACCATAATAAATCTTAACGTGGAAATCACGAGGCCTCCTCTGGCGGAGATTTAATTACAAAAGGTTCACCAGCGTGGCGATAGGGTCCAGGAAAATCTCTGGCTAGATGACCAAAGTTGGAGCATTAAACGCGATAACGCTGCGGCTCCGTGCAGACAAACTCCGCGCGCGCACACAAACACCGTAGTCCTGGTTGTCGTCATCGGCTAGGGGCCGCTTTTAATTAAGCGCGTCCAGGCAAAGTAACGAGCCAACTTGGGAGAAATTACTCCTCTCGTTGTGCGCACTCGATTGGCGTTGGGCATGGGATTGCGATTCGCGGGATATTTATGCCGTCGAATGTGACGATAAGGCGAGTCTCCAAAATGGAAAATGTCATGGCGAGGCTATCGCTTTGGCAGGCTTGCAATTAGAAATCACTTGGAGTCGTGTAAGCTCAGTGGAGGGAGCAAAACAAGTTGAAATTGGTGCCTAGTGCCATTGATGGGCTATGCACACACTGGGGACTGGTGAATTGAAGTCACGACGGTTTTGGTTGCGTCTGGGAGAATGCCGGCAGTGATAAAGACCGTGGCAGCATTTGGAGTGCATCGCGTTTGCTGAGACTTAGGGCGCATGCGCACGGACGATGTGAACTCAACCTCGTCAACGCGATTTTAATTGAAGACAATCAGAGGGCCTATCTTACAGTACGGGACGTGGAAAATATGTGAATTCAATGATGCATGCACTAGGCCACCTAAGTTGCATAATTTGTTCCAGACTTACACATTCGGGCTATGTTAAGGATAACTCAGGATTAAGTTCAGTTTCCATCGTTTTCGAATCAGAATTTGCTACGTTTCCCTTGTGTGGCATCGTTAGGAGGCAAAGTCTCGGTCTTCGTAGACAGCTGCACTGACTTTATTGTAGAAAATGTGTATTTTGAGAATATAGTTCTTTTCTGAGATTGGTGCTTACCCTGCAACAGCCCCTGTCCATTAGTTCCCGTTCTTCTTTTTTTACAGTTGATATCGGCCATATTCCTGAAGCTACTCCAGTCCAACTGGCTGTCATTTATTCAATCTGCTTTCGGCCATCATGGATGGATAGAGGCCTCAACAAAACGTGTAAACAATAAATTCGGTGCTTTGTTCGGGCAAGGTTCCCTACGGTTCGTCCACTTTCCGGTCACCATAAGATGAAGCCCGTTTCCGGATGAATGGTTTCGTTAAAAAATAAAATTGTGACGCAAGATCTCCCGGAGGCTACGACTGATGAATACATGTAGCGTTTGCGTTTCGCGCAGCATGGCGTTCGACTTTTCGCAACCGTATAGCAGTACGTGGACGTATAGGGGATACGGAAATAATGCCTCGAATGTTGGCCACTTAAGTGATTCTAGCATGATCGCAAGAACCAATTGATGAACGTTGACTGTGATGTGACCCAGGCGCAGCTTCGCCTTAACAACTTTCGTCGTCTTCTGCATCAACATCGGGTGTACCGCAAGGTAGCCATTTGGGTGCCTTAGTATTTGTTTTGTTTATAAGCGATGTTCATGAAATATTTAGTTACTGCGAAATTCTAACATTCGCGAATGACTTCAAATTAAATTTATCGATAAATGGTGATACCGACTGCATTAAATTTCAATCGGATATGCAATACCTGTCGGAATGGTGTAAACATAATGCTGTAGATCTTACTTACTTACTTACTTATCAGGCAGACGAACCATGAAGGGTCTGAGTCTGAGCAATTGCTGCCTTCCATCGGTGACGGTCCTGGGCACGCTGCTTCCAGTCATCAAGGCCAAGCTGTATTACATCCGCAATGACTTGAGCTTTGTACCGGAGGTTCGCTCTTCTTCTCCTTCTCGAACCGGCAGGCACGGATTCGAAGACAATCTTTGCTGTAGCGTTGTTGTCCATTCGTCCATGGCCGAGCCAGTGTAGTCGACGGATTTTTGCCTTCCGGACTACATCCACATCCTTGTACAGCCCGTAGAGTTCGCGGTTGTGTCTTCTCCTCCATTCGCCTTCCTCGCAGATGGGACCATCTATCCGACGTAGAATTTTTTTCCCAGAATCAGCTCTGCAGTCTTACTTAATGTCTAGCTTTCGGCTCCATAAAGTTGGACTGGCAGAATAAAAGTTTAGAAGAGCATGACTTTGGTCCTTCGAGTCAGGAGTTTCGAGCCCAGTTGTTTTGACAGTCCGAAGTAGCATCGGTTGCCAAGGGCGATTCTACGTCGGATCTCCACTACGATGTCATTCGTGGAGTTTACGTTTGCCCCGAGGTATACAAACTCATTTACTACCTCGAAATTTTAGCTGTCGATTGTAACGTTTTGGCCCAGTTGGTGTGCAGCGGATCGTTTTTTGCTCGACAGCATATATTTTGTCTTGTCCTCGTTGACCTTTAGACCATCTCGTAGCGCCTGTTCCTCAATTGCCGTGAAAGCTTCCACTACGGCGCGTTGGGACCACGCGATACTGTAGAAGTCATCAGCGTATCCCAAAAGCTGGACTGACTTGTGGAGGATAGTGCCTTCCGTGTTGACTTTTGCCCGCCGCACTATCTTCTCCAGTACCAAATTGAAGAAATCACACGACAGCGCATCTCCTTGCCGAAATCCGGTGCAGGTTTCGAACGGTTCAGAGGTTTTTGAACCGAACTGCACGGTGCATCGCGTATGTGTTAGCGTGGTGCGACACAACCGGATCAGTTTTCCCGGCATCCCGAATTCGGCCATCGCTTCGAATAGCTCCTTGCGATGAATGCTGTCGTATGCGGCTTTAAAATCGATGAACAGATGGTGAGTATCGATTTGAAACTCGCTGGTCTTCTCCAGGATCTGCCTTAGTGTGAAGATTGCTCTATAGTCGATTTGCCGGGCCGGAAGCCGCACTGGTACGTGCCGATTAGTGCGGTGCAAAACGGCTTTAGACGTTCACACAGTACGCTGGATAGGATCTTGTAGGCGACAGTGAGCAGGGATATACCTCTGTAGTTCTTGCAGGAGGTAGGATCGCCTTTTTTGTGGATGGGGCATATGGAGCTGATATTCCAGTCGTCGGGCATGCTTTCATCTTCCCACATTCGGCAAATGTTTTGGTGCATGCTCCCTACCATTATATTGCCCCCAGCCTTGAAAAGCTCCGATGGTAATCCATCTGAGTCTGCGGCTTTGTTGTGCTTCAGCCTTTTAACGGCTGTGCCGACTTCTTGAAAGCTAGGTTGGATGACTACTTCATCAACTGGATTTGGGATTTCCTGGTTCCCTATCACTCTCTCCTGGTCAGGCACACTAAGCTGTTGTTGGAAGTGCCGCTTAAATACATCCACTATTCCCTGCAGGTCTGTAATTAAATGACCCCCGCAATTTCGAATAGCCTGCTTCTCCTAAGGCCTGTTGCAAGGCTTTTGGCTTTTTTGTAGAAGCCCGTATATTATCTTTTTCCTAGACGGCTCGATATCCTTGAGCTGGGAGGTTGCGAGAGACCTTTTCTTCAGGCGTCAACGTTTTTTCTCCTCCCGTCTTCTAGTCCGGTACTCCTCTTGCGCTGCTCTTGTTTTCCGTTGCAGCGCTTTTTGGTATGCCTCGTCGGTTGCACGTTTTTTCTGCTCACACTCGCCATCATACCACGGGTTTGTTGTCGGTGGTGGTAGGTAGCCTAAGGTAATTTCCGCTACCTCTTTGATGGCCGAGCGGCAATGCAACCACATCTCGGTGGCACTTGACGTAGGCATACCGGAGAGTCTCTCACTTAATTGCTCCTCGTAGGCTCTGGCAATCTTCGGTGTGCTTAGGCGCCCAATGTCAAAAGTTCTCTTTGTCGACTGGTGCAGCTTTCTGACATCGGACAGTCGAGCTCTGAAACCTGCTGCAACAAGAAAGTGGTCAGAGTCGACGTTTGCCCCATTGAATGTTCGCACATCCAGGATATTTGACGCGCGTCTTCCATCAAAAAGTACATGGTCGATTTGGTTGACGGTTCGGATATTCGGGGATCGCCCGGTTGCTGTGTGGATTTTTTTGCGAGGGAACCTAATGCTACTTATGACCATATTACGTGCTGTCGCAAAGTCTGTGAGTCGGAAGCCATTATCTGTTGTCGCGTCGTGGAGGCTGTGCCTTCTGATTACTCCGATTTTAGCATTGAAGTCTCCAAGACAATTTTGACATCGTACTCCGGACAGGCTCCGTAGGCACCGTCCAAGAGGTCGTAAAAATCCTCTTTGACAGAGTCTTCAGCTTCGTCGGTAGGGGCATGTGCACATATGAGACTGATGTTGTAGAGTTCGCTTGGATGCGGATCACAAACAAGCGATCGCTTATCGGTTTGAAGTCGAAGACATTCGACCTTAGCCGTTTTCCCACCACGAATCCGCATCCAAATATGTGCAACCTTTTGTGACAGCTGTAATAAATGTCGCACTCTTTCTTTCGCTTTATACTGCGTGAGGATATTTTCCAGCTTATGAGCGGCCCCTGGAGTGTAGAGTGTTCCTACATTCCAGGAGCACACTCGCAAATCGTAGTCCTTTTTCGCGCCGTGTCGTCGTTGGGATTCCGTCCGTTCTTCCGAGGCTGTTTGCTCTTCCATAAAAGTTATTTTTTTCGTGGGTGGGTTGTTAGCCCTCTGCACAACCGCTGGGGAAACGCGGCATGCATTGGTTCATCTCACAACGGGTGTTGTGAGAGCTATCCTGAGGGTGCTGCTTGATATGATCTGATCTATGGATCGACAAGGATCGTTGCTGGCATCCCGCCAAGTTTAGAGCGATAAGCAACTTTGCCCTGTGAGCATAGACCCTGCCCCCCATTTGTCGCACTTACTCTGCAATTTTTACCTTGAGCCAAAATCCTTACTCGATGTGAAGCTGCCATTAGCATATTCTGAACATGAACTTCAAAAGTGTGGTTATTTGAAGAAATGTATGAATGTTAAAACAATCAAGTTCTGGAAAATATTAAGATAACTAAATGTTGCCAGTTCTGAGAATTTTGAAAATAACTACCGCAACTGGATCGCAAGTACGGACGAATGTGATTGAAATTCTCGCAACCTCACTCGATCTCTTAATGTCTCTTAGACAAAGCTCTGCAGTGTATTTCAGGCACAAGGAACAGCTAAGAGAAAATACTCTACCTTACCAGTGGGACTCTGAAGCATAACACTAGGAGATGTCTTCACAAACACTAACAAGGAAATTAAATCAAGGATAAACTGCTGGCAATTATATTGTCCCCTTCCCTTAGCTCAAACCGAAAAGCACCATAACTATTCTCTTAATAAATGGAAGAGCCATAAGTAGAGTCGTGTTATAGGAGAGGCAGATGGGTGCTCTCTCCAATGATTTATGAAGAATTGGTTGTCCACTACCTCGTCACTTTGAGCTCTATAGTCAGTAAGCATGACACGTCCCTAACCATCAGACTGCATGCCTTTAAGCTACCTTTGAATCACCAATTCTTCGTTTGTCTTGTAACTTCTCAGGATTAATACCAATTTTCCTTCAAAGAAAAGCTTAGTCGAAACTCTGGCTGGTTTAAAGCCATCGACGGGATATCTTGTCTTTTGTAGTGACAAAGACCTGATAGGTAGGTGGACACAATCTTCCTGAATCTGGACAGCTCCATGCCCTTTTACATCTTGCAGCACAAGTGTTATTATGAGGACGTCTTGATTTTCTTCTGCTCGGCTTTGCATAATTTGTCAGTATTAAAACGGACTCACCCAGCACACCACTACTGCTGACCGCACTTCCTGCTCTAAAAATTCTTACGACTCTAATCAAGCTCCAACCTCACCACCAACCCGTCGCCAACCCGCGACTTTGTTTATCACAAAACACCACGAGCTCCAATAAGATTAGGAATGCCATTAACTTCGAAATCGCTCTTGTACTCTCGCGCAATGGATACGGATTCACGCAAGTGCTTGCATGATGCCCTCAAGTCGGCTTGACATTAAATTCGACTCGTTGCGTCGACACCGCTTAAGTGGCATTCCATCGTCACTGAGTGCCCGTTTCCTCTGACTGACACGGAACGTGGTTAAGCATTTATGATTGCCGAGCTGCCAGTTGGCGGCCCTCGTGCCTTCTTTATCTAAATGGTGGACATGCAATTTTAATCAATTTTCGCATTCGATACGTTCATGTTTTACCACGCAACTTGCACGAAAGACCGGCAACTCGGTGGCATGACGCACTTGCGTTTCGCAATGGAAATCACATTTGTGGATCTCATTCGGGGTTTTTTGTTTGAAAAAAAAAATTGTTTTGGACTATGGTCGCACAAACGTTTCGATTATTCGGGTCATGAGTGGTCTCATGCGATATTGTTTGCATCGGAACCGAGTCACACCGTCTGCCTCTTATTGCGAGTCGTGAGTGAATTTAGCAGGACGATGTGCTGTTGCGTGAGTTGTTTAGTCTAAGGCTGGAACAGATAGACCTTGGCAAGCGTTTACGCCTTAAGCAGCCCTATTGCTGTCGCTCTGGTAGTTGGCTGTATACAACAAGCCTGTTTAGAAAAGTATAAGTTGGAGAGCAACAGAAGACAGAGACCTGTTGTGCCGGGCTGTATTTATCATATTTAAGGGACGTTGATGCAGATTTTAATCGAGCCCTGCTTTTGATCAGAGCGAGGCGTAAACCAAACGCTCTCTTCTCCTTGCAAGCTGTTAGAGCTTAGGTTCAGCAAACCGAGTTGGGAGTACAATCCCTGGAGCCAAACAAATTGCTTTACTTTTTTCTACTTGAAGAAACTACTTTTCAAGCTTGCTACGGTGTGCCTAAATGATGATGATCAAGATTTGGCATCACTGCTCTTCGATGTAACCAGGAAGGTTTTGGTCGTAAACGATGAATATTTCTTTTGTTGAATACATATTGTTACGTTTTAAAAAAAAAACTGTATCTTCATAAATGTAAACGTAAAAGATTGTGGGGCAATCCTCTGAGGGAGCCAGTTAATGCTCCTCGAAACTGACTACATTTAGCTTAACGACGGCCTGCTGCCGATGTTGTCTCCTATTGAGTTCGGCTCTCGTCTCTTGATGTTATGTGCTGGTGACTGGAACCTGGTACGTCTCCGACTCTATCGCAGAGGAAACAACAGCCCTTAAAAGTGACCCGAGTAGGTCCCGGTTCCACATTCACTCTGCGAGCTCTAAGATTTGGGCCACACATGCCAATCCCGCTGCTTCCCTTCCGATACCCCTTCAGTGCATCATGCGAGTCAAAAAATGATGATGAAATCGAAGTAGTGACATGAATCGAATCAGCGAGATGCTATCAAATATATATCAAGTATCATATCACATCAAGTCCTTGCTTCTTTGATTTTTTTTTAAGCTAGAAAAGGTATAGTTTAATTTCTAAAATCCTTGAGAGTGTACTTTTAGTCAATATAAATTCTTAAAATATTCCCCATTCCTGCATAAAGCGTTCTTATCTTCTATTTATGATATATATGAGACAAATACTATGACTGAATTTTCTACTACATTGAAGACATTTGGTTTATTTTCAACGAAAGAGGTTTTTGGTTGATCTTTTCCATTTACTTCTTTTAAAAAATGTCAACAGATGAGTGGTATACTTACAATTTAAAAAAAAAAATACATCACAGAGCAAGACCTAAATTTTGATGACCAATAAAATATCTGTCAGTGAGAAACCAAATGAGAAAAATGGCTAACACTTATTTTCGCAGATACCGGAAACAAGTAAATAGCATCAGAAAACCATATTATTGAAGAAAAACTACAATTGAAAAATGAAGAGACGGCCTTTGAAGGATGCAACTGTTCTAGACAAGCTTCGTGATATTCGGTTGGATGAAATTGGACATTGGGCTCAATATTCAGAGAAGAAAGACAGATGTTGGTATTACAAGGATGCAAGGATAAAAATATGTGCAATGTAACATTATTCCAAAAACGTACATTTTATATAGAATTATACGTTTTATCGTTGAGTTTCTAAAAATTAATTGTACATGCCTCATTAATAATAATATAACAAATTAGATATTACACGGATTATATGGAATATATAAGAATGTACTTGACTATGCTCCGTTTTGTCATACCACATATAACCTACATATCCTTTCATACTTTCGATATTTTTTTCAGTTTTGGTTTAGTTAGATCCGATTAAGAGAGGTTAAGGCAAAAAAATGCTAGGAGATAGGATGAGTTGCTCTCAGGAAAGGGCTAAATAACACTACAATGCTTCTTAATTTGATGAGTCTTACCAGCTACACTTAAGGGCTATGGGCTCAGTTTGACTACGGGGCCTTTAATTGAATCGTTTCGAGCATTAAGCGTGACGACCCTCATCAAACTACTGGCCTCAGGATGTAGCTCCACAACCCGTCCCAAAGTCTTGCACACATTTTTGACAATGCAGCCATCGATGCAAATAGCGAATCACCTGTCAAAAATGGCCGAAAGTTAATATGTACCATTAGACCATCAGGATTTCTAGTTTATCGTCGAAAGTGCCTGGAATTTAAGCATGATTCAATTGTCGTCAAAACGAATCAAATTTAATTTAATTACAAAACCCTTTATTGCAAAACGGTCTCGAAGGTTTATCAATTAGCCGCCGCGATCATTGGACTTGATACAACTGGAATATTTTTCCGGACTACTTAAAGTTGCTAACAAGTCAAACATCTTGTTCGAGTCCGAGCCCAACATCAAAAAGCCTGTTGTCGGAAAAGCAAGACAAATATTATTCCGAGTCATCGTCGTCATCATTGAAGCCGTGCCAATCAAGCCAGAGGCCACTACTGGCAGCCAGTAACTAGCCCATAACACATTTCCAAAACTTCATCGTTTCCCGTCTAAAATGTGCGTCTAGTGATCGTTCCTTATCTTAAGCTTTATTCATTCGGATTCTGTAGTCTCGTTTATAAAGAGGGGGTTTGCGCCATGCTACTAAGTCAGGGCTACGACTGCACGTCCTTTCCAGTTTCATCCTATCCTTCTAAGGACTTGTGCAAGGACTGTAATCCCATATAACCTTAAAGCCCCCTTTATGAGCACGATCTTCTCCTCCACCAGATCACTCCATCTCCAACGGCAGCTGCAAATCCTCGGACGCCCCATAGACACAAACGACGTCATTAAAGACAAAAGGTCGTCTCTAACTGATCACACGAATCAACGACCAATTAAGCTTGTCACGGTCAGTCGCTCCCATGACTCACCTCAGGGACCATTTTCCCGCTCGCCGCACTCCGGTACCCGTAAAAAAAGACAACCAAATTTAAGGACCACAAAAGGAAATCCCTGTTTTTTAAGATTAAGTGATCGTGATCATGCTCTTGACCATGTCGATCGCTCACATTTGATGGCATTCCATCCAGCCACTCCGAAGGAATTTTAAAATTCCGAATAAACCTTAACGGTCGCCAGTGGGGTTTAACGAGCGTCCCAATGATCGTCAAACTTAACGATCGCCTATGATCGTCGAAACCTTTATGATAAATCGAGTGTCACTTTGGGGAAATCAACATTCGATCGTAAAGCTTAAAACGGTTTAACGTTCCTATTTAACATCGCGATAACCGTTCTCTTCGTTTGTTTTCGTTGTCACTGGCCTGTCGGGGCGTAAAATCGAAAAGCCAAGTGAAAAAAGAGAAAAACGTTCGAGAACCATTTACCGGATATTATGCAAATAGTCTCGAGACGACTTCGGAGTCGAAATCGAAATGTCGTCGACAAGATCGGGTGTCGAACAGATTGTTATCATTCGCGCGATCGTTTAATTGACCATTCACTCGTGTGCTACTCGTGTCAATTTGGTTCTCATCGTGTTTTTTGGTGATGGAACGCGACCGATGCGCGACCATGGAACGAACAAAATCGACTGGCACTGGCCACATGATCTTGCCGGGCGATCTCGATCTCGCGGTGGGATGGTGCTCGAGGTAGGAGTAGATGCGGAGACGATAGCGTGGAACTTGCGGAGATGCCGATGGAAGATGATGTCACAGGCTGGTTGGTGGAGGGCGCGGTGCACTTTGATTTTGGTGACACAGGGCACAGCTGTGTTGAGCGGTGTCAAGATTTTATAGATTGTGGGCCATGGCTAAGGGATCGGATGTTTAGTGATCGTTTGTGATTCAGAAGGTTACCTCATGGGGCTCGTGTGGATTGGAGGATGAGGCAATGGAATTTGATATTTTGATTGAGTTGTGTTTGTTTTTTGTGTGTGGAGGTGATTGATTAGCTTTGGGCTCATGTTGTGACGTAAATTTTATGCTATCGATGCATTCTCGGTTGGAGATGAGTGGTGAAGAGGGCGGAAGTAATTTGATACACTGTGCAATTATATTATTGTACACATTATTAGACTAGAAGCTTGAAGCAGTTGAAAGCATTACTAAGCTCTATGGGAGTATATGCAATGGCAGTGTATACCAGGTGTACCGGTATGAAATGATCGTTTTTTTGAAAATAAAACACCAATTATTAATGGGAAAGTAAAAACATTTTATTCAAAGTATTAACCATTATTTTCTACACATTTTGACCACCTTTCTGGCAATTTGTGAATACCACGCCAATAAAATTGTTCGTCTTTTAAATTAAACCAATCAGACACCAAACTTTCGCCTTCTTCGGTGACCGACAAATGGAAGTCGGAAGGAGCCAAGTCTGGTGAATACGGTGGGTGGAGTAGCTGCTCCCAACCAAGTGTTATGATTGTATCCTGAACGGGTCTTGCTTTGTGTGCAGGTGCATTGTCATGGAGCAAAATGACCTTGTCGCGTCTTCTGGCCAATTCTGGTTTTCGTTTCTCGATCAATGCATGATTCAAATTGACCAATTATTGTCGGTAGCGATCAGTATTAACGGTTTCACTAGGTTTTAGGAGCTCGTGGTACACCACACCTTTCTGGTCCCACCAAACACACAGCACTGTCTTCTTGCCGAATCGATCTGGTTTTGCAGTCGATGTTGATGGTTGTCCCGGATTACCCGATGATTTTTTCTGCTTAGGATTCTTAAAATTAATCCATTTTTCATCGCCAGTAACAATCCGATGCATAACCGATTTTCTTACGTGTCTTTGAAGCAAAATTTCACAAGTGTTTTTTCGGTTTTCCATCTGTCTTTCATTCAATGCATGTGGCACCCATTTTCCACACTTTTGGATCTTTCCCATAGCTTTTAAACGATCTGAAATGTTTTGTTGTGCAACATTGAACATTGCTGCCATTTGCTTTTGACTCAAAGTGTCATCTCCATCCAATATCGTTTGCAATTCGGCGTCTTAAAATTTTTTTGGTGGTCTTCCACGTTCTTCATTTCTCACATCAAAATCATTATTTCTGAACCGTTGAAAGCATTTTTTGCATGTTGCTTCTGATAGAGCATGATCACCATAAGCCTCGACAAGCATTCGATGCGACTCTGCAGTACTTTTCTTCAAATGAAAACAAAAAATTAATGCTTTCCGCAAATCATCACTTTCTGGTACAAAATTCGAGATTTTGAACACGATGAAAAAATATGATTCTGTCTGTTCAATGACTTGATGTATACTAAATATTTTTCACAGATGTCATAGCAAACAAACAAAAAAATAAGGGCTCGTTCACAACAAATGTTCCCTATCGAGACATTTGTATCTTGACGCTCACTTCATACCGGTATGCCTGGTATATTTAATAGACGTCCATTAATTTGTCAGCAAGTGTTAAGGTCTTAGAAAATATCTACAAAATATACTTGGGTGGCAATATATATATATATGGGTGGCGCTACAGCCCGTGGGGGACCGGGGCTTAGCTTCTCTGCAAACGAGCTATTGTTCTCACACGAGTGGAATGGAAAAAGACTCTGATAAAAAAAACGTAATGAATGTTGCGTGCTTTGTAGTGTAGTCCGACTTCAATTCGGTTCGATAGAATGGAAAAAAACCCGACAATTATAAAAATTAACCATCGTCGAATTTCTCCTTTACAACTAGCTGCCAGATAATCAAATTAACCAACGAAACGAAGAAGTTGAAATTTCTAAGTGCAGGTGGGGCGATCATCCAACTGTGGATGTGAAGCAAAGCTGTGGTCCCAAGTGCATAGGAACAAGTCGTAATATCACCCATTTTATGCAGCCGATCAGAGAGAATTTTAAATCACACAACTTAATGAGCCAGAGAGCAGGCCCACTGGAGGTGAACTTTTGCCTGAGATAATTAGCATTCTGTTTGTTGTCAGTGACGTCATGTGAAAATCTGTATGGTGTACGGTGAACTGCGAGATACTTACAACGAAACAAGGGGCACTGCAAGGCTTTGACGTTAACTCTGTGTTAAGAGAAGCAGAGTAAACCACAAGATCGGTGGTTAATCTGAGATGGTGGTGCTTTTGTAGAGCCGGCAACAACTGAAGCACCTGAAAGACAATGTGGATGTTGTGTTAAAATATACAAAGCAGCCATAGATCGGAAAGGAAAACCAAAACCGGATTTATTCAGCGGTAAGATATCAACACACACCATACACTTTGTGGGAAATGAAAGTCAGAGGTGAGTACCTACATATCTTTCTCACGAGCAAGGCTTTCTGACAAAAATAAAATTGAGATGTCTTTGATGACCAACCAATGCAGTCAGTTCCCTTGTTTCTGTTTTGCTCACCGTCTATATGATATGGCGGCTTTGACTAACCAAAGTAGGACCAACTGCCAATGGGGATTCTAGTAGCAATGTGCATAATCGAATGATTTTAAGAATCGAGATTTTAGTAATAGAGATATTTTAATAATGACTACTAACCACTTGAGTGACTACTAATCATTTGAATGATTTCTAATCATTCGAGTGACTAGTAACTAATTACAAACTACTAACACAAGATAAGTCGATAAATGTCTTACTTCAGCGCAAGAACAAGTAACAAATAGTTCTCGTCGATAAATACTAATCAAGAACATAGAATGAACATCAGAATGAAAGAAAAACGCAAGGAAAAAGAACTCAAGTATTACCCCACTACTCGGTGGTTAGTAGTCACTGGAGAGATTAGTAGTCACTCGAGTGATTAGTAGTCATGTGATTGATTGAGAATCGAGATGTTCTCGAGAAGTTGGAATAATCGATTATCACTCGAGATATCATTCGATGGCGCCCATCACTAGATTCTCATCTTACCTCTATCAACTGTGTAGACAGTGCCTTCTTTGTTTACAGCTGCCCACGGCATTATATTCTCCAGTACAATGTTGAAGAAAACACGTGTAGGTTTAAAACGGCTTCAAACCAAAATACAATAATGCATCAATTTGGAACAGACATTCCAGTCGGACATGACGTTTTTTTTTCAAATTCTGCTGAGGATCCCGTGCATTCCATCTAGAATATCGCTAGCGGACCAGATAGCACTTCAAGACGCTATGCAGAAAAAGACATTAAATACCATTTTATTAATAGTTTTGTCACACTTTCAGTCAGAGACAGTCGTGTGGACATTCGCAAGGCTCTCGACAAAATAAACCACAAGAGTATATGCTGGAAAATTAATAATCTGTTTTCAATTGACGATTCGGTTATTTGCGAGGATAGGTGAAAATCTTCGGTAGATAGTCAGGGAGCGAAAGATATTTTCACCCAGAAAAAAATACCATATCTCCTTTAAATGTATCGGACTACAACTAAGTTTTACACTTAGTTTTGCTTTCTTGATTTGGCAAGGGATTCTCTACTGAGAGTTCGTGCCAATACCGCAGCTAATCGCGTAGTGAATTCACCGTGCTGAGTTAATGGACTTAATCCTTTGAAGACGGCGGAAAACCTTACTTTTCTCGGGGATTGGAAGGACCGGAGAGCTTATATGTTCTCACAGACGACGATTGTGAATACTGGCAAAATTCTCACTTTGATCTTGGATTGATACAGTACCTTATTCTGGAAAGTTTATAGTATATTCTTATGACTTTCTCTTGTACAACCCTATAGTTATATACCATACGTTGGGTTTCAGGACTTGCTTATACCATATATGTAAGTTAACACCGCAAATGTTCACAGTCCAAAATTTAAAAATGAACAGATAGCACAGTTTAATAACACCTCTCGTCTTCGGAGGACATTGACCTGTGCATCCAGCGCAAAGTTATTGATTGCTTTCAACAAGACGAGATGCCAGCAACGATCCCTGTATATGCACACGGTTGACGTAGAGCCTCCTCGTAGCGCCCTCTTGATAGCCTTTACTGCAACCGTCTACAGGTAAACCAATGAATGCAGCGGCGCCTTGTCCAGGGGTTCAAACCAGGACCCGGTCTTGTTGGTTCAGGAGTTTCGCGGGGGTTTGGCTTTCCCACTGTGTAAAAAGAAACATTAGTTCAAACACGCACACAACAAGCCTCGGACACGGATGAACCTACTAATTTGAGGTATCTTAACAGATCACGTGCAGCCGATGAAACTGGCGAAAGACCCTGCCTCTCTACAAGGCAGACATCACCGCCATTCAGGGGGTTGCACTGGGATGGGCCTAATATATTCTGGTTTTACTGCAGAATTGACGTATGAAAGTTCGACCAACGGGTAAAATAATTATTCAAAGGGAATAAACATCGGACAGAAGCCAATCGGAACGCAGGGGGACAACTGATGGAGAGTTGCAGTCGATACTAAGAATCTGGAAGGATCACTTCTGCAGACTGCTTAACGGCGAAGAAGACACCAATACCACTCTCAGGCAGAATATGGCACTCCACGCCATGGACGACGATAGAAGAGAATTCCGTCCTTCCCATCTAGACGAAGTCTAGACAGCGATATCGAGACTTAAGTCCAACAAAGCTGCTGATGCAGACGGACTGTCTGCAGAACTCTTTAAGGTAACTGGAGTTGAACTGCCCTACCAGCATGCACCAAGATATGGTTTCAGGAAAGCATGCCCGATGAGTGGAATCTTAGTATCGTTTGCCCGATCCACAAGAAAGGAGACCTCTTTGACTGCGCCAACTATCCGTTTTGTGTGAGCGCATGAAACCATTCGACAACAACATGATAGGCCAGTAACAGTGTGGTTTCAGTCCTGGAAAGTGCACCATCGATCAAATCTTCGCATTAAGGCAGATCCTGGAAAAGACCAATTAAATGCAAATCGACACTCACCAGCTGTTCGTCGTTTTCAAGGCCGCATATGACAGCGTGCAAAGAGACGAGCTATATAATGCCATGTCTAGTTTTGACATTGCTGCCAAGCTCGTCAAGGATGACGATGGAGAACTCTCGCTGCTCCATCAAGGTCGGTAACGAACCCACCGAGACCTTCAATGTCAGAACGGTTTTACGCAAGGCGACGCGATGTCATGTGACGGTACGATTTTCCAAAAGTCCGTTCAACTGCTAGCATACGCCGACGACATTGACGTGATTGGTCGAACTCAGCGAGCCGTCAATGAAGCGTTTGCTGTTATTGAAACGGAGGCGGCTTAAATGGGTCTGGCGATGAATGAGGGCAAAACGAAGTATATGCTGTCTTCAAGAAAGGACATACAACATCGACGACTCGGTCAGAACGTCACCATAGGCAGCTACAACTTCCATGCGGTAAATAACTTTATCTGCATTGGCTCCCAAGTTAATAGTAAGAAATACATCAGTACAGACATTAAGCGCAAAATTACTCTTGCCAATCGCTGCTTCTTTGGGCTCAAGAGGCAATTGGGTAGTAGAGCCCTCTCTCGAAGGACCAAGTTCACATTATATAAGAACCTGATCATCCCTATCCTGCTCTATGGCGCGGAAGTCTGGACTTTCTCAAGAGCGGCTGAAGAAGATATTGGTCGTTGATTGCGCCTGGAGGAGAAGATTCAAACACGAAATGTACGGGCTGCACAGCGACATGAGTCTAGTGAGGCGCCTACGGATTCAACGCCTAAGACGGCTAGGCCATGTTGAGCGTATTGACAACATTGCTCCAGTCCGAAGAGTCTTCGACTCCGAACCAGTGGGACAACGCAATAGGGGACGACCACGAAGACGATCGCGCACTCAAGTGGAGAAGGACCTCAACCAACTTGGCGCAGCTGGAGCCGGCTGGCGAAAGATCATGCTGGCTGGCGAGGCTTGTTGGTTGAGGCCCAGGTCCACCCCAGACTGTAGCACCAATCAAAGAATAATAGAACACCAGCTACATGTTTATATGGAGTCGTAAGTTGGACCAGAAGGAAATCAGCAGAGCTGATTTTTGGTATCTTCAAATAGAAAATTCTGCGTCGGATGTATGGTCTCATCTTTGCGAGGAATTCTTTTCAAAAAAGAAGGCATAACCGCGAGCTCGAAGAACTGTACCTAGATGTAGTTCAAAATGTAAGAATCCGACTATACTTGCTCGGTTTGACAACAATTCTCCAGCTAAACAAGAGAAGGACAGGCAGGACAAACCTCTGGTCGAAGGGCCACTCATCCGAGATTCACAGCAGCTTTATATTGTTGACTGGAAGCAGCATACCCGGAATGCATTTTGACCGCAGGCACAAACGACGACAACATCGGTAATAAAGTCAGTTTCTTAAATTGTTGTCCGGCGTGTGCTTTGATGGATAGTTATTTCTGGTAGCTATCTTCGTTTTCAAAATTTGAAGGAAATGAGGTGAACATACTTCTCTATGCTCTCACTGTGCTATGTGACCCACTGTGCTGTAGATCATTTTTATAAGCGGTCTATGCTCTTCAAGAAGAGTGAAGGAGCATGGAGTAATTTGCCAACATTCCTCAGAATTTTTGGGGCTGATTGCGAACGACGACAACACGTAACAGAATATCCAACAGCAATAAAAGTTCAGGAAAACCAAGAGACTTCCGCCTATTAGGCAGCGCCTGATGGACGCTCATTCGATTATCTGCGCCCTCGCTATGGTAAATGATTGTCTTAAGTTACTGTTTCTTAAAATTGACTGGTTTGGGCACCACCGACGTATTTTCACCGAGATTCACCTCATCGAAGGTCACACAGAGAAGCCACGACGAATTTCCGAAAATCCTTAACTTCCCTGTGCTTTTCTTCACTCCTGCACACACCGTTCCTCTCCATCATCCCACGGGACACTTGACCGTCCGTCGGCAAATTCAGAAACCACAGCGCCACCAATGAATCACCTCCATCACCGGACTCGCAGTGCTATCGCGGCCGAATTCCATGCGGGAATGCACATATTCCATACAGAAAACGCATCCAGATACGCACCCACACTGCGACGCATAAAAGAGGCGCCACTTAAGATTCCACCATCGACAAGCCGCGCTCGTCCCAGAAACTCTTCGGCGTCGTCCCCGCCGCACAACATCATCTGCATCTAAGCCCAGATACCTTCGCCCCGTTCGGCATCAGATCGATGCGATGCCAAGTCCATTACAGCTGCGCAACGTCGACGCGGACGGCCACGGCGGCGTGGAGATAGAAAGCGCCCCAAGGAGCACTATCAAATCCAGATTTCTAGCGAGAGCCGTGCACTGGAGATCATTTCTCTCCGCTCCGTCTCCACCGCCTGCGCTCGTTCCACGGTCCTCCTAAATGTATCCGAGTATCTCTTTGAGTGCATTCGTAATGATCGTCGTATAAATCTTAAGCTCGATTAGTTCCCTTATTCAGAGCGGCGACGGGAGTGAGCGAGACCGCAGACGAAATGGATCAGTCGGCGCGAGAGATCGCAACGCGTATCCACACGGATTGTGTGACGGGCGTCTGCGCGCGTCTGTGTGTGTGCGCAAGGGGAAGGAGACTACCCGCAGAACAGATGGAATTATAAGATTTTTGTGATCATGTATCAAAGTCGGCGCGGCGACGACAGGCTTTTAACCGATGACACCAAATTGCTATTTAAGTCCCGAAAGGTTTCCCTCCAATAAAACCACGAGATACATACACTTTGCGGTTCGCCGGGGGGCCAGCACCGTCGGGCGACAAATGAATTAACAAACTCGATACATATGTACGGGCCGCCGCCGCCACCGTCATCGTCATCGTCACCGCGGTCGTCACCACCGACTCGGCCACAGCGATAATGACCAGCCGCTCGGATAGGTTCGGAGGGTATGTGGTCGTTGGTGTTGTATTGACTGGAGGAGAGCTCCTATGGGACCTCCAGCTAATTACGGAAGATAACCACATTCCTGCGATGGGAATGAGATGTGAGATCGCTTGTTAGGGATGATTGTCGTCGGTCGCATTTATCGGACGGGAACAATGTGATTTGGGGTAAGCCCTAAAACGCTGACCGAGATGGATGCGGAGTCGCTGCGAATTTGGATGTCACACTGAACAGAAGAGAAGGAGTTCTAGGGGAAACTATGGCCGATGAGTCATGATGGGTTTTTTAATTAATACATCAGTAGATGCGGTGTGGGGTTTTGAGGACAATGTGCGATGATAGCTGATCATAGATCGGGGAACCAAATCTGAGTGGTACGAGCTGCACTTGGGGCTGTCTAAGAAAAAAAGACAAGCTTTTAATAAGGTTACAGAAACACAAGGAGTCCTTTCAGCAATACTCGTTCATCCCGATCGTGTCCTTGAGACAACTTCTACAGTTCTAGGTTAGGTTAGGTTAAAGTGGCTGACAGCTGTAAGGGCATAGGCCCATTGTGCTACAACGCGGATTTATGAGTGCCTATCCCTTTCCTCAACCCAGCTTGTGCTTTTGATGAAGGGAAGAAGATTGCCGATGCTTACGTTACTGACTTCAGCAAAGTTATACAGTGGTAGGCTTCCAGAAGTCTGCATCACTGCAATTCCACAGCTAGTGTGCTTCCTTATCTTCGTCTTTACAGCTTCTCCAGAAGTCGTCGTTTGGGTGTCCTATTTTAGAGGCGCAGTGCCCTGTTTTGACTGTAATTAGAGTTCTAAGTTTAGGCCTACTCATATTACCCGGCAAAGTGGGTCGTTAAGTGGGTAGCATAGGCCCGAGTTGTTTCGTTATGAAGTATCCTATGCCAGTTGGTCATCGACAACTTCAGCAGGCGCTTTGCAGTAGCAATAGCAATAGATGATGAGTCGCTGTCAGGAAGGAGTTTGTACCCACAGTTTTGTACCCTTTCTAGCGAGTTCTTCCAGAAATGCTGTCCCGGCACCCATATGTGATAGGATGTTAAAATACTTAGTCATCTCATAGAAAGAGGCAATGAAGAAACATACAAAAGTTTCTTGATCGGTGTGGTTTCTTCCTGGAAGACGCTATAATGCCTCGATGATCGAAATTCAGCTGGCTGTAGATGATTCAAATCCTTGGAATACACCCCAGTACCCACATTTCGATCCAAATGCGAAAAATCGCCGTGAACCCTCCAGCGCCTAATGTTCCGACTCAAATAGAGACTTGGGAGGAATGCTGGAATTCAGGCATCATGAGGTCCGTGTAAAAAAGAAGATAGGTTCAGGCAGAGGTCCATTCCGGAATAGCAGCAATCTCAACCTGATCGCTGTGTTAGCTGCCTGCTGTCCACTGCTAGCTTTATCGGTGGAACGTTGAGGAAGCTCAGGGAGTAGTCCGTAGAAAAATGTATTTGCACAAGCAGATCCTGATCTACACGCGATATGATATTCTTATCAAACTCGACGCAATACAGCAGCATAGATTTGACTGATACAAATAGATAGTGAAATATGCGGGGTTTTTATTTTTTTCCTTGTGTATCCATCACAGAGGAAATGCTAACTCTACGTATTGCTTACTTCATCTTCTTATGGCGCTATTGTTCGGAATGAACCTGGGCGTCAGCCAACAAGTCTCTCCAGTTGGCATGATCTTTAGCCAGCTGCCTCCACTTTCGCACTCCAAGATGGTTGAGGTCCTTCTCCACTTGAGTGCGCCATCGGCTCCGTGGTCGTCTTCTATTGCGTTGTCCGAACCAGTCGAAGACTCTTCGGACTGGAGCAGTGTTGTCGATGGGCTCAACATGGCCTATCCATCTTAGGCGTTGAGTCCGTAGACGCCTGACTCGACTCATGTCGCTGTGCAGCCCGCACATTTCGTGGTTGAATCTTCTTCTCCAGAAACCTTCAACGCAAACAGGACCAAGGATTGAACGCAGAACTTTTCTCTCCAAAAGACCACGGGCTTTCATCCGCTTCATCCGCTCTTAAGAAAGTTCAAACTTACGCGCCATATAGCAGGACAGGGATGATCAAGGTCTTATATGTGAGCTTGGTCTTGCGAGAGAGGGCTCTACTACTCAATTGCCTCTTGAGCCCAAAGAAACAGCGGTTGGCAAGAGTTATTCTGCGTTTAATCTCGGTACTGAAGTTGTTCGTACTATGAACTTGTGAGCCAAGATAAATTAAGTCCTTTACTACCTAAAAGTTGTAGCTGCCTATGGTGAAGTTCTGACCGTGTCGTGGATGTTGTGTGTCCTTTCTTGATGACAGTATATACTTCGTTTTGGTTTCATTCACCACTACACCCATTTTAGCCGCTTCCGTCTCAATGTTACCAAGCACCTCATTGACGGCTCGCTGAATTCTGCCAATCACGTCAATGTCATCGGCGTATGTTAACAAATGTACGGGCTTCTGGAAGATCGTGCCTCTAGTGTTGGCGTGTGAGATTTGCACGTCGTTCTCAAGTACGATGTTGATAAAATCACATGACATCGCGTCGCCTTGCCTAAAACCTTATTTGACATTGAATGATGGAGCAGCGAGTGTTCTCCATCGGTAGATATATCTTGGAGGTCCTTACTATTTCTTTTTCAAAAAGCCTAACATAGCGTTAGACTTAGCAATAGTGTAATCATAAAGCAATGAAAAATCCAACTTATACTCAAAAATTATAACAAGACCTTTAATTTCTTCATCCAACATTGTTGAATGAATTCCCGGTGACTTGAGCTTGTTTAAAAGCATAGTGTGATGTACTTGCCGATGCCGATTTTCTTTGTATAGCGCTAGAGAGCCATGAATGCCTTCCGGGCACGTTTCTGAATACCTGGCCTTCAGTTCAGCTTCGTGGCCAATATTAGACCTAGAAAATTTACCATTGAGCTTTAAGGGGCTCCCACATAATGGCAGAGGCTGAGACTCACTATAGTTCGTAGTAAAGGACACTAGGTTCATCCTAGAAAGGGGTGATAGCATAAAATATATGATCATGAACAAAACATAATGTTTTGAAAAGTTTGAGTCGAACATCAAGACTGTCCAAGAACTTACCGACAATACCTTAGAGGAACTCTGTGAAGACAGTCTAAGCATTTACCATTGCCGGGCTCAAGGATATGATAAGGTTCGGGATATTCATGCAGGAGTTCAAAAATATATTCGGCAAATTAAACCAAAACCTTTATGATCCCCACGTGCAATCCTTTTTCTAAACCTTTGTGGAGTTCACTCCTTGGAAAAACACTGCACTCAAGTACAACGTTTTTCCAGACAGTGCAAGCACTTTACACATTTTTCTCAACACCCATTGTAGGGATATTCTTAAAAAATATATATTTGTGTCAGTCAAGCCAATGGAAGTGAAGACAATGAAGGCATCAGGCCAATTTTGGCGCACAGTCGTCCACTGTGGTTCAACATGCGTCCTTAGCAGATGGAAATATGAGGTTGTTCGAGAGACAGTGTTTTCGGACTTGTCTCCGGTTGTATCGCACACCTGAGACTGAGTACAAGTATTACAATACCAACGAGGTAAACCTGAACAGGAAAGAATTTTATTATTAAGCTGACCAGAAGGCATATCGCACGAGTTATGGCTTCATCCAACGGTCTGATCTTTGAGGCTTACTACTTCACCGTTATGTGTCGGCCTTATTCCTTTTAAGTCTAAGTATAAGTCTGGTCTTATATAGGATCCGCACAAAAAAAAAAAGAAAAAAGGTACACCGCGGCGTATAAATTATATATGTTAGGCGTATAAATGACGTATACCTCCTGGTGCAAGTATTCGTACTGTAACTGACAGTTAAGATAGTCTTAAGTTATAATGTTAAGTTAAGAACGTTCTGGGGCCAGAGGCCCGCCTAGGGCCAGTAAGTTAGAATTAGTAAAACCGTACGTCAAACTAGTTTTAAGCATTTTTGTCTAGTATGTAAGCTCTTTATGAATGAAAAAATAAAAATGAATTAAAGTGAAAATGAAATGAACGTTCTGGGGCCAAGATCTGCTTTTTGGTGGGATCAGAAGGGTGTGCTGTATTATGCTACTAAAACCTGGTCAAACGATCAGTGGACAACACTACCGAACACAATTTATCTGTTTGAAAAGAGGAGTAGCCGAGGAAACAATTTTTCATAATGAAACTCTCGGCTTCACGTTGCTATTCCGGTTAAGAACTATTTGAAACCCCACCCGCCGAACCGAACCGAACCTACTGAAATACCGAACCTGAGAAATATCAAAAATTGTCTTGATTCATTCTTGGCTGCCAAGCCGACGCAGTTATTTGGGCTGGGATTAACAAATTGCCAAAAAGATGGCAACTTAGGCAGATCTTCATTGCAAAGTGAGGCTTTTCAGACTCTAGTCTGTCTTTTATCGATAAGAATTAATTTAAAAATTGGTAGTGTCTCAGGTATTGTGTGAATGAGACTTTTGTATTTATTACTAAAGATTAATCGGGTTCTTCTTCGTCTTCTTTGGTTGGCGCTACAGTCCGGGGTGGACCTGGGCCTCAGCCAACATGCCCAGCTCGATCTTGTGCTAGTTACTTCCAGCGAAGCAAGTTCAACTTATGCAGGTCCCCTTCTAGTTGCGTGCGCCACAGTAGGCGTCGTCTTCCATTACCGCGTCGTCCCTTGGGCTTGGAGTCGAAGACTTTCCACATTGGTGTCCATTCGCTCGACGTGACCTAGCCATCTGAGACGTGAAATTCGATCTCGTTTGATCAGATCGATGTCGTTGTACAGCCTGTACACTTCGTGATCCTCTGTTTTATCCACGTGGTGGTGTCTATTCTTGTATTAACATCGGAGCCTAGGTAGACAAAGTCTTTCACTACTTCGAAGTTGTAGCTGTGTGAAATTTTGTCAAAGTCGTTGGTGGCCATACCATCAATCGAAAATTAGCAAAATTTCGATTTTTAGGATCGAAAATTTCATATCAATACAATCTGCCTTTGTGTGTTTTTCCTAACATCTTTTAAGGGGGTGTAAGTTAGCTTTTTGGCCCGGGTGCCAATGCTCCTTAGTCCGCCCTTGCCGCTGCGTTGCTTAAGTTATTCGCTGCAGGATCTCCTGGTAAGTTGCACGTTGCATGTTTATTTTATTTATACTTGCCATCATATCACGAGTTTCTTGGTGGAGGTGCTAGCTAGGCGTTTCCATCACCTCTTTGATGGTTCTTGATGAGGGGCAATGAAAACACATATGCTTTGCGTTAATGTTTGACGTACAGTTAGTCACACAAGTAAGTACACAGTCTAAATTTTACTGTAAAATTAAAGATAAAACGAGTCAATCAATTACTCGAAATCTTTGTGAACACGACAAACATGGAACGTTAGAAGAGTAATTCAAGTATAACAAATAATAATAGAAATTAAACGTCACAAAACTGAGTAATATGTACAAATTGAGATTGACATGAATATAAATATATAATATATATATATATATATAAATATATATATATAATAATTTACAAATTAGTACTTTGTGAGGTACTCTTTTCTATTGATAATGGCAGCCAACCTCGATGGCATTTAATTTACCAAGTTTGAAATAACATCTGGTTCGATTTTTGACCATTCTTCCTGCAGGACACGTTTCAGGTCACTTTTGATATCATGTGTTCTAATTTTTCGCTCCAAATGTTCCCATAGATGTTCAGTCGCATTCAAATCGGGAGACTGTGGTGGAGTGGTTTGGCAGCTGTTTTTAAAACATTATGAAGTAACCACTCCTTAAACAAAAACGAAGTCTGTTTGGGGTCGTTGTCTTGCTGGAAAATAAATGACCCCTCTAGGCCTAATCCTCGGACACTCTGGTGTAGGTTGCTCTTGAGAATACTCAAATACACATATCGACTAAATATAATTTCGTCAACTAAGAGCAAATTTCCCATACCAGAGGCTGCCATACACCCCGAAACCATAACCGCTCCACCACCGTGTTTGACGGTGCAAGCCATGTTTTTTAGAAGTAGCTCCTCATTTCACTTCCTACAAACCACATCCATCTGAGCCATGGATATGAAATTTGCTTTCATCAGTAACAATTACGGTATTCCAAAAAGTTGAATCATACTTTTGCAAGTTCTAGCCTTTTCAACCGATTAACTTTGCTAATGAAAGGTTTTTTTTTTTCTTATGGCTCGACCTGGATATCATGGTCGAGCGCTGTGAAGGACACGGCTAATTGTTTGAGGGTTTCATTCTATATCTTCCAATAGTTGCTCTCCTCGGGGTGCCATGCTCATGATATTCCTTTTCAAACGACAATTTTTGATTAAAACAATACTAAATTCACTAAAATGCCTTCACTAGGATAAAATACCATTTTTTAGCAATACAGCTTCTGTTCTCAAAGTTTTAACTCAGAATGGGATGTCTGTGTACTTACTTTTGTGATGTGAATTCGCACATCGACTAAAGGGTGATTTTGTAGCTATTATCTTTTTGGCAACACTGGCTTAAATAGCTAACTCACGTTTCGTGTCACGCATGCATTTCGATAATAAAATTCAATAATTTGCAAACGTTGTTTGTTTGTAAGACGATTCATGGTTAAAGTATAGACCAAACTGAAGATGTTTGACAGTGAAACAAAACACGAAACGTGAGCCAGCTGTTTAAACCAGTGTTGCCAAAAAGATAAAAGCTAAAAATCACCTTTTATTTCCGAAATTTCTAATTTATTACACCATTTTATTTTTCTCTTTGCATAAAACTACCTCTTACCTGGCCATGGAATGTTGATACGCTGAGAAGGAATTTGCTTGGGAAACCCCTACCTTGCATGATCTTTTTAACGCTTTTAAGTTGCCGCCGGATCTAACACGTGCAGAGACATCCATATGCAACGAAATCCAAACGATGGCAATGAATAAATTAAAGAATACTACCGCCGAGAGTCTAGGGCGTGCTTACTTAAAATTAGCGCAAAAAATGAGGATAGATGCTTAAAAATATAAGCTTGGCAGTACTAAAATTTTAACGACAATTTTGTCTATCAAATTTTGCAGCGACGCGTCGTCGCCTGATAAAATGGCCAGATTAAAATTCAATTGTTTTCTCTTTCCACTTCCAGGCGCTTTTATGCTTCGGTTTGATGGCAAACGTCTGTGTGCCAAATTCTAGGGGTTTTTTTCATTTCAAAGTTCTTATCGATAATTCATGAGAAACAAGATTCTGGTAGCACTGTTTGTATAGATTTTATCTTCTCTATCTGAAACGTGTATACGCTATCGTGTTGACGGAAATTTGCATGCTTGAATGATTTTTTTAGTAAACTTTCAAAATGCGCATGGTGATCTGCGTGATGTGACAGCTGGTCATTATCGACGTTTGAGGGTGGTTGGTATATGAGACGTATGAAGCTGCGATTTCAATCAAATCGGCTGCGGTGATATTTTTATTGACAAACCAGATGGGATAGTGGTTTTGTGATAGTTGACTGGACGGGCGGACTAATTGGAAGGCTGCGAAAGCGCCCTTTCCTTTTCATCTGAAGTGGACTACCACAAGATTGAACTACAAAGCCTAGCTTCTCAGAAACCACTCATATTGTGCGTGCTATTGTTCTCTTACGAGTGGATGGGACCTACAGTTGTAAGCCGATTTTGAACGGCCAAGTTTGAGAAACTTTTAATAGAGAACTACACTCTTTGAGCTTTGTCAGTGACACGAAAGTGGTGAAAATGATTGTGTATCGTACCAGGGATAAAACCTGCACATGTAATGGGCTCAAGTTCGTAGTCGACGCATCTACCCACTACTCCACAAGCCACCACGAACTATGCATACATCGCCAAGAAAAATACCAACCAAAAGATCTATAGGGATGGTTCTTCAGTAGTTCACAATGTCGTACAGCTTCTAGGTAGGGCTCACAGATGGCACAACGTATTCCACCCCTTCCAGTCTAGACCTCGCATCACCTATCGCCTGTCTCGGTCTCGGTTTCACAAGCCCCTCTAGAGATGAAACAAAATCATCCGTCATGGTCAGGAAATGGTAGTATTCACTTGGTGTTAGGCCGGGCTGTAAAAAGAGCAAGTTCCGAAATCAGAGTAAATAAAATTGCAACAAAAATCCATTCAAAAAGTGTCCCTGTTTGGTGCAAATTTTCGGTTGGAGGTTGGATTTTTTTTTTTGCGAAACATGTCATGAGAGGACGGACCATCGGCAGTTTAAGGAGTACCGGTATGCTCTGGGAGGGCTGCTGGTTGAGAAATTCTTCTGGAGTGTAGGCGTTGTTATGACATCAGTGTCTTTGGGTAAGGATCTAAATCTGCAGAGGATTGTAGAGTGCCCGGAACAATAGTTGCAACGGGAGGTTGGCCTTAACGCTTTCCTTTCGTTACACAATTTTCTTAATCTTAAATTGACCACCGATTAGTTGTGAGTTAGAAGAACATTGTGCGTCTAACTAGTTTTAACTATTTTTGTTAGTAAGTAAAATTATTATGATTAACCCTTTCCAACAAATCGCGACTGCAAGCAGAAGTCTACCCGTCCCCATTTGCACCCTGTAGATTTTAAACAACAACATTAAGACGTGGAAGCGTTTTGAACACGTTCCAAAAGTTGTTGAGTTGAGAAGTTCCACATATTCAGAGAATTACATATGTCCAGGGGAAGAGGACTATCGTCTGCGGGTTCAGTCGCATGCTCTAGTCAATTTTTCTAGTGATGAGTGAGAATGGCCGACTGGATAATATATCTAATCGCGGATATTTAATTTCCCTAATACCATAATAGCGACATTATATGATATCCTTTCTATGATATCCTTTCTACTGCCAGTAGTAGTTACATAATGATCTAAAAGCACTTAAATGTTGGTCGTCAATTGATAATGAATTTCTTAGGTTGTTTTAGGGGTCCATTTAGAATAGAATATTTTCTACTGTTCTGTGAACAGTAGTGACTAGACAATCGTTTGAAATTAATGATGCAAATTAATAAGCATTATTACTGTGTGTGATTTTCCTTCGAAAGGATTTCGTTGTGTAAGAGATTATCAATCTAATATCAATAATGTAATGTGCTGATCAATAATGAAGCATATTTGTTTAGAATTCAGTGTCACCCACTGTTCGATTTAGAATTTAAATACACATACTCTGTTAAGATAGTGTTAAGAAATACTACATTCTTGTGCATAGCTGTAAACTCGAACGACTAAGCGAAGTTCATTTTATGTTAGCGGATTTGCTTGCAGCGCTCTGTTAATGATATTCAGTCAGTCTCAATAAAGATATCGTTGAAACAAGACGTGTTTCATTTTATGTCGCTTATTTTGCATGTTCCTTTTAGAATTACATTACAATAATTCAGAAGTGGAATTACCTACTAAATTTATGATTTTTTTTTGTTTTGTATTCTGAAAAGAGTCCGCGGTTCATTTTTTGTTTTGTTAAGTCAAAGAAAAATTACGAGTTTTTTTTATGATGGACGCACATACTCGCGCTGATAATTTTTTGCAAAATGCGACTGTACCGCAATTAAAGATAAAGCTGGCCGATTTGGGTTTGGCCACAAGTGGGCTGAAAGCAACATTGAAGTTACGTCTTGATGAGGCAATTGCTGTACTTGATGACGATCAAATGGAAGAGTTATTTCCACATGTTGTTGTTGGTGCCAATGACGAGGAAGACAATGTCGCTGACTTAGAAGAGGAAGAACGTGCAGTTTCTCAAAGATTGGACAATTTGCGTGAAATTGTCCGAAAAAAAGAAGAAATTCTTGCGCTACAAAAAGGCTAGCTGAGTTAAACAATCCTGTCAACGAGCTTCAATCGTCCCATGCGAATTCATTCCGAGATATTGAGGATACGATACCGACATTTTCTGGAGATGACAACTACCGTGTGACAAGGTGGATTCGTAGTTTCGAGGATGCCAAAGTGCTGTATAAGCTCAGTGACTGTGAGTGCTATGTGTTCGCCAAAAGATTATTAAAGGGAACTGCAAAGTTGTTCCTAAGATCAACGTCGTGTCGCTCGTGGGAAGAATTAAAAGCAGCCTTGTTAATGGAATTCAATGAGCACGCTACAGCTACGGACGTCCACAATATGTTGCGAGGTCGTAGAAAGGGGAAGGATGAAACATTCCAACAATACGTGCTTACAATGCAGGAAATTGCATCGCTAGCTGACATTGAGGAGCAAGACATTATAAGCTATATAATCAAGGGTATTCCTGACTCAATTTTCAACAAGCAAATTTTGTTGACTGCAAATAATATAGCTGAACTTAAACTCATACTAAGAAAGTACGAAAAGTTGAGAAATGAGTTCCACCCGGCAACAGCGGAGTATCGTAAGATAACTCTGCAACCAAAAACTTCATCGAGTGCGAGTACCAAGGACGCCATTAAGTGCTTCAATTGCAACGAGTTAGGCCATATTTCATCCAGCTGCACCAGGCCACGTAGAGAAAAAGGTTCCTGTTTCCGATGTGGTCAGAAAGGACATACTTTAAAGGACTGCCAGCAATCAACATCAGTTCTTGTTGTTCAACAAACTGACTCAAAACCAGAAAGCCAGGTATTTTCTTTTCTGCGTGATTTTCATGGTGTCTTTGAGTACAGTTTTCAAGACGAGGACTCTGGAGCTCTCATTTTATCAATGCATCTCATGACAATGATTGACACTGGCAGCCCCATCAGCTTTGTGCAAAGGTGCTATGTTCCACCATTCCTGATGACATCTGTAAAATCGTCCATGCATGAATATGTAGGTATTAACAATTCTAAGTTACTTATGTTAGGAAATGTAATTTTTAATGTAAAAGTTAAAAATAATAATGTTAGTGTATGTTTATTTGTTGTTGAAAACGAAACTATGAAAAATCCTATAGTGTTAGGACGAGACTTTTTACAAAAAACCAACATAAAACTTATCTTAGAAGAAGAAAAATGTGATGTAAGAAATGAACTAAGTGTTTCAAGTTGTGAAGAATTTGTAAAAGAAATTTTAAGTATAGATATTTCAGATGATTGTGACAAAACGGCTTGTGTAAAAATGAATGAAAATTTAGAATACGGAGAGAAAAAATTAGTTAAAAGTTTGATTGCTCGGAGTATGTGTACAAACAATGAATTTTCCGATGATTTTGAAATGAGAATAGTTTTGACAAATGAGAACAGTGTTTTCAATTGCGTGCCTCGACGATTGGCTTATGCACACAAGTTAGAGCTCCAAATAATATTAAACGATCTATTAAGCCGAAATATTATTCGTGAAAGCAACTCACCCTTTGCCTCGCCAATTGTGTTAGCAAAGAAAAAAACGGGCGAATTACGTCTTTGCATAGATTATCGCAAGCTTAACAAAGTGACAGTAAAAGACAATTTTCCTATTCCTTTAATTGAAGATCATATTGATAGATTACGTGGTAAAAAGTATTTTTCACTCTTAGACTTAAAGAGTGGATTTCACCATATTAAAATGGCTGAAGATTCTATAAAATTCACGTCCTTTGTAACACCATTAGGACAGTATGAATATTTACGCATGCCTTTCGGGCTGAAAAATGCACCATCAGTTTTTCAACGATATATAAATATGATCTTCAAAGATCTTATCAGTTCGGGAAGATTACTTGTGTATATTGATGATTTGCTTGTCGCAACAGAATCAAAAGATGAACACTTTAAAATTTTAAAAGACGTAATCGATGTTGTTTTGAAACATAATTTGCAATTGCGTTATGATAAGTGTCTCTTTTTGTATGATAAGATTACTTACTTAGGGTATGAAGTTTCCGCTAATGGTATTGGACCAAACTCAAGTGGCTTAAAAGCAGTTTCTGAATTTCCTGTACCGACAAATGCTAAGAGTTTACATTCCTTTTTAGGCTTGACTTCATATTTTAGGAAATTCATTAAAGACTTTTCAATTGTTTCGAAACCATTGTATGACCTCATTAAAATTGATTCGATATTTAGGTTTGGTAAAGAAGAGTTGGCAGCTTTTGAGGAATTGAAGCGAAAGTTATTGAATGCGCCACTGCTAAGCATCTACAATCCTAATGCTGAAACAGAACTACATTGTGACGCAAGCAGCTTAGGATTTGGTGCGGTTTTGCTGCAGCGCCAAACAGACAAACAATTTCATCCAATTTTCTTCTATTCAAAGCGGACTACTCCTCAAGAATCAAAGTACCACTCATATGAGTTGGAAACCTTAGCGATAATTTCTGCTCTAAGAAGATACAGAATATATCTTACCGGTATCCATTTTAAAATAGTAACCGACTGTAAGTCATTGACACTTACCCTAAATAAAAAGTTCATAAATCCACGAATATCACGTTGGGCTTTAGAACTCCAAGACTATGATTATGTCATTGAACATAGAGACGGTCAGAGGATGAAGCATGTCGACGCTTTGAGCAGATGCCATAACATTTTATTAATTGAGTCAGATTCTTTTGAGCATGCTCTTGCGGCATCACAGCAAAAAGACCCCATCGTTAAAAAGTTGGTTAAAATGTTAGAGGAAAGAGAAAGCCCTGCTTATGAACTCATCAACGGCCTAGTATATCGGAAAATTAATAAAAACGTTTATTTTTATGTTCCATCTGAAATGGAAAGAAATGTCATACAAACACATCATGACGCATTATGTCACGTTGGCGTTGAAAAATGTTACAGCTTTTTGCGTAAAACATACTGGTTCCCTTGCATGAAAGCCAAAATTAAACGGTACATCGACAATTGTTTAAAATGTATACATTTTTCTCCACATTATGGTAAAAAGGAAGCAGTATTACATAGCATTCCAAAAGGTGATAAGCCCTTTGACACGATCCACGTTGAGCATTATGGTCCACTACCAACCAATGTGAAAAATTCAAAGAAACATATATTTTTAATTGTGGACGGATTTTCGAAATATACTAAATTATTTCCGGTCAAAACTACGAGTTCAAGGGAGGTAATACATTGCTTAAAATCATATTTCTCAACTTACAGCAAACCGAATCGCTTAATTTCCGATAGAGGAAGTTGTTTTACTTCCGGAGAGTTTACTTCATTTTGTGAAGATTATGCCGTCCAGCATATTAAAGTTGCTACCAGTTCACCACAATCCAACGGACAGGTCGAACGTATAAATCGGTGCCTCACACCAATGTTGGCTAAGGAAAGCGAATTTGAACCGGGTGATTGGTCGAAATATTTGGATAGAGTTGAATTTGCCATTAATAATACGATTAATAAGAGTACAGGTTTTAGTCCAAGTATTCTCTTGTTCGGTGTTGCGCAAAGGGGGATGGTTAACGATAAAATAAGGGAGTATCTTGAAAAGAATGTTATTGTAGAAGAGCCGAGAAATTTGGAGTTGATAAGGCAAGAAGCAAGTAAAAATACTGTTCACAATCAACAATTGAATAAGACGTATTATGATAAGCATCATAAGAAACCTCATGAGTACGAAGTTGGTGATTTTATCATGGTCAAGAATATTGTCACTACTCCGGGTATAAACAAAAAACTTCTTGCTAAATACAAAGGCCCATTTGAAATAATAAAAAAACTACAAAATGATCGTTATCTAATAAGAGATCTCGAAAACTTGCAGATATCTCGCGTTCCATATGAAGGAGTTGCATGTCCCGAAAATATGAAACCGTACGTTTTAAATTAAAAGAAAACTCAAATTATTTGAATGTATCTATACTTCTATAGTTACAAAAAACACTTAAATATTATAATATTAATTATTTATCTAGATATGCAATATATTTTATTGACAAAAATGTTCGATACTTTTCACAATTATATTAAAAGATCGTTTTTATTGTTTAACTGATATTCACTTCATGTATATTTGTATACGATATTTAATCGAGGACGATTTGTTTTAAGCAGGGTCGAGTTGTAAGAGATTATCAATCTAATATCAATAATGTAATGTGCTGATCAATAATGAAGCATATTTGTTTAGAATTCAGTGTCACCCACTGTTCGATTTAGAATTTAAATACACATACTCTGTTAAGATAGTGTTAAGAAATACTACATTCTTGTGCATAGCTGTAAACTCGAACGACTAAGCGAAGTTCATTTTATGTTAGCGGATTTGCTTGCAGCGCTCTGTTAATGATATTCAGTCAGTCTCAATAAAGATATCGTTGAAACAAGACGTGTTTCATTTTATGTCGCTTATTTTGCATGTTCCTTTTAGAATTACATTACAGTTGATCATTGAGAGACTTATAATCCATTTTTCAGTTGCATCCGAGAGGCGCATGAATGCCATCCGGTATCCGATGCAAAATTGAACAGGCATATCATCAAATTGGGCAGCGGAGGTACACTCCAGGAAGGTTTCATCGCTTATTACCATGAACAACGTACTATTAAAACTTAAATTATATTGGGACGGGTTTGGTACGCCGGTCATTCTGGTATAAGAAGTGTTTCCGGCTGTGATCTTCTAGTCATGAAGGACGCTTTGAATAGAATAAGCACATGCGCAACAAAATTCGGCCTTGGTATTAATCAAGGAAAACCGAACTTATGCTCTTTAGTACAACCTAACATTTATTTTTGGGAAAAAAGTCCAACCAAAGTTTATCCTATTGATGTACACGGCGTCCGTAGTTTTACCGATACATGCTGTCATCACGGAACGACACACAACATCGACGTATCGGACAGAGTGTCAGAATGGGCAACAGAAACTTTGAGGTAGCTTCGTCTACCTCGTCTCTTGAGTAAATAGGGACAATAGCACCAGTTCCGAGGTCAAGCGCAGAATTATTCTTGCCAAGAGGCAATTGAGTAACAGAGCCATTGCTCGAAACACCAAGCTGACTTTGTATAACACTCTGATCATCCATGTCCTGCTCTATGGTGCAGAGAGCTCTTGAAAGTAGATGAAGTATCTCTTTGTCGTTTTGAGCCTGCCTGCGATCTTTGGTTCTGTTTGCGTTGATGGCTTCTGGGAGATCAGATTCAAACACGAACTGTACGGGCTGTACAGGGGCATACACCTAGTTAAGCGTCTTCGAATTCAACGCTTAAAGTTGCTAGGTCATGGAGAACGGATGGACACCACAGCAGCCGAAGAGTCCTCGATACCGAGCCATTGGTACAGCGCAACAGAGGACGTCCTCGAACGAGATGGCGCACAAAAGTGAAAAAAGGACTTCAACCAACTTGGCGTGCGTAGCTGTTGAAAGATGATGCTGGTTGGAGAGGCATGTTGGTTGAGCCACCTCGGACTGTAGCGGAAATCAAAGAATATGAAGCAGATCTATGGTGACTTAAACAAAATACGATAAAGTACAAAGAACAATATGTATTGGCAACACAGGCGCTGTACTGCCGATAGCAACAAGCGCTCTGGCGGAAGTGCTATATTTTCTACCTCTTGGGTTCCACATTAAAATTGTTCAACACACACCCCCATTAGGCTCTGACAGCTTAGGTTCCAGAAAACAAAACCTTACGGTCATAGCATCATCTTAGATCGTCTACCATGGGATCTAGTATATTATGCACAGTCCGTAAACATAAAGTAAAATATCAAACGGTTCCGAGACTCTAATCCCAGAGAGAACGGCAATTTACACCGACGGCTATTAAAACCATTGCCTCAGTCACTTTACACTCTAAACTTGTAGAGGAATGCCGGGCCAAGCTAGTGTCATTACTCATTAGAAGCCCATCTCAAAATGTCCCTTGTCTAGGTTTCGGGTTACAGGAAGAAAGAAGGCTTACGAACTGAACAGGCAACGATGAAGCACAGGAGGTGAATTTACATTCAGCCCAATACAAGCAGTCCGCTTATATGTTCCACAGAGGAAGAGGAGGGATAGCGCTGTGCCTCTGTTAACCGCTCTACAGACATTCAGCATGTCAACGAGTGAAGGATTGTCGCCACGAACTACATTTAAAACAACTTCAAGTGAAGATCATTTGCCAGACCAACTTATCGTCAATGAACGCTTGCAGCAGATACGAAGGACTCAGACCCACCCAAGCAATGCAAATACCGTCAATTTATATATATATACAATTGCACACTTTATTGAAAAACAGCTTAGAGTTACCTTGACAATTAAAATAGACTGAATAGAAAAACAAGAAATTCTAAGGTACTACCATAATTCACTGGACTTAGCTATAAGTACACGCAACGACCAAGACTTGGAGCGTGAAGTTCCTTTAAAAATAACCCCCTTTCATCGCACTTGGAACCGGTCAGCTTTCATCTGACTCTGCTGTGACCAGCGCCCAAAAGGAGTGCCTCACTAAAGTTTATTTCTTATACAAACAAAAAAAAGTTTGACGCAAATTACTGTAGTTGAACAGAACTAATATTAATTTTTGGTTTTCTTAAACGACGAATTCTGAAGGCGGTTGCAGTTTGCTTTTAGTTATTCGAGGACCTCTCTGGAATGCCAGTGCTGGTGATGACGCTGGTTGTAATCTCGCTATTGACTGATCTGCCGCCATCTATTGGGGGAACGCTGAAAGAGTGTAGATTATCGAATTTGATTGCTGCCATCTGTGGTTAACGCATGGTTGTGGTACTTACGTTTGCGTGATCTGGCGGTTAAGTGTGCTGGAGTTTGGCAAATGCGGCGATTGACTCTGCGACGGTGGCTCACAGCAATTGTATTGCGTTGAATATTTTTCACTTTCCGATGTTGGGACATCGGAGGTGAGGTGATGACGCGATACGTTGATTGCATCTAGATGGTTGATGCTGATGCGATTGGCACCGTTGCTGGCTGCTGATGACATGTCGTGCAGATCATGGGTGGAGACCATTTGAAGACCGATCGGTTGAACTTGTGACGGATAGACGTGGGCCACGGGAAAGCCTGGAAAGAAAGGATCTTTTATTCGTTTTACTTTAACCTGTGAATCATTTGCAGCAGTCAAGGGGTGATGCCTGAAATTGTTATTTAAGGACAAGACTTTCCTCAAGAAGTGAATGATTACCAGTAACCTAAAAGTAATCAAGAACATCGAATTCCTTGGATGAACAATAAAAATAACAAATAATGTTAGTGGCTAGATCAAATGCAGAGTAACACTTGTCACACTAGCCACTTGGATCAAGAGGCAATTGAGTAACAGAGCTGTCGCTCAAAGGACCAAGCTATAAAGACTTGTACATATATAGGAAACCGATAATCCCAAGCTGGCTGAAGAATTCATTTGTCTCATCGAGAGAAAAGTTCTGTTGATGGTTTCTGAACGAGAAGATGCATCAAACAAATTATACGGTCTGGGCGTACAGCGACATGAGCCGTTTACTGGTGCAACAAGGCCAATTGAAGAGTCTTGCACTTTAAGCTTCTACAACAAAGGAACGGAAGCCACGCGCACCTAAGGTAACACATACAAAAGGAGCATGATATCAACCAACTTGGTGCGCGGTTGACTAGCGCTAAACGGTGCTAGTCTTATATTGATCTAACTGGAGATGTTAGTTGTTGAAGTCACTTAGCCTGTAGCGTTCTTCAAAGAAGATCTCTAAATTGAACACGATTAAAACGGCTATAAAGTTCTACGAACGTGCGCAATAGTCACACTACTGTTGATATGGGTGGGCCGACAGTCCGAGGTGGATATGAACTTACTTGCTGTCGTTCGTTCTTTAGTGGTTGGGACATATGACCAATTTAATCAAGGCACCTCCTCTCTGTCTATGTGGACATTGTGTCACCTGTATAATCTTACGAGTCTCTGTCGACTCAGACAAGGCAGAAACGCCAAGAAACGCCATTCACTCATGCCTGTCTGGAAGTAAAGCCGGCAGTCGATGTTAAACTTTACTGAACTTACGAATCAACAAAAAAAAAAGGAAATCAATCGACCGATACCATGTTGACGACACTTAGCATACAAAATAGGCACATGGAATGTGCACATGTAAAGACATGGAGGCCTCTGTGATATCGGATGGTGACACTGGCAAAGTTGGACTTCTTTTGTCAGTCAGCCAATCGCGGTGCAGTAACAAGTGACCATAATTTGGCCACGCTTTCACAGAAGGGCGAGACGAAAAATAAAAATAGCTTAGACTAGGGTGGCGAGATTCGTCAGATGTTGAATCAGGGAGTATTTCCTCTATCTCTATTCTATTCGTGACTCCAGTAGTGATGGGAACTATCGAATAAAAGCTATCTAGTTATTTGATAGTTGCAAACTATTCATTTATTCGATAGTCGAAAATCGTTCATTCATCCAATTAAATGAACAAAATTTTTAATAGTTTTTACTTGGGCTGCATGTACACACGCTAATTTTGACGGCAAGTTTCACCTTTCTTGCCTAAAAAATGGAAATGCTTTCTGTCAAATTTAGCACGTGTAAAAGAGGCCTCAAATGGTTGGCATGGTAGCTTCTCTGAGCGAGAATTTGTATGTATTAAGCTCTGAGAGAGGATTTTCTGTATGCATACCAGTGTTACCACAGGGAGTCTATAGAGTCAAAAGGACTATTTTTTTTATCCTGACTCGGGGCTCATCATTTTTAGATTTGATATTTTGAATGCTTTCATCTAAAATGCCCGAGCACATACTAGTACTGCACCCAGAAATGCCTCCGGCCAGACTTCAGGTCAGGAAAGGAATGTAGTCGTATCTTCATGGATGGCTCCAAAACCAGTGAAGGGTCCGGCGCTGGTGTTTTTGTGGAGGACTGTACACCTCATTAGGTAAATTTGCGTCGGTTTTCGAAGCGAAAACCTATGCGATCCTAATGAGAACAAACAACATTGTGAAGAACAGGTGAACGGGTCGACGTATCTGTGTCTGTAGTGACAGTCAGACTGTGCTTTAGGCATAACTCAATCCTTTAACCACTTCCAAGATAGTTTAGGAATAAAAGTCCTCTCATATGGATCCCAGACAAGGATCAAAGAAACTTTCTAAAGATCTGAACCTGCACTCGGACTACCTGCGTCTGTTGTTAGGGCCTCCATTGATGGTTGGACCTCTCGAGAGCATAATCGTAGATGGCATGACTCTCCATTATGTATATTAGATAGACCAAAAGCTTATCCCCAATCGTCTGTAAAAAAGCCGCGAAATATTTGTGCTTATTTTAAGTGAACGCGTTCTGCGACGCCTGTGGAGAGGACGACGGCACATCAGGTGGCACGACTTCGACCCTGATGTGGTGGGAGCTGATTCTGTAGGCCCGTCATCACGGAGGCGCCTGCTGGTTTTCAGAAGGAATTGTAAGTTTGCTGCCCGGCAGTACAATGGACCAGTCTTGAGTCTGATTATTCCTGTGTAGTACTAAAACCACCAGCAACAAAAAACATACTAGTTTCTTATTTCGCATAAGGAGGCATTAAGTTATGAAGAACCTTTGTTGGGATAAATTTCTTTTCAAAATGACTCGTTTTTTAAGCGGCTGAGACTCATACATAATTTAACCGATGGTAACACTGATGAATACACACATTTCCAAAATATTTGCATGACAGATTGTTCACGTATATGGTTTGGTTCTAGTCAATAGTTGGAAAATGAGTTCGAATAGTTTTTTTCCACTGAATTCATTCATTTGTATGACGGAAATATGTTTGAATGGTTTTAGTTGAATGAATGATTTTTTCATTCGTTTGGGCTTTGGACTGTCGGGTCCAATGAACGGTCCGTTGACATGTATGATGTAAATCTATAGGTCTTTAAGTTTTTGTAATATTTATAGTAATGGGGAAACGGAGTATATTCCGTAAAAAGTTGGGTCAAATTTCCAAGACAATGCTGACAATACTGTCATTCTAAAGCCGATCTTGACATATGGCAGTGTGCAAAGGTGCCAGCTCACCCTGAAATCCGCTGATCCACAGCTCTTAACGAGAATACAGAGTTTAGTATTACTAGGCGTTATCGAAGTTATTTCGACCACCGCGCTCACAACAAAGGATACCGCCATGTTAGATGGACAAATGACCTCAACCCACTGGGTGTGCTAACTGGAAACAGCCATCTGATCACGCTAGTTGGAGAGGGTTGTTGATTGAGGCTCAGTTTCCTGAACCTGAACTGTAGGACCACACAAAGAAAGAAGAAGAAGACAGCAGGCTTAGACGTGCTATTGAATCTTCTACCGCTTATTCTCTATATTCAACTGCAGCAGGATGGCCATAGGAAATATTCAATCTAAGTGCTGACTAGCAAGCCCTACTGAACGTGTTGGTATACTTAGCCCACTGCAAATTGAACATGTCGATAGCGACTACACACTACCACATCTCGACTTTGAAATTTGCCTCAATTATCAGTTCTCGTCAAGAGAACGTGGGCGAGCCACATCTAAACTGAAATCCAACAAGGCTGCGAGAGCTGACGGCCTACCCGCCGAGCTTTTTAAAACCGCCGGCGATGATTTGCTAAGGAGCATGGGCCAACTCATCTGTGAAATATGGTCGGAGGAAAACATGCCCGATGAATGGAACCTCAGCATTGTTTGCCTGATCCACAAGAAAGGAGACCCCTTTGACTGCGCCAACTATCGGGGGATAAGTCTCCTTAACATCGCCTACTAGATCGTATGTGCCGTTCTGTCCAACTACTCGCATATGCCGACGATATTGACATTATCGGAAGAACGCAGCGTGATGTCAATGGCGCTTTTGTGAGTATTGCAACGGAGGCCGCGAAGATGGGTTTAGCGGTAAACGAGGATAAGACCATATATATGCTGTCAACAAGAAAGGACACCCAACACCGACGTCTCGGTCAGAACGTCACGGCAGACAGATATAACTTTGAGGTAGTCAATGACACCAGCGCTGAAATCAAACGAAGAATAACTCTTGCCAATCGGTGCTTCTTTGGGCTAAGAAAGCAATTGGTAAACAAAGCCCTCTCACGAACAACCAACGTAACGCTTTACAAGACCTTAATCGGCCCAATCCTGCTGTATGGCGCGAAGGCATGGACTCTGTCAAAAGCGGATGAAGAACTCTCTTGGTTGCTTCTAGAGGAAAATTCTTCGGGTTATTTTCGGTCCCGTCTGCATAGATGGTGAGTGGAGGAGGAGATACAACGACGAACTATACGGGCTGTTCAGCGACATCGACTTAGCCAGAAGAGTGAAGATCCAACAATTGAGATGGCTAGGGCACGTAGAGCGGATGGAAACCAATGCTCCGACCCGAAAAGTCTTCGAATCCACCCCCGAGGGACGGCGCAGTAGAGGAAGACCGCGACTCAGGTGGCGCACGCAAGTGGAAAGGGTCATCAACCAACAATGCGTGCGAAACTGGAGACAGCTAGCTAAAGATTGAGCTGGCTGGAGACGCTTGTTGGTTGAGGCCCAGGTCCACCCCCGCCTTAAGTAAGGAAATAAGTAAAAGTGCCGATGGATGAAGAGTCTACACTGAAGAGAGTTTGGACAGTTAACCTGTGGCCAGAGGAATCTTTGCCTCGAAGGCTGTGGTAAAATTCAACAGAAGGCGACCCTCGCTTATCAAAGCGCTCACAAGTGGAAAAATTGTCTCAAACAACTTCTTGACTGGGAGCAAGGAACGATGTCAATTGTGAACGTACTCTTGAGAAACTCTACCATCTCTTCCAACTCGTTAGACAATTCCTTTGTGTTGATAGTGCATGAAGATGAACGAACATTAAAGCCTAAACCATTATTTGCAACAAAAAAAAACAAAAATCATAAGGCTCCTGACGGAAGGAACATTGAAGCCTGAAAGTTTTAGCACTTATCCTTCTGAAGCTCTAGTTTTATCTTGATCACGATTTCCTCGAAAACTCAAGAAACTACCACCTTTCCCCCTTCGACCACTTGACCAAATCTCCGTTCGCAACGAATTCAAAACTCTCTGAGAACTGTTGGTCCTGCCCCCTTAAAATGGCGATAACAAGCAGGACGCAACCCGGCAGCGTGCAGCATCCCAATCCAAGCCCAAGAGCAACAATGACAAACAAACAAAAAGAGAAGAAAAAACAAAAACGAAAAATTCCAACTCACTTGGCAGCGCGTTCCTCATCGGAGCACCATTCGTTAGCTTCGGTTTGCGCTTCCTCTTCTGGATGCCTTCCTTCTTCATCGCCAGCGGCCGGTTCATGTTGTGCAACTTGTAGTACAGTCCGCATGCATTGCAAACCGGTTGGCTCTCGTTGTTGCGCCGCCACAACGTGGTCGATGTGGTTTGGCAATTTGCGCAGCTAACTCCATTCCGTCGGTTGTTGTTCGCCGCGGACGCCTTCGGTTTGGCCTGGCGCGGTGCCATTCGCTGCACATGGGCCATGCGGGTCGTCGAGCAGGCCACGCATATGTACTCGTTGTCCTTCCTCAGCATTAGATTGCCGCAATACTGGCACTTCAGGTCGCTTCCGGTCGGATCGAAGCCGCCCGTGGTGGTGGTCCCTCCGCTGGGCGTTACCCAGGCGGCGGTATTGGTCGAGCCGTAGTCGTCGGCTATCACCTGGTTGTAGGCGTTCTTGAATTAGACACTTGAGAATACTTATCCGATGGGGATGGGGTGGCTGAAGGATACTTACAATTCCCGAGAATTCCATCGAGCCCGACCAGTAGGTGTCCGTTACGGAGGGATTCTCGTAGACAATCGGGTACTGGCTGCTGGAACGCATAGAGTTCAGCGTTGGATCAGTCTTGTAGAGGAGCGGATTGGTGTTGGTCATGTTGTAGGTTTGCGTCAGGCTGTACGGACCGTTCTGGCTGTAGTTGCTCGAGACGGAGTATTCGGCCCCGGAGCTGGTCAGGCTGCCGGGAGCAGGTCCCAAATTGGTGAAGGTTTTGCCCTCGTTGTGTGCGTCCACGACGGTGGCGCCGTTCAGCGTGTTCGGATCGTAGTAGATGATCTGCGTCTGGTCTCCATTCTCGATGGATGCGGTGAAGCGCTCATCGTCGTACGGACGCAGGGTGTTGTGGTGCTGGGCGCTCTGATTGTGATGGTTCTGAAGCGCGGCGGCCGATACGACGGTCGCCTCCGAGAAGACGGTTGTCGATCCGGTCACTGGCTGATCCTGTTGCTGCTGCAGTTGCTGCTGTTGCTCCTTCTCCAGGGACTCGATCTTAATTGTTGGATTGTCGCACGGGATCAGTGTGGTGGCTGCCGTAGTTGTCTCGTACGTGTAGACGGTGGTGGTCTCGTCGTTTCGCGGTGTCATCTGGACGAAGTCGGACGGCGAGTGCTGGTGGCTGTTGTAGTCCGAATCTGCGTCGGTCTCTCGAACTGAATCGTTGACTTCTCTGAAATGGAGAATTGAGTGTGTGAGGATGGGGATTGAAATTTAGTGGGAGGCAAGATTTTTTGACAGTTGGAAGGAATAGTGGCCCAAGGCGAGTAACAGAAAGACACTCATCAAAGGTCAGCATCGTGTCCAACGTCATTTTAGTCCATTTTCAGCTGTCAATCGGTGGAAGTAGTCTCGAAGAATTCGTTAAAATTGAGAAACACGTTAATTGTCAAAGTATTGTCAAACGTCAAAGTGACAGGAACGTACAATGCTTTGTTTTACTGCGAATATAATCAGGAAGTGACATTTGAACATCACTGAATTTTAACATTGAGTTGTTTTCAGTTGATTTGACAGAAGGAGGAGAAACGTCAAAAAATTATTTTTTTACTGAAATTATCCACAAAGTGTCGGTTGACAGAGACTCTTAGCTTGACACTCACATGATACGCATGCAGAGAAAGTCCTCGTCGTCGGTTTCAAAACGAACTCACACTTAACACTCACAGCAGGTGAACTGTCAAAAAGAAGTTCCTGTCACTCGAACAACCTTCACGAAGGCACTTCTGCCATTACGAAAAAGAAAACTCTGATAATCGCTAATGGAACACAACACCAAAAAACTGTCAAATCAACGCATGCACTACCTTATCACAACACACGCACCAAGTCAATTCAATTCAATTCAACGTCAACTCACCTCAAGGTTCCGGCTGTTGTTAGTATGCGCCGCTGTTGGGTTCTTATTGGCACTGACGGTGGTTCGATTTGACCGCCACGCAAAAGCCTCGCACTCAGAGCGATGTCTTTCCTTTGCTGTTCCTGCTGAAGTTGTTGTTGTTGCTGCTGCTGCTGTTGCTGCAAGTGCTGCTGCTGCTGCTGCTGCTGTTGCTGTTGTTGTTGTTCCTGCTGATGTTGTTCCTCAATTGTCGGCGTACGGGCCTGTACTTGTTCGCTACTAGGTTCCGTTTTAATCTCAGTAATAAGCTCGATTGGCTTCTGTTGCTGTTGCTGTTGTTGTTGCTGCTGCTGTTGTTGCTGATGTTGTTGTTGTTGCTGCTGACCTTCCATCTGCAAAAGTCAAACACTGAATGAGACCGAAAACCACAATCTGACACCTCAGTGCACAACCGACTGGCAAGTGTTAATACAATCAACTACAATCGACGTCGACCGCCGACGTCAATCAAATTTCGGCGATACGTTATGACGATGCGTCACAAGTCACAACTCACAAGTCTGCGCGGACGATCTAGGCTCCGTGCGATGACACGGAATTTTTTGTGATCGGATTCCCATGTTCGACAGAAAATCACTCATCGCACATCGGGGTGGGTGTGTGCGTCGGAGAGTGTGCTTGTCGCCAAAAGTCAACAGTCACGCTCGCAATCGAACCGGTGCGATGGTACAGGAAACATCATCGAATGAACTTGTTTGCCAGCGAATGAGTCTTCTTCGCGAGCGCATTTGCCGATGAGGACGTAAATCGGAAACAAGTGTTCAAATAGAGAATCGGTACCGACTAATATTGACTTTACAGCGTGTGTTGTCGTGTGTCGGCGCGTCTCTGAGGCCACCATAACACCTTTGGGTTGTTTTCGGTGTGCGCCCGGTCGCCTTTTGTCGGACGACGAACGATCGCGGCACGGTGCCCAGGCAACCAGGTGGGGGTTCTATGTAGTTCATCTGTGGGCCAGGGAGAGGACGTTTTAATTTGTTTTGTGTGTCAAGCGGAAATCAGTGTCAGGTCGGATGTTTGACTAGAAGTGGTGGGTGTCATTGGCACCAGTCACAACAGACCACAAGTGAGTTGTGAAACAACGAAATGGACTTAATGGGGTCATGGTATGTAACTTAGAGTCGTGTGTCTATTTGACGGTGTAATTGACGTCCCTTTTTATACCGCTTGATAAATGCTTCGTTGGGTTTCGTTCAATTTTGCTTCCTTTGTGTGGGACTGGAATAAGTCGCTCTGTGAGTAGGTACAAAAAATACTGTTTGAAAATGAATATTGGAATAAAAGATGACTCAAAAAACACCATACGTTTGGCTGCTTTTCGTGCGGTTCTGATATACGAGGCAATGACGGCTCGGGATAAGGCCAGTCTGCTTAATTAAAATTTGTGTCGACAAATCATTTCGTGGAGGTTTAACCATGATTTTGGTAAAATGTTTTGATGGACACGAGAAGGCAGGCCATCCTGGAAATTGACAGTACACTTGAGCTAGGTACTGTTAATTTGATGCAAATGATGATTGGACCTTTAACTGGGATTCGAACCGGGATCTCCTACAACCAATGGCCGGCACTTGACCAACTGTGCCATCAAGCGGGTAGAAGCCTACCCAGCCTAGTAGAATCTGGAGTGAAATCGAACTGGACTCTTCTTGAATACCCATTTTCCGGGACGTAATTGAGAATAAGCAAACAATAAGACTAAACTAGTGATCTTAAGGTAGGTAATTTAAAACAGGGGGTGTAAACCATTAGCATTCTGCCACCATGGTTGGGGCATAATGACCCAGTATAAAGGACATTCCTTGAAAAAGTGTCTGAAAATCCGGTTCTTAACCTCTCCTCGGCACCATGTTGGCCCAAGTACGGCTTCTGTTTCCAGTCAATCGCTTGTAGCTAACCTACCGAACATAACACAATGAAATTGACCAACTACGTTATTTCATTACACTCGGAGAGACATCCTCTGGCAAAGTGTTCAGTAAATCGCTTCGATCGCATTTAACACTGCGTCATATTGTATCGTTACGGATTGCTTTGTGGACATAACTTTAGAATGTCCGATTTTTTTTTCAGAATACATAGTATATTTAAGGCCAGCATCCGAACGGCCAAGTTTGAGAAGATTTTTCTAGACATAAGTACTCTCTGAGCATTCTGAGTGAATATAAAAAGGTGGTGCCGTACAAATTATTTTTGTTGTACATACCAGGAATCGATTATTCTTTTTCAGAATACATTTCAACAACAATTTGCATACAGCTCGAAGAGCGGTTGTGGTTTCAGCGTAAATATGGTTGATGTCCTACCTTTAATGCAAGGCGAAAACGAAAACCACTCGGGTGAAAGTGCGAATAATGCTTATGGCTCTGATACTGCAACAATAAATCATGTGCAGTCTTGGTTCCATCGGTTCGATTCCGATAATTTTGATGTCAAAAATGCACTACACTCTGGCAGACCAATTGTAAAAAATGTCGATAAAATCATGGAATTCGTGCAGGCTAGTCTTCAGTTAAGCACTGTTTTTATTGCCCAGGATTTGAAAATTGCACAGAATCCCTTTTGAAACCATTTAAACAAGCTAGAAGTATGAGTACCACACATGAGTTCATCAGCGAATCACTGCTGACACTGGAACAACATCGATTCATTTTTGAAGCGCACAGCAACTGGTGGCGAAAAGTTCACTTACGACAACGTTAAGCGATAGCAATGGTCATGGTAAAATCGTCGTGAATCGATGAAAACGGTTGCCAAGACAATCACGAAGGTATTGCTGCGCGTTTGGTGAAGTTGTCAGGGTATCCTGTGACATATCTATGTTGTCAACAACCGGCCTGTCAGAAGGAAGCATTCGCTCAGAAGCAGCCAGCTTCGACCCATAGAGGTATTGCGTACCATCAGAAAACGCCACCGACTACTCAGACGGTCCGTGGGCCTGGCAGATCATTATGCATCCACCTTATAGTCTGGAGTTAGCACAAAGTGAAAGTGAACCAGTAGGCATCATATCGCGGCATAACCACCAAATGATCGTAAACGACATGTTTCGCAAAAATGAGTTGATGATAAATTTCGATAGTTTATTCGATTGCACGACTTTCTGCGTGACTGATTTTTTAGAAAGCATTCCAGTTTTTTAGCTCTGACAAAAAACAAAATAGCCTATCCTGAAAATGCTAATTATGTAGCTTTTCATACAAAGATTCCTACACGGGATTGGCTAATTTTAGGCTATATGGCGATGGATTGCACACAATTTCACAATGGACGAATAGAATTCGAGATAATAACGAACTTCGTCTACCACAGTAAACACCGAAAATGTCACAAGCGCGAAAAAAAACGGAGCATAATTGAATCTCTCGAAGAACCAGGCTCTATACAAGGCGTTGATGGCTACAGTACTGCTGTATGGCGCAGAAGCATGGGCAATATCATATGCTGAAGAAGAGATTCGTAGTCGCTGCGAGAAGGGCAAGGAAGGAATTCGGAGAAGAAGACTGAAGGATGAACTCTACGAGCTGTGCAACGACATCGACTTAGTCAAACGATGTCAAGTGCCCCATCTCATATGGCTATGTCATATAGACTGTGGAGCGAACGGTCATCTACGCTCAGCTCGGAAAGTCAAACTCCAAAAGAAAACGTGGTAAGGCAGTGTCTCGTGCCTAGCCTAAAAGCGTGCTACTTGCGGAGGCATGTTGACTGTGGGAAAGGTCCACCACTGACTGAAGCGCCAGCCAAAGAAGAATTATTTAAGCTCCGTAGAAATTCCTTCCGAACGATAGTTCTCCTCAAAGAGGTCTACATCCAACAGTCAATCAACACCTTAGCCTAGGTCATGTCGACGAGAGATAGGAGATTCCTTGTCAACCCCGGAATGCAGATAAACTTAACTAATCTGCAAATTGATAGAGAGCCCGTTCTGTAAGAGATACACCGCCTGCGTCCCTCCAGGGTCGTTGTACCTCGCCCTTCTCGGCGGTAAACATTCGAAAAGAACGGGTGTATCTCACCGAAAGATAAATCGCAATCTAGAAAGTGTCACAAAAGCTACGATAATACGCGTGCACGGGCCGTGTGTATGCGTCTAGGACCTTGTCTGGCCGCAGTCTGGCGAAGTTTGTATACAAATTTACACAACAGACGAAACTAGCAGAATATCTTCGGCGGTTGGTCGATATGGCGGCAACTGATATCGTGGAGATACAAGGGAATCTTATCTGCAGTCCGTGCTTAGATTTGAATGTTGCTTCACTTGTTTTTATCTTTCGGGGCATGACCCCCGCAGGGAAGATAGTGGAACTGTAAACTTCTCTTTTTTCAGGTTAATCACACATCTGGTTTGACGTGTGTCAGTGTTTGCTTTGGAGCGGACGTCATTGGCGGTCTTGACGGAAGTCATTTGCGAACGCACCTCTCTGTAATGGTATTTAGAGCGAAACGTGGTCGCGATGGGTGCAGTTCCGACGGGCTTTCCCCGAACAATTTGGTTTTATGAACTTTGTCATCGCCTTCTACCTTGGATTGATTGTAGAGGTATTCTATGCGATCCACAGTGAGTCATTGGCGGGGAAATCACTCGATCAGTGCTGTGGCAGGTGTTATTGGGAAATTCCGAAGGAAGTGATATCATTTTTGATGGCGATTGGGTAGGCGCCAGTCAAAGGGTGTGATCGATAGCGATCTTGGAAGGTGGTTTTATGGTTTCACGGAAGTTAGAGTCATGAGGGGTAGGTTCTGGGGAAGTTCATTAGTCACGGGGGTTGACCAAAGTTTGATGTTTAGTCATATACAGAGGAGGTATATACAAAGGAAGAGGAAGTGATCGCGGATCTACAAATTACACTGCACATGGTGCCACTGACATCGTAAGCTGCATTTTCTCCACAGTGGCTAGGTAATGTTAACCCCCCTCTTTCGAAGCGTATGGGTTTTAGGATAGCTCCTCAGTCGTAATGTTCGTGATGGAGACATCAGGAAGAAATATTTTGGCAGTATGTGTTTTCCTGCGAGTTGTCATAGACGAGGACAATAACAGAGGAAGTTTGCTTGTAGTTTCTTCTTCTTCTTTTCATCCATACATCGGATCCAAAATCCAACATATTCTAGTCCCAAGGTTTCAGAAATTGGTTCTAGGCGTGGTGTAGGCAGGGGAGTGGTGTGGGAAGTCTAAAATGGTAACTCGGAAAAAATATGCACCTACAGACGCTTGCTGAAATAAGAAACGAGATTCATGCCAGTTTGTTTACTTCATGTCCAAGGCTCTGGCTCTGGCTCTGGCTCTGGCTCTGGCTCTGGCTCTGGCTCTGGCTCTGGCTCTGGCTCTGGCTCTGGCTCTGGCTCTGGCTCTGGCTCTGGCTCTGGCTCTGGCTCTGGCTCTGGCTCTGGCTCTGGCTCTGGCTCTGGCTCTGGCTCTGGCTCTGGCTCTGGCTCTGGCTCTGGCTCTGGCTCTGGCTCTGGCTCTGGCTCTGGCTCTGGCTCTGGCTCTGGCTCTGGCTCTGGCTCTGGCTCTGGCTCTGGCTCTGGCTCTGGCTCTGGCTCTGGCTCTGGCTCTGGCTCTGGCTCTGGCTCTGGCTCTGGCTCTGGCTCTGGCTCTGGCTCTGGCTCTGGCTCTGGCTCTGGCTCTGGCTCTGGCTCTGGCTCTGGCTCTGGCTCTGGCTCTGGCTCTGGCTCTGGCTCTGGCTCTGGCTCTGGCTCTGGCTCTGGCTCTGGCTCTGGCTCTGGCTCTGGCTCTGGCTCTGGCTCTGGCTCTGGCTCTGGCTCTGGCTCTGGCTCTGGCTCTGGCTCTGGCTCTGGCTCTGGCTCTGGCTCTGGCTCTGGCTCTGGCTCTGGCTCTATTTGTTCTTACCGCACAAAAGAAGACAGAAAGCGTGCGTTAAGCAAAGAGCAGTTAAACAGTTAACGAACGAAGGAAAACAAGGTCCGAGAACCAATTTGCTCTCACAACCCCGATATATTATAACCCATCCAAGTAAAAGCGGATGAAGACTGACGGGAATGGTGTGGACTTAGATATGCATCTCATACGTAAGTGCGTAGAAAACACACAAATATTGTGTTTATATGCACAAATAAGAGATTTATGTTGCTTGTTTTATGGACACATAGTTAAAATGTAACTTAGTAGGTATCGTGTTATATAAACGGCATCCCATTGGGTATCAGCTTAACAATCACTTGTCCATTAGAACATGGGTTTTCTTCAGTAGTTTCAAGCCAAAATTCTTCAGTGTCAGCGAGGGGGGGTTCTCTGTTTGAAAATATATTTCGAGTTCAATATTCTTACAAGATCGACTCAAATATTTCAAAAGTGTGAAATGTACTCAGTTCCCTCTGAAGTGAAGAGAACATTAGTTGCCAGGAGTATGCAGCAAAATTGTATGCGCATTAACTTTAACGCTACATTGTTTTCTCCTACAAGTTTTATCGCTCGCTTTCGGATCCTATCTAGTAGGTGGTCTTGTGGGCACCAGACCAGATATGAGCGTTGTGCTCAAGCTTAGGGCGAATATACGCGAATATGGGATCGTTCCTAGTAAGTGTCGTGTTAATGCACATGCCAAAAATGGAAAAGTTCTTCGGTTTCGTCAATATATACGCCATTCATGGATAAAGGCTCATTATCAGGGGTTCACTTAAGAGACAATAGACAACATTGAGTTTTGGAAGCATTGAATTTCACTCTGTCACGTTTTCTCCAGTTAATTATGAAAATGAAATTTTCATTTCAATTATGAAATGAAATTATTAAAAAAATTAAAAATTATGCAGATCAGAATCCAATGTGCTTAACATACACTGCCATTCCAATTTTGTAACGAATATGAAAAGCTGAATGTGTTGAATGTGTTGTCATAAGCGAAGGAAAGAGTGCCGGAGAGAATAGAGTCTTAAGGGACTCCACATTTATTTTGCGGATATCAGCGTTGAACCCACCCAAAATAACTTGGATTGAACGGTTCGAAAGGTAGTTTCTAATTCATAGAAGCAGAGATTTATCAACACCATAAGCACGCATTTTCGACAAAAGAGCTTGATGCCAAACTCTGTTGAATGCTTTAGAAATATCAAGCGCAACTATCTTGCTTTCACCTGTATTGTGCAAAGATTGGTTCCACTTTTCGGTGAGATAAGCTATCAAATCACCAGAGGACCTGTTGCTGCGGAAGGCATACCGTCGATCATTAAGAAGCTTCCGCGATTCAAGATATTTCATAAGCTGACGATTTATCAGCGTTTCCATGACCTTAGAAAGAAGGGACGTAAGTGCAATGGGTCGGTATGAGGTGGGTGACGAAGATTCGGCCTTTTTGGGGACGGGCAGTACAAATGCTGTTTTTCATCTACTCGGAAAGAGACCTTAAGAGTTGTGGTTTTCTCAGCGAAGAGCAACACCTCTTCAGAAGCATTGGAGCAATACCACTCATGCCAGCGGATTTGTGCAAGTGTGGGATTGAATTTTTTCAATCAAATCTCTAAAGGTGATGTGTACTTTCAACATCCTCTTCATCAATGCAGCATTTTGCAGGACCCCACCTCTTTCGTGTGAATCCACGGATTCGAGAACAACTTACAATCTGAAATATCGAAAACTGTCGCCTCCAAAAACTATCCCAGTACAGGAAAAATAAGCACAGCGAATTGGTCGTTGCAAGGAAGTTAAACCACTGCCACTACACCTCGATATAATAATAATATGAGTGGCTCTACACCCCTAAGAGGGCCAGGGCCTAGCTTCTCAGCAACCACTCGTGTTGTGCGTGCTATTGTTCCCTCACGAGTGGAAGGGACCTACAGTTTTATGCCGACTCCGAACGGCCAAGTTTGAGAAGCTTATTGTAAACAGGAAATACTCTTTGAACATTGTCAGTGACTGGAAAGAGGTGCGGCCGTGAAAATTATGTTTGTCGCTTAGAGATGGATTCGAACCTACGACGTCGATGTTGGGGTCCACGCACCCACATAGCCACGGGCTACCACACCTCGATACGGACCATAATAAAACAAAATGTGTATCCCTTGTTGTGTACCACAGCTCCGGCCAGAAGAGTCTTTGACTCTGATAGCTTGGGACAACGCAACAGGTGACCTCCTTGAACGAGTTGGTGCACACAAGTGAAGAAGAGCCTAAATCACCTTTGTGTGCATTGCTGGAGGCAGATGGTGAAACTAGAACAATTTTTCTGGGTGGTGAGGCTACTAGTTGAGGCCCATGTGCACTCCGGGCAAATAGCGTGGCGCCAAACAGAGAAGAAGTTTTTTACTTTTACTAATTTTCTTGCCGTTCTTTCTTCAGTAAAGAAAAGGATAAAACTACAACTCTTTAAATCAATAGGGCTTCAATTTATCTTGTGAAAAAGGTGATTTATATTATAGAACGGAAATTTCCCGCCAAATTGTAAATCTCACTCGTTCACTCTAATTCCTTATCCATTTCGAAAACCCCACCATGACACGACGCTGTAATCACCAGCGTTTATCATTATTTATCATCAGCAACGAAGTGAACTGACACCTTCTCCTGCACTCGAACCCAGCTCCAAATATAACGTCACGCCGAAAATGATTTGTGATTTGACACTGTCTTCAATGACAGATAACTTTCTTGATTTGTTGTCCTAAACAACCATTCTGTGTGGTTCCAGGTAAATTCCTTATCTCTCCCCAATGTGTCAACCGATAAATTGGTGAACTTTTTAGCTTAACTTAAAAACAAACAAGAAAAAAATTAGTTCAATTGACTACGCACGGGTACATCACGCTCATATGTCAAATCGAATGCCCACTGTCATAAATTTTGTAAAGAAGACTACGAGCAAAGGTGTCTGGAGTGCCATGACAAAATTGATTACTTGATCACACCCCAGTCGATCATAAAAATGGAATTGAACTCTTTTTCTAAGAAATCATCCAAATGGCGGCCTTCAATAAAACAACGGCAACAATAACAGCGACACAATTAAAGTACGCACTTGAAAGGAGGAGAACAACAACAAGAGCAGCGCCCTCACCAATAAGACGTTGAAATAAAAAATAAAACAATAAATTGTGATCACAAATCGATCGAATCTAATTCCCGTCGTCCGCTTGAGGTCACCAGGACCGTGAAAGCGGGCGGGGAGAGGGGACCGTGCGAAGCGGTCTCATTTTGAGTGCCCGGTTTATGGCTTCGGCTAAATGTGGTAATAAAATGGGGTTTTATGACCGTTGATGAGTGCCGGAAAGACGCACCTAAGTGTGCATGTGGTCTTGTGAAATAAGCCAATTGCAAGAGCTGTGACTAAGCGTGGCTGAAGAAGGGAGCTAAGATTGGGGAAAAATAGGACACAATGTAAACATTAAGCAACAAAAACCAGGCAGAATTGAAGGCTCTTCGAGAACTGTTCCAGAATTTAGCTGAAACTCCTAGGAGGCCGAGGAATTTAGTCACGGCTTCTATTTTTAACTATTGACGCAGTGGCAATTCCTGTAAAGTACCCAACATGTGCCTTCCTTGTTCATCCAAGAGAACATCGCGCAGAATTTACACGACACAAAAGGCACGATCTTCCATAAGTTCGTACATGATGCTATTTGCAGAACACGCTCACATTGTGAGGAAAACATCTATAATCTGTACAGTGAACGAGAGCCAATCGGAAGTAAATGGTACTGTGACTTGACAATTTGAAATTAATTTGTGAACGCACTCCTTCACTAATCGTCAAACTGTCACTGTTAATTTATTCAGTAAGCTCAACATTTTCATCGTAGTAAAGTACACGAAGAAATAACGTCTGCAAATTATACAAAATTTGTACCGAAATTCGGAGTGACCACAAATTTAAGAGCGTCAATTCCAATTTTCGATAGTACGGGCGATTTAACGCCGCTTGGCGTGATTGATGTTCAGTGGGGCTATCTTAAGTAATTGGTTTATGCCAACAAGTCGATGACGTTGAAAGAGCTCAGAGTCAACATTGAACGCGAAAAAGCAATCGTTTCGAAGAATCGACCGATGCAAGCATGCCTGCAGTGGCCATATGAACGAAGTCCAATTCAATTCATAAATGTTTTGATTGTACTTCGAGTCCATGATAAAGTTTTTGAAATGTCTCAAATGGTTTGTGTTTTATTCAAAAACAAAGAAGTCCTTATATCATTGTGCATCTTATTGTGACACCCATCTACCTCGGCTCTGCAAACACAGAATAACTCGGCTCAAAGGCCTTCTCGCGTAGGACCTAGCTGACATTATATAGGGCACTGATCGCCCTAGTTCTGTTGCACGATACAGAAGCATGGAAAATCTCAAAAGCATAAATACATGTCATTGGAGTCTTCGAAAGAGAAGTTCTGCGTGTTAAATGCAACTCATTGTTTAACCTATTAATGTAATTTATACTTATGTTGTAAAACTAGTTGCCTGACCTTGCCGTTGAAACTGGTATCAACATATAGCATCATCTAACCAGCTTTTCTTGACAAGGTGGGACACACTACCAAGGAATTTCGAACGCAGGAGGAATGCAGGACAAATAGTATGTTTTTCTTTAGCAATTCACATCAATAGAAGCAGTTATTTACGAAAATGGAATTTTATATTTTTATCAGTGTAAACTTATATTTTTTCGCTTATTGCATTGAAATACAGACACGAGAATTAAAAATACCCTTGGCGTGACATACACGGGCGCAGTGCCCGATTAAGGTCGGATTAATGCCCGACTGTACCAAAGCGCCCCGCAACACGTCCACCCACCATCAACATCGACTCGTCCTTTGGATCGTCTTCACATCAACCATCCATGGCCGAATACAACATGACGAGTATGAAATAATAACTTTTCACAATGCCAACACCGCCTCCCCCTTTTTATTTTTTTTTTAAGATGATAACTACTCACTGTTGTATTTCGGTATAAGATGGGGGGACAAATTATCTCCGACACCTTTCCAGGTCATGTCTGAGTTGGCATACTTGGATAGAATTAGCCAGAGATTTCGCTAGTTTGAGAGGTTTAAAGAAGAAGCTAAAATACCCCCCATAGCGAGGCTAGAGCTAGTACGACTAGCCGACTAACTTCTTTCAGTTACGTTCCTTACCCATAAGAAATCTTGACACTGTGTTCAGGCGGCTATACACCTCTTTATATCCCAACTATCGATTCACGGGTGGAACTACGACGAGCTATCTTCACAAAAGCCAGTCCAGCAGTCGATCATTATATTGCAATCACATTTATTTCGATAGTCGGTCTGAACACATCCTAGGTGACGAGAAAACACAGGATCACAGATTGCGCAACGATAGACATTTCGGTTGAAGCACGGATCCATCCTAGATTTCGTCAGACCCGCCACACAAAGAAGAAGTTAAATCTTCGATACTCGTGTCATTTCAATGTTGTTCGAATAGTAACACTCAAAGTCGATGCTATACTGCAATTATTTTCTGAGAGTAAGACCAAGTGAGAAGTCAGGTATCTCTTTTGAATGCACTAATGTTTTAGAGTTTGTTGTTGACTAGCAAAGGGCTTTCAAACTTGGCCGTAAAAGTAAAATTATAGGTCCGTTCCACTCTTGGGAGCACAACAACACGAGTGGTTGCTGAGAAGTTAGGCCCTGGCTCTCTATGGGCTGTAGCGCCACCCATATTATATTATTATTATTATATTATATTCCAGAGTTAATTGTAAGACATACTCTCGTCAAGCAGCAATAGACATTTTAAAAGACACAAAAAGATGACAAATCGTTTAGAAGCGACGCAGTCACAGAGGGGAAGGTAGGGAGGCAAATTGGATATTCTTCAGGTTTCCGGATGTCAGGTCTTCCTGGACGCAGGTACGCGCTTAAAGGATTTTTTAAGAAGCGAAGAAATATATTTCTGGGCAAGAATTTTGAACTAAATGATTTGAAGCCAACCAACTATCGGTTCTGGATTCTATAATTTTCACAATCTTCATTATGTCAAAGAGACCAGTCATTCGGACAGCTTTTTGCAATGGAACAACGGATCGGCCCAAAACAACAGCCTTCTCATGGAGTGGCAGATGTGCCCGAAATCTCATCACACCAACTGATATCCCACTACTACTAGAACGAGCTCCTGCAACAAGAAACCGCATTCCGTTCTATCAAACACTTTGTCTATGCGCAGATAAACAACGACCACATCGGCAAATCGATAGACTCCCATCCGCATCGTCTCCCATCACAGCCGCGCCGCTGTGATTGGCTCCAGTTGAACTCCCATCTTCACTCTCACTCAATTAATTGGTTCCAGATGCATTTATGACATTCTCTCCCATCCGGCCGTGTAAACGGTCTCATCAAATGCAACACTGCACATTCATTCATTCACCGAAGCGACCGAGTACCGAGAAGATGGCTGCCAATGCAACGCCATTCATCGTAGGTGTCCAGCGATAAGGTCCGTTTGATTTATTCCCAACGGCTCTACGCAGGATCTACGCAAAGACCGAAAGATGGTCAAACAGAAACTGTCACCGTAAAGATCTGCTATCGCCTCTCGAATTGCATGTGCACTTTGGGATCTCCTGATGGCCGATACCTGGTGCCGGACAGTTTGTCCGTCCAGCCATTTCATTCATAAACCTATGAATGGGGGAAGGACATTCTTTTGATGCGTGTCAATCGACTTCCGTCCCGAACCTTCGATAGGGGCTCACCAGCAGACACGTGCCTTGCAAAGGGACACGATCCCCGAATAGAGACATTTCCAACCATGTACGATGTCAGGTTGTGCGCGCATGTCCAGTGTGGCCCATTAGAACAACACACGCACACACAAAGAGACGCACATGCACTCGCCCGTTCGCCGGGAACGGTGCCATTGTGCCAAATGACACACGAAGGAGATATCAGTTAATTGGACTATTGGATAGATTTATGTGCGATGGATTAGGCGTCGCGATAAGACTCACTTTTGTTGACGTCCGTCGTCATCGTTGTCGTCGACGGCGGTGTCTGCGAATGGTGAAGTTAATTAAATTTTTTGTTATTGTTTTTGGTTCTCTTTTTTTGGCTTGGTTTGGGAAGTGTGATCAGTGGAAGGGAAACCCTGGACACGTTGATCGTGGGAAGTGTGAAATTGGCTAATGGATTGCAGTAACAGAATGGATGCTAAGGAGTATAAAGCATCAAGTGCAAGTAAATAAATTGAATGCTTATGCGTTAAAAAAATCATATGCATCTGGTGACTATTTGGCAGGCAAACCTCAGAATAAGAGGGTGGCACTACAATTAACTATTTGGACCCATCCTCACCTCATCCTAGTTTAAAACATGTTGTCATTTAAAGGCGAGTTAATTTGAATTCGAAAAAAACGGCCTAAGTGGTAACAAAGTGTGGCCTAGAATGTAGCAACCGTAGAAAAATTACCGCAATAACCGAGCTTAATTTACATTCGAATTTTCAAGCCGACATCTTCATATATACTGCGAACGCGACAATTGATCAAACACTGTTACTGGTTCAACGCAAAATAGTGGAAAATATGAAAGCACTTAGATCCACTGACAAAAGACTAGAAGAATAACAAACATCACTTAAGGCCTAATATCCTATTAAACTCTTATTTTGATAGCCTGACGATGAGCAAAACCGCAGAGTCTTGGGTATTGTTCAGACTCTAGGTATGTTTGAAACTAAAAGTCTCAAATAATGGGGAACATAAAACAGAGAGTTCTACGATCAGTATATGTAGTCAGGAAAGAAAAAAATCAATCCGACTCGTCCACACTGAGAGACGGACACCAATCCCCGTAGCACAGAGGGTCCTCTAATCCGAGCGTACTGCTCCGAGAAGGAACAAACCTCTACAAGAAATGCTCGATCTAAATACCCTTGGGAATCCTGCAACATTTTGTGTACGTCGGTAACTTTGAATGCATCAATGCTCTCGTTAACCTTCCATAGACTATGGTCGTGTTTTGAGCAAGAGTCGTTTGATCATACAAAGCAGACCGACGACTCGGCTTCTGCGATAAATTGACTTTCGGTCGGACTCAAGACATAACCATCTTAAGAATTCTGAGAACAGAATGGGCCATCTGTAGAGGCTGTGGAAACGAAAAAGAACGATTTGATACTAGTATCTAAGCTATTGTCCAAGCCTCGATCTATTGAGAAACATAACTCTTCTCTCAAGAACTAAACGATGACTGCAACTTCTCTTTCCAAATCTGAAGATATTGCTTGGTCAATAGATATACAACGAAACCTACAGTTAAAGGGAATATAATATTGGAAAACCGTGACAATAATATAATATAATAATATGGGTGGCGCTACAGCTCGTAGAGGGCCAGGGCCTAGCTTCTCAGCAACCAATCGTGTTGTGCGTGCTATTGTTCTCTCACGAGTGGAAGGGACCTACAGTTTTACGCCGACTCCGAACGGCCAAGTTTGAGAAGCTTTTTCTAGACAGGAAATACTCTTTGAGCATTGTCAGTGACTCGAAAGAGGTGGGGCCGTGAAAATTATTTCTGCCGCTCAGAGCTGGAATCGAACCTACGAAGTCGAGGTTGGGGTCGACGTGGGTACCACAACGCCACGGGCCACCACATGACTAAATGTGCCTAAAAGGAGAATAGAATAGTATTCTACATTTAATTCCCTTTTTCGAAAACTTTTGGTAAAAAAAAAACAGTGTGAATAAAGGGACACACTATACAGTCAAAACCGTTTACAATGACGTGTCGGTTATAACCAACAACTTCATAGGCTCTTGCATTGAATCGGTTAAAAAGACCAGACCAGACCGTCAGTCCCTTGAAGGTAGGTTTTTTTTCACTGCAATTCATTTCGAGATTCTGGAAATAAATTCCCAAATTGCTTTTTTGAAGGCCCTTTCGCTTTGTATCGGTGCTTACCCCGGTACATCCTCTAATAGTTCCTCGGAATCCGTCACTCTATCAGGTACAAGCTGTAAGCAAATCGACTCATTGGCATTATATAGCACTGCCAAATTGTTACCATCATACAAATTTCTTTTCAGATTTGACACAGAGAAAGAGAAGTTTGGATCAGATACGAGATCGCAGACATGTTTTTTGCAAATGAGCAAACATGCAAGTAAAAACAATGGAATAATACAAGTTACGCCATCTCTTAGGGAATTCTTAATAGAATTTTTAGTTTTGCGATTCCTTTTCCCTTTTTTGTCTTCCTTCATAAAGATACTTGTTCGTATAATAATTCACCTATCGTTACCGGTATGAATAAAAAAAACAACATCATATCGCGTCCTAACCGCCTAAAATATGAATAAATAATTATCATAAGCGACAAAATGAACACTTTACAGGAGAGATTTTATTGTTTTTCGACTGAGGTTTTTTAGCTCATGCACATGTCGCCTATGCATTTTTTGTTCACTATATTTGTAACTGGAATGCTTTATTAAAAAAGCAGTTATGCACAAAGACGAACCCTGTCATTTACTCATTCTTGCTTAAAATGTCGGTTAAGATAATTTGGCGGTTAGGACGCGATATGTTCTTAATTAGTGGATCGCTTCAATAATTTAATGCTCAGCAGTGAGAAGTCGGCTTTTAATAATCACGACTAAAATGTTGAAATTGTTGAATTATTAAAATGTGCATACATTATGCTGCAGCACATACAGTCCCTTTGATAAGATCGTATATCGCAGAACTCGCTTATGAAGGTTCGGAAGTGGCATTTACATTAGCAGATAAACAAATACTTTTGCTGAGATACTTTAAATAAAAAAAATAAAATGTTCAATTTCTGTCAGAGACGGATGTATTTTAAAATTTGTTTTTATTTTTTTTTTTTCATTTAGAAACGACTCAGTTGGCTCAAGGAGAATTTGGACAGATTTTGGAACAAGGTTATTTTTTCGGACAAAGCTTGTTCTTGGGAATAGTCTCCTATCACTCATACTTGGTGCACACAATTCAATAGCGGTCAAAGGTTTGGAGATGCTTCACAAAACAATGATTTGGCAAATTGATCATATTTACGAATAACTTAAACGAACCCAACATGGTCAAAAATTATAACAAGGCTTCATTACCATCTGCCCAAAGGTGGTTTTAAAGCAGGAATGTGAATGGGTTACTGCAAGACGAAAATGACGCGAAACATCGCAGTCTTTCGTGCAGTACGTGGAAACAAGCAAATCGCGTCGGTGTTTTAGATTAGCCGTAACAGTCGCCGGTCTTATTGAAAATGTTTGGGCATTAGTGAAGATAAAGCTCCAAGGTAAGAAGATCTCGACGGTCAAACAATTATCACGAAAAATACGCTTTTATGGAAATCTTTGCCTCAAGAGTACGAAAGTAGATGCCTGGAAGACTCAAAGTCATTATTGATAACGGAGGAGAGTGGAAAAAATATTCATTGAAAGTAAATAAACAAAATAAACCAGTACAATTGTTTTTCTCTTATTATGATAAGTTCTTCTTTAATTTTTGTCGATCTTACCAAACAGACTATAATGTGGCCATGGATATTATTTACAATCGTGTCCTTTTATTACAAAATATTATTCTACTTCGACTAAATGTTCTAAGGTCAGTGTATATTAGCTAAACTTGAAACCACATGTCTTGAAGATGTGAAGTTCCGCCATTCAGTTGGAATTGATGAATGAACAAAAAAGATATGAATGCTTAACTTGGTACTCAGACACAAGCACATTTAGTATCCAGCTTGAGTTGATAGAACATTGAAATATACATGTCGATTATGGAATTCGGCGTATTGACTGCGGAGGGAAAATATTCGCATATTTTCATATGTTGTTATAGAAAAAGTAACACATCCGAACTTCATACGAAAAGAATATTTATTTCCAATGTGGATAAATCTAAGCAAGAGCGAAACAAGCGGGAAGCAAAATTATATTTGTACAAAAATCAAGGGTAATTTTCATTTGTTTCTTGTTTTTAAATTTACTTTTTGTAGCAACCACTCATAATTTTTTCCTAATAATCCGCTACTCATTTGATTCGGATTGAAAACGTCACAAAGAAAAAACAAGTTTTTTTTTTTGATTTTTCATACAAATATAAATTTGCTTCCCGCTTTTTTCGCTCATGCTTAAATTTACCCACATTGGAAATAAATATTCTTCTAATAGCTATGTATATTCAAAACATCGGAAAGAACAACTGAAAAATGTCGACTATTGTGCCATTCGAAATTCAAAATCATTGCCGTGATCCTCAGCCAGTAATATAAACATGCTGTGAACTTATGTCAAAGGTGAACGCTGTCAAGGATGTGGATTTTGCAACAGGTAGCAGTATTTCCTTCAATATAACATATCTAAGTGCTGCTTTCGTAAGCCTGAACCATTTTACAAATCCGAAGGAATGGTGCACGAATGAATGTTGAATACAAAATGATTTCTTTTGACTTAATGACGGCTCTGAAATATTCTTCGCCCTACTTCTGATTTTATAACGAATATCTTGGGATCCATTTTCTTGCTCTTCTGAATATATGCAAGATCCACTTGAATCCATTGCACTCTGTAAACAACTATTCTTCAGAACAATTGACTCAGAAAAATCAAAATCGACAGAAAACTGAAGGGGTCGATAGGGAGGTCTTGCGAACCGATAGAGTAGTTTATTTGAAGGAATCTATAATCCCTCCGCAGTCGATGCGCCAGATTCCATAATTGGCATGATAATGCCATGAGGGGAACTGACTGATTTGAACTTAGAGCAAGCAGTATTTGAATCTGAGCTTTTCACTAGTAGTCGCAGTTCTGGCAAACTACTGCAAGTGCCAGTTTCAGGGCTCGGAGCAATTTTAGTCGCTCTTTCTCAGATGAATTAATGTTTGACGCCCTCTAAGCTCCTTTTTACTCAAGCACTTCTCTTAACCACAACATGTTCGAGTCAAGCTTTACCGACCCATGGATCTCAAAATATAATATTATGGGTGGCGCTACAGCCCGTAGATGGCCAGGGCCTAGCGTGAACATTATTTTTGTCGCATAGAGCAGCAATCGCAACTAAGACGTCGAGGTTGGGATCGACGCACATACCTACAACGCAACGGGCCACCACATAATCTCAAAATATCAGACAGTTTTTCCAAATTTTTCAAAAATTCATTCAAAATCCAAAAGATTCAACCTCCTCCAAGTAATGCATTATATTTAAGCTGCAGTGGACAGGATGCACGCTAAATGACATGAATTTCACCCACAAATAGTCTCGAGGAACACCTCTTTCAGTCCAACTGTCAGTCATCACAGATAAAACTTAAAGAACTACATGCACTTTGATCAGACCCCGCTTAGCGTGCCACACCTTCCTTGTAACACATCTGAAAATAATCACTTAAGGTAGTACCTGTCACTTGATGCATCTGTCAAATGCTTAATCTCTTACGATTTCGATATCAATTCGATATTCGGTATCGAATATAGATTTCCACTTTGGATGACACCTTCCAGTGATACACCGGTTAACACTTAAACACACTTATCTCCACCTGCTTGCCGTCTATCTCGCATAGATACGGCCAACTATATCCTCTTGTGTTCACTTACTTTCATTTCAAACTTCGACGGGGGCGGGCTTTTTTTTCGTTTATCCACCAGAGAAGACCACAACTTTAGCACATCATCTCGCCGCGCAGTGTTGGCCAAAACGAAAAACAAAAAAATAATATCTCACACACGAAATAGAAGGAGCAAGGGCCACAACCGAGACCAGTGAGTAGTTTTAATCTCCCCGCGGATTAGCGCACGTATCGATTGCGAATGGTCTTCAGCAATTGCGTTTACGACTATCCATCGATCATCAATCTGGCGCGGCGAATTCTGTCCCTCCAACTGAGTCTCACAATTTCGCCAGTGAGGGAAGGTAACCTTTCAGACAAAAATGAAATATTGAGAAGAAAAAAAAAAGAAGCGATCGGGCTCGGGTGGATTTTTTTTTGTTGTGTGACCACCAACATTGGACATGTCAACATGTCGACGGCGAAACTGCCTTAAACGGAGCACACACAAATACAAATACGCACCGCCGGGAGCCTTATCTTATCGCGGTATTTCCAATAGTCACGGTATCGAGCGGCCATCAGTATATAGGTGCTCGTTGGCGCGCTAGCCGCCCGAAATGGGTGAACGCGGGTAGGACCACGTTCGGGTATCCAAACATCTGCGTGAGACTGTATCTGTTTCGGGTGCTTATGTGTTTAGTGCCACCAACACAGAAGATGAGAGTGAAGCTATGCACGTGTAATACGCTCCTCGCACTTATCGGCAAGAGCTCAGTTTAGCCAAGTGCACACATTTCAGGCGGGACGTGGATGATTTCTGGACAATACCGCACTAAAGTCGACGCAGAACTCACCGCAACTGAGAAAGTCAAGTGGCTGATGGCTGGCAGAGATAGCCTGGCGTTCGGCAGCTAGACGTACATACGTGTGATAGCTGAAGTTTGATGGAAAGTAACTATTTGCCCGATGGGCACGGTGTTGACTAAGGGATTACTACGATTTTCTGGAGCATCGTATTAATAATGATTGGCACCTCGGGAATTGGAAAAGAAGATAAAGGTGCCTGCTGGAGTCTCTTATGATATTTGATTCGGCAGAAGTATTCGACATTGTACAGCCAACGAGGAGCTTGGGTTGTAGAAAGGGCCCTAGGCGACAGCAGATGATGAAACAATGCGAGGCAAAGAATAGTTTTAATTCCTTTTCCTTGCTGACAAAGCGATCAAAGGTGTAAACAATGTGAACATTGTGTACATAGCGATGGAGACAAAACACATGCCGTAGACACCTCCTAAATCGAATTGAGGATAGTGCCAAAATATGGCAAACAAGAACTTCGAGTTAGAGAGACATTCAACGTACGGATAGTCCACTGTACTTAGTCATCCAGCCTACATCTGTCCATCAACGGGTAAACGTAAGCAACATGGTGACTGGCATACATTAAGGCAGACTGGCTGGGCGAGGCCTATGTAGTACCTTTCGCTACTCTTTAGCTTGTAGCACCCAGGAAGAATGCAATGCTTGGTATTTACTGCAAGGAAATCATTTCTAAGTGCCTGCCATTGGTTAAAGAGGTCTCCGGTTCGAATCCCAGTGAAAGAAAAGTTAATATTATTTTACTAATTTTTTCAAATCTGGTCCAGTCACCATTTGCCATTGTGATCAAATTAACGGCACTGGGTATCACAAAACAAAGTACATACTGTTATCACGAAAGGACACACAACATTGACGTCTCGGATAGAGCGTCATAATGGGCAGCAAAACTTTTAGGTAGTCAAAGACTTCGTCTACCTTGGCTCTGGAGTAAATAGGGACAACAACACCAGTACCGAGATCAAGCGCAGAATTACTCTTGTCAATCGCTGCTTCTTTGGGTTCAAGAGGGAATTAAGTAACAGAGCTATCTCTCGAAGCACCAAGCAGACTTAATATAACATTCTCTTTCAGACCTTCTCTTCAGACCTGCTCTCAGAGACATGGACGCTATGAAAGCGGATGAAGAAGTTCTTGGTTGTTTTGAGAGAAAAGGTGTCTGGAAGAGAAGATTCAACCACGAACTGTACGGGCTGTACAGCGGCATCCACCTGTTTAAGCGTCTTCGGATCCAACGCTGGAGAGGCATGTTAGTTGAGGCCCAGGTCCACGCCGGACTGTAGCACCAATCACAGAAGAAGAAGGGTATCATAATGGATCAACAATGTTTTAATTGTGCTAACAGCCCAAAAACATAAACTAAATGATGAACATGATTTTTTAGACTATAGGGTTATTTTACAGCTGCATCCTGCGCGAAATCCTGAAAAGAAGTCAATAGGTATTATACCATCGCAGCGGCAATAGCTAGACAGTTCAGCCGTATGGAAGCCGAGATAAATTGGCACAAGGGTTACCATTAACGACAAAACTGTTTCAGTTTACCATACTGTGTTTAAGACAATGGTAGATGGCAAAAAATGGAGGTATGGAGAACATGGCTAGCTAAGTTTGCTATACATGCAAGGCATCCCCTAAGGAGATGAACAATCTCGAACTTTCATTACAAAAACCCCCTGATACCACTGCTTATTCAAATGGCTGACACACTATGCATGCTCATACAAGATGTACTGCTACATATATTACAAAATTGAAAATGAAAACTGTCAGGCTAGAAAATCTGAAGAGAAGCAGGCAGTCAAAAATAGAAACGAGTTAAATCGACCACTGTGCCCCGAGAGAAAGGAGTCAGTTTTGGCTTGAACAATTGGGTAATATTGCAAACTTACTTCCAAAGTGAAACATGCTGTGGATAAGCAACGTCTTGAATAGTAGTACCATCAAATCCAACCCAGGCAATTACTGTGCGGAAAGAAATATAATGAGAGATACAACTAAGGGGGAATTCTAACTCCCAGGGTTTTGCATTCAAGCTAACTTCGAATAATTTAAAAGAAAGATGTCATTTAGACGAATAATTAAGTGGATTTTCCACCCTGCTGTGATCACCAGCACCTAACATTGCGAATCGAATGTTTTTGATGACATATCCTTGTTGCGTTGCATTTAAAATATGCAGAAATAGTTTTCCCCCGTCTGACCGCCATCAAGCTGTTTTTAAATTTTAAGTTTGTCTTTGATTAACAAACTTACGAGTTTCATAGAATCATACCGCTGTAATTCTTGAAAATATGCCTGTAATTTATATTTTATTATGATCTTCAGATCCGACATATTTTAAAATAAGTAAGATCACACCGATCCACAAGAAAGGAGACCCCTTCAACTGCGCCAACTATAGAGGGATCAGTCATTAACATCGCGTATAAGATCTTCTCTGCCGTTTTGTGTACCCGCCTGAAGCCATTCATTAATAATCTGATAGGTCCATATCAGTGTGGCTTCAGGCAAGGAAAGTCCACAACAGACCAAATCTTCACACTACGGCAGATCCTGGAAAAGACCCAAGAAATGCAAATCGATACTCACCATCTGTTCGTCGATTTCAAGGCCGCATATGACAGCGTGCATAGAGACGACCTATACAACGCCATGTCTAGTTTTGACATTCCTGCCAAACTCGTCAGGCTGTGCAGGATGACGATGTAGAACTCTCGCTGCTCCATCAAGGTCGGTGACGAACTCACCGAGACCTTCAATGTCAAAAAAGGTTTTAGACAAGGCGACGGGATGTCATGTGATTTTTGAGAACGTCGTGCGTAACTCACACGCCAACACTAGAGGCACGATCTTCCAGAAGTCCATGCAATTGTTAGCATACGCCGATGACATTGACGTGATTGACAGAACTCAGCGAGCCGTCAGTGAGGCTTTTGTTAACATTGAGACGGAAGCGGCTTAAATGGGTCTGGCGGTGAATGAGGGCAAAACGAAGTATATGCTGTCCTCAAAAAAGGACATACAACATCGACGTCTTGGACAGAGCGTCACAATGGGCAGCTATAACTTCGAGGTAGTCAAGGACTTTACTTACCTCGGCTCCGGAGTAAATTGTACAAATAACATCAGTACCGAGATCAAGCGTGGGATAACTCTTGCCAACCGCTGTTTCCTCGGGCTCAAGAGGCAATTGAGTAATAGAGCCCTCTCTCGAAGAACCAAGTTGACCCTATACAAGACAGTGATCATCCCAGTCCTGCTGTACGGCGCGGAGGCATGGATAATCTCGAAAGCGGATGAAGAAGTTCTTGGTCTCTTTGACAGAAAAGTTCTACGCACGATCTTTGGTCCTGTTTGTGTTGACGGGTTCTGGAGGAGAAGATTCAACCACGAACTGTACGGGCTGTACAGCGACATGAGCATCGTTAGGCGTCTACGGATCCAACGCCTACGGTGGCTAGTTCATGTAGAGCGTATGGACACCACAGCTCCGGCCCAAAGAATCTTCGAATCCGAAAATGTCGGGCAACGCAACAGAGAACGCCCGCGTTTAAGGTGGCGCACCCAAGTGGAGAAGGACTTCAACCAACTTGGTGGGCGAAACTGGAGACAGCTAGCCAGGGATCGCGCTAGTTGGAGAGGCATGTTGGTTGAGGCACAGGTCCACCCCGGACTGTAGTGTCACACAAAGAAGAAGATCACAAGCCAAGCCTTGCTTTGTACAAGGAACACACCAGACAAAAGTAGTTTGATTATCAAAAAATCAGAAAATGTTCTGTCAGAATTGATACTTGTCACTTTGTCAGGTGAACAGTGCCGAACTTGATAAACATACAAATTCAATAGATGTATTTAAATACTGTTGATGCGCTTTTTCTTAAGACACATTTTCATTTAAGCGGTGGGTATTCTGTGAAAAGAAATACATTTTTCAAATATCCGATTTTTAAGCAATGGGGAATAAACCAGATAAAAGGGCACGCGGAGCTACTCCATAATGCGAAGTTACCAAAACTATCAGACTATGCCATGTATGACTAAATACATACATCATTCTTCCTATGTCGAATGTCTTTCTAACTCGAAGTTTTTTGTTGTTTGTCCCCGACGCTATGAACACATTGTTCACATCATTCACACCTTTGATCACATCGAATTTATGTGCAAAGAGGCGAGTGAGATGAAGGCAAGATGTGCAAATCTCTACTCTAGGATGGAGGAAAGCATACACGCTGGTGTATTCGCCGGCTCACCTGAGATATGAATAGCCATGCGACTCCCGAATCACTGTAGTGTTTTCCAAGCAGACGTAGTAGCTACTATCAGTGACCCCGATGAGTCGGAGAATCTCTTGTTATATGTTATAAAGAGTCAGGCGGCTTGGAAGCACCCTCGATTAACTCCAAGATGGTGAAACTCTGCCGCCTATATCTAAGGGAGATAGCGGACATATGTAACCTTACCCTGTGAAGATATGATGAATTAGCAAGAAATCTATCTCTAACACAAATTCAGAAGACACTTCAAACCCCAATGAAAGCCATAAATGAAAATCCATCAAAAATTAAAACTCTTTTCGAACTGGTCACTGTCTTATTGGTAATCAAGCTAGAAGACTGAGAGCGCCCTACAATGACGTCTGTAAAAGATGTAGGGATGAGAAGCAGGAGGAAACAGTGATGCACTACCTCGGAACCTACTCAGCCCTGGCAGAGGTAAGAAGAAATTACAATTGCAGCTCGAGGTCATAGTGAACATAAAGATGTAGTATATCTTTAAGTTTCTAAAAACCACCAACTGGTTATAAGAATCACTGTCTACAGCAATAAAGGTAAATGCGGAGCAAGTATGGACAAACATCGAAAGAAGCCGACGTAAGTGACTCCGGAATGGACCGTTTAGACCTTAAAGCCATTTTCCCCCTTGGATCGTGTCAGTCAACATTAGCTACCTACCTACCTACTTCCAAAGTGAGCGCTGTATAGTCCAAATTATGCATTTTTCGAAAGCAAAGGCTGTGTGTGTTACGAAGTTCAAGAGACTGGTATTGTAGTGGGCAACAGTCATGGTCCCCGTCGGAGATGGAAATGTGACTGCTGTAGCCGAGAGTGTGACACGCAATTCACGACCATCAATATAAGTCTGGGAACAACGTTTCGATCAACGGTGGCCATTACAGAGCCGTTTTTTTTTTGTGATTCCACGAACCCGATGGAACAATCGATCTTTCAAGCACCAAATACCCAAATCGTACCGTCTTGACGATGCCGACTCGGAACTGCGAGAATTCATAAAATGTTAGAAATCAAGAAACGGAAGCAGTCGTCATTGACGGCACTGTTGTTCTTACTTTTAGATTACGTACGAAAACTAGGGGCCAATTAACAGTAATCCTCACCAAACTCTGTATGTTGCAGAGAGAAAAGGCTGATTTTACCTTGATTTAGGGATGTTATTCATTGAACATGATACAATAGCGTAACGACTACAACTGTTGGCACCATAAATTTTTACTCAAATTATGGGGTAGTGAACATTATTTTTGTCGCTCAGAGCTGGAATCGAACCTACGACGTCGAGGTTGGGGTTGACGCACGTACCCACAACGCCACAGGCCTGTTATAACGACTAAAATCGTCAGTCGTCGTCCTTAAAGGTCGTTCTAACCGTTTTTGACTGTACTTAGATTCTTAAAAAACTGATATTTTTTTATAAGGAAGCTTTGCTTTGACTCAAGAACAATGTGTATACATGACATGAGTGCAGTCATTTCTAACTTGACCGCTTCTCTAAACTGCAGCGTATATCTCTTGCCGTCTATCTCTTAGAATCGTCACAAGTCTATTGACACATTTCCGAAGGAGATGAATAGAAAGGCCATTCGTTCATCACGTTCGCTGCAGAACTGTCCATTCCTGTCGTTAGCGCAAGGCGTACCTTAATGCTTTAAACGACTAATAACATTTAACGTAGATGGAAAGAGGAGACACTCCTCCAACTGGCAGCACAATGGACCTATCTGTACCAATATGAGAGTGGCTCAGTCATGTCTACCCATCTACATAATCTAAGCTTATGTATGTACCTCCCTCAGGAATGTAGCCCAATTGATTCTAGGATCTTACACATGTCTGTTCCACAGCTTTTATTCCGAAGATATTAACATGATCGAAAGAACTCGACGGCATGTCAAAGAGAAAACAGCGGCTCAGATGGGTTGGGTAAGACAAAATACGTGATGTCTCCAGAAAATCCCTAGCAACGTCGACGTATGGAACAAAATGCCACAATAGACATATAATTTCATTATATTAAAGGATATAGTCTAACTGCACCCGGCAATAAACGTTGGAAATGACATCAGCTTGGAAATAAAACGAATCACAACTGGCGAGTCACTGTCACAGGCACAGGCATATTCTGTTGAATATCTGCTCTTCCGTTGAATTTGAATTAATGTAGTGTATGATATTTCAAAGCTGAACTGCTCCACATAAGCAATCACATATTCCTTCCAAAGACTGCTTAATATGTTCATGTATTCACCGAAAACTAATGTCAACTGACTCCACAAACACGTCCGATGACGCTCTTGGTCAAAGAGCTAAAACAGATTTCTGTGTGAGTTTGGCAGCGACAAGACTTAGTCCTTAGATCCGAAGCTCGATCTCTGCGCTGTACCCTTTCTAGTGATGTATGCCCACTGATCACTGAGTCATTTGCAAAACTTGGTCATTGTTACACTCCACAAGCCTGTAATCCAGCTGTCAGCCAGAAATAACTTCGTTTACAAAATCCGTGATAATTGGCTTGAAGAACTACGTCATGCACTCCAACTAAAGCCACCAAGTGCGTCAGTCCATTCAATTCTTTGACTAGCATCCGATTTTTCCATGACGCCATCCTCTTTTGGCGGCAATTCCAAACAACTCACGTACCATCGCGAGAGCCCTTGTGGTTTTGCCAAAAGAATGCCGTATCTCCGCTGCACAGTCTTGCCGGTGGAACACATCTAATCCGCGCGGATTTTCATGTCCGATAGCGGTGACCTTCGCCGGCCTTCTTAGTCGCCGCATTCCTTGAATGAAACAGTCAACAGTCGCGAGACCGCTAGAGTGACTGCACCACTTTCCACTGGCGGCACACTCTTTGAGGTCTTAGCCAATCGCCGAGTGATTAATGCCGCATGCCAGCGTAATTGGAGAGTAGCCGAGCCGAGCCCCCTCCACATCCCGCGCCGAATTAAGTCGTTTGTTTCGCTTCGATTAATAAGGATTAGGAGAGTAGTTCAGCCATGCCGCCCACACAGGAGGCAAGTCCCGAGATCTGTGATGCCTTAGTTCGATTAGGCTCCCCCACGACACCGCCGCGCCGCCGCGCCGCCGCCGAATATCTTAATCTGTCAACCCACCTCGGGTCGAATGGGCCGCGGAATGACATCGAAAATCAATCGGTCCCGCTACCGCACAGCACTCTAATTGGTTCTCGGAGCGCGGATACTTCGTATCTCGCCAGTGCCGGTGCGCGGTAATAACAATAAAAGTCGTCGCTCACCGCTGAATCTACCGTTGCCTCGCCGAACAGCCGAACAGCCGCAGAGCCAAGATCGCACGGTAATGTCGAATCCATGTCTTAGCATTTGTAATACGCCAGACGGCAGATGAATAGATACTTTTATGCCACACGTAGATTAATCACATTCTATGGCCAATCCGACAGATACCTCTGTCTGCTGCTCCCTCTCTCCGTCTGTCTTCGGGGGCCGGCCATTGACGGGACTGGCTCGGGGCTCCCGTATCGGGCTCTGGATACGCGAAGGGAGCACCGCCGCTGGTAAGTGATTGCTGATTGTTCCCGTGATGTGTTGTGATGAGGAGGGGACCGTTTAGAAACGATTGCAGGTTGTGCAAGCGACTGCGGCATGCCGTCGGCCAGTTGGGGTATAAATTATGATGGATAGCGGCTGGCAGGAGCCGGAGCTTTTAGAGGAACGCATTGCGGTTAGCAAATGGATGTGATAAGACACCGCAGATACTCGCTCATCTATTTTGAGTGCGAAGAACGACTGCGCGACTGCGGTTGCCTCTGTCATAGAGCGCGGGTTTCGTGTGCTCTCCACCAGAAATGAGGGGAAAATCCGAGTGTGGGACTTAGTTGGGAGCATTTGTTGCATTCCGCGTAATTTCTGTGGCGTGCGCATTGTGAAATTAAAGATTTTATTGAATCAGTTTGAAAAGGGGACTGGTGGAGAGGGGCTGTTGAGTGAAGGTTTTAAGTTTTGATGAATTGGGAAGCGTGTGGAAACTTGTTCGGCATCTTTCTCGAGAGTATATTTGCTTGGTCATCACTAGAGGCACAATCTTTCAGAAATCCATATAGATAGGCATCCGAGTGAATAGCTCAAAGCAACGAAGCGAGCTATTAAACTACGAACATTGAGAAGGAAGTGGCTCAAACGAGGTGGAATAAGTTCTGCCTTCAAGAAAGGGCCCACAGCATCGACACTCAAGTGTTGTTTAGAACGTTACAATGACGATAACTTCCAAAAGGCGATAGGGCTTCGTATACCTCGGCTTGGCCGTGATTATTACAAACTAAAGAGCATGTTATTTAACATTACAAAGTGTGTGATATTTTCTATTCGTTTGAAAGGGTCACTGGTGCCATTATGAAGGGAATGACACGTTCTAATGTCCATCAGCGGCTTCTCTGGGTGGGACGCATCGTAAATGTCCAATTGTCCTTGACTCTAGACCATTAATCTGACCGAATTTTACCTGTGACATGGGTTATATTGGCATTGAGTGCAGCTTTGGTAGCTGATTCGCCTTGTTGTAGGACTGTAAGAAAACTTACAGCAAGCCCCCCTCGAGCCGCTCGTACTGAATTTCCATTGTGGCGTGGATGTGTGGCATGTAACACCGACGCATCCTATTGAAGCCAAATTCTCAATTATTCTCAAAGAAATATGAACCGATGACAACACCAACGCAACATCGACAAACAGTGAATTTATCGAGACGCTGTTGGATCCCATGTGGAATGGTATCGTCCTAAATTCAACAAATTGGTTTGTCGCCCATTCATCCAGAAATGGGGCTCATCCCTGGGCGACCGAAAATTATGTGAAGCGCCTCAACAGAATATCCATTTTGAATAAATAATTTTATCATTTGGAAGTATTGACATAGTGTGCTGTTATAACGCGACTGAGCGACTGAATCCGAATAAGTGATCTTTTGGTATGCAGCATAGGCCTGAGTTGTTTGGTTATGAGGCATCCTGTGCCTGTTGACCATCTATGATCTGCTTGGGAAAGCGTGTCCAACTTCAGTAGATGTTACGCAGTAGCAAAGGCATCGAAGTCGTGTCCCCTTCGGGAAAGAGTGCAGAGCTTGTAGCCTTTCAAGCGAGTTCGTCAGCTTTACAATTCTCTGGGATATTACAGTATTCCGGCTGTGGGTAGCGCTACAGCGCGTAGAAGGCCAGGGCCTTGCTTCTCAGCAACCACTCGCGTTGTGCGTGCTTTTGTTCCCTCAAGAGTGGGAGGGACCTACAGTTGTATGCCTAATTCGAACGGTCAAGCCTGAGAAGCTTTTTGTAGACATGAGTATTTACTCTTAGAGCATTTTCAGTTAGTCGAAAGAAGTATGGCCGTGAAAATTATTTTTGTCGCTCACACTACGGATCAAACCTACAACTTCGAGGTTCAAGTGCATTGTGTTCAAAGCACACATAATTATGATATTATAATACTTGGCCATCTCCGTAAGAGATTGGCGCCAACTACGGAAAGTCTTGGATTGGAATGTGACTGTCGGAACAGATGATGATTTGTGTTCTTGATACTATATTGTTTTAAGCCAAGGCAGAGCTTCCTTTATCGCTATGATTTCAGCCTGGGAGACAGTACAATGACTTGGTAATCGGAACTTTCCTTAATACTCGATTCAAACATTCGTTTCAGTAATTCAAAATAGTTTACTCACTTGTTAATATGTAGGTAGCTTTAAAAATGCTAAACGTTTCGTATTAAATAACGTAAACAAATTATACACAAAGAAGGAGACACTCTGAATTACCCCAACTATGGACACCACCGTCATCAGGCTTAAGAAGTTCGCGTAAAATCCTATCTGCAGCGTTGTGTGAACGCCTAAAGCTACACAAGAATAGGATAGTTTAATTTTTCGTAGATCTTAAGGCCAATTTTGAGCACCAAGCTAGACGGAGCAATGTCTACCAAACTCGTCCTCTTGTTCAGGATAACGATGGATAAGGCTATCTACTGCATCAAGGTCGTTATAGATCTAACGGAGACCATGGATGTCACAAAATGATTCAGGGAAGACGACTAGCTGATGTTGTTCAACTCCTTCAACACCATTCTTGAAAAATTGTTGCAGAACTCACACTAAGTATCTCAGAAGCCTGTCCACCTAGTCACATATGCCGACGATATTGACACAATCAAAACAACGCAGCTGGAAGTCAATGGCACTTTTGTGAGTATTGCAAAAGAGGCGGGTAAGATGGGTTTGATGGTAAATGAGGGCAAGACCATGCTGCTAACAACGAGGATCCCAAACCCGATGTCTCGGGCAGAGAGTCGAAGTCTTTTGCAGTGTATCTAGGAACCGCCGTCAACTCAGACAACGATACCAGCACTGAAATCAAACGAAGAGTTACTGTTGCCAATCAATGCTACTTTGGGCTAGCAAAGTAACTGATAAATAAAGCCATCTCTCGAGCAACCAAAGTAATCCTTTAAAAGGCCCTAATTGCCCAGTCCTGCTCAATGCCTCAAAGGCCTGAACTTTGTCAAAAGCTACCGCTGCTTTGAGAAGAAAAATCTTCGGGCAATTTGCATACCGTCAAGTTTACAACTACTACAGGTAGTGAGTGGAGGAGAACATGGAACAAGCAAGAGACTTTGATTTAACCAGAAGAGTGAATCTCCAACCATTGAGATGGTTTGGTCATGTAGAAAAGCAAATGCTCGATCTGGCTGAAGGCGCTTGTTGGTTGCTTCAAACTTCTACAACAAGTGGACGGATAAGTTTTCCTTTTGCTAATCAGGAATGCTCTTGAAACACTGTCGAAGGCTTATGGAAGTTGTTTATTTAGATTAGAGTACCGAAAACCAAGTTTCTTCTGTTGGGTAAGAATCAACACTAGAAAGACGGGAAAATATTCTTACCAAGAAAGACGACAGTGGCCATACAATTTAAATGTGGACTTTGATCAAATAACTCATTTAATAGTGATAATCAATCAAATTAGAAATAAAATGTGATCATATTAATAACATATTTTTTAATACTACAATCATGACAAATGGATGGATTTTTTGCAAATATCGCACACATAACTAGATTTTTTATTAGAGCGGAAAATATCAAAGTGACGTCTTTCACCTAAGCCCCCAATTGAAGGCTACATCGATATTGTGGTTGTGTTGAAGAAGTAGCTGATTCTTCTGACGTGTGACTCTGTTCGAACGCAAAATGTAGTGTATATGGTTCAAATGACTCCGTCCGTTCACACTAGGTTAATGCCTGCGGCAGAGACAGAGACACATTAGTAGTACAAATACAAACTTTCACTAATCCTAAAACATGCACTGTCAATTTATTTAATAAACTCAACATTCAATCAGAACGAGCAATGTCTGCAAATTATAAGAATTTTCTACCGAAATTTGGAGTTAATGACCGCATCTTTAAAAAGAGCGTTAAGCAAAACAATTCAAAACAGTATCGAAATATTTTCTTTTTCTAATCAATACTAAACTGGAAAATGAAATTTGTTGATTAGAACGTGCCCTGTGTGTACACGTGTTTGAGTAGCCTATATTTTGTAAATACCAATGTTACCGTAAGGCCTATCAGGAAATAGTTGCAAACTAAAGGAAGACGAAATAAAACAAACTTATTGCTACATTTTCCTATGCTATGCTATGTGTCAGATGAAGAAGAATGTGAATTGAATTTGGATGTCATTTTAGGACAACTTGAAGCTGAAGAAAGGCATCAGACTACTAACACACAGGACCAGGTCAGTTCGATTTAAGCTAAAGAAGTTGGAAACTAAGAAAAGGAAACAGAAGAAGAATTAGAAAATCCCAGTCAGTCTTCTAATTCATCTGAAATATATAGTGGGACTGATTTTTTTGGGTGAAAAATAAATGAAACCCGCCGAGTGATATTCTCGTCGATGAGGGTATCAGAAAACCGTTTTTGAGCACGCCACTTCTTGAAGAATATTTCAATGACAACGTGTGTGAACGAATTCTTTTTGCCACAAATCAAAGAAACTTGGCTACAGTTGGCTACCTTAACAATATCAATTTGGAGGAAATCAATAAAATAGTGGGGGAATGATAAACTATTCCATAACATGTATGTACTGAGCAAGAGCGACCAAAATTCCTTCGATTTCAAACTCAATGGATAGAGGAAGATTATATTTTATTCAAAATGTACTCAAATTTCCTGCTTATAAAATTAAGATACCAGAGAATATGGGCAACAGGTGCTATCAGAGCGAATCGAATGGAGATTCTTGTCCTAAAGTCAGAGAAAGATCTTCGAAAGGAAGTTCTATGATCATTAGACTGTCGTATGGAAAAAAGAAGCGACATTTTAATCATGAAGTGGCTGGATAATGCGGTTGTACAGATGGCATCCGCGTTGTATGGGAATGAAAATTTGGATGAAGTTACTCAAAAAAAAAGAAAAAAAGAAGAATAATAGATATACAACTCCCAAATATAGTCAAAAATGCGAATAAAATGGATTTTCTTCTGTCCCTTTACAGAATTTCTATTAAATCTAGAAAATGTACAGTACGACTTGAATATAAAAGGGACTATGGAGTACTTAAAATTCCAAGGAAATGATGGACATACTGACATTTCGAGACGATATTTCCATCGAACCTTCTGCTCAAGCAGACACTAAAGGGTCAAGGAAGCGCGAAAGACCATCAGCCAACTTAAGTAATCTCATGCATGATTCTGCTCCTTATTCACCTTATTCAACATTAAGTCGTGTCAGCACTCCTGCAACATCTTTGTGATTCGATCACATAAATCACTGGCCAGTATATGTGTCTAATAGAACCAGATGTAAGTTCAAAGACTGCAAAAACATCAGTAGATACAAATGTTCACTTGTGTCTTCAAAAAATGAAAAGAATTCCTTCATATTTTACCATAATCAAGAATGTACTAATTTTTGTAAGTAATTTGATATTGAATTTTATTAAAATGAATTAATTTATAGACGGCTATAGTAAATAAATAATGAAGTCAACAGCTGTGAATATTTTTTTAATGTTTCAGTAAGAACCATTCCCTACAGTCTCAATGTTACCACATAGTAGCATTCTGAAACTCGACTTTGACATTTTTTTTTTTTTCAAAAAGTTAAGATGCATTTCGTTTACTGGTCTCAAATTTAGCCTCAATGTAAAATGATGATTTTTTAAACCTTATTTGTCGTTTTGTACTGAAAAGGGTTAATTGCTTTTCATTTCAGAGTACATTATGACCTGGAATAAAATAAAATTGTCATTTAATCCAATGGACAGGGTGCAAAATTAGCGAAGAAGTTAAGAAACGTAAGCTAAGAATCAGATTAGAAATATCTGAGATGGACTGGAACGAACAGTCGCACATTTTAGTAGTCCTTCCCATGGAAAGAATACTCAAAGCTGTCCAGGAATCAAATGTGTCAGTATCACAATTTTGAAATCGCTATTCGATATAAAAGTCGATTCTTCAATATTTATTGGAATGTTGCAACAATAGCTGGTTCCCAAGCTCAAAATTACCCACTGACAGTGAAGATATAAATTTCAAATTCCAATCAAACGCAATTGCGTAAGTCCACCGCTACACGAATCACGTAAGTGCCTGCGGCCCTGCCAGCACGAAGCCGATGACAATGATAGCCCTTTGTCGAGAATACAACCAACAACTACGCATTTAATAATTTATGTCATAAGGCAGGTGCAGCAATGCTTATCGCAATAATCCATCAATAATAAATATTTCCAAAAATAATAACAAATTCCCCATCGTTTTCCCAAGACCACCACCAGCACCGTCTCGCTGCCAATAGATACTTTATCTGAACTCTTGAACAGGTAAATTTAATTGATAATGCGTTTAATTTTAAACCACGATAAGTCGCCGTGGAAAAAAAATTATTACCAATTTCTTTATATCAACTTACCCACAAAACTGAAACTGATAACGCGCGTCTTATCGCCACCGCTCCCAATCTAGCCATCAAGCCTTTTGTTTGCCTTCGATACGTACGTTGTGGCAGACATTTTTTTTTTGGTTTGTATATTTCCATTTGTTGGTGGGTTTTTTTGAGAAATCCCAAAGGGGGATGTGCACAGTGGGCCCCCCGTTCTCACTCGTACACCCATTGTGCTCTCCACAACGACAAGCATCGATTGACGAGGGTCGAGGGTGTGAGTTATCGAATCGCTCCCTCTCATTCGCACTCGCATTCACTCGCTCGGCTCCCATTTTATGGCCAATCAGAGATTGGGGTCATAAAGGCAAACCACACTTACACACTCGAGCTCATAACTCATCGATCGAATCGACTTCAAGTTGCTGCTTGTCACGAATCGAAAAAATATCAACAAACACACGTATATATCGATTTAATCGAACGCCATTGCGACACACCGCGACGCACATCGATACCACTCGTGCACACCGTATTTACTTGCCACTTCAGCGACTGACGGCAGCGAAAATGAGGCAAAAAAAACCAAAAAAAAAGGAACAACCACTCACCCCAATCGATAGCGCGGACAAAAAACAAAGCACACATTCCTGTCGATACATACAAGTGAATTTCGATTCAGTTTACTTTTTTTTTCAATTTATTTTGTCGACATTTATTTTGTTTTTTTTTGGTTAAGTGGCTGAGACTTGACATATTTCGTGCTTGTCATCATCACAGACTTGTATTTTTTTTTTTGCCTACACTTGGTCCGTGAGAGACATTTAATCGATCGACTTATTTGGCCACTCGTTGAGTTATCGATAACCATCTTCGAAAAAATACTCGTAAATACATAGAATTTCGTGGTTTCCTCCTTCTCAAGCACAACACAGAAAAACAAAATAATTCAAACTTTCCCGGCCAGCGCGGGCCATTCAGCGGAAGTGGCGCCATTCCATTACGCAACGGCCACGAGATGCAATGCACAGCACGGCGGATTTTCAGCACAAAGACGACACTAGCGTGCGGTCACATTTCACAACTGAACGATCCCGCCTGTGATTATGTGTAAAAAAATGAAATTTTCCGATTTTTTTTTCTTGCTGTTGGATTTTCTCCTTGCTCCCTGCCGGATGGGAGAGGCTTTTAACTCAAACTCAACAGACTTTCCTATCGATGATTTTTCCTATCATCATTTTTAGTACACAAAAAATCGAATATCTGAGAATAGATAGTGGCATTAGATAAGTTAACGTATCATTTCAGAGATTTCGTTTTACACCCGATATAAGCGCGAAAATTTTTTACCGTTTTTCAATGGTTACGGTACCGACCGATACCGATGGGAGTGCTGACGGGCAGGGGAGGGTGAAACGGGGCTGTGCGTGAATGAAAGGGGCGGCTGGGCTAAAGGAACGTACGAGTATATAAGTCTCAGAGGTTTTATCTTAAGCGGTGTCCCGGCTGGCACAGTGACACGAATGCAAGGTGGCATAGTAAAAGGCGAGATATGCGAGGAGATAAATTCTTGGATAAGATACGCCCGACGACGATAGGACTTTGGAGATAGCACTCCGATTATCTAAGTGTAAGGCGTCTTCAGTATCAGTCGCTGGCCGGGGGGCCCGCTATCACAGTTGGTGGGCTTTTCAACTCTTGCGTGAAATCAGTGCATTTCGCTTTCAGAGCAGAAATTATCATCTTTGTCCTTGCTATCTGCTATCACTTGCTGATACGATACGATACGAGATTGTGTTGCAACTGAATGGGAGGTCTTTGAACTTGGTGAGGGCCCCTTTAGACAATGGAGTGTAATGACTAGGAAAGACTTTCAACTCGTGTGAGCGAAAAACATACGTTTGCTTTTATCTCCAAGTCCGATGAAACAAAAGTCGTTGAATCAAGTTCCGTCACAAAGAACTCTCGTATTGCAGGTACAACTTGCCTCAATGAGTGTAGGTGTCAGACTTTATCATTCTAAGTCCAAAAAAAACTCTAAGCCCATCCGGCCTATCTTGCCGAAATTCAGCCCAGTCCAAGTAAGCACTAGACCACTTGCCTCAGTGAGTAGGTATACTTCTGTTAGTGTCTCAAATCAAAAATCAGTGAAACAGCTTCAATATGATTCACACTGTGCAGAAGGCTTCGACACTTTGGAAGCTATTGTGATTAAACCTACTTTATTGACAGAACATTGGACATGGTACTAAATTAATCGAATATGCATTGAGAAAAGATGCAGTGTGTTTTTGATGTAACATCGAACTGCAGGAGCTGATAGTTTACACGGGTGGTTGCTGAGAAGCTAGGTCCTGGCCTTCTACCGGCTATATAACCAGAAACAGATGTAAGTGTGTTTTTGTATTTTAAGCAAAAATAAATTTCTGACAGTACCTTTCAACACTTATATTGTGCCCCTGTCTGACGTCTTTGTGGGAATTTATATGCAAAAAGAAACTTGAAGGGGGAAATAAGTACAAGTCACAAACAATGCTTACAAGCAAAAACTGATTACTTTTTAACATTCGTCTACTCATCATAGCTTCTCAGACCCTTCAGTAATTTTTTGTATATTATAGCAGACATAAATGAAGTAAATCCCATCAACTTACATCAATTTTTAATGCAGTTCTTGTTTTTCATTCTTAATTTGTTTATCCCAAGCAATTCAATGCCACTACTTTATATTCTTCCTTCATATCCCGAGCAATTACAAGCAGTTAAATGCAGTCTGCAAAAACGTATAACGGTAATTGACAAAGCAAATACTGATCTTCTTTTCCACCGCATGTCAGTTGTAGTATCAGTCAGTCGTTTAAGGTTTGGCGAAGTGCTTATACAGCTGTTCAAAAAATAGTAGTGTTTTAATTAGATGACTTAAAATTTAATAAAAATAAAATTTAAAGGTAGAAACATAAAATAATATTTTAAAGTAATAAAAAAATAAATATTTTAATATTTTAATTTAGATTACAGTAAAATCTTCAACTTTTAATTAAACAACGGGCCGCAATAAGCATTGCACAGAGCAGGAGAGAAAATTAATTCTAAAATAAGAGCAGATGGAAAAACGTATAAGGAAATTCAAGAAATCATAGGATGCACAGCCCCAATGATTGCTAACGCACCATCCTAAGTCCGAATCCCGTGGACGAAAAAAAAACATCAGCATTGGAGGACAGGGGAATTGTAAGATATAGCAAGACGCATCCCTCTGCACCTTCAAATGTCATCCAAAAGGAGTTGGGGCTAAGTATTAGTGGTGTCACAGTCCGCAACCATTACTCTCTAAAAAGCATACATATATCAGCTGTGGAAAAATGGCGCAGTATATTATGGACTGATGAGAGCAAAATCGTTCATCTTGGGGCATGTGGGTCACGTCAATATGTTCGCCGTCTCTAAACACGGAATATCGCCCTCAAAAAAAAAAAAAACCGTAAAACGCGGAGGTTCAAAAATAATGGTTTGCGGCTGTTTTTCTATTTCTGGGATCATGGACCAGACTGTATATGCTGATATTCTTGCAATTGTAATGTTGCCTTACGCAGAATATGAAATGCCTTTAATATGGGTCATTCCGCAAGCAAATGACCCGAAACATACCAGCATACCTAACATACCATACCCCAAACGGGTCAATGGGGTTGATGTTATGGTGTGTAGAAAACTTGTGATGTGACTTAAAGAAAGCAGTAGCAAACGCAAAGCCAACCAATAACAGAGAACTTTGGCAAGTAGTGCAAAGCGCGTGGCAGAATATTACAACCACGAGTTGCAAGGATTTAGTGGACTTCATGTCGTGCAAATCAGTCCTAGAGAATAAGGCGTTTACAACCAATATATAAGGTTATCGTTTGTTTAAGACCTATTTTATTTTTTTCTAATCATTTTTTTTAGTTTCAATCAACACTAATGTTATTGTGAACAGGGAAATTCTGTTTGTAGTTTTTTCTTCCTTTATATTTTTAATTCCCAAGCTATAAATTTTGTCAATTAAGAACTAATTATTTTGAATAAGAACTTTGTATGTACATGAAATTCAAAAATAAGTTGTTGTCATTCAACTATGCCAACCAATATAACTAGGCGCACTGCTATTATTTTGAACACAACTCTACATTAACAACAGTAAGTTAAGGACCTGACCTTGGTTATAGGGGACCCAGGTTCGATTCCCAGTTTTATGTGGTTTTCCAATCTGGTCCAGTCACCATTTGCCGTTGGGATCAAATTTATAATGGTCTAAGTGTGTTACTTCGCTGACAGCCCAATAACCTAACCTCACCTAGCCTGGATCACGAAGGACAAATCTTGGTGGGATACTTTATTCGAGTAAAGTTTTAACATACAATGTTTTTTATCAATAAGCACATGTAGGGCATATTTGTCCTTCGCAATCATTCTGATGCATACCGCCGAGGTGCAGAGTTTTGATTTATTCTCTGTATCTCCTCTCTAAAACACTACCATAGTTCAACCAATTCGCGGTAATTGTCTCTTATGGAACGCTTGTCAAGGTCTGTCTTATAACACATTAGCAACGATGTTATATTTGGCTTGGCAAAATGTATTTTTATGAAAAAGAGATACAGTCGTACTTCTATAACTCAAACCATTACTTGTCACAAAAAAATTGAGTTATCAAGAATTTGAGTGCCTTTTTGCCCATCTTTCTGTCAATCTGTGGATCCTATCCTATCCTATAATAAATCAATCATGTGTGGCAGAGCGTTGTCAAGATGGAAAATTATTGCCTCGTGTCTGGTCGCATATTCGGCTACGGATCTCTTTAAACGGTTTATTGTGTTTGGTACCGTTGTCCACTGATCGTTTCACCCGGTTTTAGAAGTCCATAATACAGCACACCCTTGTGATCCCACCAAATACAGAGCATTACCTTCGCGCCATGAATTTTCGGCTTTTTCCAGAACGTCCATCATCTTCCAAGCCAAAATCACCACTTTTAAATCCACAAACCATTAACTTCCACCAAAATACGATGACTTTTGGCAGCAGGTAGGAAATGAAGAAGAACTCTGCGCAAAAACACTTTTTCAGTCACAAACTTCGACATATTTAAGTGAATAATTTTGTTCTTGTTTACACCTTCAAATGAATGACATACAATGACAGTAGCCTTGCAAAGTATGTTCCAATCGAATAATACAATAACATAATTATTATTTAAAATTTTTTGGTATGGATGACTGGTAAGTCGATTTTTTACTTTGGTTTTCTAAAAAAAAACAAATGTGTGAAAAACAATGAATCGGTTGTTTTTTCACTTATCTCTAAATCTGTACGCAAAATGCTTAGGGAATTTCTGCACTCTACATACTCTGTGTATTTGTTCTCCCTCGTTGCGTTTTCTCAGACACCTACTACATATTTCTAAAATTAAACTCAGCTTTGACCAGCTTTTTTTTTGTGACAAGTAATGGTTTGAGTTATCGAAGTACGACTGTATCTCTTTTTCATAAAAATACATTTTGCCAAGCCAAATATAACATCGTTGCTAATGTGTCATAAGACAGACCTTGACAAGTGTTCCATAAGAGACAATTACCGCGGATTGGTTGAATTATGTTAGCGTTTTTGAGAGAATGAAAATGCCCTGTTTGCTTATTTATAGCAACATTATATGTTAAAACTTTACTCGAATAAAGTACCCAACCAAGATTTGTTCTTCGTGATCGCGTCAGAAAAGTACAAGCAAATTGACGCAACAAATGCTTCTATACATATGAAAGTAAACATAACCCCCCTTGGGCTTTTGTCCAATAGAAGAACCGATCTGGATGTTAAACATTCTTAAGATCCGAAGTCCGCAAATTATATTGAACCAAAAATTGTGGCGCATAATATGCCAAAGGCTTTTGAATGTCTAAATAAGCAGAGGATCGCCATAGATCGAGAAGGATGGAGGATGTTTGTCGCCGCAGTGAGAGACATTCGTTTTATAAGTTTTCAATACTGAAGTTGCTAACCAAACTAAGATTAAAATGATTGCCAACTTAAACATAGAAGATTATATTGCAACCGTTACATCCTATCGAGTGGACTATTAGTGGTATAAAGTTAAATTTATTTTCATGCATGGGGCTCGATTGTTTTTTACCGACTTGACGCCAACATTCATATCGAATTACAAAAAACTCGAAGCAACCAAGTTGTATAATTTATAACAATGAGCGAATATTACATTTTACTTAAGACAGGTCAGTGCTGTACATCTGGACACTCAAGTGCCATAATCTCAGCCTTGAACACGGTTTGATGATCAGAGGTTCTTACGTATTTCATACATTTGCTAACCCGCCATTGTCCTGTCAAGAATTTGCTGCTAGATTCTGCGCCCTTATCTTTCATCTTAAACTCTACGACACGATTTGTCCGACAGTTATGTCTTTCAATGAGCAAACAAAAAATCATCTCGGTGTCTAGTCTCTTCAGAAAAAGTTCGTTCCGAGTTGTTAAGCATTTGAGAACATCCCAGATGCGATTTATCACCTCATGCCCGTTTCGAATCTGATAACAGCGATGAATTGCAGAAAACGCCACCATCCATCCCCGCCCACTTATCGGTTAAAGTTCAAAAGTATTAGCTTCAACTACATGCATTCCACCAGTGACATCATGCAACCGCAATCACGGCTCAAACTCCAGAACTCGCACTCTTGTGTGTGTGTGTTTTGTCGTCAAGAGCTCTGGTCTAGCTGGCCGCACATGCAACGACGACGTTGCACAGAAGTTCATTAAGCGAAATTTATTTTGCAACGTTCGGTTGCGTTTCGCTAAACGACTTCGCCGCAAGCTACAGCTTCCTGCGTATAAATTCGCTTGACACAACTCATAATTTTTCACAATTTATAACCGCTATCAATGGCGTCCATAATGTATTTTTCATTTCTCAACAATGGTGGCCATTTTTGTGTTGTTACTTTTCCTGTGCGGTCTTGCGTTGCTTTTGTTTTGAGTTGACTTGTGGTACTTGTAGAATGTCTTGTTGTAAATTCTCAAAATGAATTGCGACATATGACACTGATTTGAGAGCTGATTTTAGATTTTGTTTTGTTTTTGCACTCGTGTGACAGCTGACAGCAGTGACGTGTAGTCTGGCCGGGTGTTGTTGTCCGTTTTAATAGATGATGTTCTGATGTTGATCAATTAGGTTGGATGGAAATCGTTTTGACATTTTAGCACGAGCTGGTGTATTTTGACAGTTGGGAGTGCAGTGTTCGGCTCCCGAAAGATGATGGAGGGTTCTAATCAAGCTGGTGATGGATTGAAAGCGTGTTGGACGTTGATTGTGGAGCACACTAATTGATATTTCTCAGCTCAATCCGATTAATAAAGAAATATTACTTGGGCGGCTGACGTAGCTAAGGTGAGTGCGTTATCTTCTCAGAGGCGCACCTGGGTGTGATGTTAATAGGCACTAGGCACACGACTGACGTAGCTAAATGAGTAAAGAGACATATAGTATCCTGTATCCCCTTGTGGGCCTTAAGGTCTCTACAATGCCTCCGCGCCATCGAGTGCTTGAAATGTGTCGCAGCTCTCCCTAACTAACCTAACTAACCCTAACTAATCTAACCCAGCTGCCGTGCTTCCAACTGTTCTGCGCCACGAACTTCTAGGACCACTGCGCATTCTGCCATCCTGTGTATCTTGCCTTTTAGAGAGTGTGACCAATCCACTGCTACTTTCGTAGTCGTAGGTTCATGGTTCGTTCCCTGATAAAGCTGTTCGTTAGAGATACGGCTTGGCCAGAATGCCCAACGATGTGACAAAATCTTCCTCGTTATAGTGGTGGTCTCCCTCCAGGTACCACATCCATATAGTAGCACTGATTCAAAAGTTGGAACGGAACAGTCACAGCCCGGTGTTTACGCTTATTGCATTAGGTACTTTGCCAAACTGTGGATTGCATACCAAGTGGATTTTGTTTTTGCTGTTGGCTATATCCAGTTCGCTTTCGCCATTGTTTGTGGCAATACTCCCAAGGTATTGAATACTATTTCAGCCGTCTGCACTTGTCATTTTATATATGATTTGATGATTTTGGTCCTAGGGTGATCATTTTTGCTTTTGCCGAGTAAATTTTGAGCCCAACGACATTTGCTTTCCTCTATACATATTTTGGCATCTGGTGAATATCCATTATTCTGAGCGACTGAAGGCTTATGTCCCATCGAATTTTTCAATTTCCTGTTCACAAGACCGTATTCAGCGCATCGCTTCACACCAACAGAAACAGTATAGGAAAGTATGAACTACCCTACTTTGGTCGTCGAATTCCTCAGACAGCCTTCCTCTACCTAAGACGTGACATGTGAACCCCTCATCGGTAGCCTTGAAAATTGCTATTAGTTTATCAGGAATGCCTCTCCGGCGCAATGCACGCCAGACACAATCGAAAGTGTGTTTTGTATGCCTAAAATAATTCAAAACGTTGACGGCAACGTCTGTCGAACTCTTTTGTATAAGGACACTTCACCTTCTAGGAATAACGTAAACTCAGATAAATAATGACTCCTACGTTGTGGACGATCCCTAGACGATCCCTAGGTACATGCTATAGAAAGGGCAAGGTCAGCGAAGTTATTAGGACGAATCTCGAATTAAAGCTTGGATGGCAGAAAAAATCAAACGAATATTATGCCAAGCAGGTTTAGTAACATAGCGTACCAAATTAGGCGGAAACGGAAACACTTAATTTCAGAAAAAAATCAGAAATAAAGTAAATGTCTATAATTTACTGAGAGATGAAAACTCAGTGAGAGGCCTTTGTATACCGATTATTAGGCTGCGTTCTTTGAAGAAAGCACACAGCAAGACACTTTTTTCCCGTAAAATTGTCTGTCAATAATTATTCTTTAAAATGATTATCATTTTGTTCTACATAACTGAGGCACCTTTAACGTGGAATCTGAAGAAAGACCGTACACTTCGTGCCTGAATCTTCCTTTCCAAATACCAGCAACGCAGACTTGATAAAAGATATCACTCATAGTTTTTCTCTCGAAGATATCAATTGCTCTCCGTTTTATATTGAACGATCAATCCTTCGAGGAGCGTCTCTAATACTGAATCCTTAAGTCCCTTGTGGTCAAAGAAATGACATCCAGAGGCAAAACGGAAATCAGTCTAAGTAACTGGTTGGGATATTTTCGATACCTATCTCTTCGTGCCTAGGGAACATTTTCTATTAACTTAGCCATTACAAAGGAGTGGACTAACCAGGCCAGGGTCTTACGATATTTCTCTGACGACTACCACACTGCAGGTCAATACTGACAATCTCGACTTACCGTTGTTGCGGATATTCATTAAGATTGTCATTCATGACAATCCCTCATAATGTCTTCACGAGAGGCTACAAAGTTCATACTTTTCTGTATTTCCTCTATTTGGCCTTGCAGCCTTGGGACCAACTCTAACATTCATAATTGCACCTTGATACGACAATGCATCTGTTAATGATGTGACGGCCAAAGGTAAACTAATTAGTCCTACATAAATAGTAGAGGGTGCTCAGCCAAATAAATTGGAGGTCTATGGGTCATGCAACTCGTCGTCCGGAATAAAGGTATGCCATTTTACAATTTATTTTTGCTCAATAGTCACAGACTACCTGTTAAAATGTTAAAATTTGCTAGAAATAGATTGATTTTTTAACGCGCCTTTTACACGAAAAGCTGATTATGGTCGACACAAACGCCCATCGGAGTTAAAACTTATTCTTAAGCCGTATCGATCGTTGAACGCGAAATTATATCTTCTGTTAATATGTACATTAGCATGAGTGGTTTCAGTTAATAGTAAATTTCATTGCTCGGAGCAGAACAGACATTTCAGGAACGGCGGATATATTTTTTATTTTTGCATTTCTGATGTACGGTTGGTGGTTCACGGAATAAAAAAGTGTGGATGCGATAGTGTGTGAGGATCTGCCTTTGCATTGAGCCATTGTATGTACCTTCAGACGTTTTGATGCACAGACAGAATGCAGAGCAAGGTGTGATGTACACTAAATCTGGTAGAAAGCTTTACTTAAATTGCTCATATTTAAATCAGGGTGGTACATACTAGTCTTAAAATGAGTTTGTTTTATTTTTAATGTATTTTTTTTTCGTATAGAAGTTGCATCCAGGAACGGCTCTGGGCAGACTTCAAGCGAGGAATGTAATCGTGTCTTCACGAATGATTCCAAAACCAATGAAGGGTTCGGCGTTGGGGCTTTCGTAGGACACCAAATAATCGCTGGAAATGAGATCCCCGATGAACTTGCAAGACAAGGATCAGAGGGAACTTTCTCAGTGCCTGAACCTGCGCTTGGACTGCGTCTATGGTTAAGGCTTCTACTGATTGTTGGGACTCCCGTGAGCACAATTGGAGATGGCATGATTTTCTAAAACGTAGTCAGGCCAAGCTTTTGCTCCCAAACGTCTGTATCCGCAGCATTCTTGTTGCCCTTGTCAAAAATGACTGGAGACGACTTACCGTCGAAATGATTGGCCACTTCACCTTTGCCAAACACATGAATGAGCTTTATTTAAGCGAAGACCCTCTGCGACTCCGGGGAGAGGCCGACGAAACTACAGCAATTGTAGGTTGCTGCCTGGTAGTACAATGGACCAGCCTTGAGTCTGAGTGCTTTAGTTTAGTATCAAAACCTCCAACAAACAAAGACTGAATTCTGAATATATGCGTTAGCTATTAAACGAAAACCGACATAAGTCAATACAACATTGGCTATTATATTATGTCCATAACTGAAGTCATGCAGATAGAGTGCATAATATAAAAAATTGGCTTGATTCATTCATGGCTGCAAACCGGCGCAGTTCTTTTGGGATGGGCAACATTTACATCAGTGACACAACACGCCCATATTTTGAATATGACTAAATGTATTCGCTTAAGTGCCCTCTCGACTGCAAAAATGCACCCACACCTGACTAGCGACATTCCCAGATGCAATCCCTCGTAGTCCGTGATAAGAAAAGGACAAACAAGAGACCCAGCTCAAGATAAAGACACCGTCACGGGTCTCGTATCATATCTCGCCGACTCTTCCCTAGATATCAGCCAGCGCCACTTGCCTTCCGTCAGCAAGCCTAGATAAAATTGAAAATCTACTATATAAAAAGGAAGATTACACTCCCCTGCAGCGTTCAGTGTCACCCGGAGCACCCGCCTCAGTCCTTCCGGACTCAGACTCAAGCGCCCACAATGCCCACGAAATGATTTCGGATTTCATTCGTTCCTCCTGCGCTTATGGTAAATATCATTATCAAGACTTATTATCTGACTTGTTTTATCGGGCTCTCAGCTCAGTGGTTTCTCTTCTGCCTATCTGCGATACTCACGAAACCGACGAAAACGAAAGGAATTATTTAAAATCAGATTGTCGACAAAAACCGCCACAAAAATGTTCCTTATATTCCGGATGTGTCGGCCTTAAGTTTTTAGTACAATGGAATTTCTCGATTGAATTTGTTGCTTCAGACAAAGGAAATCATCTTGTTTTTGCTGTCGTGTCGTTGTTTGTGAACAAGTCGCAAGAGTCAGGCACTCTTTAGTGTACTCGTGGAACAAATATTTATTCGCAAGTTATTGCTGCACAGTCCTGGTTGGTTCATGTGCATGTACTCATTTTCATTTGTCCCGTTATTAACGGTAAATAAGAGAATAAACCAATTTCGTTTTTGTGTTGTTCACGTATTTTTTTTCCTTTTTTTTCGTGCCCACAAATTAGTCTTTTATTTCAGTGTGTTAATTTTTTTATCAGACGCGAGTAAAAAAAAACCGAAAAAAAAAATTTGATAATCATTTTCGAGTGTTGATAAACGTACATACATCCCCACACTATGTGTACTTGTGTCATAACGCAATAAAGTGTCGCCAAGAGCAAGCAACGATGAAAAAATGAAAAAAAAAATAAATAACAAGTTCAGGAGAGAAAAAAACAACCGTCCCCAGAAACATGGCTCACATGGAGAGACGCCACTATTTTATGGCGCGCAACACCACGCACACCACCTGAGGGGTACAAAAAAAACCAAACAAAACCCAAGAATGTATATGAAAGCAAGAAAAAAAAATAAAAAAATAAAAGAAGAAATATAACGGGAAACAAATAAATACACAAAATGAACAATCATGATGAATTGCGCGCGATATGTGATATAAAATGGTTGGTGAAGTGCGCAACCAAGCCGCATGCGGAATGGGGTACTGAGCGTAGCTTGTACTTGCTGTATCTGTGTATCTTCTGAATAAGGCAATTAATATAAAAAAAGAGGAGAATAGTGGTGTGAGAGGTGGGGGATGTGTGTACAAACGGTTTGCTCATCGAGCACTTACTTGCCTCGGGGGTTCTTTCCACGACATTGCGAAATATTGTTTTTTGGAATATTGGAGCAACAAGAACGATCATTTGAAAGAATTTAGGGTGACGTTATCGGCGCCATCTTTAAAGTACGCTTACTCACAAAATTATCCGCATCAAGCACTTGCAGGAGTATAGACTTCATTCGCTTAATATAAAATATACAAATTTCTTCCTCTGCTGTTGGCGTTTCAAGAACGATGTTGAAAAAGTCGCATGACAGCGCATCGCCTTGTCTGAATCCTTTTTGACATCAAAGGTCTCGGTTAGGTCTTTACCGACCTTGATGCATTCTCCATCGTCATCCTTCACAAAACGACGAGTTTGGTAGGGATTCCAAAACTAGACATTGCTCTATATAGCTCGTCTTTATAGATGATGTCATAATAATAAAAATATGGACGGCGATACAGCCCGTAAGGGCCCACGACGTCGAGGTTGGGGTCGCCACGAGCCACCCACCACAGATGCTGTCATACGCGGCCTTATAATCGATGAAATGCTGGTGGGTATCGATTTGTTTCTCCTGGGTTTTACCCAAAATCTGCCGAAGTGTGAATATTTGGTCGATGGTGGATTTTCCTGGCCTAAAGCCACACCGGTATGGACCGACCAGGTTGTTGACGAATGGCTTTAGGCGTTCACACAGTATGGCAGTTAAGATCTTGTAGGCGATGTTAAGGAGACTTATCCCCCGATAGTTGGCGCAGTTCAAAGGGTCTCCTTTTTTATGGATCAGGCAAACAATGCTGAGGTTCCATTCATCGGGCATGTTTTCCATATTTCACAGATGAGTTGGTGCATGCTCCTTATCAAATCATCGCCCTCGGCTTTAAAAACGTCGACGGGTAGGCCGTCAGCTCCCGCAGCCTTGTTGGATTTCTGTTTAGATTTGGCAATCCTAACTTCATCCGGGTCGGGTGCACGGAATCTTTATCGCTCCTTTCACTGGGGTTGTATGGTTCGTTCTGCCTAACAGCGATATTTGGTTCTTCGTCGCCCTTATACAGTCTGCAGAAATGGTTTCTCCGTATCCTCAGCATCGACTGTGACTCTATTACGATGTTCCCTTGATCATCCTTACAGGCTTCGATTCGGACTTTATAATCTTGACAGGTTAACCTTTGGTAGAACTTCCTTACCTCATGCCTGCAGTAATATCCCTCTTTCCCCCTCATGCTCCTTCTTTTTCCTCCTGAGAAGCCGCTGTTCGTCTCTCCTCTTCTGCTCGTAGAGCTCCCGAGCAGCTCTTGTCCTTCTTTGCAGTGCCGCTTTGTATGCTTCTTGCTTGGCTGCATTCGCCTGCCGACACTCGTTGTCAAACCAGGGGTTTCGTTGTGGTGGCGGATTGAAACCCAGCACATCAGAGGCGGCATCTCTGATGGCTTTTTGGCAATGCTGCCACTGGTCTTCAATACTTGATTTTGGAGGCGTAGGATTTCTTAAAAGGTTAAGGTTCTTTGTCTTAGAGGAGTTCGGGATATCCGCCACCTTACCTTGGCTACAACAACGTATTGGTCCGAGTCTATGTTGGCACCTCGGAACGTTCGGACATCTATAATACTGGAGGAGTGCCTTGCGTCGATCGATGTATTCATATCATGTGTTCACTCTTTGTGTTGTACCTTATGAAACAGTAATTGCCCCCAGACTGCCAGGAACTGACTGTTTCATTGGATGAATGGAGGTGTATCCTTAGTATAGTAGGCGATGGTAAAACATACCGCGAGACAGCCAAACTTGTTGGTAGGTCGTTTTCTGTAGTTAGAGACATAGTTAACAAGTTCAGAAATAAAGGAAATTTGGAAAACAAGCCAGGTAGAGGACGCACAAAATATTATCGGCAGCTAATGAAAGGCAGAGTTTAAGAAAAATTAAGCAAAACCCGAAAACACCACTCAAATCATTGACTGAAATCATTGAATCTGTCGAAACAGTAAGACGGGTTTTACGTTCAAATGAGCAGAATTGCACGTCGTACACCTTTCATATCATAGATAAATAAGAAAAAAGACAATGCTTTCGCTAAAGAAAATTTAAACAAAAGTTCGGAGTTTTGGAAGTCTATCATTTTTAGGGACGAAAGCAAATTCAATTCGTTTAGCAATGATGGAAGGCAAATAGGTTTGGCGAAAAGCAAATACCGAGCTAAAAAAAGTTTATCTTCAAGCAACCGTAAAATCCTAAAGAGAAATTTGTAACAGAGCGCCACCAAATTGCGGTTAGAATCAAATTACGTTTTTCAACAAGACAATGACCCTAAACATACTGCAGCAGAAAACACCCCCACATCACATGTCGATAGCAGCCAAAACGCTTGCAAGCTGAAATTAAGGCAAAGGATCAACAAACTATTGATAGTCACTCCACCCCTAAAATTTGTGCGGATAATTTTGTGTAATACTTTTTTGAAGTTTATATTTTGTTTTCCACTCTAGATAATCATAACGTTTATGAAGTCTGATTCAGTTTCCTATCATTACATTTTTAATTTTAAATAAGAAAATGTTTAGTTCCTATTTATTGCCTGTCGAACATCAACATCTTGTGCGGATAATTTTGTGAGCAAGTGTATGTATCGGGAGGAGAATTTCGAGTCATAAAACAGAAACTGAATTGTAGGCAATCTACCCGCCAAGGGGACAGAGCCACAACGAAATTTGCATCTAACAACGCTCTAACTGTCACAAATCAACATGCAACAATGTGATGGTAATAGGCACTAGGCAGATGACTAAATGAGGAAGGTCACACATAGTTCATTAAAACTAGGCCAGAATGCAACGGTGGACTAATAGAGCGGTAATCATTCAGAATATAAGTTAACACACATTCATAGACTGCAACTTCTCTGAAAGCATTGCATTGGAGCAATGGCTGTAAGGTCTTACAACCAATGGACAGTAAAGCTCCTTGGCTTCTCAAATAACGCACACACATCAGTTTTTCCTCCGAATCCGCAACGCATTTGGTTCGGATTGAAAAGTCACAAAATGTATGAAGTGCGGATGAGTTGCGTTTTCTATAATAGCATTTTTTTCGCACTACTTCACCGACATCCAATCACTTTCTGGATTGCGTCTTCTAAATACAATAGTAAAATATGCGGATGCGAAAATTTTCCCTTCGCAGTCGATCCGCCGGATTCCATAATCGGCATGACTGACTTCTTAAATGGTGACGATCTCTAGAAACTGCATACAATCGAATCTGGTAGTGTAGAATGATACACCAAACGAATAGCACTCATAGCAAGTTCGTAAGGATTAGAATGGCAATTACATGGAAACAGCGTTCATAGATTTTTAGACAAATATCTCCAATGTAACTCAATCCGGTGGGAATGATATGCTTCTTATCAGGCCGCGTTCATTGGCCTATGGAAAAAGTACACAACACTGCTATAGTCGGCTATTCATGGGAAGACACTTTTGTTTTGCACAGCACTAATTGGCACACACCAGCCCGGCAAATCGACTACAGACCAAATCTTCACACAAAGCAGATTCTGCAGCAAGGCCAGCATGTTTCGAATCGATCCCCACCACCTTTGCATCGATTTTAAAGCTGCATAGGAAGGGGTTATTCAAAGCGATTGCCGAATTGTGTCGACATTTCTGCAAAAACTCATCAGATTGTGCTGGATGACGATGGAGAACTCTTTCTGCTACATCAAGGACGATAACGAACTCATCGAGACCTTTAATGTCGAAAAAGTTTTAGACAAAGTGACGCGCCGCCATGCAGACTTTATATAACAACCACGAACTGTACGAGCTGTACATCGGCATGCACCTAGCTATGCGTATCTGGATCCAACGCTTAAGATAGCTAGGTCATATAGAGCGGATAAATACCACAGCGGGTGTTCATTTGCACACCTGCCTTTATGTTGTATTTGTCCTACTTTTATAGAATTAAAGATGTTGCAAAGATGGGGAATTGCGTAAGTGAAGCGCCTTGTATTTTTGAACGAAAGGTCGCTCAAAACCTTTTCAAAGTAAGAACTATTTGTGTCAGCCATCTTCACGTCCTCGTCAAAAGGTCAACATTTGTTTGCAGAGTAGAACAACATGATAGTACAACGGGTGTACACTAGACTAAGTTTAACTAAGTGGGGCTAGTCAACAACTTTTAATCTAACCTAGCCTCGATTTAGCTCAGGGATCAACTTATTGGCATTTAAATAAATGTGTAACAGGAATTGTTTGCAGATAGGAAAAAACTTCCCTAAGCTCGAATTATGGCTTTGACCGGTAATAACGGAGCCTGCAATTGGTTAATCGCTCAAGAAAATAACTAGAAATAATAGTAGCTTTGGGCTCAACTTCTACAGCAGCCACTAATGTTGTGCGTGCTATTGTGACATCACTAGACCTGCAGTTTCATGCCGGCTGCGCATTGTCAGTGTCTCTAAAGAGGTGATGCAGCGAATTGTGAATGTTCTTGTTCATCCGTTTACCGACTAAGACGAGGTCGATACTGAAGTCGGACATAGCTGCTGGATCGAACGGACTTTCGGCGGAACTATTTAAGGCAGCTGGGAATGTTCTGCTTGGGAGCATGTTCTAGCTCATCTGTAGAATCTGAGCGTTTGCGTGGTCTCTAAGAAAGAAGACCCCTTTGACTGTGCCAACTTTGGAGGAGTTGGTCTCTTTAACATCGCTTGCAAATCCTTTCTGAACTTCTATGTGCCCACCTAAAGCCGTTCATTAACAATTTGGTAGGTGCATATCAGTGTCGATTCAAGGCAGAGCAGATCCTGTGGCAGATCCTGGGAAAGACCCGGGAAGTGGACAGAGTGCCGTGAGTGAGGCGTTTTCTGGCATTGAAGCATAAGTGATTACAGAGTGAGTCTAGCGGTGAATGAGGGAAAAACAAAGTATATTCTGACACCACGAATCGACGTCTGGGACAGTGTCACAAAGGGCAACTATAAGTTGGAGGTAGACGACTTAGGCTCGGCAGTAAGCAGTGAAAATAACACCAAAAAATCAAGCTGACTCTGGACAGTGCTGTGATCAATCCTGTCCTGCTCTATGGCGCAGAAACTTGGACTCTATAGAAAGCGGATGAAGAAGCTCTGCTTGCGATCTTTGGTTGCTTGCGTTGATAGGACCTGGAGGAGAAGATTTAACCACAAACTAAATGGGATGTACAGCGACATGCATCTTGTTAATTGTCTTAGGAAAGCTTGAAATGGCTAGGTCACAACCGAATTTTCCAATCTGAGCCAGTGGGACAATGCTGCAGAGGACGTCCTCGATCGAGATGGCGCACAGAAGCGGGGAAGGACCTCAACCAACTTGATGTGCAACTGGAGGCAACTGGCAAAATATTGTGCTGGCTTGAAAGGCTTGTTGGTTGGGGTCGAGGTCCGCGCAAGAGTGTAGCGCGAAACATGGAAAAAGAAGAAGGCCACATCGTTGTGGCTGGGATCCTTTTTTTTAAGTATGTATAGGGCTTGGATTTCAAGAACACTCCAAACTGGATAATTTGTAGACTTAATTCAACTTCTTCAATCTCACTATGTTAATCTTCTTGTACCCTACCATGTTCAAGCAACTTCAAAACTGTCCATGTTCGCATTGGTGTACCGCAAGGGTCTCTTTTCGATACCTTGTTTTTTTCAATGTTCATTAATGATCCTGTATGTATCAAGAAAATGCAGCTCCCAAGTTTCCATAAAAACGCGCATGTAGAGTACTGTAGTTGCACACCTGATTGTGTCTATTCTCTATGGGCCTCGTGTTGAACTTGACAAGCACCCAAACGAGAGATACCCGAACATGGAACAACTGTAGTTCTGAAACTTTCCGCAAGAGTCCAAGGCCCTAAAAACAACTGCGTCTAACACCCAAGCAATACCAATAAGCCTTCAATAATAAACATCTCTATAAAATGATTAACGCTAAGCACACGTTTGACATAAACAATGCCATTAGTAATTTGAAACTGCGATCATAAACATTGATAGTATTCTTTATCAATCGTACACATCGTCGTCATTCAAGTGCCATGAACAGAGATATCGTACTTCGGTGATCTAAGGACGACTCAGCACTGAGACTTGAATCCAACGACCTTTGATCTCGGCCCCATCAAATATAATCAAAGACCTTCAGAAGCCACTTGACGATATAAGGCGAGCGAACTTGATGAATGATTTGACAACGATTTAATTTACTGATACGATTTCCTCCGTTGACAGCTATTGCAAGTTCATTCCATCATGCAGCCGATTTCGAAGCTTCAGTCCTAATCAGCGATCTGAAGTCATCATGTGACCAAGTCAATTTGTGAGGCCCCCTTACGGAGGCTATAATTCATTCTGATATTCGATAAGATGCGAATCGATTTTGACAAAATTTATTTTGCTTTCGAAAATTAAAGATAAGCTCTTCGGTTAACGAGATCTAGATGTGTCAACAAGCTATACCAAGATCATCGCGATTGAGGATTGTGGGCAGTCGTCGAGAAATGAGTCAGCTTTGATCACGTGATAGGCGTGCATGAAGGTTCCATTGGTTCAATGGTAGCCTTACGGGAATTTTTACGGTAGTAAAAGGACCTCAAAACAAATGTTATCGCTAGCTACTGACTAGAACAATTGTTCTTCAAAAACTTACAGCAATTAAGGAAAGCACAGGTGATCAGTGATCATCACCAGTATGTGAATTTTCACAAAGCCAAGAAGTGCAGATCAACACATATTTGTCCAGAGACGAGGTATACATACATTGGGTGTGACTAGTTTTAATGGTTTAGTTTTAATAGTTAAAAAGGAGCATGCGCCAAATCATTTGCCGGATTCGGGATGATGAAAGCATGCCCGACGACTGGAATATCAGCTCCATAAGCCCCATCCCAAAAACAAAGCGGTCTTGTCTCTTGCAATAACTACAGAGCTATTTCGCTGGACCTCGAGCACCTCTGAGCCGTTTGAAACCTACACCGAATTTCGGCAAGGAGATGCGCTGTCGTGTGATTTCTTCAATTTTTTACTAGTGAGAATAGTGCGGCGGCCAAAAGTCAACACAGCGCGTGCAGCTGTGAAAGCATTTACGGCAATTGAAGGAAAAGCGAAACGAGGTGGTCTTTAGGTCTACTTTAGGTCTTATGCTGTCGACAAGGAAACGTTCCGTCACATACCGCCTAGGACAGAATATCTCAATCGGTAGTTACAGTACCATCAATTTTGAGGTAGAAAAGCAGTCTTCATTGGGGCAAACGTTAACTGCACAGACGACATCACGGTGGAGATCCGGCGTAGAACCACTCTTGGCAACAGCTATTACTTAGGTCTGTCGAAACAAGACAAACAACAAACAACTGGGGCTACAAGACTGGCTGGCAAGACAACTGGCTATACAAGACTTTCATTTTGCCAGTCCTGCTTTATGGAGCTGAAAGCTGGACGATAAGAAAAACTGCTGAGCTGATTCTAGGCTCGGCCATACCGAGCGCATGGATGTCCATGCTCCAGCTAAGAGAGTCTTCGAATCAGAGCCTTCTGGTTAATAGATAATAGAAAACCGTTTACATCCTCTTATTTCAAGAAAAGTCCGACTGTTGAAGAAACACCAGCTTTCAAAGAGGCTTGAGCTTGAAAAAAAGTCACTGGGAATGGCCTAAGTCAAAATGAAAAAAACATCTGAGGACAGAGTAATATTGTTTGTGCGGTTGCTCTGGGTTTGGCAGATGAACGAGACAATGTTACCTTAATCTGAGTTTAAAATTCACCCGAGCAAAAAGACAACAAGTGAATTTCAAAATAGAGGTCGTGGTTTGGCCTGCTCAATCCCCCGACCTCAAACCAATTGAATACCTTTGAGCGGATTTAGAAAAAGCTATATAACAACCCATTGCGGAGAGTAGATGCGGATTCATACAAGGTAAATAACGCTGGAGAGGTGTCAGTCCTTAGTGAACTCAATGCAGCGCCAATGTTAAGCAACCATACGAAATAAAGGTTTTGACGAAATATTGTTAGCAATCGTGATGATTGGCCGATTTCATATGAGGTCGCCACGAATTGCGCACGAATCTTCGCAAACTCTGACAATTCATTCATATGGAGATTTCTCATTCGCAGAGAACTACGGGTGCAAACTGACACTTCACTGCGATTTTTTTGGTCGTGGTGGCTGTGGATTGGAGAACTGGTCTAAAGGTCAACGAGGACAAAACCAAATATATGCTGTCGAGCAAAAACCGATCCGCCGCACACCACCTAGGCCAAAACGGAAGCTCCACGAATGACATCGTAGTTTAGATCCGACGTAGAATCGCCCTTGGCAACCGATGCTATGTCAAAACAACTGGGCTCGAAACTCCTGACTCGAAGGACCAAAGTCATGCTCTACAAAACCCTTATACTGCCAGTTCTGCTTTATGAAGACGAAAGCCGGACACCAAGCAAGACTGCACACCAAGCAGACAGACACTGCACAAGCAAGAAGACACAACCGCGAACTCTACGAGCTGTACCAGGATATGGATGTAGTTCGGAAGGCAAAAATCCGTCGACTACACTGGCTAGGCCACATCGAGCGAATGGACAACAACGCTCCAGCAAAGAGGGTCTTCGAATCCGAGCCTCCTGGTTCGAGAAGGAGAGGAAGACCGAACCTCCGGTATAAAGACCAAGTCATCGCGGATGCAAGACAGCTTGGCCTTGATGACTGGAAGCAGCGTGCCCAGGACCGTCACCGATGGAAGGCAGCAATTGCTCAGACTCAGTCCCTTCATGGTTTGTCTGCCTGATAAGTAAGTAAGTAAGTGGCTGTGGATTGGATCGTTTGTGTCTTGACAGTTAGATATTTGTCGATAATTCAACTCCCGTCTTTTTGAGTACCAAGAAGTATAACTTTTTGTCTATATTTGCTGGAAAAAGGTTTGTTTGCGTTCACCGCCGCTCACATGAACGGGCATCTATACTTCCGCCTTGCTTTTAGAAGTGGAATATTGAATAATTTGTTTTTCTTGTTTTTCCTAAATACGTAACATTTATGAAAAACTGTTTATGGCATTTTGGTTCAAAATTAATGTTAAACAATAAACAATTATATAAAACATATAAAACATTTATACAAGAAAAACCTTTTCAAATTCAGTACTACAATTGCTATTCTTAAGAAATCAGCTGTATATGCCGATTATGGAATTCGGCGGATTGACTGCCGCCTTTTTCGCCCATGCTTAAATTTATTCACATTGGGCTTAAGTATTCTTCTAATATGTAGTATTCAAAACCTCGAGAAGAACAGCTGAAAAATGTCGGTTGTACCATTCCAACTCCAAGGCCTTGTTAGTACGGGTCTGATATAGCGATGGGCGACTGCGAATGAATTTCACAATCGATTAAATTGTCAATTGTTAAACATTGAATTCGATTGTCGATTTACTCGATCTTATCAGAAAACAATCGAATAATAGTCGAATCGAATTCTACAATTTATTCTCAGTACCTAGTTTGCGACACAACGCAAAAAGAAAAGATATGGGCAATTGCGAGAATCGGCGGATACACACAATTTAGCAATCCCTCTCGGAATCGGACCTACAAGAATCAAAAATCAACAATCGACTACGATCAATTTGAATTCGAATAATTGCGATAGCGAGAAAAGTTGATTATTCGATTATTGATTTTATTCGCAATTGCCATCGCTAGTCTGTTATCCACCCTCAGCCAGGAATATTAAGCATGCTGCCAACTTCTTTAGGAGTCAAGGATGTAGATCTTACCACAGGTGGCGGTATTATCTTCAATATAACACCTGAATCATTTTACAAATCGCAAAGAACAATGCATAAACGAATGTTGATTACAAAAGAACTTCTTTTGACTTACTGACTGCCCGGTGTCGTGTGAATAACCTTCTTGGGATTAATTTTCGAACTCTTCTGAATACATAAAAAAGCCCCTTGATTCCATAATATACTTTTTCAGTCTTTCAATAACTATTTTTGAGAACGATTGAATCAGAAAAATCAAAATTGACAGGAAACAGAAGGTGTCGATAGCGACGTTTTTCGGACCGATAATGTAGTTCATCCGACGGATCTATAATAGGGGCGAACTTCGATTGCGGATGCGAGTTAATCCATCAGCAGTTGATCCCCCGGATTTCATAATCAGCGTGAACATATCCCTATATCTTCCATTTTGCAGTTTTGCAGTCTATGGCATAGTTGTAGAAATTCTAATCGGCAAAGGGATTCAATGAACAAACTGGGTTTGGCATATTAAAGAATTAAAATCAAAATAAAAGTAACTAACGATTCGAAAGTCGAAAATGCCTCTGCAGTGGTTCTAATATTACATTGTCTAGTACATAGATCTGTCTACAACAATATAGCATTTGCTAAAATAACAATTTCACCACTTGTTCACTGTTGACTAAGCCTCAGAAAAGTGATCTCACTTGTCACTATGTCACTTTTTATTGCAGCAAGCATGAATGCATCGCCAGTTTGGGCAGTCACGTCACAAGTTTTTGGTTATGTCGAAAACTGATCTCACTGTACTTAGGAGAAGTCCAAATTAGGAAGACGATTCACAATGCCACTTCCATATTAAATATGATATCCGTGAGAAGAAGTTTTAGTTTTTTTAGATAGAGAATAATCCGCCGGAAGCATGGAGCTGATCTGTGCTACGATCACTTTGTGTAACAATTAGTGGAAAAGCGATCACAGGAAATGAATCAGAAATAATTGTGATTAGTTAAGAGAATAGAAGATCATTCTTTCGTTCAGTATTCCTAACCACACATCACACAGACAATCCCCAGAAGAGGGTGCAAAATTCAAGATCACACTGCCAGATCATCGCCCAATGATTGGCAACACATTGATCGGCAAGATATCACCATATTCATTTTCCAGCAATTCTACAACACTTTCACCGGCACCGGAGTGTAAATCTATAAGATCGCGAGTGTGAATCCATGGGACGCGGATATCTGTATCCGTATCTGGATCTGATTATATTCGTAATTTAATATATATGAATTTGTATTTTTGTTACCTTGGGTGCGAATTTGTAATCTGTCCGCCGGTGGTGGGCGCGATTTGCTGATGATGTTGCTCTGGTTGTTGTTGTTGTGATTGTTGTTGTTGCTGTATATCGGATGTTGATATTCGGTGGCTGTGGTATGTATAATTTTAATCGGTTATGCACTTTACTACACACAATATCTAGTTTGATATTATTATCTGCCGCGTGTACTTAAGCGATATCTTTTCGATATCAGGCCTCGGTTAGCAATGATAAGACAAGAACGCTCCAGCGCATATCTCGGTTGCGATACGAGCGACGACGCACGGCTGGGTATGTCTATCTGGCTGAGGTGGGCGAGCGCGAGTTCGAAGCGCGAACACCCCTAGTCATCGCGCATGTGTAATGGTTCCACTTCCCTATGTACGTCATAAACTGACGATGTGAACGACGGAGCCGCATTCACCGGTGCTATATGAATCGATTATGTACCAACTAGTACATAGTCTGATAAGGCCTATCTAAACATCCGAGGCATGGGGGGTTGGTTGGTCGCAAACTATTCCCGGATCTGGTGCACCTTTCGACGACGGCGTACCTGGCGGAGAGAAGGATCACCACCGACATCAACATCATCATCAAACTCATCGTGGACGAGCGCAACCACAGTCGCTCGTCGCTGTCGTCGATTGTGATATTCTGTGTTGACTTTGTGTTGAGGTTAAATAAAATTCCGTAGTCGTCTGATATCTGGGTGTAGTTGTTCCACATGCGTCCTTATCTTGGGCAAATATTTGCCAACACAACCACAGGCAGAGCCTTAACAACCGCATGGCTGTGTTGGCTCTGCGCTGTTCTGCGGTTTATATGCCGGCCCAACTGGGGATGTGTATAAGTCGATGGGCTTTCATCGGCTGAGGGAGGTTATTAATTTACAGCAGCGTCATAAAGCCGCAGCCGCGAGCTGACTCTGCCAAGCAGCGAGGACTGCGGAGTGCTGCTCTTCAGTCTAAGTACTTCAAATAGCGACCACGATTTATGAGCTCGGATGTGGGGCTAAGCGGTGGTTAGGTGAAGTGCTTTATTGGAGCCTATTCTTGGCTCTCGATCACGGGTTCTGTGTGACTAAGTGCATGGGGAGTTTTTTTGTCCAATTACGGTGTACGTGACTTCAGCTAACACTTGCAACATTGTCCCTCACTATGGGATACATCGCAAACGGTTGTGTAATAATTTCAAAATTGACAATGTGACGAGTGCCAGCATTGCCATCGCATATGACAGCTGTTCACCAATTTCACCTTCATGCCAGAACCCGGTGGACGTGAAGTCCTAAAACTTGATGGTCTGTGAACTGACGCAAGACAGTCTAAACATAGAGACGTTTGCTTGTTGAACCGAGAACATTGTTACTCCGGAATGATGGGAGACAGACAAGTTTGTTCTTACAGTCAACAGAACAGCCTTATCTTTCATGTTGATTTGCTAGGAAAGACAACAAATAAAAGCGCATCTTTTTATCTCAGCATCAGTCGAAGAAGCGCAAATGGAATGTTTAAATGATTGCTTTTGCCGCTCACTTAGACCAACGATTGGAGACCATAGTCCCCTTGTCCCGACATACAACTGCAGAAATGACATCCGCTTCTGTAACCCGAAAGAGAACAAAATCTAAATAACTAACGCAGTACAGGGCCTTTCAAATTATAGTTTCATTTTCAAATGCAAATACCCCAAATGCAGGCGTTCCCAAAGTGTACACAGTCGACTGGAAAGAGGGCACCGTACAGTGTGGCGAATCGCTATTGTGGGATATAATTAAGAAAATAAAAAAAACATTTTTTTCATAGGCTCAAGCTGTGTACATTTTTTGTTACAGCTTATAAAAGTTAAATTTGTATGCAATTTTTTGGTATGGTCAGTCTTAGGAGCACGTGTTGAGTGATTCCCAGAATCGACTGCTGAATGTTTTTGAGTTACTGAATAAGAAATCAAGTTGCTTTGATATATAGAGTGTACAGTCAAACTTCGATAACACGAACCATTACTTGCCACGAAAAAAATTTAGTTATCAAGGTGGGTGCCCAAGGTATTGTGTGTCAAGTATTTTGATGTAAATATGCATGTATTTGTGGAAAAAAGTATTTAAAATAATTACTATTTAAAAAAGTGTTATGAAGGGTGGTTACATGTTAAGGGCCGATGTTGATTTTGAATAAAACACAAATTATTTCGGAAATTATTGTCATTTCTTTTTTTTTATGTATGGAACAAAATATTGGTCAAATGATCGCTGCGACCTCGGTGGCACACCTCTATCCGATGGTAAAAATTGTCGATGGCGCTGAAGCATAATTGAGGTTCTATGCCGTTAATGTGCCGAAATGTCTCATCCTTTAGCTCTTGAATTGCTGCTGGTTTATCGAGGTACACATTTTCTTTCAAATAACCCCAAAGAAAAAAATCCAACGGTGTCTACTCACATGATCTTGGCGGCCAATTGACAACGCCACCACGTGAGATAACACGGCCATTGAATTTGTCGCCCAAAAGAGCCATTGTTTGGTTAGCTGTGTGGCAAGTGACACCGTCCTGTTGAAACCACATATCGTCCACATTCATATCTTCTAAATCGGTTCGTAAAAAGTTCGTTATCATTTCACAATAGCGAACACCATTCACAGTAACTGCATGACCGGCCTCATTTTGGAAAAAATACGACCCGATGATGCCGCCAGGCCATAAACCGCACCAAACAGTCACTCTTTTTGGGTGCATTGGTTTTTCGACAATCACTCTTGGATTATCATTCGCCCAAATTTGGCAATTCTGCTTATTGACGAATCCACTGAAGTTAAAATGTGCGTCATCACTGAAGATGATTTTCTTCCACGAAATGTACGATATGCATTTTCAACGCGTTGCCCGATTGTGCATCTTTCCATGGTTCAAATTGAGTTAGTCTGAAATTGAGAAATGTCAAATGAAATGCAGAAAAAAACTTAACGTTTAGGTGTGGTTCACATTTAACATCGGCCCTTAAAATGTAACCACCCTTTAGAAGACTGAAAAGAGGTATCTTGAAGCTTCCGCTTGTACCACTGCTTAAAATCAGCAACAATTGACTCTTTATATACTTGCCCTTCCATCTTACTTCACAGAAACATCTTTCTGTTCTGATACACTCTTCACCTTAATAAGATCAAATTTTGTATCCAGGAAATATTACAATTTCAGTATTGGCTCTATTGCCATCTAATTTTTTTCCGAGTAATGAAATATATAATGACAACTAGAGGCACACCACAGGGTAGAGTTCTCTCCCCCTTCTGCGATTCTTAAATTCGTATAGATAGCATTTTGAGATTCGAACGATTCGAAACATTTCGAAAGCTCAATATTTCATTCAAAAGTTCATTTTCAGATACGCTTTAAATGCCATGTTCTTAACGTTACATTTTTCCTGTCGACTAGCTTTATAAAACATGTAAATTCAAATATTTTTGTTGAAGGACAGTTGAAATATATTAATTATATTTATCATGGTGTTGTTACATGTCAAGGATCAAAGAGGTTTACAATAAACCGGGTTGATACTGATCTCATCCCTTTTGGAGAGATGTTGTACAGAAATTCAATAGCTACAAATCTCCGTCTAAAGACGGTGCAGCATGCCAATGAGATTTAAGTTGTGTACATACAAATATATGCATTAGAGAATGAAAAGGAATCATATTTTACAGATATAGTAACGCGCGCCAGTGGTGGCCCGTGGCGTTGCGGGTATGTGCGTCGACTCCAACTTCGACGTCGAAGGTTCGATTCCTGCTCTGTGCGACGAAAACAATTTTCACGATCCCACATCTTTCGAGTCACTGACAATGCTCAGAGAGTATTTCCTGTCTAGAAAAAGCTTCTTAAACTTGGCCGTTCGGAGTCGGCATAAAACGCACAACACAAGTGAGTTGTAAGAATATAGGCCCTGGCCATCTACGGGCTGTGGTGCCACCCATTTAGCCCGTATTATAGCTTTTTAGAAAAAAAGGTTGACATTGAGTTTGTTTTACCATTTCTGCCATGCCATCATTTGTATGTCAACCACACTAAACATTTGAGCCATTGAGAGAAACACAGTCCTATAGACCGTCTTTTTTGTATTAACATCAAAGAGACAGGGGCGTGTTGTACTGTCGTCTTGTTTCGCGCCCCGTCGTCGTTGTAGTTCCGTCTGCTGTTCCGAGGAACATGTAAGATGCCCTATGAAAATAGTGCTGTGTCGAGCGTTAATGCGGACTCCACGGTTATAAACAAAATCAATGATCTAATCAATGAATTGGTATCTAAGTAAGATGACTTCATTTTCAGGATGTTTCATAGACATGTGTAGTGATAGCTTACGACTGAATTTTCTAATAAACATGGATTGTAAGCAGAGTTGGTCAGTTCGCAATCAATAAAAGCAAGGCGGAGTTCAAAAAGGGCGCAGGGGCTATGCTCACAGGGCAAAGTTGCTGATCACTCTCAATTTGGCGAGATGCCAGCAACGATCCTTGTCGATGCATAGATCAAGTTGACATGCAGCCTCCAAGCGGCGCCCCCTGTATAGCTCTCACAACACCCATTGTGAGGTGAACCAATGCATGCAACGTTTCCCCAGCGGTTGTGCGGAGGGCTAACAACCCACCCACGAAAAAAAAAATGTTATGGAAGAGCAAGCAGCCTCGGAAGAACGGACGGAATCCCAACGACGACACGGCGCGAAAAAGGACTACGAGTGTGCTCCTGGAATGTAAGAACACTCTACACTGCAGGGGCCGCACAAAAATTAGAAAATATCTTTAGGCAGTATAAAACGGATATTACTGCGCTCCAGGAAATACGCTGGAGAGGACAAGGGATTATGAAAAAGAAAGAGTGCGACATATATAACAGCTGTCACAAAAGGTTGCACATATTTGGATGCGGATTCGTCGTGGTAAAACGGCTAAGGTCGAAGGTCATCGACTTCAAACCGATAGCGATCTGGCTGTGATCCGCATCCAAGGCAGATTCTACAACATCAGCCTCATATGCGCTGATGCAGAAAGATTCAGAGCTCGACTGTCCAATGTCAGAAAGCTGCACCAACCGACAAAGAGAACTTTTGACATTGGGCGCCTAAGCACACCGGAGATTGCCAGAGCCTACTAATCGAGAGACTCTCCCGTATGCCTACGACAAGTGCCAACGAGATGTGGTTGCATTACCGCTCGCGCCATCGAGAACTACCTTAGGCTACACACCACCCCCGACAAGAAACCAATGGTATAATGGCGAGTGTGAGCAGAAAAAAACCTGCAACCGAAATATACCAAAAAGCGCTGCATAGGAAAACAAGAGCAGCATAGGAGGGGTATCGGGCTAGAAGGAGGGAGGAGAGAAAGCTTCTACGCCTGACGAAAAGGTCTCTCCAACCTCCCAGCTCAAGGATATCGAGGAGTCTAGGACCAACAAAAAGACAGGCCTTCTACAAAAAAGCCAAACCGTGGCCTCAGGGTTTAGGAGAAGCAGGCTTTTAGAAATTGCGGTGGTCATTTAATTACAGACCTGCATGGAATAGTAAAATTATTTAAGCGGCACTTCAAAAAACAGCTTAGTCGGCCTGACCAGAAGAGGACGATAGGGAAACACGATATCCCAACTAGAGTTGATGAATTAGTCCTTCAACCTAACTTTGAAGAAGTCGGCACAGCCAATAAAACAAAGCCGCAGGCTCAGATGGCTTACCATCTGAGCTCTTCAAAGTTGGTGGCAATGTACTGGTAGAGAGCATGCCCCCGATCATTTGCCGAATTTGGGAGGACGAAAGCATGCCCCGACGACTAGAATATCAATTCCATATCCCTGCTCAACGTCGCTCACAAGATCCTATCCAGCGTACTGTGTGTATGTTTACAACCATTTTGCACGGCACTAATCGGCACGTACCAGTGCGGCTTTCAGCAAATCGATTCTCACAATCTATTTATCGACTTTAAAGCCGCATACGACAGCATTCATCACAAGGAACTGTTGGTAGCGATGTCCGAATTCGGGATTCCGCAAAAATTAATCCGGTCGTGTCGCACCACGCACCAACACCTAGGCGATGCACCGTCATGAAAGAAACCACTTGACACTGTTGTATTTTCTTGCAACTTTTGGAGACTATTTGCAATGAAAAACGTTTTTTTTCATATGAAACTTTCTGTCAAACGTTTTTTAATGTCCAATGAAATTCTCAATCAGTATTCCCTCCAGATCGGACTGGATGACTGACATGCAAACACTGGAAGCGCATCTTCACAGATGGATCAAAGACAAAAGAAGGGGTATGTGCGGGTGTCTATTCACAAGACCTCAACATTGCTATCTCCGTGAAGATCCCTGATCACTGTAGCGTTTTTCAGGCAGAAACCATAGCGATTAAAGAGGCGCTGTCTTGGCTTAAAAACAATATGATATCAAAAAAGGATATCACCATCTGTTCCGATAGTCAGGCCGCCATAAAATCCCTGGACAATGTCATGTTCTACTCTAAAACATCCCTTAATTGCAGGCTGTCTCTTAACGAGATGGCCGAGCATTTTAACATTGACCTCATGTGGGTGCCGGGACACTGTGACATACCAGGAAACTGCAAAGCCGACGAACTCGCTAGGTGTGGTACAACCTCATCCCTATCGATGGAAGGGGTACCACCTTCCATGCCGATCGCTACAGCCTATCATCTTTTAAAGACTCATACAACTAAAACCACCAATGACAAATGGCTAGAAGGCACCACCTGCCTTAAAACAAAAGAAATCTGGCCATCACTCAACTTAAAACGGTCATTCAGTCTACTTGGACTCAGCAAGCCCTCATTAAGGACCCTCATAGGAGTCATAACCGGGCACTGTGTAATTGGCACTCATGCTCGCAGTATGGGTGCTCCATATAATGATTTTTGCAGAAGCTGCATGGATGAAGAGGAGGAAGAGAACACTCATCACCTTCTCTGCTCCTGCAGTGCTCTTGCCAGTCGTAGGTTCCTGCACCTAGGAGCCTACTACTTCAGCAGCCGTAACGAGCTAAAAAGTGCCAACTAAATCGGTTCATCAGCAACACCAACTGGTTCCAGCGTTAGGAGGAGTCAATTCGCGTGGTATCACAATGGGCCTACTCTGGCCTAAGTGTGACTGCTCTGCAGTAGTCAGCCACTACAACCTAACCTAACCTAACCTTTATGTCCAATGTAGTAGGAGTATGCTTTCCATCAGTATCGGGCGATTCTATCTCCTTCCGGTAATTGGCATATGACAAAAGCCAAGTTGAGTTTAACTAAAATTTTGTGGTGGCCCGTGGCGTTTTGGGTACGTGCGTCACCCAGAAACATTAACATCGTAGATTCCATTTCTGGGGGGTCAGCATGTAACTTGAAACATTCGAGCATTGTTCATCGGCATTCCACTCGAAGCAAATATTTTCTGACAACATGTAACTTGAAACGAGTTTCATTGTGACTTCGACTTAAAATATCATTGTGAACTATAAAGTGAAATGTCATTTTTTTTATTTTCAAAATAAACTTCGCTCAGTAAAGTAAAATTGCATTTAGAATGATATTTTTTGATTCGGAAAGCGAAGATGAAGAAGTACTTAATGCCAAAATCAAAAGAAGATACCTTAGGGACAATAGCAATCCATTCGAATTGTGTAAGAAAATGAGTAAGTATTCATATATTTATAAAAAGAAAAAGAATACCATACAAAAAAATACTATCGTTGTTAAGTTTTGTACAGCAGTTTGGAGTGAATAGGGAATGTTTCGTGATGATTCTATGCTACTTAAATCTCCCAGACAGCGTTAGAAGCACATCGGTTCCACCATTTCTCCAGCCTTGCGCAACTTTAAGTGTATTGGCCAGCGGGAGTTACCAAGCGAATGTAAGTAGAAATGAGGTACTAGGCATGGTACAGACAACGATGGCAAAGTTTTTTCGATGTTCATTGATTGTTTTGCAAAACAAATTTTGTCCTCAATGTATAAAATTCGATACATTAAAATTTCAAAAGAGTAAGGAGTATTACTATCGGAAATTTAAATTGCCGGAAATAGTGGGGTGTGTTGATGGCTGACATTCCCATTTTGAGACCTAAGCAAAACGAGCCCATTTACATCAATCGAAAGGGCTTTCATAGCTTGAATGCTATGGTGGTAGGTATTTTAACTAACAATATAAATGAATTCTAAAACTGCCATTTTATTTGTGCAGATTTGCAATCATCTGAATGAGATAATTGTAATAAACAGCTCCCAGGGAGGTGTTGCACATGACTCGGCTGTTTGGAATAGCAGCAATGAATTCGAGCATTAAGTAATAATAGTATAATAATAATAAGTATAATAGCCTTAAGTAAACATTCGATTAAAATTTAAACGCTAGAAAAATACAGGTACACTACCTTCGCATTCAACATTTTCTTCAAATATATTGTATTCTACCTCTTCCCTGTCTAGGTTCTTAGTTTCTTCATTATTATTGCTGTCAGCAATTTGACTAGCTCCGAGTCCAAACGTTTTTGCTGTAGGTATTCCTCCAACTCCTGCTTCCAAGCCTGCGCATTCTATAATTTGTTCTTTCAATTCGTTCATGGGCTTTTGAATGTATGGGCAACCGCGTGTACCTTTTAAGTGGACCTTTTTCTTCCCAAGTTTGTTCTTTACGTTATATTTCAGGTCACTCCAAGTCTAAAAATGCACTTACAATATAATAATTCAAACATACATATATTTGCCTTTACCTTTTTGCAGTCGTTGAAGTCTTTCTGTGGAGGACCTTCTGTGTTAAGAGAATCCGTAAGTTTTTTTCCCAGAGAGCTTGAGCACTTTTAAATATGCTTTGAGCACTTTTAAATATGCCTTTTGCCAAGTCTTGATGACCACTCATATAATCGGTCAAAATTTGAATTCGTTTTTTGTTTATGGACATATTTTGCTTCGCTTCCATAATGGGGACAACTTTTAATTGATTGATGACGATAACTTTTTTTCTATCGACTATAAAATTTTGTTTCAAACATCATCATTTGAATTTGTATGCTGCCTACTTTGACAATGCAATTCTAGTATCCTCGATTGCATACAACGAATGGACTTAAAGTCCATTGCACTATAGTTTTCGATAGTGTCCATAAAACGTTGTACTTTCGCATGAATAGTTTCTTCTGTAGCTGAATCACCAGAGCTCACAGGGAATTCTTCAAAGGTTAGTCCATCATCAACACTAATCATCGATAGGTGTTATTTTGTAAAAATCTTGGATTTCACGTTTTCTTACCTCTTTCGTTTGGCTATCCATTTTTTGTGTATTGTCTTTGATTTTGATTTAAATTTCACTAATGTTTGACATTCGACTATTTTGACATCTAATGCAATGGACGTAAGCACACGTACCAACTTTTGGGTGAAAAATGTAACTCAGCAAAAAAGTGTTTTATTGAGAATCATTACTAAGCTGAGTACTGAGTAGTCAAAAAACAGACCTATTATATTTAAGATATTGTGGCGTGGACAGAAACTCCATTCCGAGTAGTAGCTATAATACCGCTACACACTACATCAGCCTATAGAGTTAAACCCTTCATTTTAGATATGTGATCATCAGCAGCAGATTAGGTGTATAGACTCAAGGTATCCCGGAGAAAATCATAATGCTTTTTTGTAGCAATAGCCATGCCTCCTTTTTTTTAAGTCATTGTGTGATGCGGGGGACAGAAATAAGCGATTGTTAGGTAAACAGGCATTTTAAATATATCAGAAGAATGTCATTACAATATTCCTATGAAATAGGAGATGCTGGATATCCCTTGTCGCCATGGTTCATCGCGCCATTTACAAATGCTGGTGTTGGTACTCTAAAAAGTAGTCAAAGCCATAGCAGAGGTCGTAACATCATTGAACGAACTATCGGCGTTTGGAAGAATTAGCGTCGGTGTTGCCTCGAAACTAGCAATGTTAATAAAACACCGATAATTTAATGAATTGATCGATTGTATTCAACTATCGGAACTAAAGATAATAATATATATAATATGCGTGGCGCTACAGCCCATAGAGGGCCAGGGCCTAGCTTCTCAGCAACCACTCGTGTTGTGCGTGCTATGGTTCTCTCACGAGTGGAAGGGACCTACAGTTTTATGCCGACTCCGAACGGCCAAGTTTAAGAAGCTTTTTCTAGACAGGAAATACTCTTTGAGCATTGTCAGTGACTCGAAAGAGGTGGGACCGTGAAAATATTTTTGTCGCTCAGAGCTGGAATCGAACCTACGACGTCGAGGTTGGGGTCGACGCACATACCCACAACGCCACGGGCCGCCATGAACTAAAGATAAATGGGAATAAATATCGATATTTCCAATCGATGTGTTTTGTTGTTAAGGATTGGATTGAACATTTTGATCGAATTAAGATAATTCTGAGCTGAGCTTAAATTCATGAACTGAGAACATGAGTCGGTTGTTGAACGATCTATTTCCAATGAACACAGTTCTGTTTTTGATAGTTGACACACCACATTAATAGGGGAGGTCCCGCATTAAGAAATACACTACACTGTTGTATTTATTTGAATTTTACTACGTGTCGGGAAATATTTGAAAACGTTATTTATGCCCACTCACTGAAAAATATTCTGGGTTACACATTACGTACACACCAACAAACCCGAACACCAGTGCTTGGATTATTGTAAATTATTGTAAAAAAGCATGAATAGAAAAAAAATCAATCTAGACTGTAGAATTTTTTCAACAAAATAGAGCAATGGTGTAAGTTGTGTGGGCAGGCTTATAAACAAGCCGGAAATACCAGTAATTTAAGTAACTTCTAAAAAAGATAATACCCCAATGAAACAAGGAGAGAAGGTGGTTGTTCATACTCTGAATAAGAGGGAAATAAAAATGAGGTTGTCCCAAAGGCATACAAACGTAGATATACCATTAAAAAGTATTTCCAAAAAAGTCTAAACCACGATCAAGACTAAAAATTAAAAAGGATATGATAGCCACTGATATGCTTCAGTACCGGACTTCATAGGGTTGAATTTATCAGTTCAATTTTACTGAATTAGCAGAAGCCCTATTACGACGCATATATTTTAGTGTTTCAACTAGCGATGGGCGATTGCGAATGAAATTCACAATCGAATAAATTGGCAATTGCTAAAATTTGAATTCGATTGTCTATTTATTCGGTCTCATCAGAAAACAATCGAATAATAATCGAATCGATTATTCTCAGTACCTACTACAACCAAGAGAATGCCTGGTACTAATATCCCATTGTAGAAATGTATGTTTTTCTCGATTTATTCATACGTTGGCGTCAGTATACATGTTGTATTTTAATTTGAAATCCGAATACAACTCTGGATATTAAAAATAAAAATATATTCCTTCATTTCAATTTTATTGTAAAGTAATAAAAATTGCATACAAAAAAATATAAAAACATGACTTCAAAACAAATCAATCCAAATAAATTTATAAATCAAAATTATTGTTAAGAAATAAAATTGCATTAATTTTTTTTTTAAAAAATTTTCTATTTCTTTTCTCATTGCTCAACATACCTGCTTTTGAAAAAAATCGTTCGGATGGAACAGACGTATTAAAACGCTAGTTGACATAGAAGGGGAAAAGTATTACAATGAGATTTCCAAAAACTAAACGGATCTTCTTTCCTATTTAATCGCGGCATTTCTAAATATTGTCTGACTTGTAATATGGCTGATGTGTTTGGAGTTGCTAACGACGCTTCGCTGGAAACTTTTTCATCGAAGTATCTCCACAAGTCATCTACCCAATTATTCTCAGGTGTTTTTGCTACGGTACCATTAATTCCTTCGGGAGCAGTAGTAGAACAATCATATCAGTTGGATTGGCTTTCAATAAGTGCTGTTAATTCCTCCGTCAGCCAATCTTGAGCTCTATTTGCATTTTCTTGAGTTCCAAAACCAGCCTTTTTAAAGCGGGGATCTAAAATCGTACACTTTGCTACAGATTTGAGGCTTTCAAGGGAACCCAGTCTTCTATCTAAGACATTTAATAAGAAATCTTTCAAGATCTGCTCTATTTCTGTACTCAGATACTTATTGGTTAATGTAATCTGTAACCTTTTATAAGAGGGGGTATCCTAGATAGTGTGGGATATGTATCTCCAGATAGATCATCTGTCAATGTTTGAATAGGTCGTAACAGCGGTATAACATCATCAATTATTGCCCACTCCCTTGCATCTAAATTATCTGAAGCAATCGAATTATTCGATTGGTTTTATTCGCAGTTTCCCATCGCTAGTTTCAACAGACATTCGGACGAGTAATGCAAATAAAAGCATTTTAGCATTAACGTGCCACTTCATCGGGTGAACAGATTTTTTTAATAGTTTTATTAGAAATAAAACTATCGATTTTTTTATCGAATAAAGGGTTTAAAAAAAACAATCGACTCTATGAAAAACTCAAACTATCGATGTTTTATTAACACAAGGTGCTGGAAAACTTAAATATTCTCCAAAGAAGGCTGTACAGATCATGACGCAACGTGCATGATGACGATTCAACGTAAATAGTCATAAGCAATTTAAAATAACAACTACGCCTTCATGGCAAAAAATATGGGTAATGTATCGAGAGAGAAGTGCTTTACAAAATTGCTTATACTCAGTCTTTGAGAAGAATGAATGAAGAAGCTCCTGCGTGACATTAAACAAGTATGAATGGAGGGCCTTCAGGTAATGTTACGACTCGATCGACAGAAAGTGATGCACGATCTGTAGCTTAATAATGCTTCTAATTCGCATCCTAGGAGAATACGACGTTTTTCCGAGACATGTCATACCTGCGTAGGTTACAATAAGACAACACCGTTAAAAGGTCATTTATAAACATTGAAAATAACAATGGACCGAGAATAGAACCTTGAGGGACATCACAAGAAGATGAAAGTCTTGAACTATGGCAAACGGCTTGGACTGATTAGTAAGATACGAGAGAATTAATTTATTAGTGGGATTACAAAAATCGAATTGGGTGGACAGTTTATGACACAGTATTGTTGGGTCCACACTGTCGAATGCTTTCGACAAGTTAGGTTAGTATGGTTGTTTTGTCTTCACCAATAGCTCTTCGAATGTCGTCTGTCACCTTTAACAATGCTGTGACAGTCGATGTCATAATTATTGTATTAATAATATGAGTTATGTTAGGGAGTATTGTTGGAATCATTACTTTAACAAAGTCTGGGTGAATATTGTCAAGGCCAACGCACTTGGACTTGATAGAGAACACCGCAGAACCGACTGTGTAGGAATCAACTCTTCCCAATTCAAATGCATTTGCTAGAGTGTGGTTTGAAAGTGTTGAAGACATTCTTTCGGATGCTCTCGGGACAGTCTTCCTCTAAAAGTTGTCCCTGGATCGAATTTCGATTTCGATATTTAATTAATGGATCCAACGATTGTTGATTTTTTTAACTGCCATTTCTGTGTTCTGTCTAGTTTGAATCCTATCAAAAATTTCAGAAACTTTGTTGTACAGATGCTTCTGTATAGTGTCAATTGTTGCTGTTTTGAATTTGTTTAATTTATATAAAATCTGTACTGTCTGATGTTATGACAGTATTTCTGTCCTTTATAACCTCGGTTTTCTCTACATTTGCATGAATTTCATGTAATTTTCTGAAAGGATTATAGAATGACACTTATTAGATGTATGAACCAGAAAAATGTAAAACGCACCATACCTGCATATGTTGAAGCCATCGTGCATCTAGGAAGACTTGCAATCAAAGAACTCCAAAGGTTCTTATTCCAGGAACTCCCACAACACAGTCCTTCAAACAAACGAGTTCAATTATTTCCTCCTTCAAAGGAGTAAACAGAAACTCTTTATATTTTTTTTATTTATTTAATATGACCTAATTTCTCTCTAGGCAGATTTGTGGTCTGACCAAACCTAAGTTGAAGTAATCAAAATAAATTTAAAATAAATCAAAGGTGACTACATACATAATTTAAATTATGTAGTCACATTTTTCCCTTAACGAGTTTATTTAATTGGTCCCAAACTATTCTTTTGCGCTTTTAGGTCTCAAAGCACAAATTCAGTGTGCTTTTTTATGAAATTGTTGGCAATATAAGGATTCCTTTTCATTGCGCTACACATTGTCTCGAACGCTAGCCGCGTAATTTGTATTCTGAAAAATAAGGTACATTATTTCTGCTCATTTTTATTTTATTTAATCAGAAACTTACTTACAACCGCTCATCCTTCCTCCTTGAAATCCGCAGCTCATTTGATTCGGATTGAAAACGTCACAAAATGTATGGTGTTGAAGTGTTTCTATAAAAGCATTTTTTTGCACTACTTCACCGTTATCCGCTCACTTTTTGGATTGCGTTTTCTATAATAGGAAAGCATGCGGATGCGTACAACATAGTCCTTTTGCAGTTGGTTCTTCGCCTGTGACATCTCGCTCCCCTTTAACCTTTGGTTTGGGTCCTGCCACTGCATGGTCGCCACCCAATCTTCGTCAGAGATGTGGACATTTAGTATCTGTGTGGACTCTACCTCCCATTCTTCTTCCACTGGCTACCGGCTTAGGGTGTCAACGCATTCGGCTCTCTTTCCTGGCTGGTGCATTGTTAGAACGCAAAAATACTCCTTATATTGGTGAAATCCTGCAAATACATTTTTAGAAAATTAAGCGTTATTTTTAAATTTTTATTTTTTAAAGAAGTTTTGTTTATATGCATAATAGAGCAACACAAAATACTAGGCTCTTTAAGTGTTAACTCTCAGCTTCGCTTTACACAGCAGATTTACGGCGCAACTAATGATCATCTTCCGAATATTCGTGTTTATTTGAACAATATTAATCAACAACGTAAAAAGCTTTTTTCTCTATTCGTGAAAAACCAAAATCAATTTCATTGCAAGGAAAGAATTTCACAATCGAATAAATTGGCAATTGTTAAAAACAGAATTCGATTGTCTGTTTAGTCGGTCTCATTAGAAAACAATCCAATAATAATCGAATCGAATCGAATTCTACAATTTATTCTCAGTACCTACTACAACCAAGATGAGCAATTGCTAATAAAAACGTTGTTCCAGCAATACACCACCAACTACGCACATGATACAAGCCAACAATATTTCTCCGACTTGAAGAATTGGCGAATACACACATTCGGACACTATTGGAACCATATCTACAAGAATCGAAAATCAACAATCGACTGCGATCAATTTGCATTCGAATAATTGCGATTGCGAGAACAATCGAATTCGATTGTTTTTATTCACAACGTCCCATCGCTAACTGAAAGGGTTCATGCACTTCATTGTTTAGCAAGTTCGAAGAGTAAGTTTCTCACCCGTAGAGATCTTGGGGCGCGCATATATTCATGAATTATCTTGAATACGATTATTAATAATGTCGCTGATAATACTTTAAACTAGATATATTCCGGAAGTCTTTACTATTTCTTTTCCAAAATCCTAAAATAGCATTAGACTTGGAAGCAAAACAACAAACTGCAACATCAAATGATATTCTTATTTTACTTCATTCATACATAAATATATCACACATACTTAATACATTTCATTCATATAATACGAAGTTAATAATTTAATAGTAACTTACTAACTAATTACATCCCTCATTCCGCTGCAGGATTGTTATTTAGGAAAATTTTTTGATTTAATATTTCTTCCTTCAGGCGATTTCTTCTGTCAAAAAATATATCAGGCAGATGTTGTAGGAATACAAAAATATTTTCGGGCAAGTCTTGACTTCGTTTACTTTTCGATCAATGATTGCCCATAAGCGGTACTCCTTTCGACACAGTCACTTCCGAAACTGTTTTATCTTTTTCATTGCTCGTGGTTGTAATGCTTCTTTTACTTATAATTATAGATACGTGACCTCTTCCGCCAACCACTGTCGTGCATTTATAGCATTTGTTTCATTCCCAAATAAAACATTTTTAAATTGGGGATCCAGGAAAGTTAAAAGTTAGAACAGATTTTGTCAGCTTAAAGGTGAATTCCGCAGGAAGTTTCTTCATTTATTTGGGCGATACTGTACTGGAGTCCTCTTATCAATGGTAATATCATCGAGATGGTCGGATATTTGTCCACAGATTCGGTGGTCATGTTTTTTACAGACATCAGAATTGCTATACAATTTGGTACTATCGCTCACTCTGAAGTAGTTAAGAACTCCGGAGGATTTGGTAAAGATGTGATTATCGCTGGTAATGGCTCTTTTAATAAAAGAATCCGCTGCAGCATTAGTTTTTAATGGCAATCGTACTATGTCTAAAATGGGACACGATTGATCTACATTTGAGAAGCAGCTGTAAGACATCCGAAACATTTTTTATTGTGTTGCCTACACATGAATTCAATGAATGGGCGGCACACAATTCGTCGTGTTTCATTGCCACTTACTTTAGACAAAAAGTGTAGACACTTTAATTAAAATATCCCATTCTTCATAAATATTTGTTAAAATGGCTGCTATATGATCAGCAGTATGTTTTTCAGGAACTTCCGCTCTTAAAAATGCGCCGTCGCTTTCCGATGTCTCCATATCCGTTGTAATAGACACATGGTTAACGCTTGCCAGTATACCCTGTAGTGTCTTTCGAATTTCCGAATATTTTCCAGGTAGCATTGTATTCGACAAAAGTTTTCTATTGGGAACTCGATATAACGGCTACATCCTCTGCGATTATTCCAAAAACCCAATGTTTTCGACAATGGAAAGTGGCGGTAGGTCAGTTGTTATCATTTTTATTAATGAATCGTCGATGCTCTTCGACTCTGTTTCCGAAAGTTCTGAACGCTTGTCTGTTACAAAATGTGTAGACTGTGCCTTCTTTTTAATATTTGGAATTGCAACTGTTTTTTAGGCTAATTGCGTACAACTTATACCAGAAGTGTCCGATGTCTGTGGTCGTTGCGTCATCACAAGCACTGAAGCTGTGACATCCATTGTAGTTGAAGCTGCTGCATCATGTCGTGTTAAATATCTAGGATGTTTACGGGGTAAATGGTCATTTAGATTTGAAGTATTCAATGAAAACTTCATCTCCTTCTTGCATACATTGCAAAGAACACTACTGCCCGTTTTCTTGTAGTAGTCCCATACAGCTGATCTCTTGCATCCTTGACGCATATTGGCTGAAAAACATAGTGTAAAATTAACCTATTTTACTACTACTACTTTTTAAACACAACAGTATTCTGAACCACTACTGAGATATACCAAAAAGCCGAAACAATTTCCAAATATACCACGCAATTCAATAAAAAACCAAACCGACCGCTTTCCGTTCAGATTTCCTTTAAAAGTAAAATGTTCGCCAAGGAACTCATACTAATGTAAACTCATTCACTCAAAGTAATAACAGTTTCCCAACCGACTCCCAAGTCCAAACGAATTAAAAAATCATTCGTTCACCTAAAATCATTCGAACATTTCATTCAGTGTAAAACCATTCGAACTTTTTCCAAACTGAGTCTGTTGGCGCAGCTTGAAGCGTCAACTACCGGCGCTGCTATATCGGCAGCGTGTGAGACGTTTAAGTAATACGCACCAAATTGTAGGTGTATATTCAAAAATACCTTTATTAATTTAAAGATTACAATTAGTTTGATAGATATGAGATACGGAAGGAAGACTTACTGTCTCGGATGGTTAGGTACATTTTTATTTAAATTAGAGTTATTATGAAACTATCACGTCTTCTCGTGTGTTCTCCAAATGCCAAAAAGGACCTGATTTTAAATTTTATTAAATATGCACAGTGGGCGGTCTACTTAGTATACCCATGTGAACATGTTTTTTTCTGCTCGCAACAGAGTCGAACTATCGAATCGAACCAAACCATATAGAACAATCTGTCATGCAAATATGTTGACAATGGGTGTATGCCTACACAAAATTCCCTCTCAGAGTTTAATACATACAAATTCTCGCTCAGAGCAGATACAACAACCATTTGACTCAGCCCAACCAGCCATACAATTAAAAACCATCGAATTTTTTTATTCAATTGGATGAATGAACGATTTTCGACTATAGAATAAAAGAATAGTTTACAATCGAATAACTCGATAATTCTTATTCGATAATTCCCCTCACTGTTTCTCACCCGAAGAGATCTTTGGGGAGAGAGCATATTCACGAGAAAAAGTTATTCTGCTGAATTTGTACGATTATTAATAATGTCGCGGATAAGCATCATGCTGCCTCACGACTGTAACTTAAGGTGTGCAAGCCAATTTTTTTACATCTTTCTTCATAGTTAGGAAGCTCTTCAAAACAATATAGCTTTCGAGTCTAAGTTCTTGTGTTTTATGGAGAATTTCAAGTAATTTATGAATATTCCAAGAACGGTCCAACTAAAGAATTCATGATACACTTTAAACTGGATCGTAGTCCTATTTTTTTTTTTAAATCCCAACAAAGCGTTAGACTTCCATATCACAATGCAATGCAAAATCCAACTTAGGGCTAAAAATTACACCAAGATCTTTAATTTCGTCTGGGCGATTTAGTCTACGATTGTTTATGTAAAAATCCTAGATGATATTTTAATACGACGTGAAAATTTTACATTTAGAAATATTCAGATCAAAACAATTATGCTTATACCATTCCGATAGGTATTGCATATCCGATGAATCCTAATACATTCGATCGATAAGTATAATTTGGAGTAGTCAGCGAATGTTAGAACTTCGTTTTTAAACAAAAGAAATAGTAATGGATCCAAATGGCTACCTTGCGGCACACCTGATGTTACTTTATTAGTGGTCTCTCCCTGCAAATGCGTCCGATAAGCCACCTACATTCAATCTTCTCCTAATCCTAATGGATCGACCTAATTAACGGTTCGATTTTTGTTCTGTTCCGAAAAAAATAATTCCCACGGTCCCACCAGTTTCCAGTGACTGACAATGCTCAAGAGGTACTACGATCTAGAAAAAGCTTCTCAAACTTGGCCGTTTGGAGGCGATATTAAACTTTAGGTCCATTCCATTCGTGAGAGAAAAAAAGCACGCACAACGGGAGTGGTTGCTGAGAAGCTAGGCCCTGGCTCTCTACAGCCTGTAGCGCCACCTATATTATTATTATAAACTCTTCTCGAAGTAATGATAAATTGAATTAGAAACTGTGTCAAAACTTGATAAGCCTATATAAATTATTTTCAGAGACATTCCAATTAACACAATTTGTGTTATTTTCGTATCCAGCCGCAAAGATCACTTCACAGAATGAAGCAACAAATTTGGCATGGGAACTCATTAATAACGGTGAACTTTTGCCACTATCATCTACGGTACAGGACAAGTTTAACACATTAGCCGAAGTAGCATGCTTTCACAAGAATTGAGTAAAATACACATGAAATATCTTCAATCAAACTTACGATTACTCCATCCATGCAAAAATAAATACTTCTAAATACTTCTTCTTCTCTTCGGAAAAAACAAAACACGTGTGAATATCACAATATTCAAACTAGCACACATGCCTTTTGTTACACCTGAAGTAAGACTCTGATGCACACAAAAACGAATGTTCAACTAGTTGATGTTTTTTTTTTTTTGAGGTTTGAGCACGCTTCTCTTTTTATCGCTTTGCCTGCTCATTCAAAAAATACGGTGAAAACTACGTGTACCACATTACCCCAGCTTACTCTCTCCTGGAGAACGCTTGGAATTGGAATATGCATATTTACTTCGAGGAAAATAACAATGCAGCAACTCCAATCTCCTAATTTTCGCCGGCAAATGAAATTTCAAATAAAATCCAGCGTTTGTATGTTTAAAGGGATTTTTGAAAATAATTATAACAGCTCTCCGGTTCAGTTTTCAAATTTCACTTTACTTGTGTGCCCTTATTTTTTGTTCACACCACTCAATGTCTCTCATTTACCACAAAAAAATCTTCTGGCGGAATAACTAAATTGCTAGCATAGTCTTGGGCGTTACTCATGATTTCCCTCTGCTAAAATATTGCATATTTGCAGGTGTTCCTCTGAAAAAAGTTCAACAATTTAGAATTAATTATTTCTTTATGTTTATATAGCCTTTCATTTGCTTAAGTGATCCATTACGTGCAAATATTGTTAAAGTTATTAAAACTCTACTATTTATTTATGTACTTCCTTGACGAAAGCAAGGACCTAATTTCATTGTTTACATTCTGTTACGTACAAATTCTCTGTAGCAAGTACAACTACCATCTCTCGTGTGGCGACATCGATGTACGAAATGTGGTAATTATTATCAATGTCGTTGCCTGTAAGGGGTAAGCGAATGCACAAACCATTCAAATTCCCATCGCTGTTTTTTCCCTTATAGAATTTCGTATATACTGGGGAAATTTTGTAGGAAAAGAAGCATCGTTGATTTGTGAAGTAGAAATCTTAATTAAAATTTGTGTGTGAATGGTGGATATCGTACATCTGTATAGCTAGTATCAACAAGTGATAGGTATAGAGGAAAACCAGTTTAGGAAGTAATCTCTAACGTCTGGCTTAAATCGCTGAACATCTTATAAAGGTCGGTAGTCAAGTTCTGGCTAACAGAAAAGGATTCTTAATCATTAGTTGCGGGTGGATGTCAATGAAATGAAATAAATAGTCATACTACTCTATGAAGCTGCACATCAACTATAACCATCTTAATCGTGGGTATGAGACACCAATCTTTTACTACAGCATAATAGAGGGGATGTTTGATTGCCACCCAGACAGAATCCTTCCAAACCACTGTTACATCATCATCAGGGGGAATTAGTAGCGATTAAGGAAGTGCAAAAGAGCAGTGTAAAAACAAAGAGTCATATAAAGTCTCTCTCCCTAATCTTCTCTGAACTACAGCATATTTAAAGATCCAAATCATGTATGTGATTTTTTTTTTAAATTTTATTGAGACGTTTAACTTAGTAAGTAAACACACAACTATTGACCAACTATACCGTATAACTGATGTTACAAAAGATAGATTGTACAGCCGTATTTCTTGATGTTTATGACTTTCGGATAGAATCTTCCGAGTAAATCATGGAAATGACGACTCTGCGCTAAAAAATATAAATACTGGTGTACCGCAAGGTTGGCCATCTACTATAAGTTCAGCTTACTAGTCATTTCCCGCAAGAATAACTCACTGTTCTAGGCACATTCGCTGTCGACACCGTAACAGCCAGATAGATAGAAGGTAATTAAATGAATCGTCCCGAACGGAGGCAAATATTTTTCTTCTTATTCTTGTGGCGCTACAGTCCGGGGTGAACCTGGGCCTAAGCCAACTGGCACATCAGTTCATATTAATTTTACTTACTTTATTAACTTCCAAGGCTTTCTAGATCGTGCCCAAATACCTTTTGGTAATGAAACAAAATACTTCGGGATGACTCTAGACTTAAAACTCAAGTGATAGCAACATGTTAAAAACTAACGAGCAGGAATTCACTTGAAATACAAAGATATGTACTGACTTGTTGGAAAACTTTCTAAGCTAGATATTGATAAAAATTATCCATACACAACATGGGATATCAGAAAGGACGATGTACACAGAGATCTTGGGATTTGACCAGTTCCTTTTTAAAAATAGGTGCCGCCTGGAAAAGCGTACAAAACCCTGCCGGGTTATCAAATACTAGAGGAAACTGACACTTGGGGCAGACTTCAAACGACTAAGCCTCTTGACCACGGCTATGTTTAATTCACTAAGTTGTAGTCTCACATAACAATTAAAGGGAGTTGGTTTTAGTGAGTAAAAACCGTCCACTATGACCTACCATCGGGAAAAAAAAGTATGTGAAGTGAAGACGGAACGGTAGGTATACCGGTATGAAGTGAGTCAAGATACAAATGTCTCGATAGGGAGCATTTGTTGTGAACGAGCCTTTATTTTTTTTTTTGCTTGTTTGCTATGACATCTGTGACTTGAACAGACAAAGTCATATTTTTTCATCGTGTTAAAAATGTCGAATTTTGTACCAGAAAGTGATGATTTGCGGAAAGCATTAATTTTTTGTTTCCATTTGAAGAAAAGTGCTGCAGAGTCGCATCGAATGCTTGTCGAGGCATATGGTGATCATGCTCTATCATAAGCAACATGCAAAAGATGGTTTCAACGGTTCAGAAATAATGATTTTGATGTGGGAAATGAAGAACGTGGAAGACTACCAAAAAAGTTTGAAGACGCCGAATTGCAAATGATATTGGATGGAGATGAAACTTTGAATCAAAAGCAAACCGAAAAAACACTTGTGAAATTTTGCTTCAACGACACGTAAGAAAATCGGTTTTGCATTGGATTGTTACTGGCGAAGAAAAATGGATTTATTTTAAGAATCCTACACGGAAAAAATCATGGGTTAATCCGGGACAACCATCAACATCGACTGCAAAACCAGATCGATTCGCCAAGAAGACAGTGCTGTGTGTTTGGTGGGACCAGAAAGGTGTGGTGTACCACGAGCTCCTAAAACCTGGTGAAGCCGTTAATACTGATCGCTACCGACAACAAATGATCAATTTGAACCATGCATTGATCGAGAAACGACCAGAATTGGCCAGAAGACACGGCCAGGTAATTTTGCTCCATGACAATGCACCTGCACACAAAGCAAAACCGGTTCAGGATACAATCAAAACACTTGGCTGGAAGCAGCTACCCCACCTGCCGTATTCACCAGACATGGCTCCTTCCGACAACCATTTGTTTTCATCGATGGGACACGCATTGGCTGAGCAGCACTTCGATTCCTACGAAGAAATCGAAAATTGTGTGTCTCATTGGTTTGCTTTAAAAGCACAATTTTATCGGCGTGGTATTCACAAATTGACAGAAAGGTGGCCAAAGTGTGTAGAAAACAATGGCCAATACTTTGAATAAAATGTTTTTTCCCATTTATAATTAGTGTTTTATTTTCAAAAAAAACGCTCATTTCATACCGAAATAATGGGTTTTATCAAGAGCCGAATAACAACTTGACTTCTGCTCCTTATCAAGATACGACTAACTAGTAGCTAACGTTTATGAAAACACCCTAACAAAGTCATCTCTCTAACAATCAAAGCAAGCCTCTACAAATCTTTAATCGTCCCAGTCCTGCTATATGGCGCAGAGTCATGAACTTTGTCAAGATTAATGTCCGTCCGAAGTCTTTGCCGTCAAATACCAGCCGGAGATTTGTTGTCGTGCTAGACTTCTTGAAGACCGCATGGTTGAGCAGATGAAAATCATGTCTTGAGTGTTTCATCCTTATAGGAGCTAGTGTAGGATTGCCTTTAGACTTTCCTTCTCTAATAAACGAGCACGCAAGATGAGTTGTTTAGGAGAGCTGTCTGTTCTCTCCTTTAAATGTCAGTGATATCTCATACCTTTGTCTAATCTCTTGTAGTCGTGAACAAAATGTCTCTTTTTCTTCTGATGCTTGCTGATGCGGTAGAGTGTTTCTTCGAACAAATTGTCTGGAGCTGGTAGCTGACATGTATATTCAGCCCTATCAAGAATTCCATGGTAATTGAAAATGTGCTACGAACTCCGAAAAATCTAACATAGAATCTATTCGTAGTGGAATCATAGTATACATTTCGCGAAAGTGGCTATCACCGGATGCAAATGTAACCGAAATTTGTAAGTATTTCTACAACAAGTTATTTACGTCGGAATTTTTTCCGTTCGGATTGTGTAACATTTTTCGTAGTTCGTACATTAACTTCGATTCGTCTATGAATGGATTCTGTGATAGGGTTGATACTTGGTTATATTTCGGGTCGGGTGGACATAGTCGAAAATCCACTGGACATAGTGTTCTGCGCTACTGACTATCGTAACTTTCCAACGCGTACGACCTCTGGGAGTATGATCTCCACGAATAATTCAGATTCAGCTACTTCCACTGCCTTGTGAAATGTAGAGTCGACTAAAGGTCGAATGTGGCGGCGGTGGCAGATAAAAACGAAATATTTACATATAAAGGAAATAGTGTAGTGAAATGTACAGTGGATGTTGTTCGCGAGTACAACTACTTAGGACCTGAATATAAAGAAACATCTAGAAACTAATCTATCGGAAGCCAAACTAGCAATATCATAGGTCGCTGCATCAACAACAAGTATGTAACGCATAGCTCGAAGCAGAAACTCCTTCGATCAACAGCAGCTTCTGTTCTTTTATATGAAGCACAGGTATTTCTTAAAGCGAATATTCCCCCTACCAAGTGCTACACCTAATTATATGCTGCATCTAGAAACAGGTGCACCTCCTATGTTCTTGGAAACATTGAGACTACGTTTTAATTACATAGTAAAAGTTATGGCAATGAGTGATGATAGACTGCCAAAAGTAGTACTCAAGAGTGTAATAAGAAGTAGAGCAAGTTTCATTCAAGAATGGGAGCGACTTGCGTCGGACTGTGGAGCATAACAGCCGATGGACATTCTGAATATCTAGGAGCTCTAAACGTCCTATTGGAAGGATAGTTAGATTTCGTTTATTGTAGCTTAAAATTTACATTTTCCTTAAAAACTACATTGCACAATTTACAGAAATGTGGAATACACTACCTTACTACTGAGAACTTAATATAAATTACAAGTCCTATTGGAAAAAGTAGATCGAAATATGTACGATCAAAACTTACTTTTTAAATTGGCATCAATCAATAGAACAAATTAACGTAATTTTTTAAAACGAGATACTGAATCTGAATTTCATTCCACACTGTATAAAGCTACCTATATTATGCAAAAGACGAGAGAGTATGTATTTTACTTCATTGCATTATGCCCGGTTGTAAAAAAAATTCGTGTAAGATTCTTTAATTCGTCTAATTTGGAAATGGATGTCATTTAAACTAAACTCAAGAATTCGAGGCATGGAGCTTTTTATGTCGGTCGACTAAAGTGAGCTTTCTTAGGTCCTTCTATTCGTCAACTGTATGAGCTTTTGAACCAGAATAGTGAAGACCCAACGGTTGGGAAGGCAAGGCGAGATATTTCTTGCGGTCATTACCAAACCATCATGACCTTGGGTAAGAGTGTGAATAAAAACTTGGTTTAAAACCGAGAAACATGGTTTTGATATTAACAAAAAGGTATATTAATCCCATACGCTTGATGAACACCCCAGAGCTTACCTCAAGGATCCCAAGGTATCCTTTTTCAAGTTTACAGAACAGCTGTATATCGAATTGGCATAATCCTAAGTCTTCCTTTTCACAATTCGTAGAGCGAAAAGCTGATCGGTTATACTTCTGGTGGAACAAAGGCGCTCTGTTCATCCCCTGTTCAGGACACCTTAGCGAGGACTCTCCAAGGAAGACAAATGCCCCGCGTTGGAGCTTCATCCCACTTTGTGTGTGGCTCACCGCCTTCCCTGAACTTGTCTACTAACATGCCCAATCCAAATAAAAACACGTCGTTATCTTAAATTATTGTGTAATTTATTCAAATCTAATATTTATAATTGAAGGCAATGTCCGTCGAGAATTGCGACAAAACCTCAAGAGTCGATCCTTTTTGGTTTTCATTTAAATTAAATACTTGAACAAAAAAGAAATTAAAAAAAAATACAATTGTATGTATAAATCGACGGCAAGGGGCACTGGAGGCCCCGTGCGGTACGCTTAAATAAAACATAACGTAGTTATGCATGTACTGCGCTTCCCTGGCAAGAGATCTGGCTCGAGAGGGGAGGGTTTCGTGTATATATGAGCTATATATCAAATATCGCTTACAGATACGTTCTGTATGTAAAGGGTGTGTATGTATACTATCTAATCTATATTTGTTTGTCTTTTGAGAGCGCGCTTGATGCGCTTTATGTGCATGTCCCTTTGGGACTGTCCTTGGCTCCTCGCTGAGGTGTCCTATTATGTACATCTAACCGAAGACTATGAGAGGGTGTAGTAGTAATATCTTGGGCGCTTAGGCGAAATGGGTGGGCCGCAGCTTTGGCCGTTATTCCATCTTGATGATCGTGCCACGGTCCAGCTTTCGCTCCAGCAGGGCGAACGAGCTCATCTGCGGCAGAATGATGGACTGCTGCTGGTGATGGTGGTGTTGGTGGTGTTGATGGTGCTGCTGCTGCTGCTGGCGCTGCGGGATATCGTACTCATCCTCGATGGACGGGCTTCGACTCATCGCCTGTTGGAGGATGTGATGCTGCTGATGCTGGTGCTGGTGGTGATGCGAGTTGTGGTGGAGATTCTCCAATTTGATCTCGTCCTCCTCGACACCCGCCAGCTGGTCGTAGAAGTAGGTCGGCGACTGATCAGCACTGTACCCATGATGGGCTGTCTCTGTCGGAGATGGCACCATCTCGAACATCTGATGGGCTCCCGCATTCAGCTGTTGCTGCTGCTGTTGGTGTTGTTGCTGCTGCTGCTGTTGTTGCTGAGATTCCTGATGGAGAGTCAGATATTTTTGCATGTACTTGATGTTGTTGTTGCTTTGGCTAGAGCTATTATTGTTGTTGGCTAAATTGGCCGTTGGTGAGGTGGTTAGTACGGAACCGTTAAGCATTGACGAGGACGTATAATGCAATGGCGACATGTTGTCATGCTGATTAATCGGTGGCGATGGTGTGCTCGGTGTGACTGCCTGATGATGGGACGACGACGCTGAGGACGTTGTCGGCGTGCGTGCCGACGCCGGTGGTGGGGTTATAGTAGTCGGGCTACTACTTATATTGGAATGATTGAGTGAGCTAGTGTGCTGAATTGATGAGGTGAGACTTTTCAATTCTGAAAGGAGACACGATGAAAGGACAATGTAATGTGCGTTCCCTTAAAAAGTCAAATTCGCAATGCCTTACCGTTGTTGGTTTCCTGTACGCTGTTTGTCGTACTGCTGGAACTTTTACTGCTGTTCGCGTTCGACGTGGATGATGATTTTTCAGAATTCTTGCTGCATTTTGGTTTCCGCTTGCGGGTCTAAAAATTGAAATGAAACAAATGCGAAACGATTTGGATTAGAGTATGTTGCTGGTTTGCCGGGCTGTGGTGGTTAATTACCTGTATTGTGTCTTTTTTCATGGTCAACGGACGCTTGACACTGTGCAGCTTGAAGTACAAGCCGCAGGCATTGCAAACTGGCTCACCACTTGGATTGCGTCGCCATAGGGACGTCTGGGTGGTGTGACAATTCGAGCAGGACAATCCAATGCGACGTGATGCACTCTGTTGGGTGGGGGGAAGGGAGGGAGAAAAGCGTGTGTAATGTGTGTTAAATTTGTTCTTGTGTGTGGTTGTTTATGAATTGAGTTGTGTATCTAAATGCATTCGATATGGTGGTTAAGGATACTTAAAGACTTGCTGTCAATGACCTTTGTAGGTGAATGGAATTTTAGCAGAGGAGTTGTACGTCTGAACATGTGAGTTTATCAACTGATCGAATGATCTTAAATTGTCAGCCCTTGTACCAACCGTCACCCAATGCACTTAGATGTGAAAAAAAAAAAACATTTAAGAAATACATAGCATGCAACTAAAATACTTAACAAGTACACTCTTTTACAAAAAGAAAAATGGAACAAAATTTTTGAAATTTTCAACCAACAAAACAGTGTCGATGACAAGAACCAACACAATCTCTACTAACTTAACCAGAGACAACAATAAAAAAAAATGAGGTTGATAATAAATTACAAAACTAATTTTAAAATTAAACAAAAACCTACCAGTCGCCGACTTGATTTTGTTTCCTCTGTTGGCCTACTCGGCAATGGATTATAATGATAGTAGCTCTTATAGAAATCCCCGCCTTGTTCAGCCACTGCAATAATATTATTAAATTGTTTCAAATAATTTAATAACTTTTTTTTTTCTTGTATGTCTATTTCAATACCGTTTTTTTTTAACAGCAAATTTAATTCAATAAGATTTTTTGTTCAAAAAGAAAATAGTATAGTAGTAGTAGTTTTGTCAAAAATCCTACAATACGAATCAAGTGGTTTTTTATCTTATTTTTTTGTTTATAACGACGAATCAAAAAAAAATTATAATAAATTCAATTAATCAATGACCCAAACCCACGGGAAGAAGAAAACGACGGATTTCTATAAGATTTGTTATTATTTTGATTTGTTCATTAAATTGTCAGTTTTTTGAGATTTTTGTTAAAGCTTTTTTTTTGGTCTATAAGATTTCAAAAATTTTGTTCGTTTCTCAATTATTTCTTGTTAAAAAGCATTTGATAAACAGATTGAGTGAGAGAAGAGAGAGTGTGAAAAAAATGTTTTTTTTTGTGTTTCTTGTTGTTTTTTTAATTAAAGAGAGAGTGAAAAAAATTTACCAATCTTCTAGGTTGTTTAACTAAGGGTCGATTCATTCCGTTCATTTTATGATAGAGACCGCATGCATTGCATAGATAATGTCCGGTATTATCGCGTCGCCATAATGGGGTTGATATAGCACCACAATTGACACATTCACGCCCCTCAGTGAAAAAATCGGCCTCGAATAATGCTTTAAAAAGTAACAATTTGATTTTTCTTTGTTTTTGATTTTTTGTTTTTATGTGTATTTTGTTTATTTTTTTGAATTTTTTATTTTATTTTTCTGTCTTATATTTGTTTGTGTGTGTAGTGTAATTTATAAAAAATTAAACAATTTATTTTTCTTGTTTTCCCTGTGTTATGATTATACCCATGAAATTAATTGAATTTATTATAAAATTTGAAGTTATGTTTAAAAGAGATTTTATTAAATTAAAATAATCAGATCTTTGTACAATTTAAAAGAGAAAGACTTTGAAATTTATGCAAGGTTTTAAATATTTCCAAATGATAGTTTTTGTTTCAGAATATAAGGAATATGCTGGTGATGGCTTCGATTTCGTCATTCGGTTTAGACACAATAAACGGCTGCCAAGAAAATGTCAAACATCTAACTAACATGACATGGTAGCTGCTGCGGATGGTGGTACCATATATATAACTGGCCATAACCATCTGAGATGCCATAATAAAACCCATGACACCATATGCAAAGGCCGTGGGGACGAAGAAGAGATCGAGGAAACTCCTCACTACTTTTGTCATTGCCCCAGCCTCTGCATCCTGAGATAGAGAACAATGGGAGATTTCTTCTTTCAAAATCTCCAAGACCTATCAGATATCCCTGTAAGCTCTATTTGCCGGTTTGTCAAGACTACCAGATTGCTTGAAGAGACAGCACAAAATCTGTATATTAGAAGGCTCACATAACAACGAGTAGAACTATTGAAGGTCTTCATCCCCATGAGCATCACAATGGGTCCAACTGGATTTATGTAAGACGTAGCCTCACCGCGTCCGCCCGCAGACCTAATCTAACTTAGCAACATTAAAAACTAAACTATAATCCAGACAAACAGCAATGATGCTGTCGATTCGTTCAGTTTCGTTCACTTTTGCTTACTTAAGAGAATATCAATCGGTCTTAAGGTACGCAAACGAAAGTTGGAACTAAAGGTACCTCCAAAAAATGTACTGTACTCCTAATGAATCTCAATTATAGCCACTTTGAGACTTTATGATTCTTCTGGCCAATTCTTCGTTCGGTTCTTATAGAACCTTGATATTTAAGGTATTTTAGTCAAGATGACTCAAATATAAATAGGTGTAAAGACGAATGCCTCACGTCATTGGAAAAGAAAAATGAATTCAGAAGCTGATGAAAAAAAAAACAGCATTTGAAGATGAACAGTGGTTGAATGCATGAGGGAGTGCATCTGCACGATATGGTCATAGTTGGGTATGACAGACCCACGAGAAAGCGGTTCATTTTGAGTTCACCAAATGTTAGCTAAAAGGAGTAAACAGGCTAAAACGAAAGGTATGCTGGAACTCGCAGTCTAACAAGAAGCAACTATACTGTACAAGGAAAAGACCATCGAAACGGTGGCTAAGGAACCAAGTTAGAGTGCGATGCTGGCAGCATATAAAAGGGCTGGCGTTGGATAAGCCTCTCATTTCCAAAATTTTGAAAATGAGGATGTGGCTGATTTTTTTTTTTTTTTTTTTAAACTCAGCAAGGACCGCAGAGTAGTTATAAGAATGTGGTGAAATGCTCTTATGAATGTGGATGAGTAGGAAGATCTCTTCCTTGAGATCATGTAAGATTTGGCTCGATATAAGTCTAAAGTGTAAGCTTGTTGAACAAATATGACATCGACGTAATAGGGATCTAGGCTACGGTAGCGATAGAGACAGTGGTCCCAGATAGGACAACTTTAAAAGGTGTGGATTCCAAAACGACAATGGACACTCTCTTAGTCGAATTGTCACGGGATATAAAAATTGGTTCTAGTTAGGGAGGGTTCGACTTATAGAATGGTTATTTCACGGGAAATTGAAGAGAATGTCAAATTAGAGCAAACACAAAATTCGAGTTAGAGAGAAATTCGACTTACTCCCCGTCCAATGTACTTCATAGAGAGCAACATTTTAAGATATTATCCACAAATGGTGATGACAAGATCAAAAATATATCCTTAGCAGGTTGGCCAAGTTATCACTTGTGCCTGATCTTTGTAGTTATTCATATAGTCAAGAAGATCGGTAAGATATAACATAATATATATGGGTTGCGATACAGTCCGCAGAGAGTCAGGCCTTTTTTCTCAGAAACCACTTGCGTTGGGCGTGCTATTGTTCTCTCACGAGTGGAAGGGACCTACAGTTTTATGCCGACTCCGAACGACCAAGTTTGAGAAGCTTTTTCTAGACAGGAAGAACTCTTTGATAATTATTTTTGTCGCTCAGAGCAGGAATCGAACCTACGACGTCGAGGATGGGGTCGACGCATATACCCACAAAGCCACAGGCCAACACATATCGGTAAGATCAGATGGTGCAAAATCACTGACTGCTCATCAGTTCGCTGCTAGTTACTTCGTTAAAACAAGCTTCTTGCCATGTCTAATAATCATCGATTTAATCCAGAAGCAGTTCAATAGCTTACGATTATTTCCTTCACAGCAATCGATCGCGAATAGAACACCAAGACCACCCTCAGATTAGCGGACAATCTCTCTATTAGCAAGCGTGCGAGAGTTTCAAATTTCAAAACAATTCTCGAGCTCATCATCAACTCTCAAGTTCACTTCAATAGCAAACAAGTCCACAAAACGAGAATAAAACAAAATCGCTTGTTATTCCTTGTCGCCCACCATCTGTGCCGTGAAACTCAATAAATATCCGAAAGTAAACAACAGACCTTCACTGCACGGCCGTTTGGGGTCGTCTAGTGAAAGTAAACTCAAACCGCTCCCAAGCATTTGTTACATCACCAAGACGGACGATAATTTTCGTCAAACATCCTGCATTGTTGTGCGGTTATACCTCATCCGAGCGTGCACTGTGTATGCTTTTCTGCAAATGGATCGTGGAAAAACATTTACTCAGGACCTATGTGAAAATCGCCACAAGGTTGCATCCAGAGCCGTGTTAATGGCATTCACGTACGTGATTCTCGGGCGAAAGATGTTCTTTTGCCGAGCAGCAGCGGCGCCGACGATAGCCAAAAACAACCAACAACCGCCAACCGCCGTCAGTGAGCTGTTAATGAGGTTAGAACCCCCTGCCACTGTCGACGGAGCCAAAGTCCGCGCTCATGCGGTGTATTTGTTTTTCTGCCGATTATTAATTGGTGCTGTCAAACTTGGGGTCGAATCATTTGGAAATATTTAAAATTAATTCTTGTCAACTTGATAAGAGAGTATTTTTGACAGCAAAAACCGAGAGAGACATAGACGGTGATAGATAGCGAGAGAAAGGGAAAGAGATAGACATGATGGAGAGGGAAAACTTACTTGCTGATAGCGAGGCCGAGGCTGATAAATGTGTCGCTGAATCACTTGTCGTCCGTCCACGGGAATTCGTGTTCGAGCTGATAGTCCCGGAAATGGTGGTCCCAGCGGCTGGATAGCTAACGGCGTCTGTCGGGTGAAATTGTGCCTGCCATCCACCATCGTTCTGCAAGGGATAAATCGATTTGAGAAAGGTCCAAACCACATAAACAAAACAATGCTCTTACCTGACTCCTGTAGCTGGTTAAGGCCGTGTAATGATTGGATACACGTGTACCAGCGACATTGAAACCACCATTGCCGCTCGAAGCGAATTTCTGAAACGCCGGCAATGTGCCACCGCCACTCTTTGTCGATCCATATTCATCCGTATTGTTGTTCGTTCCAGAGCCGCCGGGCGGAACTATGACATTCGGTAAGGTGCTGGACCACATGTGCGATCCGTCGTGTTCAGGACTTCCATTCAAATATTGCATCCCATTTGCGGCCGACGTCATGAGTGGCCTTGAATACGCTGAGCTGCAATGGTAGATAGAAAGATGCGCGTGCATTAATTAATCTGTTTTGATTGGTTTTTTGGCCGAGACAACGATTAGAGCAAAGGTATTTGACACGAATTTGATATCAGTGGTTGGTAATTGACACTTTGACAGGTGGAGTCGAACGACACTTGAAGGACAGACAAGCAGACAGACAACAGAGATAGGTGAGGGAGTGACTATGAACTCGAGTTGGAGGATGCACACAAGGACACCAGGGAATATCGATCGACCTAAGAAGAGGAAGTATTCTGGGGGAGTGACGAAATGACAAAGGCGATCAAGTGAGCTTTGCTATTCAGTCGCATGTTCAGCGAGATCAAGTTGAAGTCAAACAAAGATCAGTAAACATGGTTATCGAAAATTGCATACTTTTAGGCGGCCAGTACATTACTTGAGCTAGACCTTGGGAGCAAATGTGGATACTGTGGTAACTAACAGAAATGGGAGCTGATTGATGTTGTAAGTGGACGTTATTCCGATTGATGAAGGCTGTCTAAGTTAATTTTGGCGGGCCAAGGACTCTTCGTGAGCCGGCTATAGACCTTTCTTGAGTAAGGTGATCCGCTGGATTCGTGGAAGACCCCATAATCGACAATGGTTTTGGATCAAGAGAGTTTCGTGGTCAGTACCACGCGCAGGTCAAGGCGAAGAAATTCCTGTGACTAATTTCAGTAACTATTGTGATCCCCACTCACTGTGCTAAAAGCCATGCACCACCTTTAGAACACGTATTTTCCTCCACGTGCTTTTCGCAACGCTAACTTTACACACTTTTACAACCGCAATCCGATGCCGTCAATTAAACGTCAAAGACTAACCGCAAACCAAAACCACCCATCCAATCGATCTCCATTTTTCCATTCATCACTCACCGGGAATCACTTTCAGAGACGAAACCAAAAAAAAAAAAAAAACTGGGGAATAAGCAAATTTTCAGATTTATTTACCTAAGAACGTAACCCTCCATTGTCGCCATTAGATGCTTTTTACAACTGCCGTTTCGATCCGAAATAAAACGATCCGACCGTCCGACGAGGACGTGAAAAAGAAGACCAAACACCAACAACACACACACACACGCAGAGAGTCAAACACATACCCACGTAACCTGCTGCTACCAATCTTACGGAGATGCGCGAGGTCTATGATTTATTTTGACACTCTCTTGTCAGCACGGAAACAAATCTGCCCCGCGGACAGCGTCGTTTATTTTTGCATCCGTTTCGTCATATGGCGCGACGTGAGATGAAGAAGGAATAATCAACCGCTAGCCGGCTACCGGAATGCCATACATACCTCTTTTCATTTGTTTTTGCTTTTGCTTTTGTTTAGTTTTTGTTTTTACTCCTTTCGATGCCGGTCTTACATTTTGTTGACGTTTGTTGTTTTTGGCTCTTTTTTTTTTTTTTGTTCCCTCCGACGGTCTCATTCACCGGCTTTAATGACTGTAAGCTGGGCCATGCCGCCACTACCGCCACCGAGCGGAGCGCGAGAAAGGGTCACGGACGTCTTTTGTCAACAAAACATTAATGCTTAGGGCTCTCTCGCGGTCAGTTTCATCGCGACGGCCAAGTTCGCGTGCTGGTGGTCTCTCTGGCCCCCGAAATTGCCATCGTTACTCAAAAGTTGAAAAAAAAGAAGGCGAAAATGAAACAGAACTCAATCCGCATTCAGAAACGTCAAGTCATATTGTTTTGAGTTTCGGAGAGTGTAAATAATGATGGAGAAGCGTGCAGCTTGGGTGTTTAGTGTTGGCGGAATTTAATATTGCATCGAGGAGGATTGAATGACGCTGGGCAGACGTCTCAAGAGACCCACGGTCGACAGGAAGAATTTGTTTGGAATACGAGAAATGACATCTAGAGCTCGGTGGATGGATGCTGGCTTTCAATTTTGTTACAATTTCCGTTTGACTGAGTGTGATTAGTTTTTTTTGTTTGCACATTCCCAACTAAATGGCCAATTAGGAGTGTAGTTGACGTGATTGAGGCATAAATTGAATGACGTGGATGATGGTTGTTGCGGACGCGTGGTTAATTGGTGGTGATGATCGGCTTTGAATGGAAACAAGGTTTTTCTGTTAATCCACCCCAATCAACGTCACGAACCTTACTACATTAAGGCAAATCTCAAAAGTTGTTAAGTTGCAAATTTCACTCTTGGTGGAAATGTAGGTACCTAAAAGGTAGGCGGCCTAGGGTCAAACCATATTAATCGTAGGATTATCAAATTTGAATAGTATTATACGTACTTTTTCTTTTGAAAAGGTTTTCAATTACTAGGCTCGCTCTGTAGATCCCTTAAATAAACTAGAGCGTGGTTCACGTTTAATGTTGCAACAGAGCAGACTTGGTTCAGTCATATGGACAATACCTTTGAGCAACCTGTCACAAAGAAAACATATGTGGCCTTGCTTCTGCTTAACATTCTTCTGCGGGGGCCTACTCTTAAAAATATAGCTCCCAATATGAGGATGATTGCATGGTACTCAGACACAGCACGACTACTAAGACGCGTTTGTAAATTAAAAACATAGCAAATCAATAGCAAACAAATCGAGAGATGTCAGATCTTGGCGATCAGCTAACAGCTAAATAATCGAATGTAGCTTGTTCAGGAAACTATGTTCTAAGAAGACAATAGCCTTACTTATGGCTTAAATGTTAAAAAACCAATGCTCCTTAATTGTTTTTTTTGTTTGTTTATATTTTGGCAACACTCTTAGCAGTGACAGCCAATTAGAGAACTAATAGTTAATTTGGCGGCCATCAAAGTCATCGGTGGACAAGGGAATTCTCATTTATTTAGTCATGAATGTATTCCGTGATACACACTTTTTGACCTACATCAACCACTGCTGGCGAGAATCAGACTCTGAGTGGGAAGGTTTTCGAGTACTTTTTCAAGCAGCTTTGCTTCAAATGCGCCCACTGTTGTTTGTTTCAGCATAAATTAGTAACTTAACGAAACCAAAAAATCAGCGTCTGTTAGAACACAGTTGTTTCTTATTGACCACCCATTGAGTCAAAAATCTGACTGTCTTAATGACTGACTACACTTAAAGCGCGCCCGTTGAGACGCAAATAAGACGTATTTCGCATTTTTTGTTTTGTGAAATTGGGGAACAGCTACCATTAGAGCTAGTGACGTTTCAACGTTGTTCATTTTTATTTAATTTTCGTAAAAGTACATCTTTTAGGCTTTCGAAGTACATTCAGTTCGGAAAATACGATTATTCGAACAAAAATGTATTTCCGAATACGCATTCAAAAAATCTTACTCTTGCCAATCGCTGTTTCTTTGGGCTCAAGAGGCAATTGAGTAACAGAGCCATCTCTCGAGACATCAAAGATAAAACCCTGATCATCCCAGTCCTGCTCTATGGCGCAGGGACATGGACTCTATTGAAAGCGGACGAAGAAGCTCTTGGTTGTTTTGAAAGAAAAGTTCTGCGTACGGTCTTTGGTGCTGTTTGCGTTTGGAGGAGAAGGTTCAACCACGAACTATACGGGCTGTACAGCAGCATGCACCTAGTTAAGCGTCGTCGGATCCAACGCTTAAGATGGCTAGGTCATGTAGAGCGGATGCACACCACAGCGCCGGCCCGAAGAGTCTTCGACACCGAGCCATTGGGACAGCGCAACAGAGGACATCCTCGCACTAGATGGCGAACACAAGTGGATAAGGACCTCAACCAACTTGGTGTGCGCAACTGGAGGCAGCTGGCGAAAGATCGTGCTGGCTGGAGAGGCATGTTGGTTGAGGCTCAGGTCCACCCCGGACTGTAGCGCCAATCAAAGAAGAAGAAGATTCAACAAATCTCTCATTAATTCGAACAATTCGTTTATTCGGAATGAATTGACTTTCCCCCATCCGAATTAACGAGCTTTTATTATACCGCCTTACTTTTTGTACGCATTTGTTGTGTCACATCACGCAAAGTGACTTTGAAAGCAGTGCTCATTAAATTAGTTACGAGGAAGCTGGTACTACATTTCTAGAGCTTAGTAACCTTGTGCGATTGTAAAAGATTACTGTTCACCTTCCTAAAGTTTCTAAAAACATATGATGAAGCAACGAGAGACCCATGCAACGTTGCCACACTAAAGTGGTTTGAATTCGCGCCAAAATTTATTTTGTTCAGGACAGCATGATGGGTGCTCATCATGGTCAATACGGCTACCTTCTACACAATCCTCTTGTACTTTGTGTCAAGTAGAAGTTTGCTAGGCATCAACCACTGTTCAAAAAAGCTAATATCTGTTTTTTATGGAGTGGCAGCCTTATTGGCGCATGTATCCTCGATGATTAAGTCACTAGGTCAATGCTCACTAACGCACTTAATTTATTGAATTTGACTAGCTATTCTTAGGGAATTGGTCTTCGAAATCATGCGATACCCCACGCTGTACTTTCGTAGGAACATGTAACTTTCCTAGAACATTCCGCGCTATTTTCAATACACAGTTTCAGAGAAACGATTGAATTCAGTCTTGAAAAAACACATTTTCTTAAATTGATCGTGTTTCCCTTTACTTGTTACATCCATGCCACCTGTACGTCTACTGAACCAAAAAAAGGCTTTTATAGCGCCGATAAACTGCTCATGAATCAATAGTATCACCGATTCATTCACTTTTGTTCGTCTAAAAATCAGACTCAGGTTCGAAGTTGAGAGTCCGAGTGCAAATATGACTCAAAAACGATCATATTCCAACTTTCGAAGTCTTCACATGGATACAATAACAACGCGAAACTCATTCATTGTTGTTTCGTGATGGATCTTCTACATCGAGTCTATCTGTGCAGCAAGTTGTTCGGCTCGTCGCCTAAGTCGCTGACTCATTTCCAGCTGAGTCAACATTGTAACAGACTAAATTGGATGCATTGTTAGATCGATGAATAATTTTTCATCACTAACTTGCTTTTATTTAATCTACAAATCGAAGCTGGCCGATTTTCATGGAAGATCGATAGATGTGAGGGTACCCTTAACTCGGCGACGTTGTTAGATCAACGATTAGTTTGTTGCAACTGCTAACAGACTGACGGACAGGCACCAAAATTATAAAGGCTCCGTTGATTTTATGACGCAACTTTAAGGATATGTAATTATCCACCGTCTGAACATCATGACGGGAAGAAGACGAGCCTATGTTGTGTACGAAAAAAAAGTAGAGGTAAATGTATTGAGATGATCTGAAGTAATCGAATGAAGGTACACACTGTGACCACAATCAGCACATCTTTGAGTTTCGCTATGTTTCGTTCAGTTTCAATAGCTTAATTTGAACGAAATTAATTGCTTATTGACATAAAACGATGCTTTTTGACAGAAAAGGCAAGTGACAGCTGAACGTTCCTTAAGTTCTCCAGAGAAATCATGAAATTATGGCCAGTTCTTCCCGAAGTAAAGCGCTACAGAAACGATCACATTGTGCAAGTACAACAATGGGATTCACTGCACAGGAGGGCACTTTTAATTTGCATTTTAAAGGAATCATGTTCACTCACACGCGTTTGTTGCTTCAGTACATTCTCAATTCTGTAACGTGCCGAACGTTCAGTCAACGTTAAGTGTATTCAGATGTTAAATTTTAAGCTTGAGCTAATTGCTGTTTGGGCACGTACGTCGAGACTATTATTTCCACTCCCTTTCAACGTCATAAACGGGAAATTTGTTGAGAAATGGAAAGGACTGGAGCCTAGTGGGGGAACTGAGGTGATTTTTTTGGCTTAAGGACCTGGGCTTGGAGTAAAGACAACTGTGTTTAAACAAAACATCCTCACCATCTCTCCACGAAGGAATCCATAAAACGTAAATCCATTTGTCCAGGATCCCTAGTTTTCAATGCATTTCACTTTCGCAACTGCACTTCGAGATAAAGACACTTGATCGCACACAAGAAGTCACTTTCACAAAAATAAAAAAAATAAAATTCAAATTAGATCGATAGCAAAGATCACAAACGTTTAATCAAGTTCACAACTTCAATTGAACTACGCACTGCGACCCGATTACAAGTTGTCACAACCGGCCGATACCGCGAGATGACTCGTCCGACACTCGACGACACACAACCACCCGCAAGAAACTAAGCCCTGACAATAGTCTACCTGCCAATCTCGTTCTAACAAAGACCCTACCCCCGGCTGACGCCGTCATCGCTTGACATGCTACTATTCTTTTAGTTCATTTGGTTGTTGCTGTTTTTTTTTTTCTCTAGAGTATATTTCCAATTTTTATGGTCGTTTAAAGTATTTTTTGTTTGCACCGTTCCGTGCATTCGAGACGTGTGGATTTGCATTTATTATATAGTGTGTCACGAGAGAGTAAATGTGTGTGACTTTGTATATAGGAAGTACGCGGCGGAGAAGCGATGGAAAGCGCCCAAGAGAGCCAGCACACATCTAGATATGTTCGTAGACGAAAATTTCGCAAAACATTGTTCTAAGTGCGACACACAAAACTCACGGAATACTGCATGTACGAGTACGTGCAAAAGTTCAGTTTTTAATGACACACGAGCGAGTACGCGCCCGCACTACCACCGCCCGCCACCCGACGATCTCACGGAAAAGTCATGCAAAGTGTCACAGATATTGGCTTTGGCGCGATCGATGATGTTTTTTTTTTTTTTTTGTACGGTGCGAACGCAGATGGTGTGCCACACTCGGAGGGCAACACTTGGTATTAGTTCCGGTGCGGAGGAGAACAAACAACCGAACAAAGATGATTTGTAAACGAAGAGGAATGTGAATTTGCAGTAGGAGACGTCCGGTGGTCTCCTGTGGACGGAAAATGTGGGTTAATTGTGGCGTGATGGACGAGTGCATATTTTTTCTTCTTGATTTGTATTTGAAGTAGGCCATGCAATGTTTTTGAGCTTACGTCATGAGTTCCTATGAAATTCAAACCCGATCGATTTGCGGATGAGAAGAGGTAAATGGGGGAGTTGTTCCGATCATCATTTGGTATTGGATCAGTGGCGAAGCGCTGACAAGCAATACTTCGTTCCACATTCTTCTGTCAATGATGGGTGACTTCTAGTCTCTTAACAACGGTCAATCAAACGACTGGACGCACTGGGATCCCTTAGAAAACTTGAGTAATCTTGATTGCACGGCGCCCAGCTATATCCTGAACAAGAGCGCGTACGTTAGACCAAGAACGTCTTCCTTTTTTATCGCTTAGTGCATGTCTACACCGACGCGGCCGCTCGACACAAAGGAAAGACTCTGCAGCTCGCTTATCACGATCGCAACACTAGCCTGACTGATCACTGATCATTGGAACCATGTTAAGGTGGAGTGCAATTGGCATGATATTTGGTTTTTTCACAAACAAACAAGCAGCTGTGGATCACTACAGACTCCTATGCGACAGACTGTCACACAGATCTAGAAAAGCTTGGTCACTTGTGTTGGGTACTGAGTCCACTGGAGACTCCTGAAATCTGTGATGCGACGAGTTCACTACCACAACCCCTGCTCCTTGAATCTGAACACCGTGGCATAAGCATGCCCCTTGCTCACATTATTTGCGAAACTTGCACCATTTCAGATCGGATCAGAGATCGACATCTGATCGGTGATCGTGAGATTGACTTTGTTGACGCCCTGCTCGTGGTCCTAACAATGCCGAGAAGGGATTTGTAACATTGCTTGACATAATTTTTAAGGACACAGCTCTAATTCAGTTCCACGCTTGCGTCAAGAAAAAAAAAAGAACACGCACACACAAAATTCGCTTGAGAAAGTCTCACATTCCCAAGTCGATCATTCAACCTTCCAGTATCGCCCTCAACTAGAACGAAACGGCAGAAACAAAAGCGAACAAAAATAAAAACTAGCTCTTCCAAGACGACACCCCACCCGGGCGTGGGTAATACTCGAACACTGATCACACAAGTTCACTGACACTTCAGGAAGCGCCTCATCGTCGTCGTCGTCGTCGTCACACGGCCTTATCACACAGAGACTTACCACAATTCCGCATGCAACACACGTTAGGCAGGCAAACTAGACTACCAAACGTCCATAATTACTAATCAACAGTATTGCTCACCAGAGCCAGTTCTGCGGGTGCAACAATACCCATGACAACACCCCCTCCTGGCATGCCCTAAAACTCCACACCGCACGACACACTAGCCTTGCGCAACGTTGCCTCCCTCATAATGTACAAAAAAAAAAACAGGCAAACTTTTTTCCATAAACTTCTGGTCGCCTTAGACATTTGGATCAGTGCACACACACCATACGAGACCATGTCTCGCATGGAGGCGATTAGGGAAAGGCGAGAAGACTTGCTCCAAATAACCGCATAAGTGCACGAAATTATTCTTCGAGTATCTACGAGTTTGCTGGATTTTCCACTTAGAACACCTGGCCGTGGAAGCCGATCGGTCTTCATTGTTCCAAAACGAACGATCGGCACAACGGGGCACGCGTATGCATTTGTCATGCCTGCATAGTGCATGCTTTCCAGATGCATGACTGAATGCCGCTTCTTGTCTGTTTTTGTTTTTGCTTCGTGCTTTCAATTTTCAAAAAAACGGACGATTGTGTCACCTGGGTATTGCTGAATTGGGAGTTTTTCACCTTGCGTTGTTTTCAAATGCTCCTGTGGGAGAATTTCAGACTTCAGATCGTGTGGGATGAGAGAGAGATATACGATGACGTGTTGTAATCAGAGATGCGATGAGAACCTGCTGAGATCAACAGGCTTTCGACTGTCAAGTGTCAGCGAGGAGGTGGCGGCATTTGGTGCGAAATGAGATCTGTCAAATGAGTGAAATCGGGTAGATCCGACTTTGGAGACAAACTTCAGAGTAAAGTTCAAGTTGGCAGACTGACATCGGAGCGCTTGACACAGTTTTCGAATGCAATTTGCTGATCGGCGGATTGGCTTTGAAAGGTTGATGACGTAGCGACGTGTGGGATTGTGTTGAGGATAGAACGAATTTACTTGGATTTTGATGCGTGTTTATTTTGATGGGATAACATCCGTGGCTTTACCTTAATTCTATGATTATTGTTCAACGTTTTCTACAGGATATGTATTTTAGGGATTTTTGTCAGTAATAAGTTAATTAAACTTCGATTGATCTTTTAGCGAATGCATTGATGGAACATTTGCAGTTGAAGTTCTCCCAAAACGGTTTAGCAGTAAGTAGCCGTCACATTTTTTGCGATTTTTTTGTGTTGAAATAAAGTGTCATTGAGAACTTCGTTCAGACGTACGTTAAGAGGCATGAAGATGAGGGCTCTTCAATGAATTTACACTTCAGGAGTTGCCAGGCAAACATTAGAAAGACGTTTATCGGCCTTTGTTGAATCATCTACACATCGGGAAGTTAAACCAGAGTAAATTTTTGTTCCTAGATCCATGTCAGATGCCTCATTTTAGTCACATCCTTTGTGGGGCACACTTCAAAGTTTGACAATTATTTCACATCTTATTTATAAATTTTTCATTTATAAAATCGATCATTTTAAGAGCTCAGTCACAATGGAGACGCAAGCAGACGTTTAGGTCGTTCCAAACAATCGAGTGAACCGGAAGTGGGAATTAGAAAATTTAAGAAACTTTTCTGACTTTCGTTAAGTTTCGTTCACTTTAACCAAGTAACTTAAGTGCGAAGTAAATGAATCACTCTCTGCGAAGGTAAATTAGAGTTAATGTTGGAACTTTATGCACTTCGAACTTTCACTTCTAGTTACTTTTCATTCGGTTCTGCCATGATTTGGTATCAATTAAATCCTTAAGTTGGTGTATCTAGTGTGTCTGGTATACAGGAACTTAAACCCCGTACAACCATTTACTTCTAAGCACTAAAACCAACAGGCGACTACAAAAAATGAACACCACCTTGAAAATAGAAAACAGATAACTAGGCACCTGCTGCTGCGACTTACTTAGATCAACAAGTTGGGTCCATTGTGCTCCTTAAAAATAGAAGACTTTGTATTCATTTTCGACAACACTCAAAAGGTCAGCGATTGAGGATCCCAACAAGTAGTGCTATGTTTATGCGAAATATATGCGATGGATCATCATTCCTCTTGTTTTTCTGTCATCCTGGACTGAAAACTGAAGATTTAGATGACTTTTTCATTATCTCAGCACGTGATTCAATGAAATTGAAATATTGTTTGTCTACTTCATCATATGTACCACAATGGAGGCGCTGATTCAAACAAAGTGGGGCTCGAATTAAGACAGTCATTACGTGCCACACGGCAACTCATGACATAATCAGGGCTCCAAAACAAATTCCACAATCCCCAGCCGAATCCAAACACCAAATAATCCTGACTCATCCGGAATTGCAAGCATTTTCCTTTTCTGCCACTTCCATTGAAATCCGACACGCGGTTTAAACTCGCGTCCACATTACGTTTTATTACGTGTAAGTACTCCCTCGCAGTAAATGTGCATTTTTCAGCTCATTTACACAAATTGGCAGACTTTCAGTTTGCATAAAACAGAAACCCAACGATGAAAAATTAGGTTATTGTAACCTAACCCGACACACACAGTCGTCTGTAACGGTGAAGCTCAGAGGCACTTCTCGTATTTTTAAACATTCTCGATTTGTTTATTCGAACTATCCTTGAGCACAGGCTTACGAACTGAATGCATCACCTGTTGTTGTTGTCGTTATGTGAGCCCGATTAGTCATCGGCGGCAAGGAGGAAATGGTCGTACACAGGCACGTGCTTACAAAGTGAATCCAACGATTGGGACCGATCGATGGTGGGCTGACGTAAAACAATGTCAACTCATCGATTGTGTTTGCGAGTGTGTGAGTAAATACACTTGAATTCAAAATGATTCGATGTAGGTTTTGTTTTTTGTTTAATAGACTTTGAAATTGATTTAGGATTACTAAGAGCGAACAAAGGGAACAGAGCACGCATTGACAAGGTGGATACTGGGGTAGTAATGTTTCTTTACTTTGTCGGGGTCAGAGTGTCACTAATAGGGAAGCAGGCAGAAATGATGAGCTGAGTGATAACCGCAGTGACTTATGTTATGGGCGCTTATGTAGGCAAATGTGAATCACGTGGTGAATTGTGACGGCCGGATAATCTAGATCTGTCAATATTTGTGGGATGAGTCTACGTGCTGTCAGTTGTCTGTCAATTTTTTTGACAAATATGACATTATTAAATGACGAAAAAACAGTTTAATTTTGAATGGATGAAAAATCTAGACTTTATCTCGGAAAATTTGTTGAGTGGCCCAGAATTTTGTTGCCAAAATGATCTTTGAACGTTATTAGCTTCTGGGTGATATTGCATCTTTAGAGACTAAACAAATGAATCAAATTGTGATTTACACAGCCTCGAAGTGGGTAATAAGGAGAAGTAAGCGGAATACTTTTTAGAAACACCAAGCTAGGTCATTGCAGACATTGGTGCAAATTTGGTAGCAAATTCTGGTTAGTCCGACGAAAGTTGGTACAATTTTGGTACAAAAATCTAGTAAGACAGAAAAACTTCTTGAAGGCAAACATGATTTGAGAAATCCAAGAGGTACTGGCAAAAAACAATCGGAAGCTATGTATTTTTGAAATTAGACAAGCAATTAAACTTATCGAGCCTAAAAACCACATTACTGTTTTGAAGGTGTTCAGAAGGGGTGCTCCACAAGTTTTTGAGCGAGTTTTGCGCGGGGATCCGTATATTTTTGTACATTTCTACCCCCTATTACCACATAAAGTTTTTACAAGGCTTATAGAAGTACAAACGACTCCAATCAAAAAAATAATAAGCACTTCATTGAAAAGATGGAAAATTTCCCGTCAAAACTAACAAACTGCTGTCTAATTCCTCAGGCCTAAAAATCTGATCGAGCTTAGCACTAAATAATACCACTTTACATTGATCAGAAATTCACAAGCAGCCGATGAATGGTTTGTCAACAAGAAATAATGGAATTTCGACGAATTTTCAAGGAAGTTTCTGATCACAGTGTCCAGTGATCAGTGACCAGACAGAATTGGAATTATTGCGGCGATTCGCCGCCGCTATGAGAAAGGTCCTGAAATTTGGTTCAACATTCAGAAAAGATTCTGACGGTTTGTATACTAGAGACAAATAAGGACTGGCCACAACAGACGGTCGCAAAGGGTCTTCTCCCTTTTGAAATTTTGACTAATCGTAAAAAAATTCTGACAGAATGGACTTTAAATGTAAGGACCAAATTTTTGGATTCCAATTCGCATCGAAGTAGCGACGGCAAATGCTTGTTTGTTCAAAACTGTGGACTAGAGTGTAGTGCCTTCACTGAATCACATTCCCGATCAAAACCAAAGCAAAAGATCAATAAAAAACGAAAGAAAAAAATTGTATCACTCACCTTGTTGTCAATTCTGGACTGAGAGCTTCAAACTCGTTCACTTGCTGAATCAGAGTATTCTCAGGTGTCACACTGCCATAAATGCTGTCACGATGCGTTGCATTTGTCAGCTGTGTAAAACTTTGCAGGCCCACATCGCTGCCATGCGGCGATTCGCCGCCGCTACTGGCCGAATTGTTGTGCTGCTGATGGTGATGATGCTGCTGCTGCTGTTGGTGGTGATGCTGTTGCTGCTGTTGATGGTGATGATGATGTTGATGATGCAGATCCCCGCCACTGGACAGAGTCAAATAGCTGGTGGTTTCATTGCTGCCACCGTTGCCGCCGCCGCCACCCAAATGATGCTCGTCGACCATGGAGCAGGTTTCATCCTTGAGCGTGTCCTGAATCACCTCATCGATGTTGGACGGTGTGGCGTTGTCCACGATACTTGCCGCCGTTGTGGCGTGCATATGCTCGGCCGACGCGCCGCCATATGCTGAGTACAGAGCCAAACTATTCCGCATGGTTACCGGATCGAGAGCCGCGTGCGATGCTGTTGTGAGCAGAATGTCCTGGGTGTGCTGATGGTGCTGATGCCCGGAATGGTGTTGCTCCACGACCAGTTTGCTGTTCTCAGCGTCCTTGTGATGCAGCGACAGATCGTATGCCCAATTGTACGGGGGCATAGATAAGCTGGTGTTGCTACTGTTGCTTAAATTCAAATAGTGATCGCTGTGATCGCTCAAGTGCTGCACGATCGCTGGCGAAATGCTCGCGTATCGCGTGTGATATTGATGATGTAAATCGGCGTATTGCGCCTGCGCTTCCTGCTGCTCCAGCTGCTGCTGCAGACGATTGCTCGATATGATCACCGTGTTGTTCGAACCGCGATAACCGATTGGTAAACTTTGCACACTGCCGACACTGTTAGCGCCACCGCCTGTCAAATGTTCACTGTTGGCCGACGATAAGAGAATTATGTTCTCACCACTTTCACTAGCACCGTCACTATTGTTATTATTCGCCAGATTCTGATTAGAATTGTTATTCAAACGCGAGATGACGTTGTTGTTATCAGTGACGTTTGCACTGTCACCGGTATTTTTTTGCAAATTCTCAATCACTGACACTGCACTGATGACTGATATGTTCGAGTTTGACGTTTGTGTTGGCGCTGTCACTGATAAAATACCACTACCATTACCACCACTGCCGCCGACGACTACCGAAGGTGATATGATACTCTTTGACGCCACTGTCTCTGCTGTCGATGATGATGGCGATGAACACGATTCACCGTCTAAGCCAGGCTCGGTCTTACAACATAAAACTGTATCGTTTGATGTTTCACTGGCAACTGATGATATCGCTGTGCTTGGTGTCTGGGTAGACATCGTCGCTGCTGCTGCTGTTGTGGTGGTTGGTGGTGGTTCTGGTGTCGAAAACGCCTGCGATGCCTGCTGTGCGGACGCCGACGTCGCGGAGGATGATGCCGATGGCGATCGGTGGTGGAGGGCTTGTGTGTGTGAGTACTTGTGTTGCTGTTGCTGTTGCTGCTGCTGATGGTGTTGGTGTGATCCTGCCTGATGACCGTGGCTCATTACCCCTCCACTGTCGGTGTGCACGGCTGTATTGGTTGACGAGGATATTGTTGGATTGCTGCTGCTATTGTTGCTGTTCACCGACGACGAACCAATGCTGCGCGCGGACAGCGGGGGTAGGCTAATCGCATCCCGATTGTTGTTGCTGCTGTGACGCGTTGGTGAGACGGCGACTGGTTGTTTCATGCTGTTGAACGCGACTGAAATTTAAATAAAAACACAAAACAAACGATCATTATAGCAAGTGGATTCCAAGAGGGAGAGAGAGGGAAACAGCTGCCAGAGACGGGAGTGAAAGAGACGAAAAGTGTGCCATAACAATGATTGACGTTTTCCACTTGTGTTCCCCTGTGCATCGGATGTCTCGTGTTGGTTTCGTTGTGTTATCTCTCTCTGCGGCAAGGGGACATAGTACATGGATGAGTGTGCGTGCGCACGGCAAGTGACCGCCCCTTTTGTGGTCTATGCTGTGGGGTGTGAGAGTGTGTAGCTCGTTGTGTTCGAACGACTGCGAGCGAGAAAGGGCGATGGAAGAAATAATGTGATCGGTGACCACGACGGCTATGCTTAAATGATCCAGCGAATGAGTGTGGATTCTGTTTTTTCTTAAGAAAATTATATACACTGCCAGGGTTGCCAATTGTTTTCTCGACGTCGGGCAACGGATGTGGAATCTTTTGAGCAACAAGTGATCGCGTCTGCTAGAAATGAGATTTTCCGCGACAGAAATTTCGGCGCCTGAGAGGAAATGTGGAGAGGGACGCATGGGATGGGGTTGCTTCAAATGTAAGTCTCTGTGGGTTGTAAGATTGGACGTGATCACTATCAGGTCACGCATGAGCTTCGAATAAATGAAAGAAGGACTGAAACTGGACTATTTTCGGAGCAAATTTTTATCTTTAAGGGAAGCAATAACCTGAAGCAGAGACATCTGATTAAGAAATAGTGTAAAATGGATGAGGATGCGTTTGAGTGGCGGATTAGATCTTTTGAGATTTGACACTCGACTCAGAACCTGAAGCCTTCTCTTCGGCTTGAGTAAATTGTGGATTTGTATATGATCTCATCAAATTTGTGTGGAATAAAACTTAACAGCTGGAGCTAGATTTGTCTTCAGGCATTGATAATGGACATCATGATAGTCTTTGACTGTAATTCCGGCTTCGGTTACCATCGTCAGATTTGTTCATTTTACCTTGCGCAGTAGGATCAATAATGGATATTCCACTCATTTGCAAGTTTAAATTTATGTCCAAATATGTGTAGGTACTGAAAAACAACCATATTTTGGAAAAAAAATGCATGGTTTTGATCAGCTATTTTCAAATGAGCTCAAAGTAGCAAAAGTTCCCAGAATATTCGGTCGACGATGTCCATTAAGAGCGCACAAGGTCAGCTTCTTGTGGAAAACGCAAAAATGTCTTAAAGGTGGCAACATTACTGTGAAAGGTTGTTAAACGAACAGTTTGGTCGGATAGTCCATTTCCCATTGGGCACAGGGGAACAGAGTATTGAATAAGATAGTTGGCCTATATCTGAAGGCCTAGACAACATGTTCGAAATATCGATTTCATGGCAAGCACAACATTGGGACCGATCTTATTGTACAGTGCAGTTGCCTTCTGTCCCTTTATAACAATTAACGCTTACAACAGAATTCACAGAATGAGTAGGACAGAGATGGGGTGCAAAAGTGTCAGTATTTGGATGATCAATTTTTCATAAGAGGAATGAGGTGGTTATGTTAACAAACAAAATTGAACGCGCGTACTTATAATAATATAATATAATAATAATATGGGTGGCACTACAGCCCATAGAGGACCAGGGCCTAGCTTCTCAGCAACCACTTGTGTTGTGCGTGCTATTGTTCTCACACGAGTAGAAGGGACCTACAGTTTTATGCCGACTCCGAACGGCCAAGTTTGAGAAGCCTTTTCTAGACAGGAAAATATCTTTGAGCATTGTCAGTGACTCGAAAGAGGTGGGGTCGTGAAAATTATTCTTGTCGCTCGGAGCTGGAATCGAACCTACGACGTCGAGGTTGGGGTCGACGCACATACCCACAACGCCACGGGCCATACGTACTTAATATATGGTAAGTGAAGTGAAAATTCGCATGCAACAGTTAAAAGGCAAGGATAGCCACACTATGTCATTGTATGGTTGGGTTACGAAACTAGTGGTCGGCCTCTTTAAGTGATCGTCCAACGGTATTTAACAAGAGTATAAGTGGCTGATCAGTAGAGTGTGACCGATCGACTGCGTGAACTGCTTCAGTAAAAAGGATCTTCCAATCCTAAGCTCCTGGCAGCTTGTTTTTTGACATTTGACATTCTCGTTTGTTAAGAAATCACATACATCCCAACAGTTTATGATTCTTCACAAAGTAATTGCGGCCTTTTTCCAAAAAAAAAACACTCCTCTTTGTTGTCCCTTTTCAGTCAAGCTTTATTAAAAATGATAGTGTCATATGAGCTTTCAAGCTAAGACTACGTAGGCCTGTAGCGAGATTTGAAAGAAAGATCTTCTTCAGCAACGAACCGCGAACTGCGGCAAAACAAGTTGAACAGAGGCACGGATTTTTTTTTTTAAAACAGCTCAAAGAAGGAAAAGTGCCCAGAAAATTCGGTTGACGAAGTTAATTAACGGTGCACTAGATCAGCATCTTGTGGTATACTCAAACATATTACAAAGGTAGCGACAGTACTGTGAAGGGCTTTTAAACAAAAAGTTGGATCTGATATACTTTCCATGAGCCGTTCCCAACTATGATGAAGTACCCGGCGTTACTGTCGAAGAAGTTGAAAAGGCTGGAAAAAAGACTCCGAACTGTGGTTGAGCTGGGCAAGATACCATTTGAGTTCTGGAAACAGATGGAAGTCATCGGGTTCTGCCTGTGGGAATGGCTTGTGATTTTCATTTCCAAACTTCTGAGAGGCGATCATTGCCTGATCAGTGGAGGGAGAGTTAAAAAGGAAAAGCCGATACGCGAAACTGTGACAATTACATTTCTATCAAGCTGATGTCACATAGCATGAGGATAAATGAGATTACGAGAAATAATATGGTTCTCGGATGACCAGTGCGGGCTTATTGCAGGCAAATCAATCACTGATGCAATCCAAAATATTAGGATAAAAATGGAAAAATATCGTGATTCATTAAATGATTTGCATATGGTCTTGATTGAATTTGAAAAAGCATTTGATAGGAAAGCAAGTGATCTGATTTGAAAAGAGGAGTTCTGGAGACCTACGCACAAATTATTGTGGACATGGAGGAAGCACAAGAGTAAGATATCTTGCTGGCGTCCATGAGGAGTTTCCAATAAAAATCGTAGACACCAAGGAAATGTCTTGAAGGAAAAGTGACGGGCCCAAAGGTGTATCAGTTGTTCTTTGCTGATGATGGGGCTATTATAAATGATTTTTTTTTTTTTGAATTGATGTGTGGGTGGATGTTCTGGAGGGGAATGGATTAGGCAATGTTGAAGTTGATGACGATATCATTCATCGCGTAAGCGTAGGGTTGATGAAAGGGCGGGCAACTAAGCCGTCTTCTGTGACCGAAAGGAAGGCTCTACTCCACATATTTAAGATCACAACCTGTTTTCCCGGGCATAGTCAGTGGAATAAAAGAGTTCAGAATCAAGCCAATTAATTTATTTAGTCACAGAGATTGATAACATTGCAATATCAAGCACTACATTGTACAAACCAATAAGTGAATAAGTTCGCTTGTAACACAAGTTATTCCAAGACAATATGTACATGCATACAGTGGACTCTTCTTAAGTCGAATTGTCATATCCCATGATAAAATGTGTTCGACTTAGAGGAAGTTCGACTTGAAGAGTGATTTCTTTGTAAGGGAAATTGAGGAGAAAGCAAAAATATGGTTAGCAAAATATGCTCGAGTTAGGGAGTATAACGTTAATGTGTGATTTTGTAGCTGTTTGGCTCGAAAAGCCTATTTCAGAAATTCGACTTTTTTTTTAATATGCTCCTTCATATTAAAAAACAAAACTTTCGAATTTGACATCAGGTCTTACTACTGTCAATGTCTTACTGTGTTGTTTGCTCCAAATTTCTGTTGTTTTTGACCAAATTTCTAATTTACATTTTTGACTGTCATCATTTATTTCTGCGAGTTTCCAGCGTAAACAAGTTCATATCGAACGATTAGAGAACGGTTATAAAACAAAACGAAACTAATTATGATAATAAACAGATTATTAATAGTTTTCTTAAGAACGTGCCTACTCTTAGCAGTAGACTTCATTTGCTCACAGAATTATTAGTTAATAAGGAACGAGTTGATGGCTTGTTTTGACCATATTTTTTTAGGTGCTTAGAAGCCCAAAATTAATGCGAATGTGGAAGAATAATGGCATGCCTTCTCACCATGTCAACCTTCGCAATAAATAACAGTCTCAATCGAAAAGTATCAATTAGAACGAATTGCTTCGGTTTGTAGGATGGTCTCTTTAAAATATTTAGGCGGGCCATTGTTAACAAACTCCCTAGCCGGGGCTCAGGAAAAATTAAGCGCGCTCGATCTCAACACCAAAAGAGATGATCGGAAGATCAATATTGCAAAGACAAACCTTATCAGAATCGGTCCAAGAAGCAAGGCACCTCTGCTACTAAACAGGAAGCCAATCGAGGATGACAACAAATTCTGGTACCTCAGCTGCACTTTGTGCAAAGATAGAGTTGCAGAAACTGATTTCTTGTCTCCTATTTTGAGACAACCACCATTATTGTTCACAAGCTTCAGGTCTTCTTCAAAAAATGCTTCTAGCCGGAGATCCAACATCGTAATTGGAACTGCTGATTGGCCAGACCCTGTGTAAACCGGAAACGGATATAGCAAGGATGGCCGTCATTTGGACACCACAAGGAGCGCGCAGTTGCGGTCGACCACGCTAAGGAGCATCGACCGTCCGGCAAATCAAGGCCAGTGGTGACCAGGTTGGTCCAAGAGAGAGTAGTGTGGAGGCCATTCGCAGAATCTCTGACACCGCTATATGTCCCATAGGAGCAATCCTTCAATTTATTCAAGTAAATAAAGTTTTGTATTAATATTCATGTTTGAATATACTTCGAGGCTTAAGTAAATGTATATATCTTAGTGCGTCGTCTTGCTGGTACCAAATATCGACTACGTTCGGCTGAGGACCTTAGCCATAGCCTATCGCCACGAATGATGTCAACAATAGATCAAAAAAACCAAGCACCAAACAAACAACCACTACAAGATAATGTACATAAATTGGCAAATTGGATCTGGAGCGCTGTTGGGAATGCCCAGAAAGATTATCAAGCACAAACTTTGTCGGAATTTGAGTTTTTTTTTCAATCAATCAAGATGCATTGCCGTTCAAAAGGGTTACCATCGCAAGTCTCACTGTCTTGCGATCCTTCACCAGCTGAGTCATCGTCCGATGACTGATCAAAACAAAAACAAGATCATTACCAGTCTGCAGTTTGTATTTTTTCAAAACGAAAACAACATCGTATACTTTCATTGAATCCCCTTGTAAATTACCCTCGGACTTCCGATTTTTGTGAAATAACAACCGCCAAGGATACACTGCTCAACACAGCATGCGAGACATGCGTTCCGTTTTGCATTTGTTCGGCATTGTCTCTCGCCATGCAGCAATTATTGCAGCAACACTGCCCTGTTTGTCGATCGTAAACACACTCATTGAGACGATCCAAACAGGTCATCGTTGGAAGAGAGAAAGAACAAAAAAAAAAACGAACCGATACCAAGCGTGTCCTTTAAGGGACCACTCAAAGTTCGTCAGGGAAACCAGCTCTTGTTTTGTAAACAGAACCCATGTCGATCATCATAGGTGATGTGTCATCCGATGAGCACATTAATTCGCTGCCATAACAGCACCGGCACGTGACCCCGGTCGGGGTGCTCGCTCCGAGTACCTGCCGCCATCCCTGTGCAAACAGGTACATGTTGCATAAAATCCTTTAAGCAAACAAACAGCGCATGAGTGCGCGTTCGCTTTCTTTACTTTCACTCTCGCAGCACGCTCAAGTGCAAAATAAAGATGACTAATCCCCGACCGAAACCGCACCGAAGACCCAGCTCGCTGAGCACATGGACGCGGGAGGATTCCCTGCGATGCGATTTGAACTAGAATCCAATCCACGCATCGCACTGACGTGGTTTATCTGAAGTTCGCGACCTCTGGACTGCACTGCAATGCATCGCACAGTACAGATCTTTGATGCAGATGCCCAGGCCCCACTCGGAATCAGATCAGTGTGCGTCCCCATTAAGTCGTCAGTCGTCAGTTTGGACCCAACTGTCAGAGTACGGATCGTCCGGCTAATTAGTTTCGGCCCGCTGTGTGCAATGGTCCAGTGCAAATTTCCCGCTTGGGAATTCATCTGAAACGTGGTCCCGATGATGATTTTACGATTCGATCGCTCATCATCGGCGGTGATCGTAAAGTTCCGTTCCACTCGTCAGAGGGGCGTATCGAACATTCTTCTGTCACAATTCCCGCCGCGCCGTAGAGCAACACATGGACGATACGGTACGGTACGGGACGGACGTTTCCATCGCGTTTCCACCACGCATCTGGTTATTTTGATGAATCGAGCGTTGGGGGGCGTTTACTACGAGAACCCTTTCATCTCCTCTCCCGATCGTAGGTAGACAGTGTTTGGTAAACTGATCAGCAGGAGCTGTCATGCTTCGCTGTGACTGTGGTCAGCCACAGATTTTCACGAGAGGATTTTCCACAGTCCTCTCCTGGATGTGGTCAGACGTGATAATGCGTCGATTTTGCATGCGGATTTCGGTGCACACCCTGCGCGTCGTTGTTTCGTGGTATCTGCGGTGGCGCTCATGCTGTGCAAGGGCGGACTGGCGATTATTTGGTGAAGGGACGCGAAAGAGGCTGGCGCTTATGATTGCGTTGGAAACTCTCATTCTTCACCGCACAGACGACTGGTCGATGGAAGGGTTAAAGGAAAGGGCTTATCAGTAATTTTCTGCGTTCCCGAGGGCGTTCGGTAAGTATCCACATTTGTGAATGTGGGATGTGACTGGATAGGAAAGGCTGAAGGATTCCGCTGGCGTTATCGCTGCCATTCAGAAACTTATCGCACATCACAGTTTGCCATGTGAAGGATATGCATTGTGTGAGTGGCGTTGACGACAAGCCCCGCGCACTTCAGCTTTTATCTTAAACGCTGCTGTTCATGTGGGGTGCATGATGTGTCAGCATGTGGACGTTGATGTGATATGCTCCAGACGTTGTCGCCGAATGCAGAAATAAAGTTGACGACGAAGGAGGTTCTCTGATAAGGCAAGTCTATCTGAAAGGAGACAGATTCTCTGCGTTACTTGAATTGGCTTGGCTTCAGTAGGAAAATACACTCTGAATAAGATGACTTCCGGCAGATGTCAATCCGATTGCGATTGTTGTCACTCGGGAGGCTTCGAAGCGGGTTGAAATCTTTGTGTCAACTATAGACATCGGTACAAGAAGCATGGAAGTGCGGAGCATCAAACGTTGATGCGGTTTATTCATCATGCTCACTTATCCAGAGGGCGCCGCGGGGAGGCTGTATGTCAACTTGACCTGTGCATTTACAGGGATCGTTGCTGGCATCTCGCCAAGTTGAGAGCAATCAACAACTTTGCCCTGGATGCACAGACCCATGCCCTCCAAGGCAACTACCACATGCCGATAGTCAATTCGCGGACGTAGGCCAGGTTATTTGGGTTCCAGCAAGCACACTTAGTCGACTGTTGGTCCATTGTGATACCCATAGTCAGATTACTACCACCGATCGACAACTGATGATAGTGTCGTTAACTTGATCACCAAATGGTGATTGGCCCAGATTTGAAAATCATATAAAACCATATTAATTTCGCTTCGAATCAAGGAACCCTATAACAAAAAAAGGCACTTAACCAACTATGCCATTCAAGGGTTATTGACGGACGTCAGTTAGTGAAATATGGCCAAGGCTTGTTTAAGACTTTTCTTTCGATTGTAATGCTATAAAGACTATAGCCTGCTGATGAGTTATGTAGTTGGTAAGTGTCCGAATCTTACGCCATTAAACGCTTTGGATTAGAAAACGAGAGGTTAAGAGAAACTGAATTTTTGCAAACAACCGTACCAGGTTACACGGTATAGCTTCGAACGCAGAGGAACTTTACTCGAACAAGCTGATGAGGCATGTAGTTGGTACCGTTAAAAAAAATCAGATAAAAAGTTGTCGCAGAGAGTTTAGTACTCTAACTTCTGAATTTGCAGGGTTAGCAAATAAACGGGTTCACAAATTTAGTTATTAAAATATCTTGCTATGTGATCTTCCATACGAGAGTGTCTCGTATTTTCGAAGTATCGGGAGTACATTTCAGCAGTCACTGGTCTTGTTTCAATTGTGCACATTGTGTCCTAGCTAGGAAGGGATCTATGGGTTCATGACTCTTGGCATTCACGTCAATGTCATCCGTGAGTGTTGGAAAATACATGTATACACGTGCGTAGTGCAGATCACGGGAGGTTTGTACGGTCACCAATACCCTTTTTTAAAAATCCAACCCAGCTAGTCATGACTGCCTTCAATACGAACGAAAAATTTATCGACAATCCAGCTGTACTGAGGACAATTTTAGCCGAGGTAAAACCTCTCTGAACTTAATATCAATTTTACGCGTGACATTTTTCTTGGCTGGTTTTTATCTATCTTCTTCTGCATTGTTTGGCACTACAGTCTAGGCTGAACCTGGGCCTAAATCACGAAGCCTCTCCAGGCGGCACGATTCTTAGCTAGCTGACTGGCCGTGGCCTTCCTCTATTGCGTTCATGCCTACATGCGCTCTACATGGCCTAGCCTTCTTAGGCGTTGAATGCGTGGACGCCTGGCTAGACGCATGTCGCTGTACAGCCCGTACAGTTCGAGATTGAATTTTCTTCTCCAGAAACTTTAAAAGCAAATCGGACCAAAGATCGCACGAACAAATTTTCTCTCAAAAAGACTAACAGCTTCTTCATTCCCTTTCAATAGCGTTCATGTTTCCGCAGCATAGAGCAGGACAAGGATGGTCAAAGTGTTATATAAAATCAGCTTGGTGATTGGAAACATGGCTCTATTACTCGATGGCGGGTGTTATCTTTACCTTATCTTAGTATAAAATTGAATCATGTGCCAAGATCTTGGATTAAAATCAACCCTCAATGGAGACCACCCATAGGTGAGAGTTGGAACAAATAATGAGTTGACTAACACCGCTTACGGAGCTTTAATACCCACCTCACTTTTCCTGATTACAGATCTTTCAAGCTGTTTCAAAATTACCCAGATTGATCTATCCCACGATGAAACTCAGCATAACTCTGCCTTCAAAAAATGACCATCAGTCTCATACTCCATCAATCTGAAAACACTCCAGAATTTACCCAGAAGCACTGGGTGATATTTCTTTTCTGAATTTATAACATTGATCCGATTGGCCATCTCGAGTAGCGTTGTTAGAGTGAAAATCTGGTCGGTTGTACGTCTGCCGGTACGAAAGCCACACTGGTCATCACCCTAATGGAACTCGATCATAGCCTTAGCATAGACTTTCCCGCGAGATTCAAAATCAATATGCCACTTCCGGTGTCGGGATTTGACTTTTTTTGAATGCCAGGTTGATCTTGAAGAAAATGGCTGGTAGATTTGTAAAAAGTGTGGTTAATAGGGGTTACCCTGTATGTTCGCTTTCGGGTAACTTCTCGTCGAACTCCTTTCAGGATTACTCTATAGCTCATCATCGGCTGCAGTTGGATAAGTTTTTTGCGCCTCAGTGAACCGGTCACGAGGAGCAGAGTTATTTAAGAAAAAACAGCCTCGGTAAGTCGCTTTTCTCTGATCGTGTCTTGAACCGTGGGTATATTAAAGCACGCACTTCTTTCTCTGCAACACCTCATCTCAGGAGCAGCCATACCAAGTGTGTTGAAGGCGACTGGCGGTCGCTCATGAGGACTATTGAAATATCAATATTAAATTGTCATTTGACTACCCCACCGCCGAAGTGTGTGATATCAATGAATCTGGCAGCAAGACAGCGATCCAGTTTCGAGATGCATTCTGGACTCCACTAAGCTGCTGTCTAACTCTTGACGTGATAGCCCAGTATTGAAGCATCAAGCTCATGTGTGTGCTGGGACTATGGGAAAATTGATTAACAAACAGTTTTTTCCATGTGGAAGAACATGCAGACCTACAGTCAAGCGGATAAGAAATTTTTGCGACGGATATCAAGTTCAAGCTAGTCTTATACTTCCGCGAAGAGCTTAAGGTTCTCAGCACGAGGCATTAGAATACTCTTTCTGTATTAATTTGCAGAAAAAGTATGGACACGCACCTTACATCAACATCAATCTCAAATAAACCTTAGAGTGAAGCAATGCAAACGATAATACAGAGCTACATATGTAAATTTTCTCTAGATAAAAAAAAAATCTTTTGCAACTCGACACAATGGCTGACTGTTCTCCAATCGGTAGCCATTGAGAAACCTCTAACGTCATCTCGTAACGTGTTGTACCTTAGCGATGTGCATGCATTTTGCGCTAGAGAAGCATTTCTACAAACACTTCAATTGATCGATTAAAAATAAACGAAGGAGACGCCATTGAAAAGCCCCAGCGACAGGAGCCACTAAACAAAGGCGACCGTTACGAGATCTCGAACGTATTTAAACTCAACAAATACACAGATTGTTTGGAGACAATTTAAAATGATGATCATCATTAAATTCTTCGATCACAGAAAAACAAGTGTCGTCACGTAGCCACTCAGGGGTCAGTCCTGTCGTGCTGCGAGCTGATAAGAGAAAACGCTTTCGAAACGAAAAACGACTAGGGTTCAAGCGGGTTAATACCGAAATAAATTTAATTCAAATTATTGAATTGGTTTTTTTCCTTCTGCTTGTGGTTGTTATTCATTTTTCGGTGCCTTCTGTATCCCCCAGGCGATGAACGTGGAGAAAGCAAGTTGAGACGCGTGTTCGTTTTATAGGAGAAATGAGCGATGGTCAGGCTTAAGTACGCTTGATGGGTGATGGTGTTCTCGATCGAGGGAATTTGCTGGAGGGGAACGAGTTCAAGTTAAACATACGCACGAAATGGGTTCAGAAAGGTAGTATATGGGGTGACCAAGCTAAAGGAAAGCGAATTGAAAACAGCGAGTCAACCAGGAGGAAGATGGGTGCTGAAATCTAGCATGACTCTGCATTTGTAGTAGAGTAATTTTTGTTGTAGCTAACGTGAGATCACGAATATCGAGAGAACAATGACTTCGACACCAGTTTTGACGTTGCAAATCAACTTTAAGGACGCAGTACTAGGATCGGGTATCCCAAAAACTCTCTTAGTTCGACGTCACCGGCACAGACAATTGAAAGAGATTGGAGACGATGTCAAGAAGTCACCAATGAGTCTACCGCTGATATGCTGGGTTCTATAACACCATTAAAGAATGCAGGGTGGCACATAAGCATGCTGCAAACCTACATATAAACAACGTTGCAGTGAACCACGATTGCTCTTCGCGAGTTCTACGAACAGACTTAAAGTTAAGAGAAGAGCATTCTTAGGAGTAACAGAAGACGAGATAGAGTAATGTCAGAAAGTTTTACAAGTGGGTAAATGTGCATGAGCGTACAAAGTTTTGTAACCAGGAGTAGAGTCACAGTCAACTTGGTAAACGGTAATGAGGATCCAAATACTACTGTCAGGCAGAAAACTTAACTCCTTTAAATCTGAACGATAATAGACGAGAATTCCGTCAACGCAACTAGAAAATTTGAAAATTATATTGAGAATTATATAAAGTTTCCTGCAGTTGTTAAGCTGGAGATGATTTGGTTGCACCAAATTTCCTGTACATATGATGGGAAAGGAAATAATGTTCGGCGATGGGAATTTCGGTGTTGTTAACAAATCCACGAGAAAAGAACCAGCTTAGCATACAATATGTTCTCTTACGTTTTGTGTCCTGATCAAAAAGCTGTTCAAGAACACTCTAATACGTCCTTATCATTGTAGCTTCAGGCAAGGGAATTCCGCAATAAGCCAATCACACTTCGATGTCGAATCGTGCAAATGCATTACAGTTGCCAAGTGTCCCATTATACCCATACGATTTTTGAGTTTTTCGTTGTTTTTTAATTTTTAATTTTTATTTGAATTTTGTTTTTTAAGAAGCTCACCCCATGAATATTCAAAATAATATTTCTTTTATAACGATTGTAAATTTTTAGTAATTAATAAATATATTTGATAATAAATATATTTAGTTGAAATTCGAGAGTCAATCTGAATTCAGAAATCTTAAAGCATATTGTTTAGAGATGGAGGTCAGTGCTACTCTCGCGTGGTAAGCTGAATTCTTCCTTAGTTCGACTTCGATAAACCCTTTCGACATCATTTCCAACAAAGGAGTAGCGAAATACCGATCAAAAACTCAAGCATGTCGGTATACACAGATTGTATGCGAACAGGCGCCGACATATACTCCGAATAGTTTACCAGGATTCCTGATTACGGCATATATGGTGTTTTTCAAGGTCCTGGCCGCCAAAGAAGAGGCCAAAATAATATCGAAGTTAGAGAGACCAGCGGTTGCTTTCACCATTCCTACAGTCAAGCGATCATGAAAGCAATTCTTGCGAGGAGATCAAGTTCAAGCTGGTCACATGCTGTCGCGAAGAGCTTAAGGTTCTCAGCACGAAGCATTCGAATACTCTCTGCTCCGAAACACAGGGAGATAATCGGCAACCAACACTCCTCACTAACTCTGTCACTGTACAACCCTTTGCAGATTGAGGAATAGAGAGAACTAGCTAATGAACTAGCAGAGGTTAGATTAAGTTAGGAAATTAGGCTGCCAGCGAAAACTAGATAAAAGCAGACGACTGGGCACGAGGAAGTGGAAAAGATAAACACACCCGCTGTGGTTATCACAATGGGTCTACAATGACCTAAGTGTGACCGGCCTACGGATGGTCAGCCCACAAACCTTACCTAATGGTTAGGTAGAGCTCAGGTATGGGGTTATATATCACAACATTCCGTTGAAAAGTTCGTTTCATACTTCTGAAAGAGGATGTTCCGTATTGGTAAAAAAGTAAAAAGTATTGCGATGGAGAAATCAACAATCAATGATAGATCACTAACGACACATGACCTTTCTATCCATGAGAAAGTATAATTATAAAGGTTGTTTTAAGCCATATTAAGGTCGAAAAGAATCAGAAATGCTGCAGCAAACTTTTTTTTTAATTCTATGTACCCATTGGACGCCAGGTGTCAGGAGATTTGTTGCTATTCTGCAGACAAAATCAGTAGGATCTCTGAGAGAGGTGAGATGGTTTATTTGAACAATTTGAACAAATCTACCAATATTGCAAGCTTTTATTTGTCCCATTTACTTACAATATGGAGAATTTTGAAGGAACTTCATGTAAATAGGTGTTTCCAGATGATATTTTAAAAGTAGTTGAAGCGTTGAAAAATTTGAACTGAGATGTCACGTTATATATAACCACACCGTGGCAGTTCTTCGATACAGAAAACAAGTTTTAGAAGGCGAATTTTCATAATATTGCAATATATTTCATATTAGATGGTAAATTAATTCAGCTTAATTCTCTTGTCCACCGGTTGGACGGCATTAGGCCAAAGCAATTGAACTTAACTTAATTAATCTTTGCTGATTCTTCGTCTTATGGAGCTACAGTCCGGGGTGAACAGGGGCCTCATCCAACAAGCCTCTCCTTAGCACGCATGCAAAGTTGCTTGAAGTTCTTCTCATCTTGCGTTCGCCATCGGCCTTGTAGTCGTCCTCTATTGCGTTGTCCCACTGGTTCGGAGCCGAAGACTCTTCGGGCTGCAACAGTGTTGTCCATGCGCTCTGCATAGCCGAATCCGTGGACGTCTTACTAGACTCATGTCGCTGTACAGCCCGTACAGTTCGTGGTTGAATCTTCTTCTCCAGAAACCTTCAACGCAAAATGGACCAAAGATTGAACGACCTTCTCAAGTACTATTTTGAGAAAATCATATGACATCGTCGCCTTGCCAAAAACCTTTTTTTGGTCTCGGTGAGATCGTTACCGACCTTGATGGAGCAGCGACAGTTCTCCATCGTCTTTCTGCACAACCTGACGAGCTTCGCGACGTTGAGGAAGCTTATCCCTCGATAGTTTGCGCAGTTGGATGGGTCTCCTTTTTGTGGATCGGGCAACGATATTAAGATTCAACTCGTCGGGCATGCTTTTCTCCGACCATATCTTGCAGACGAGATGGTGCATCCACCCTACCAGCTCTTGATAAGCTGCCTTAAAGATTTCAGCGGCACCAGCAGCTTCATCCATTGCGTTGAGTGGAATATTCTGCCTGACAGTGGTATTGGTGTCCTCTTCGCCGTTAAACAGTTTGCAGAAGTGATCCTTCCAGATTCTCAGTATCGACTGCGACACTACTACGAGTTATCCCTCTTCGTTCCGACAGTCTTCTGTCTGATGTTTATACCCTTTGGATAGTTGATTTACGCGTTGGTAAAACTTTCGTACATCACTTCTGCCGTAACACCTCTCCATTTCCTCGATCCCGCGCTTTACATGCTTTTTCCTGTTCTGTTTGAGAAGTCGGTGCTCTTTCCATCTTTTAAGTTCGTAGAGATCACGAACCGCTATGGTCCTTCTATCCAGCGTTGCCTTATACGCTGCTTGCTTCAATGAATGCGCCTGCGGGCACTCGTTGTCAAGCCAATTGTTTTTTTCTGAGTGGCCTTTTAAAACCCAACACATCAGATGCAGCTTCTCTGATGGCGTTTCTATTGTTCGTCGATTGTTTTGTTGGACTCTCGGAGAGCTTCAGGGAGATTCGATCTTTGTTAATTATTAATTTGAAATAGAATTCATTTAAACTAACTAAGACCTTGACTGTAGCGACTAGTAGTCATGTGGCTTGTTCAAAAATATTGTTGATAAGTTAGTGAAAAATTCATTAAACCGACTGAGCCACAGAGGTATGCCACGAAACTTCATAACGCAGTCTTCAAAGCACACCACAAATTGGCTTCAAGAGCCCTAATCTATAGGAAATCCTCTCCTTTCTCTACTTGTAATCTGAACACTGATCAATACCCGATTAATGCATAATAACAAAAATTATCTGACCTTGAACTACAAAAATGGTTATCCAAGAAGTAAATGGATGGCGTAAAGAGTGGGTGCATCGAAGTCTACACTGGGCGTAAATTCCTATTGGAAGAACAGCCAGAACAGAGAATAGATCAAAGTTCACAAATCCGTCCAACTCTAGCGCTTATTCCCGGGATACATTGTCCTCCCTCTGTCGCAAGATCCAAAGTAAATACCGACCCAATGTCAGTCTAATACAGTGCAGCAGTGCAATGGGGCATCTCATATCTATGTGCACTCCGCAGAATAACCACAACACACCTACTTAATTTAAATTAAAACCGTCAACGAGGCAAATCAACTTGTGGTCACATCTCACAAATTCGACCGTCTTTAGAGACCCTCCCTACGTGCCCCAACAACCAGTCTCCCCACGCTTTAGTCAATTTGTGAGTATCCTCTTACCACCTATGGCCCATTAGTTAATTTAATACATCCACTCGAGTCGCATAAGCCTTTCCTCGTCGAAAAATTCCAATTAGTTCTACGCATGCTCTGGTCGCAAGAAAACGCATAATTTCTCACTTCATCCCTACACGCTGGCATTCCAAAACGCAACCAGCACTGCACACTTGTAACAAATTTTTGAAATCGACCAGAAAATTATCTCATAAATCATATCCCCCCGCTCGCAATGCGTTGCACAGGGCGATCCTTGCCCAACACTGGCGTGTCCTTTAACGACGTTCCCAAAGTGGTCATCAAGGTCGTAAACTACCATGAGGCATTGAATTACCCCAGACGACCGACATGGAGTCGCATCCCCTTGTGAATGGTCGACCGCGTCGAGTGGGTTTGAAGAATATGCGTTTTGGAAAAACTAATAATCCCGGCATCGGTTTGCCCGCTCGTCGCCGTGCAGTCGATGGATCGAGTTCGGAAAATCCGTTGATGGAAAGTAATTAAATCGAATTGGAACGATACCTTAGCACTGGTGCGGAGGGCTGTGGCTGGCGACATATTTGGATCACATATCATGCCATTATGGAATGTATGGACGGGGAAAGTCGTAAAATCGCGGACTTTTTACGACTTTATGATTTTCAGAGTCATAGTCGGCGTCGGCGGACGTGTTTTGGGCTGCACGTGAGGAGCTGGCCACTAGACTGGTGGACGATGTTATTAAAATCCCATATCTGTGGAAAACAAATCGTTAACATTGTCAAAAGAAATATTAAATGGAACATTAAAAAATTGTTTGACAAATTTTAACGACGCACCAATGTTGCGTTACCAGTGGTCGCAATGGATTCCGTAGAAGGATGGTGTAGTATTGGCTTGTTCTGCGGATAGGGTTAGAGTGCACTTGACTTTCTGCGATAATGAAAACTGGGCCTGGACTAGAAAGTGAAGTAGGAACAGTAGCTTCATTGTCAGAAGGTTATCCGGGATCTAGAGTGGTTGAGGTCTTTTTTAAAGGAGAGAAGCAAAGCTAAAACGGGGTATGTTCCGGGTAATGTCATGGCAGTCGGGCTGACACTTCTTCATCATTTCGGAGATTTCCTTGAAAGCAATTGATACGTTATCCCCGTCATATGCCGCACCACTCAAGTGCGTGTTCCGCAAACAAGATAAAATGGAAAAGGAGTTGATTCCGATTAATATTGCGATTCGAGGATTAAGTCCCGGTGCACATGCAATGACATCGACTGTAGATGCCCAAAAAAATCATTGGAAATTTTGAAATTAAAAGGATCACGAGCAGTGTTATAAAAGGTTAAATTATTTATGAGTCACATAAGCTTAAAAATTAGTAATTTTGAAAAAAATCAGTCCCGCTTATTGATAACACAATGCGTCCTTATGTGAACAAATAAAACAGGTTTCTTTTGAGGTTTTGATACTACACTGGAGCACTCACTCAAGACCGGTCGATTGTACTACCAGACAGAAACCTAGAATTCCTGTAGCAGGTGCTTCTGTCATGAAGTGCCTAAGGAATCAGCTCTCACTCCATTGCCATCGCCAGCGCCGAGGATCTGCCACCTTATCCTGATCCGACAGTGACACAAGAAGTGCTCAGCCGTGTCACATACGTCGCAGAGGATATCTTCACTTAAGCCAAACACATTTAAGTGTGTGGATAAATTGTAGTAGCGCGTAATAACGCCGGTAAGTCGTCTGCTGTCTGTTAAGAGACAACAAGAATATCGCGGATTTCTTACAGGCGCTTGGTATGTCTACATACTGGAGAGTCATGCCATTTTCGATAGTGCTCTCGGGTTTCTCTGATCCTTGTGTAGAAAGTTCACCGGCGATCTCATTTCCTGAGATCCCTTGGTGTTCTGGGTCCCTGATCAGTTTCAATAAATTAAGACTGCCAATCAAATTCAGAGAGAATGTACATTCCTGAACTATCTTGGAAGTGGTTCAAACGTTGAGTAAGGACTAGCTCTCACTAGCTAGCTCACACTACAGACACAAATACATCGACCCTTCCACCTGTTCCTCACAATATAGTTTGTTGCCATTAGGATCGTATAGGTGTCCGCTTGTTGTCGCCTTCCACGAAAGCACTAGCGCCGGACTCTCATTGGCCTTGGAGCCTTGAAGATACGACTACATTCCTTTCCTGGCTCAAAGTCTGACCAGAGTCATTGCTGGGTATAGTACTAGTATGTGCTCAGGCATTTTAAATGAAAGCGTTCAGGAAAATAAAGCCTAGTTCACAGCTTACATAGTTATGAAAATGGTGAAATGATGGAAATGGAAATGTGAAAAAAAATACGTTGTTTGTTTAGGTAAAAATGAGACAAACCTAAAAGTTATAAGTGGCCGAGTCAGGCTAAAAAAATGAGCCCTTTTGACTCCATAGAGTCTCTGTGGTAACACTGATCATGGGTAGCAATTACATTCCGATCGTAAGAGCGATTTTTGCAAGAATTTAGCAGACAACGTTACGCATTTCCAGCCTGATGAGTTTGAAAGGCAAAAACATTCAAGATAAATGAACAACCACTGCTCATCCAGCTCCAAACGGCAAGTAAATCTTGTTGTCGGGTTTGAGTTCAGATCCAGCAGACTTACTTCTTCTTCCTCTTTGTGTGGCGCCTTGTGTGCCTCTCCAACTAGCGCGATCTCTGGCTAGCTGTCTCCAGTTTCGAACGGGAAGTTGGTTGGTTGGGTGCCCCACCTTAAACGCGACCTGTTGCGTTTCCCGACAGGTTCGGATTCGAAGATTCCGGGGACTTACAGTGGCGAAAAAACTATATGCATCATATTTTATTCTTTTGTTTCTGCCGGCCCTTGTTGACTTATCCCATGGATAAAACAATTTTCCACCAGGGCGGTGACCAATAATACACAGCCAATATTTCAAGAGTTGGCTGGAAACTCAAAGGTTTCAGACTGCAATGGCCAGCACAAAGCACCGACTTTAATCCGATTGAAAACTTGTGGAAAAGAAGATGGTAGAGTATGAAAGTACGTAGCTGAGACTTCATGGTCAATAGTCTAAAATTCCCTACGAAATTGTTCAGAATTTGATGGAAAGTATGGCAATACGAATGAATAGTGTTATACGCTACAAAGACTTACGATTTCTTTCATTTAAATTTCTAAATATTGGTAATTAAATAAGCAACTAGTTCGTACTCCACTAGATCTATGAAAACCTTAGAAGACTTACGTAAAATCACAGTAGTTGAGCTTACAGTCCAAAAAAAAAAAAACAAAGAAATGAATAAAAAGGTTATTTCTTTCTTATAATGGCGCTATAGTCCGGGATGAACCTGGGCTTCAAGCCAAGAATCTCCCGCTGGCACGATCCTTAGCCAGCTGCGTACAATTTCGCACACCAACACCTCAACTAGGTCTTTCTCCACTTTTGTGCGCCATCGGATTCGTGAGCATCCTCTATTGCGTTGTCCCACTGGTTCGGGCTGGAATAGTCTTCTGGTTGGAGCAGTGTTGTCCATGCGCTCTACATTGCCTGGACATCATAGGCGTTGAATCCGTAGCCGCCTGGCTAGACTTATGTCGCTGGGCAGCCCGTGCAGAACGAACCGTAAGATTGAACGCAGAACTTTTCTCTCGAAACACACTCAACCTAAGAAGTTTGGTAGAAATGTACAAACTAGACATGGCGTTGTATAGCTCTGTTCTATGCATTTGCGGCCTAAAAATCGACGAATTGGTGGTGCAGTTTTCGTAGGTACATGCGTCTGCATTTCTTGGTTTTTTTTTTCGAGGATCTGCCGAAAAAAGGTTCACGTTCAGAAAATTTCTCAAATTGTTTCGGCATGGGAAGGTAAGGGAACCAGCGATCTTTCTGATCATTCAGCAACCTCCAACGTAGGAAATATGTAGAAGGAAAAAGACACAAAAAACAGTGGAATTGCTAAGAGTACCTTGTATTATAGTTAAGCCCTTTCTAAGATTATGGAAAAGTACAAAATATTTTACTATTTATGAAATATTACATAAGTTTGGTTTAGAGAAGCAGACACTGCACAAAAGCTGCAGAAAAGCAAAGCAATTTCTTGATCCGATAGAAGTACTCCTTTCCATCATATTCCACTTCTGAATTATTAAAGGTTATCGGTCAACTTACCCGTCCAGGAACCGAGACGAGGCTTTCTTGCAGAAAAGACTTGCCGGTGCTCTAAATGATAAATCTTCTACACTTTTGTCAATGAATAAAATATGACTACCCCAAGCGAGGAAACCTGTAACGCCGCACAGTGGTCTGGTTTGCATGGGAGAGCGGAATAAAGTCTGTCAAATCCGAACTATGAATCGGATCCTAAAAAAATTTGGCACACATATTTAGATTAGTATTATATGTACTTAGTTTAGTTTATTTGAATAAAAAATCATGAATAGAATAAAAGTTATCGACATTTTTGTAAAATTTTAGGGGTTTTGAACTGAAGGTTTTGTGATGTTGCTGGATAGTTTATCTCTTCGTATACCTGATATGGTCGGTCACAGCATTCTTCAAAACACTTTTGGGGTTAGTTGATTGGAGGCAAAACATTTCAAGTATATTCGACTTTAAAAAATCGTTTTAGCCAATCCTTGTATTTATTTTCAGAATTACTTTTGCTACTTTAACTGAGGTCCATCGTTTCTATTTGTTGAGAGTGAAAGTATTGGTAATACTGCAGCCAGAAGCTGCTAAGAACATGAATTTTGCGGTTTATGATTGCATTAGTGACAACATAGTGCCGAACTTAAAAGGCTCTTATGGCTTAATTTTTAAGTAGACAGATATACCTTTTACACTGTGAATAGAACACGATTCCACCTTTCAGAAAAACTAAACTTCCCTTTGAAGCATATTGAGCCGTTTGTATAGAGTCCAACGAACATAAAAACACACACTTTGCAAAGATGGGTTTGAATACGATCCTTGCATAAGAAATTGAATATCTCAGAGCTAACTCTACGGATTTATGCAATTTTTTTAAGGAAATGCTTAAACACATTTTTAGCCAAGAAATTGTGAGTTTTGTAACATGGCCAAAGTTAAAACCGTGTTTTTTTTATCAGATACAGACATTTGGGGAATAATTTCAGTTCCGACGAGAGAAATGGTAGAAACAAGCGTTACAAAATTGTCTGCACTCGGTCTTTGACCGTACCTGTCAAGGTACCCAAAAATGGACAGGACGTAAATGAAGAAGTGCCTGTGCGACAAGGTAATATTACGACTCGATCGACAGAAATTGATCTTTTCAAAAAAATAGTTTGGCTGTTTCTTGTGAATAATTTTGAAGAATAATATGCACGATCGGTAGATTAATAATGTTTCTAGCATCCTAGGAGAATACGACGTTGTTCCGAGACATGTTCATACCAGCGTAGGTTAAAAGCATACTTTGTAGTGGCATTGATTGCTTTTGTCAACTTTTGGGAAGAAGAGTATTCACAGTCAACGAACAATTCGGATCCAACGTCAATGGATCAATGTCAATGGCATTATGAGTGCTCTGGCAAGTTTAAGTTTCACATTGAGAGGGAGAATATATTTGTTGATTGAAAGGCCTCTTAGGGACGTATATATATTGGAAACTAAGCTATCGATGTGTTCAGTCCATGTCAATTCACTATTGCACACTATTCAAAGGATTTTTTTACACTTTTAACATATTCTATTATCGTGGAGTTGAGTTCTATTGACGGGAAATTGGCAGAGCATTAGACAGTTGTAGGTAGCCCAATTTTCTATAGAGCCCAGATCCTCATTTATTTTTGCAACTGAGTCTTCAACCTACGCGTAGCGAATTTCCAAACTCATAACGTACACACGAAAACTTTTTTTCACAGTACCTATATTTGAAGCTACTTATTTTGATTTTGAATTAGACATGGAACTCAAAAAGCTACATATAACCTTCTCCAAGGACCTTTTTCCGCTTTCAGCCCACTGTCCACCGCTGAAGAAGAGGGAGTCGATATTCATACACCTCTCATCAGGAAAAGCGTGCATCATTGAAAGGAACATGTATAAGGTCCAAACAAAATAAAGGTGGAAGCAAAATGATCTAGAGGAACTGTCAAGCTGGCAGCTTTGACTATGGCTTCTTTGAGACGATCAGGTCAGTTAGTTGAGTTACGCCTAGTTTCTAAGAGTTTTGCCGTACGGGAGCAGGTCATTGTATATGATTGTATATATTTGGGGCTTACATTTCATCAGCAAAGAGAAATGGGTAGATTTTATTGCGATTCAGCAGCAATTCACAAATGAACATTTGTTTGATAATATTGATCATCCAAATCATTTCAAAATGATTCAGAGTATTTTTTTGTCTTCTGTTACATTTTGCTGTGTGATATCCCTCAGAGAGTTACCCGTACTTCTCTCTCTCTTACGTAGCCTGGAATAAAATAATAAAATAACTCGCAACCAACAAGCTTTACTCCACTTGTGGGAACTTCATTAAGCTCGGTCGGCTTTGCTGCGTTGTTTCACAAGCACTGGCTAGGCCAATGTCACTGCAGACCCTGTAAACTATCGTACATAGATGATTGCTCCCCTCAGAAACCAAACTTGGAACGCCGTAGTAGTTATGTAGGGAACAAGAAACACCACAAGATCGTTGTTCGTGGGCCACATGACTACTCGTGTTTTATGTTATGTTTGACGTTCAATCACAATCATCACGATGAATCACACAGAATCCCCCAATTCCACTCAACGTATGGTTGGAATGTCACAACTAGATAAGACTTTATGTTGGTAGTTTGAATGCATATTCAAAACTTCACGAACAGAGGAAAAAAAAAGTTATTGCTGATTTTTTATACTTAAAGCGTGCATTTTGACCATTTTAAGTGGCCATGCGAAGAGTTAAATTTTTAGTCACTTTTCCAGCACATTGGCTTGTACCTCACTGTTAACACTTGTAATTCGCCTGCAAAACACACCGGCTAGTCGTCATAGATGAGTGATTTGGCTTAACGCGCATGCTGTGTCTCAAGTAGCGTTTTGCTGAAACCACATGGTGTACAAGTTAAGCTGATGTATTCAGGAAAAAAGGTTTGAACTCAGTGAGAGATTGTGGAAACGTAGTCCTTACAAGTATGGGCATGTCTTTAGCTGGAATCAGTGCAAATTTTTCTCCGCATTTTTTATTTAAAGTATGTCAAGTAGTACATCGCGAAACTAAATGGTGTATCTAGAATGGAATATCAACGTTCTTTTTGGATACGCTTCAATTGCACTTCAAATGAGTGACCAGGTAATGCCTATGGGCGAAGAAAAGATGTCACGACTATATAGCTCTTTCACAAATCATAAAATCAGAAGGAATGTTGTATACACTTTGGAACAAACTGGCAACCCATTGTTCAACTACCCTATCAACATCAGCCACCGAAAACACTGTTTCACTTAAGGTGAATTTTGATGATTTGCTGAAGAAAGCCGGCATTCTATTGTATGATTTTGAAAGCTGGATTGGCGCATCATTATGGGTATACTTTGAAGGTATACTCATACTTAAAGGTATACTATACATTGTTAAGAGAAAACTGCGACAGTTTTGTTCATCATATCAATTCAATCAGGAATGAGCGCCTAGCTGAAGGCAGACAAGCAGATTCCCAGCTGTTCTAAGACCGAGTCTGCTGTGATCAATTCACGAATTTTTAGGCAAATTTGCACGAATGAGCCGCCATTTCCGTGGGGTACTTGATTTCTCCAAACAAGTGTGCTGCAAAATATTCACGTGGCAATGAGACGATGGTTTGTTGGAAATGCTGAGTATACAGCACCGTTGAAGCGTTAGCCGCAAAAAAAAAACAGCCCATTGTACGGTGCGGCGTTTTCAAAAATTCAACATCGCTCGGAAATCTAGTCTAGAAGCGCTCTATGTTGTCGGCTTGAGCTTTAGAAATGTTGGGAGAAGATGATACGCAATATCAACGCGATAAAGATAACTCACCGATGGAACACTCTTTTTGGAGTTCCCTCGAAATGCTACATCTAGCCGAATCATCAAATAAAATGTTGTTCAACGAAGCGTATGCCTCCCAGGTGGATATATAAACGAAGTTCAATTCCATACATAAAAGTCTTAAGAATATTATACAAGAAAACATTTGTTTACGAAACCCCCCTGTAATGATAATTCGACATAGCCGCGGCAGGGTCAAAAGACATCGTGATGAAATTATATGCAAAATAAGATCAAAATGGAGCCTATTCTTCCAGGGTCATAGTATTGACACTTGGTTTCAGAACTTAGACCTTAGGTTCGATTTCGAACACAAGCAGACACCACAAATACTCGACGCAGTGCAAAGTTGTTTGGTTCGTTGGTTCATAAATTATATTGCTGGAAAATTAAAAATTGCAGCCTGAGAACTTCTTTTTTTCTCTCTTGGATACTAAATGATCTGCCCCAAAAAGTTGCCTGTAAGAACAGGTTGGTGTCAACAATCCTCTCCTCGCATAATAGCTTCAGAAGGCATATCAAGAAATCCTACGGCATGAACTCATTGCTGACAAGCTCGAGTGTGACTGTCCCTGAAACTGTACATTTTTCACCTCCCCTCTGATCAAGGGTCAAATAATGGGCCTGGCCTACCAGTTGTAGGTTGTGCGTGAGAGTAACTCCCTCACCAAATACAAAAAACCTTGGTTTTGTACCGCAACATGCCTCGGATATGGATAGATTCACAGTTGACGACCCCCGCAAAGGATTAAAGGACAATCATTTTCTGTGAGCATTTATTCCGACGAGCTTGCAGAGGCCCCGGACTGCTACAAAGCTGACATTACGGCCATCGTGGAAATGCGATGCGATGGGCCGGGCAAAAGAAAGATGAGAAACTGTGACTGTGAGGGAAGGCAGTGCTTATTTGGATGGAGATTTGTTCTTCGAAAAAGGCATAAGCAAAAAGTCTTAAGCTTCAAGTATACAAACGAGTGCCTCATAACAATCCGCATTATGGCTTTATTCGGCAACATCAGCCTAATCTGCGCCCACGCTCCGAGGAAGGATAAAGACGATGATAGCAAGGATGACTTCTATGAACTCATAGAAAGAACATACGATCGATGCCCCAGCTATGACATCAAGACCTATCTAAATGATTTGAACTCGCAGCTGGGCAAGGAAGAAATCTTTGCTAGAGTCATCGGAAAACACAGCCTACACGACAACAAATATGGAAACTTACTTAGACTAGTGGATTTCGCTTCTAGGCGTAACCTCTCTGTGATGAGCACGCGATTCCCACACCTGGCGGTCTTCTGATCAATCAACCGTCAACCAGATTCACATTACGATTGACGTTAGACACTCTTCCAATCTTCTCGATATCCAAACGTTCCGAGATGCTCACACCGATTCGGACCATTTCCTTGTTATAGCCAGGGTAAGATCAGTCTCCTCAACATCGCGTACAAGATCCCCTCTGCCGTGAACGACTGAAACCATTTTAATCTGATATGTCCTTATCACAGTGGTTTCAGGCCGGGGAAGTCCTTCATCGACCAAAAATTTTTCGACAGATCCTGTAAAAGACTCAAGAGATGCAGATCTCGGTTTCGGACAGAGCGTCATACTGGGGTGCAGAAACTATGAGGTAGTCAAGGACTTCGTCTACCTCGGCTCTGGAGTAAACGGGGACAATAACACATATTGATTATTATATTAGAGACTAATGGTATAATGGTAAGTCTTAGCACTTGGACAATAACACATATTGATTATTATATTAGAGACTAATGGTATAATGGTAAGTCTTAGCACTTGGCGCCTGCTCGGCGGTGGGAATAGTAAATTATCAGAGCGGAAAGTTGAAATGGAATAAATAAATGGCGCGAAGCAGTCTTTATACACACCGTGCCTCAAAGACTCTCAGACAGGCGTCTTTGTCCACACTTCCCATAATGCTCATGCGGCTAAGCGGGCAATTACACCCCTTCACTCACCATTTAATGGCAGATACAAATGTGTTCAAAATTAGTTTGAAAATGTCACAAATGGCGGAAGAATCATCGTATTAAAGCATTGGGTACTTTCAAGAATGCAATCAACTTCCTGTCGAACAAAGTTAAAAAGCTATTGATGTTTGGCGTTTTTTGTATTGTGCGGCAGGGCAGCCAACAGTTAAATCAGCAAGACATGTGCAGCACTGACGTATTCTGTCAAATATTTAAAATCAATTCCACATCTCTGCCTCGGAGTCTAAATACTTGACCAGTCAGCCTGCTTAGGCTGTTGAGTTCCTGAAAGCACGCATTCCCCACAGAATTAGATTCTCATTCTCTCGTCACACCTACAAACCTGACGACTAACCTAACTCCCCACTGAAGTTTGCCTTCTGGAGAGTCCATAAGTTGTAAACTCCATTCGAAACGCATGCAAATTTCAAACCTTGTCCCACTTACTACTCGCCGATAGGTGCGCTAGTTCCAACTCAACTCTGTCCGCATGGTACTTCCACCGAGGGCAGTAATCAAATTCATTGGCATTTTATCAAAGGAACCATCGGCACGTTAGCTTCTTTAACTGGCGACACCTTAGTGTTTGCAGTTCAGCAACAGACATCATCAACGCTCGTTCATACCGTTATGCAGTCACAGCACTGTCGTACCGCTGGGAATAGCCAACTATGTAGTTCGAGTGCGATAGCAGTGCTGCCGCCCCCAAATCGAAATCGGTAAACGACCTCTCCCCACTCCATTATGCATGCTTTTGTTCCACTTCGAGGCCCGTCCGCTGCGAAATCGGAACGACAAGCCACCAAGCATACACAGAAACTGAACATCTAGAGCGTAAACGGTGCACTGCGTCCAGCGCCCTGAAAGGAGAGCAGTTGTCCCCATGTGGCGGGCCACAAGCGACACACACCGAGTGTAGGATTACACTTGGCTGTGCCACTTCACATGCACGCACGCACACCACGCCGCGAATGACAGTACCGTACTTATCTGTCCACTAAAATCCATAAACCAAAAGTACAACAAATAAAGTGCGATCGCAAGGATTATTTTGACAAATTTATGATCTCCTGCGGGACCCGTCCCTCAGTCGCTGACGTATTTACGGGCGAACTTGGGAATTTTATTGAAGCCTCGGTTTTGTTTACATTGGCGCCCAGCCATCGATGCAATCGAAGGGTGATCGGAGCGTCAGTTTTCGATCGATCGGAAATATGACCGTGCGTCGTCGGCTGTTGTGGAACGCCAGCATTGTATGCGGCAGTCGGGGCACTTGACGTACCGGAGGAAATGGCGTTTTTTAGCACTCGAACAAGTGCCAGAGCCAGAAGTGGACCTTGGCGCTAGTGCGTGCTTCGACGTCATTATCGCGTGTTAAATCGATTTCGGGGGAACGTTTTGCTATTTCTCCAATGAGCGTTTTATGGGACGCAGAGTGGCTTGATGGTCCATTATAAAGTGGCTCAATCGAGTTGGACGGCGACGGGCGAAATAGGAGTATGATGGATTGCTGGTTTTTCGGTCATGCCTGTTCGAGTGTGTTTGAGGATCATAAATCGTGTTGATCAAGCGGTTCCTTTATGCTTGGATTCGTGTGCAATCCATGCGTGAGAAAGAGGATAAATACCGCTGCGGCAGGGTCCACTAGATAAGCGAATGCAACCAAGAGCTGAAGGGGTACTCAGTGGAGTAGGTGCCAAATTGTTTGGACTTATCAAGGAATCGATGATCGGAGCGATTCGACCGTGGGAACTGGGAATTATCTGGGATCGGTGCAAAGACAGTTTAGAATTGTTTGTTATGACCAGATTAGTAGTATGACTAGATTAGTAGTACCGGGTGACATGAGCGGTTCCGCGCTAGATCTCCACTAGGAGGGCATTTGATGACTGCCGTGTGTCCAGCGATAGAACAGAGTTTCTTAGGAGATGAGCAAAACCTCGAAATCGTATTTTCCTGAACTTGCTGAAGTGTGAGGTGTTAAGTTCACATAGGGATAAGACAGCCTTGACTTGTAACATGTAACTGATATTCTCATTCGAATTGATTCGGTATTCTTTTCATTCACGTCATCGCCACTTTGGCTCCAACTTGTTGTTAGTCGATATTGTGACGTACTAAGCTTAGTCGCTCCTTCTTATTATATTTGTTGAGTCAACACGTCTCTCTAGACAATATGATTTCTTGCTATCTGCATAGAATTCTACAAAGCAAAGACTTTTTCCCTGGTATGCTCCTCATGCACTCAAAGGAAACCAAAGAAACAACTATTCATTCCAACGACCCACAGTGTTATCTGTGCACATCCAGCAGAACTTAATTCAATATTCAAATTCGTCCGAATGACAGAAGTTTGGTATCAAACGACACATAAAACCTCAAGCCTCCATGCTTTCAAAAAAATCCTCTATTTACATCTTAGCCATGCCGATCGCTACAGCCTATCATCTTTTGAAGATTCAGACAATTAAAACTACCAATGACAAACGGCTAGAAGGCACCACCTGCCTTAAAACAAAAGAAGTCTGGCCATCACTTAACCTAAAACGGTCACTCAGTCTACTTAGACTCAGCAAGGATTGACTTCTCCTGTGGTATCGCAATGAGCCTGCCCTGACCTAAGTGTGACTGCCCTTTAGAAGTCAGCCACTATAAGCTAACCTAATATCTCAGTGACATCACAAACATCAAACTCTTTTTAGAAAAAGGAACATAAAATATCAGCTGCATTACATGAGTCCAAATTCATCTTATGCGTGTGAAGTAAATAAGTAAGCTATCTATTAATTTTTGTTTCATTTCTCTGCTGTTAAAAACGACTCACTTAAGCCAAGGTTCTCCTTGGACAAAGATTGGAACGACGTTATTTTTTTTAACGATCCTTCTTTTTGTGCATGGTCTCCTAACACTCATACCTGGTGTACACAATCCAATAAATTAATCCAGCGGACCATCAAACACCCGGCAAAGGTGCCCTTTTGGGGATGCTTCTCAAACCAAGGATTGGGCAATTTGTTCATGTTTACAAATAACTTAAACGCACAACATGGTCAAAATTTATAAGAAGGATTTATTACGATATTTTGGGGTGCCCCCTTTGCGTTGTGGGTATGTGCGTGGTCAAACAATTAACACGAAAAATACGAGTTTTATAAAGATCTTTGCCTCAAGATTATGCTAAAAGATTAGTAGAAAACGTGTCTCGAAGACTCCAAACAACTGTTGATAATGGAAAAGATTGGACAACATATTCATTGAAAAGCACTCAAGTAAATAAACAATCTTTTTCTTATTTTAAGTTCCTCTTTAATTTTTGTCGTGTACGAACAAACTGTATCTGAAGATTCTCTCAGCAAAGTTTCAACTTTGTGCGACCTTTGGAAGGGGCAGTAATTATCGTTTTGCTTAAAGACCTTCGACGTATCTGTTTTTTTTTTTTTGTTCTTCTGAATTCTGACTTTAAAATGTCGTAATGGGTAGATGTGGCCTAAAATGCTTGGATATAGTCTATCAGAATCTAGTGTTGTTTTTTGTTTTTTTTGCCCCAATTGGCCTGCGAAATACAATGTTTAGAAGCCAACCTGCAGTGATATTTTTTAATTCCATTTGCCGCTTCGAATGGAAGCAGTGGATCATACAAGACTAAGCCATTTCCACATCCGGTGTTAAATTGTATTTTGCGTTGTTCGGGTCATTAGTTTAGTTGTGATCAGGGAGGGCCATTATTCAAAAGCATTTTCGGGACGATTTTCGACTCTTGGTAGACATGACAAGGCAAGTAGCAGTCAATACGAATGTTGGTATCACTGCGCACAATTTATTTTTAAACTCTACAATAAATGCGAAGACGACAGGCAACAGGATTGATCTGATTCTCCAATTTCACACAAAACAACATCGAGTGAATATGATTGACGCAGATAAAATTGCAAAGTATCCCAATGAAACAAGACGACATTCATATACTTCTGATACATGTAAACGACATCACTCAAGACTGCATACTGCCACGAAGGACCAAAATCATCAGAAAAAGAGGAAGACCGAACCCCCGGAATAGAAACCAAGTCGTCGCAGATGTAAGACAGCTTGGCCTTGATCGCTGGAAGCAGCGCGCCGAGGACCGTCACCGATAGAAGGCAGCAATTGCTCAGGCTCAGACCCTTCATGGGTCGTCGGCCTGATAAAAAAATAAGTAAGTATACATTTTGTCGACAGCGTGACTGTCAAGGAAGTACGGTTTTTTCATCAAAAAATGGTTTAGTTTGCTGTAGTAGTTGCTGAACAGTGATGATTCGGCTTCTTTAACACATTTTGGTCAGATATATGTCTACAAAAAGTTTTCCAAATCAGATGGAACGATAGGTTTAACCCGAATTCAGAAGCTGTTTTCTGCCATTCCTCGCAAAGGATTAATTTTGATCTAATTATACTTTTTAAAACTAAGTTTGTTAACCCGCATTCACTCATCCCTAGTATTTTTACTTTATAGTTGAAGAGCATTTTGAGTGTATATGAGAACAGGAGAAGAGTTCCTGTTTCAAGGTGAAACACATAGTTAGGGGTATTTTTTGGTATCCGTAATATCTTCTTCAAAAATTTGCGTACATTGCAGAATCGGAAAATCACTTTTTGCTACAATGAGGCGAAGGATAACATGAAGTTCATTCAGGCATAGAGTCAAAAAATATAAATTAAAATGTATACTCGTCCAAAGATTTTGATGCATTATATTTTAATTGAACCATGGTTTCATATTTTGATTTGAGAATGTCTTGAGAGTGTCTCTCATGGAGGGACGAGCAACATGTTACCTTAGTTGAGATTAGACAAGATATTCATCTGAAAAGTTTTCCCATTTCCTAAAGACAAATGATTGTCGCTTGTGTCAGATATTGCGAATAAGCCTTAGATGCCGTCCACAAATATAGAAAATTTCGTTAGATTGTTCAATCACTCAACGCTGAATAACTGAACTGAATAGCGGACGAACGAGTGGGAAATGGTATTGTCTCGAAGGACCGATTATCGAATCATTGTATCGTATTCCTTCCATAGAGAATTTCTATTTGGTGTAAGAATTCGAAATCGTCGACACTGCATTCAAAGGCTAGCCTTAATTATGGGCAAATGTGTGTGGAGGGCGCCTTTAGCAAACTTGAACACAACACAGAATACAACACATTCCAAGGAGGTACATACAAGCAGGGTTAAACCAACCCAACATACAATAAAACTCCATCGACCGACGCACATATCTGCACCGGCTGCAGGGCTTTGTTTGCACTTTGAGCGTAAATAATTTTGGGGAAAGTTTGCTGATCAATACATCTGGAACATGTTACTTCCTCTTTTCCGGATATAGTTCCGCAATGCGTCCGGAAATACACGAAAGGATCATCGAAATCCCAATTACCTCGACCGACCAGCGTCGGTGCTCTCATTTAGGAAAAACAAAACCAACATCAAACTCCTGAGACGTCTAACCAAATAATTGATTTACTGCTCATGATTGCTCATTAGAGCACGCCATCGAATGCAAACTTGCGTCTCGAGCAACCTTTCTTGTGGCTGGAAATAAGTACACCGTACAACAGCTACTAGTGCATGGTTTTGTTGTTCCCTTTGATTGCGTCCAGTCTGGAGTTTACAACCTTCCAGGTAAGGAACCAGACCACATATGATCCAACAAAACACCAGACGACGACCAGCAATTATGCCGAGTATTTGTTTTCATTTCACTTATGATCTCCTTTGTTGTGGTTGGCGGCAAGCGCAAGGGACAATGAGGATTCAAATAACATAAACCACTCATGCAAATAACACGATGGACGGGAATTTTCCCTTTTTTTCCGGAAAAACACACACATTCACAGCACGCACTCTTATGTCGTAACACACGACCGACAAATTGAAAGAAGATGAAAATTCCGACAGGTGACTGGAGTGTGGACAGTGTTTTTCTGGTCAAACAAACGGAAATGTTCTTGTGACAGGATCAAAGCACTTGAGTGCTTGTTGTGTGTGAGAAATCAAATAAATGTCGATCTAAGTGACATAAGGACAACGGTGCCAATTTGGTGGCATCAATGCGATCGTAGCGACGACGGTCTCTTCGGCGAAGAAGAGTGACAAGTTTCCTTGAAATTGAATTGAATTAAATGTTGTTCACTAGTTGATTTGAAAGAACAATGAATTTGAATGTCTTTTCATGGGATCATAATATTTAGTTTAGCCACATTTGTGGTGTGCTAGTTCTGTGCTTTATTGAGTTCTTTTTGATTTTTAATTTTTATTGATACATTATCGACATAACAATATTTCATGGCTCGAGACAATGACAGAATTTCACCAAATTTTAAAATTAAATTCCTTTATTCGTAGAAAAACAATCCCAGAATTTGAGTGGTTGCTAAATATCCCCATACGCATTCGCAAGAGTAACGCAGTTATCTTCTCGCATATGGCACCCACTCGTATAATACACTTGCCAATCGCTGATTGTTTCGGTTCAAGAATCAATTGAGTAGTTGGTCCCTCTCTCACAAGACCAGGCAAACGAAACGAACACGTAGAGCCACATGCTCAAAAACGATTCGATCTTATTCTTATTCCTAGCATCTTTAATTTTGTTTGACTTTCAAAACTTGAAAATATTTTTTTTTATGTAAGTTACGTAAGAAAACATAAAAGTTCTGCTTGCCATCTTTGTTCCTGTGTGCGTTGACGGGTTCTGGAGAAGAAGATTCAACCACGAACTGTACAGCGGTGAACAGCGACATGAACCTAACCCGGCGTCTACGGATCCAACGCCTACGGTGGCTGGGCCATGTAGAGCGTGTGACAACTCTGGCCGGAAGAATGTTCAAATCGGAACCTGTTTGACAACGCAATATGTTTGCCAAGGTTCCATGCATTCAGTAATCTACTCCAAATTACCTTTGCAATTTTATGGAACGGTGAATAACAGGATGTTTCAACATAGCAATGATCCGATACGCACCAGCAATGTAGTCAAAACCTGGTTTGATGCCAGTAATATACAGGTTCTAGACTGGCCTATGCAGCCTCTAGACCATATGATGTAGGGAATATGAGTTGGTTGTGGTGGCAAGAACTACCAGATAATGGAGGAGCATGGACAAATGTGCCTATGACTATAATAGAGCACTTAATTCTGTCTATACCAAAAATATGCATCACAGATTGAAAAGAAAGCATTCTCAACCTATCCGTATGATTTGTTTTGATTTTTTTCAAGAGCATTGATACCCGACTATGTTTTTGCTTAATTAATCCTTTCTATTCATAAAGTTTTATTTTGCAACAAACTACTATAGGCGTGTTTTTTTGACTGGTCAGCTGGCTCAGCTTACCAAGATTTCACACGGGAGCAACAACAACACATTTCACTGAGTTAAAAGTCTCCAGTAAAATTTTAATGTCATCACTGACTAGGACGCGACTTTGACTTTTTGTGATAGAATTCACTTTCACTAATTTTTCACATTACAGTATTTTGACATGTATTGCAATGGACGTGAGCACACGTACCAACTTTTGGTAGAAAAATTCTACTCAGCAAAGAAGCGTTTTATTGAGAATCATTTCTAAACTGAGCACTGACCAGCCAAAAAAACATGCCTTATGTTCTATTTGCCTGTGTTTTGTTTAATAAAGTATACATAGAAAGCAAAATCTTCTTCTTTGGCTGACGCTACAGTCCGGGGTGAACCTGGGCCTCAGCCAACATGCCTTCCATCTAGCCCGGTATTGTGCTAGTTGCTTCCAGCCACGGACATTCAATTTACTCAGGTCGTCTTCTAGTTACAAGCCCCATCGGGGCGGGCTTTGTCCTTGGGGTTGAAGTCGAAGACTTTCCTGGCCGGAGCATTGGTGTCCATTCGATCTAACTGACCTAGCCATCTGAGACGAAATACTCGAACTGGTTTGACCAGATCCATGTCGCTGTACATCCCGTAGAGTTCGTCGTTCAGTTTTCTCCTCCAAACACCATCCGTACATACGGGACCGAAGATAATTCGAAGGACTTTCCTCTCGAAACGACCAAGAATGTCCTCGTCGGCTTTAGTTAGTGTCCATGCTTCTGCGACATACAGCAGGACTGGGACTATCAAGGTCTTCTAAGTTTTACCTCCGTTAACTTCGGAGCGTAGATAGACAAAGTCTTTCACTACCTCGAAGTTATAGCTGTCTATAATGACGTTTCGTATTACCCTCATTAACCGCAAGCCCCATCTTGGCCGCTTTCTCAGCCACTCCAGCGGCTAGCTGCCAAGCTGCACTGGTCGTGCAGATAAACTACTAACTTCACGTAGATGGCAGGCTTCCTTAGCTCTATTTGAAGCTTGTGTACACTTTGGATTGCTGAATGTCCTTTTTGAGTGTTCTTTAACTGGTTGCGCAATGTATTCGATTTATTCGACATATGGAAACATGCTTGATTTCGTTTTTATTATGCATCGTGATCCTTCATTCTAAGCAATAGGAATGATAACCTATTGGAATGCTTCAGATTCTTAGTAGAGAGGAATGCGAGTTCTACACAACCCCTCCGTGTACCACTTTTGGCCGTCGACAGAGGAAATATGAGTTTTAAGCGACGTTTTTTGAGATACTGTTGGTCACTAAAACACGAAAAGCGATACGATTACTGTAACCAAATTCACAGTAAGCAACTTCAATTCATCTTTCACGTGAGTTTTGTCAGTCGGAAAATTAATTTTCACATAAGAAAAAATTCCAAATTCCTACCGCAATGGAGAACACTCCTAGGCCACTTCAAATGAAAACTGAACTGGGGAGCTTGATTACCGCTCTCGTCCTTCTGGTGCGTAACCTTGCGGCGTTATTTTCTCGGATTATCCGGCATCGGTCCTGTTCACCGCAGTCTCTGAGACGTTAAACAAGGCTGATGAATGGCAAACAGATCAAGGATGCAAGTCTAAATTTTCTCAGTCAAAAAGCCCTCTTTCAAGACTACATTGGTTTGGATCTTCATAAAACCATGAAAATAAGAACGAATGAGCGATCTTGGAGTCTGAATGCTCGTACAACAGTACTTCCATATGAAGCATATGGGTATGATCAGAGGTCGGCAACGTTCTCAGCTAAAGTCTAGGCAACGACGAACGTACTTTCCATTTGTACGAGAGCGTAACGAACAACGAACCGCATATTTGTCATGGCAGTCCGGGCGCTTATCAGTGAAACGACGAAAACAAAAGAACTGACTGACTTCCTGTCAAAGTTCAAACCAACACAGCCCAGCCACCGCAGTACAGCCGCCGCAGACTGCATACTCATGCTCATTCCGACTCCATTTTTAATTTCTTCTTCTTCAGTTTTTTTTTTTCTTTCTTTTGCGTTTTCTGTATTTGTACTTGGAAACATTTACTGCTGGACAACATTCATGGTTTTCGTTTTTTTTCCTCGTTACTCTTCTTATATAAAACCGAGCAACAAAATTTAAAAACAAATGTACAAGATGTGTGTGTGTGTGTTTGATTGTCGCGCGCCTTGGAGTTTTCTTTGTGAGGTTTCGCTCCACATTTTCTAGGCCGCCCGAACGAACGACCGACCGACATTGTCACCGGCCGCTGCCGCCTTCATGTCGTGGTTATAATGTTTGGAGTCCGTTTGTGAGAATTTTTCAAATCATTTCAAGTTGAGGGTGGTTTCCGTTCGGCTTGGAATGTGAAATGTGGTTCCACTGTGGGGTCCATTTAGCAATAAGTACGTGTGTTGACAAAACCATGTGCGAGTACAATCATTTGTCAGGGCAGCACATGCACACCGCGCGTCGCTGACGTAACCAAAAAGGAATTTACACTTGTTACAAGGTTCCCTGGGAATGTGTACTTTTTTAATGTTTTTTATCCGACATGTGAATTGATGTAGATGAGATGTTCTTGGATTAAATGTCCTGAGCTTGATTTGAACATAGTTCTGAAGTCTGAGGCTATGCATGGATCAATATTCCAAGGGACGTGTACTCTGTGTCGGCAATATTCTTCGAGTCTATTGCATTTTGCTGGCATTGAAACGAAGGCGGTAAAGTGAATGAGGGCTAACAAAGTATATGCTGCCATCATAGAAGGATGTAGGCTGCTACAACTTCGAGGTGGTAAATGACTTCAAGCAGCAAAGGCTCATACCAGTTGGAGAGGCTTGTTGGCTGAGGCCCAGGTTGACCCCAGACTATACCGTCATAAGAAGAAGAAGAATAATGCATTTGATTCCTCAAAAAGCGCGGCAACGATAGAACACTTGTGCGTTCCTGTTAACAATCACTCCTGACACCTCAACCTGTTGTTAGAATATGTTGGGCGCCCGACTGTATAGTGTTGTCAGACAGTTCTTGTTGGAAAGATCCCAACAATGCTATTAATGCTGAATTTTCGATTAATTTATTTACCATTTTTAGCAAAAAAAAGTAAGTATAGTAATTGTATTTCAATTCGCATTCACATTTCACACCGCCAAAAAATTTGAATATGCTGAAACAACAAAAATTCGCGATTGTACCTTCATAACAAACTGCGTTCCTTATGCTAAAAGAAACAGCAGAGGAGCAATTTAAAGGGGACATATATAGAAAGTGTGAGTATAATAATAATATGGGTGGCTTCTCAGCAACCACTCGTGTTGTGCGTGCTCTTGTTTTCTCACGAGTGGAAGGAACCTATAGTTTAATGCCGAATCCGAACGGATTTGTTTGAGAAACTTTTTTCTAGACAGGAAATACTCTGAGCATTGTCAGTATCTCGAAAGAGGTGGGGTCGTAGACATTTTTTTCGTCGCACAGAGCTGGAATCGAACCTACGACGTCGTGGTTGGGGTCGACGCACATACCCACAACGCCACGGCCAAAGTGTGAGTGTGTACACAATATTCATAATGTCTGTTTTGAGTTTTTGTTCCCCTCTTTAGCTGTATGTTCATATTAAACAGTGCACTTGAAATAATACAACACTGCAGAAATATAGCTTAGCATTTCATCAAATTTAGCAAGTAATTTGTAGACTGCTAATGCGAGCAATTAATTTTGCTAATGCTAATAATTCCCTCGCAAGTATGTACTGTTTTGCACAGTTCGAAGGGCAATTACTCGACATCGGCAATCACCCAAACACCAGGGACCTGGCAAGTTCGAGTCCCGGACAGCAATTCTTCAACTCAATCTACTAAATGAGTAGATATTCAAATGGATATTAAAACTGTCCGTTGTTGAGTTGTACCAATATAGTGATAGCAGTCATAATCGTGGCAAAGTAGTTTATCACACTACCACCACCCATCGTGAGAGGACCAACTGAACAGCCAGATGTCAAATATCTTCATAACAGAATTGGTCACTAATCCGATCTTCTTGATCCGAAAGGCAAAGAAAGACCAAAATCCAATCAAATCGCAGCCTAAAGAACCAACTTCACTAGTTTTACACCTCTACATATGTATATTTGTAGTAACAATGGCTGCCAAATCAAAATATGGACATCCACTTAGTGCGGCCCACCTATGTCAATGTCAATGTCGAGTTCGGAAATTAATCCAACAACGCAAATCACAAGGCGCCACTCTTCATTCAAATTAATTCTGAGGCCTTGATACTAGAATAAGCTCTCTTGGGTAACAACTTCATCCTATTGAAAACAACGAATAAGTACATGAGTTAGTTGCAGTGTATTTTCTGAACAACATCCTTGTCTATTTAATAGAAGATTTTAGACGGCTATTGTTGAAATTAGAGAAGTACTATCATGCATAAAATGGAATTTATTCGCATTGGAAATTACAATGCTTACAGGCAGGCAGCTTTCCAGCAAGGTGTAACAGTCGCCTATTTATGAGTTAACTGAAGAGTACAAAATTCGCTGTGTGTCATTATTTTAAACCGGACGAAACAGCCCAGACTCAAGTGATCCAAGATAATGCCAAAAACAATAACAAAAAACAAGTAAATAAAACAATGTAGACACTGGCGGCACCTCTGATTTCGATGACTCAACACAGTTATCTATTGTCAAATCTTACTGAGTGGATTTTACTCAGCAACTACTATGTATAGATTCTCAACAAAAAAATCACGGTTCATATAACATGGTTCAAATGTCTGCCAGAGCATTTTGAATGCACGTATTTATCCAAATGTCAAATTTTTCCATGACTGACGCATAAATTAGGCTCAATTTGACCGATGTGACGGGTCAAGTGGGTTTCGAGGGCCGCTGTGGTTGGTATTCTTCTTCGCATAGACTTCACAAAAAGTCTTGCGGTATCAAATCGCACGATTTCGGTGACCAGTGAGCTGGATGTGAACTCCAAGAAGGATGACCATGCCCAGTAAAGAAATCTCTTAGAATAATTTTTAAATGAACAGTTTATTGTTGTCTAATCTTGTGAACATTCTTTAATTCGTTTTACTCAACAACAGCTCAGTAAGTTGTTTTGTTGTTGCTTACTGAGTCACTTACAAGAATAAGTAGGCTGTATATATTTGTTTGTGTTCTAAGGAGGGTTGGAACAAAAACTGAGTTAAGAGCCGCTAAATTGATTTTGACACCAAAACCTTCATCCCAGGCTGTTTAATAATATACCCAGTTTGGATAATCCTACAGGTAAGCTCAGCATTATTACGTCACTTGTGGAAAAAAAACCCTGATGTATTTAAACTTAACGTTCATATTTCAATCGGGCTTTCTTGAGCGCGTTGATAGACATTCTGAATGTGACTGAAAACTATTTATAAGCAATTAAAAAATAAGAATACCCAGAATAGAATGGTATCAGAGAAAGACGTTTCGATGAAGAAGCACAAACCGTGCCTCCAGGAAGTAAACCAATCAGTTAATAGTACTAAGTCAAAGCTAAGAGAACTCCCACAAAACTCCAAAGATGTCTGATAATGAATAACAATTATTCAAAATGCACTTAGACATATTGAACGTGTACCATCCTTCTGCAATGTCTAAATCTGAAGCAAATATTTGATGCAGACCAGGAAAGCTTTGCGGTATTGGCAATCAAGTGATAGTAATTCTCGTCATCAAGACGTTGGATTCTGAGAGTTAGAACATATTCGAAGAAGGGATTCCCATTCTAACACATTAACCTTCCTTGTCTCTCGGATTAGCATGATGTTTTAAATGTGTCTTAAAGTTCCTGCACCATTTTGAAAAAAAATATCCTGCTCGGCTAGGGTTCTCCTATCGCCTCGACTCGGAACCAACGACTAAACAATGCTCTTTGAGTTATTTTATGCCCCAAATGAATGTTGTATTCAATGAAACTATACAGGCCATGTGTGAGACAAGGGAGTAATTATAGTCGAGGCTTTCTTTAAGCCATAGTCATACAAAATTCCCCGCCAACGATTCATGCACTAAAAATTGAATCGCAAATGTTATTCGCAAAATACAAATCACAACCGACAATTTGAGGATTTTCCTCATGACCGCCGATTTTCACACAAACAAAATCGGTCCATCAAAACATTCTCCAATTGTAGGCAAATACTTGGAGATTTGGTTGACATAGTTGAACCGAAAATGGAAGTTCAGGGATAGACTCTGGGTGCACGTACCTAAAAATCTTCAGTGTTGCAATGAAGAAAATTAATTTATTCAACTTGCCTCCTTCGGCATGACCGAAACTGCCACATCGGGAGTGAATAACGTTCGATGTCTCAGGATTCACAGGCGATCATGGACTAAATATACATTAACAAATGCAAAAGGCGACTTCACTGATATACTGATTTGGTACAACAGTTAAAACACCGAGAAAACAGAGAGGGCACGCGTTGGCTGTCGCAAAAGTCCCTCCAAACTACCGAGTCACATTGTCTACAGAAGCTAGAAAAAAAACTTCACAAGAACTCTCACACATTCACTGAACGAAATTCAAATCGCAAATCAAAATTCCAAATCGATCACATCGCGAGTAACACGAAACATCCATTGCCGGTGAAAACTTGCCGCCAACTAATAGCCCACATCTGAAAAGCATTTTCTAGTACAGCCTGATTACGGGGTCGACGCTCTGATAAGTCCTCTATCGCACATGGGGTTCACCTTTAGTATGAGATATTACTTATCCCATATCCTTATCGCGCCAAGCGGAGGAACCCTAATCAAAGAGGTGTGGCCTCAGTCTATCTCCCTTCGGTTGCGTTTCGGTGGTGGATTCCCTGCAATCGATGCACAATCATGGGCAACCCGCCAAACGATAAGGAGACACATTCAAAATCCACAATAAGGAGCATACTCTCCAGATTGTGACTATCGACTCCCGACCGTGTTTTACACGAACGATAACAGCCCACAATCAGTTAAACTGAAAAACTGAATAATCCCGCCCAACATTGTGCCCCGCCGCCGCCGTCGTCGCCACAGTGTACCACTGCCGTCGCTCGACACTGATAGGAAAAGTTTAATGATAACCAAATGAAATCACACAAAAACAACAATAAAAAGAAAACATTTTTTTATCAGGCCCCGGCTATGCGCTGAAAATCAGTAGTTGCTGGCAAAAAACCGATCAGAAATTAGTCGCCCGCTTAATACCTTCTTCGACGCAGGTCGCTTGCCGGAATCCTGGATGCACAAGGGGTGCCCAAACGTCACTTTGGCGGTTTCTGTGCTACAAAGAAATCTTCGACTTACTTGTGTGATTTGGGACTCGGCTCAATTCGCTGCGCGGTAAAGTGTCCTTGCACCTCGGTCGGAAGAAAACACACGCGGTCAAGTTTTCACAAGAAAGAGCACTCCGTTTCCGCTTCGTTTTTTTTTCCGGAAAACTAATGCACGTCAAATAGGATTTTCGAAACACTTTTCTACTCGCCGGGCGCGGTAACGACGCGAAGATCTCGGAGAACGGAGAACGGTTTCTGGATTGACGGTTTTAAATGGCGGCCTCGGGCAGTCGTCGTCTCGATCGAGAAGAAAATAAATCTGCCTCGTACCGAAAGCTGCGAAAGGCGCTTAATAACGCGCGCGCACTCACGACAACAGTTATAGCGTGAATTATTTTATTTTTCAGTTTCTGGTGGTTTTTTTTTTTTCATTTTTTGTTGTTCTCTCTTGATGTTCTTTGGGAGTAAATGTATTGGAGACGGGGAGTATACTTTCGATTTGTGATGCTTTCGATGCGGCTGGTGTGATGTGGATTGTGGATTTCATGAGTGTGGACACTGGACTGTGTCTCGCTTGGCGTTCATAATTATTCTATTATATTCCCGCTTGATTTCATAAAAATGAATAAAAAAACAAATCCTAATGAACTTAATTATGTAAGGCTGTGTGTGGAAATCTATTTTGAGAGCACGGAATAAAATGGCATACGAACGTGGGGAGGTTTGTTGGTCGTTGTTGGTTTATGTTCTAGAAGTATACGGGTTCTATTGAAAGTGCGTTCAGCTACTGGTGTATATTTTGTGGTTGCCATGGGCCGGTCGAAACGATCAATATTGCAATGACACGATCTTTCAAATGAAAATGGATTTGAAGAATGCACCCCACTCTGAATGGACATTATTTTATTTAAGCTATTGCTAGTTTTTCACAAAATTTGAAGCCAAAATGTTTATGAAAAAATCGAATTTCAATGAACTCAAAAATTCTGTGGGATGAATAACCACGTCATCCTGGTGGAAAGTTTTGTCGGCTTATTTGATGGCAAACAACTATCCCGAAAAATTGGAACAGTTGCTTTCACATCATGGACATCTGTGTTTTTTGCCGCGTATATTGATCATTTACTCAGCCAATTATGGTTTTTGTTACACGTTGAATAAACTTCTCTTTGAGTTGTTTTTCTAGGATCATCCGAGTGACTTCTTGTCAGCTGGCGGGCTTTCGTCTACAATTTGCATTCATATTGAATCCTCGCCAATGTTCTATATGGCTACTGGTAAAAGCTGTCGTTTCGTTGATTTGCATATTCAAGGCAGAAGTGCAGTTCGCAAGGATTCAGCAATTTCAGATGAAGCCAATAATAAGCCAAAGGCAAAAATCATCCCGATTATGGAATCCAGAGGAAGTAACTCGCAATCGAAGTTTGACCCAATTATAGAATCTGTTGGATGAACCACATTTTCGATCCGCAAAACCTCCTTATCGATCCTTCCTGCATTCGGTTGTTGTCTGCCATCTGATGACGCTCAAAATTGCCTTGCAAGGTTCTTCTGCTTGGAGGTGACTTTTTGCTTCTTGAGAGAGCCAACCAAGACCATAAGTTCATAGGTGGTATTCCGAATGATGCGCTGTCAGCGGGATTGTATTCTGATCGAATGTGAAACCAACGTCTTCTGGGAATTGTATCCAATATTTCGGACGTACGATTATCGACAAAAGTATCCTATCGACGGCAGCCAAGACAACCCGATAAGAGAATCACTCCACGCGAACACATTTCCAAATGTGACTTCTGTCTAGAAAAACTTCTCAAACTTGGCTGTTCGGATTCGGCATAAAACTGTAGGTCCCCTCCACTCGTGAGAGAATAATAGCGCCCACAACAGAGTGGCTTAGAGTTATTAGAAGAGGGAGAAAATGATTCTCTAGAAATTCGCTGTAAAATAAGAAGTAGTTCGAAGGATATTTTATCGATACCGGGTAGTCAGTTAGTCGAAGAAAGTGTAATAAAGGGTGATTTTTTAGTTATTATCATTTTGGCAACACTGGTTTAAATAGCTGACTCACGGTTCGTGTTTTGTTTCACTGTCAAACATCTTCAGTTTGAATTTTATTATCAAAATGCGTGCTCTGTTAAAAAGTTCATCGCGCGCTTCTTCCATTCAATTGTGTTCAGCGACGAAGCTCATTTTTAGCTCAATGGGTATGTAAATAACCGGAATTGTCGATTTTGTTTATGGGCTGGTGGCATCATTGGACCGTACTTCTTCAAAGATGATCCGAATTTTAACGTATCTGTGAATGGTTAGCGCTACCGTGAGATAATATCCAATTTTTTTGTGCCCAAAATGCAAGAGCTTGACTTGCATGACATGTGGTTTCAACAAGACGGTGCCACATGCCACACAGCATGCGCTACAATGGACTCATTGAGAGGCGAGTTCGGTGATCATTTTATTTCACGTTCGGGACCATTCAATTGGCCGCCTAGATCGTGCGATTTAACGCCTTTAGACTATTTTTTTGTGAAGCTATGTTAAAGCTCATGTCTATACAGACAAGCCCGCTTCAATTGACGCATTGGAAGACAAGATTGAAGCATTTACTCGTGAGATACCGGCCGAAATGTTGGAAAGCGGATGCCAAAATTGGAATAAGCGGTTGGACCATTTGAGGCGCAGTCAAGGTCAACATTTGCATGAAATAATCTTCAAACATTAAATTATATGGACCGTACTATCGACTAAAATAAAGATTTTATACATTTTTCTGAAAATCAATATGCATTTATGTACATTTGTTTCTTACTTACTTACTTATCAGGCCGACGACTCATGAAGGGTTCAATCCTGAGCAATTGCTGCCTTCCATCGGTGACGGTCCTGGGAGCACTGCTTCCAGTCATTGAGGCCATGCTGTCTTACACCCGCGATGCCTTGGTCTCTACACCAGGGAGGTTCGGTATCCCTTTTCTTCTCGAACCAGGAGGCTCGGATTCGAAGACCGAGCATTGTTGTCGATGCACTCGATGTGGCCAGACAACAATGCTACAGCCTTGTATATCTCGTAGAGTTCGCGGTTCTGTCATCTCCCCTATTCGCTTTCCTTGAAGACGGAACCCTATATCCCACGTAGCATTTTTGTTCGAAGGGACCAAGAATCAGCTCTGTAGTTTTGCTTGGTGTCCAGCATAGTCTCGTCGGATCGAACTATCCTGTTATTCGTGGAGTTTTCATTCGCGCCCAGATTTATTTCAGATTTGTGAAATGATTCACGCTGAGTAAAGCTGCATTTAAATATTCAAACCATTACTTCGGAAAGAGGTCGCAGCATATTTAAGACTGGCTGAGGATGGATATCAGACCGGCACTGGCAAGGACTTTGAAGTTGGAATGGCACAACTGACATTTTTGAGTTGGTTCTTGTTCAAAAATTTAATTTCTGTTGAAACCACTTATCATTCTTCCTCCAAACTTGCAACTCATTTGGCCCGGATTGAAACCGTCAGAAAATGTATGGAGTACGGATGAGTTGCGTCTTCCATAATAGCATTCTTGTACACTACTTAACCTACATTCGCTGCGAGATATGAATAAAAACTAAGTTAACATTCCGAGTAAATACTACTATGTGAACTGTTTTCGTTAAAGAGACGACTTAATTTTAGGTTATTTAACTCAAGTTTGAAAATGAGTGGCGCTATCATTGGTCAACATTTAATTTTAAATAATATAAACAAATAAACAACAGTGCAAATTCATAGTCAGCTCATTAATAGTACCTAAAATCGACTTTAGTTGGTACCGACTCTAAATCAAAAAGCCGACTTAAAATGTTTGTTATTCATAGACATATTCAATCTTATGCAGAGTGTTCTTACCACGTTTTAATGCCAGCTTTATTTTTTTTTTTAAATTACGTTCCACTAACTTTAAAATGAAATTCGAATTTAAGTTTATAGTCGACTTCAAGGCGATGTAAAAGATATAAAAAGTCTAACTTAAGTTATGTAGGTGGACAAATCCAGATGGTGGTCCGTGGTGTTGTGGGTAAGTGCGTCGACCCCAGCCTAGAAGTCGTAGGTTCGATTCCTGCTGTGTGCGACAAAAATAATTTTGACGGCCCACCTCTTTCGAGTCACTGTGCCCAAAGAGTATTTCCTGTCTAGAAAAAGCTTCTCCAACTTGGCCGTTCGGAGTCTCCTCCATAAAACTGTAGGTCTCTATACTAATAGCTATACTGATTTTAATTTATTACTGCCTTACGGCCTAGGCTATGTTTTAACGATGACAATCTGTTTTTGCTGGATTTACTTGTTTCTGGCTTAACCTAACTCGATTTTAATTCACTCTACCCAAGGTGCTTGTGCACTTCATTTATATATCTCACCGTTACTAAATGGGTGTAAGCCACATTCCACTTTAGGATTGCTGGAATATACTTTTTCCATACCCGTCAGTTCAATTCATCACAGACCTGGTTTCATTTATGGGATTAGCTGAGATGGATGGATTGTTTTTTGCCCCTTTCCTGGCAAGTTCTATTGCTACTTCGTTTGTCGGTTACATTCCTATGGCCTAGAATCCGGCATATAATAGTCTTCTGCTGGTTGTTAAGAATCTTAAACTCTTCGCGACAGTATGCAACCGGGCTTCATTTCTGTTGCCGAAATTAGTTTAATGAAATTAGTTTAAGTATCAGCAGGTGCCATTCCAAAATTGATATCGTTGTGCCGCTTCATTTACTGATAGGATCTCCAGTTGATGCAGGTTACTCTTGAATGTATTCAAGCAACGAGAATAATTAATTATTTGATCAGCGGCTACCCAACTGGCCACACTAGATCAAAAACATCCCATATCATCTTAAATACCTAACATTTGTAGCTCATGAGCCGCTGCGCCAATCGTTTTTGGAGTATCTTCAACTCTATGATTTTTTTCTTTGGTGTAAGAGATGTTTTTTACAATTCCTATAGAACACGCTTAAGGCCTTAATAACCGACGGGTTGTTATTTGACATGGTAATTTCTTACTGATCCAATGACTAAGGTGGATGAACAGCTCATAGTACGTGGGCACCCAGGAACCGAAGAAGCTCAGGAATTCGTGGCACAGAATATTTGGACGATATCAAGGGCTTTGCCGGAATGGTAAAACATTGGAAGCGATCCGCACATTAGCATACAATGACATTTTAACCTTTAGATATGTTCGGTGGCATTTTTTCTGCTTTCGGTATAAGCCTGGCAATTTTTGGTTGTCCAACAAGATGCAGTTGCCCCTCAAAGAACGACTCATTCCCCATACAATTCACTCCATGGTTCCGACCAGACTTTGGATGCATCATTTCAAAGACGACGATCATTTCAGACAAAGACTCTCGTCTCAGAGCCCTAAAGAGCATTCCGAACAAACAAAAGATTGCTTAGAATGAAGAGTCTGGTTGTGGTATGAGAACGACAAGGAATAGTACCAATGCGGTTGAAGAATTTACTCCCATAGTGTCAAGCAACCCCTCCCAAGAGGAAGTCCTTTCTGGAACAAAAGCAGTGAAGTCCACTCCACGTCCACTCAACCTTTCAGGTAGCTTTAATAACAAGCTGTCCAACAGTGTCAAATCGGTTCGTTGAAGGAAAATCATCAGAACCACATCCTCAACAACACATTTGGCCCCTCCCTCGGAGGTGAACAGTGGCAATGGGGTGATCAAATGCGAAGACTGGTCCTCTAAAGATTTGCTTCGTGGATGCGTTCAGGATCTCAAACAAAGCACATTCCACAAACCATCGTTTCCAATGGATGACATCGCTGCTACGTTCCGCACTCTGGAGTATATTAACTGCAAAATGCGGTTTCACGATCATCTTATTCAGCCAACGATTGGGAGATACGTACCTACTTTGAGCATGCAAATGGCTGCATGAGACGCAGCATCGATAGCCACTTCAACTGGATTCGAAATGACTTTCCGTTTGTTTACAAAAGTTTGAATTATCTTCCCATTTGACCCAGAAAATGCACGCCTTCAACAGAAAATACCTGCAGTCATCCATACTGTTCTAAGCACTCACCCCTTATCGCACCGCTAATCCACATCCATCAGACTCCCTACTGAATGCCACTACCGCCGCCCGCCGGCAGCATATGCACACAAGTCACATATCACACCAATTCCTGAATGAATTTCAAACATTATCTGCCACCCCGATGCACACCACCACAACTCACAGTCACAACCATATTTGCAACTAAAAACTAAAAACAAAACACAAAAGATAACTAATCTCTGGAAGCTATTTGTCGTAACCGTGACCTTGATAAGATAAAAAGAAAACACGTATACTCCCGCCAACACAACCAATTTACTACTACTGTCTGCCATTCTGTCTGGCTGGGTTCAAGTGAACTCAAAATTACAACAACAACCGTCAAAACATCAACAGTAACAAGCAGTAATGCACGGCAGTATATTCGATAACGTTTAGCGATAAACTCTAATCGGAGTCTCAGTCGCGAAGAGGCTCGCGCCGATAAAAAAAAAATACGAAACAAAAACTCCCTCGCTCTCTCTCTCTCTCTCTCTCTCTCTCTCTCCGTGTACACTTTGATATCAGAAAAGCCAAGGTAAGCGCTTGCCTATCTGAAGGAGGTGGCACCGCAACGTACACATTCACGCTTCTCAAGACGATAAGCGGCACACAAGCCCCTACAACTTGTTGCGAAAATTATTTTCATTTTATCAGTGTTTGGTGTTAATGTTGTCAAATTAATGTGTTAACGGGTGTTATCAATCAGTTGATAGAACGGAGCCACCACATCATAGCTGACAGGTGACAGATGAAGTGAGGTTAGGTTTCTTCACGAGAGTAGGGAGGAATGAATAGTTCTGTCAAAAGTGACAATTCTGTGGGTATAGCATAACGCTCCTAACCCACTTTCTAATCTTGATGCAATTGACTTAATTTTAAGACTACTTCAGTTCAGTTATCCTCTAAATTGCTCTTTCTTCGTTTGGCGTTACACTCTGCGGTGGACCTGGTCCTCAACCAACAAACATCTAAAGTTAGAGAGATCTTTGGCTAACCGTCGTTAATGAACAGTTGTTTCCTGTTGCATTTCTCCAAAGCTACAGAGTCGAGAACTCTTCGGGCTGCAGCTGAGTTGTCAGAACGCTTTACAGCCAAGTTAGGCACTGGAACCGCAGACACCTCACAAGACTCTTGTTTTGTAGAGCTTCCACAGTTCGTGGTTAAATCAACTTCAACAGATGCCATCAATGCAAACAGGACCAAAGATTGAATGTTTACCCGATTTTAAGATTGCCCATGCGTCCATGCAGCGGTGGTGAGATGGTCAGTGTCTCTGATTCTTCGACAGAGGACTCTATTCACCAATTGACATTTGAGTCCGTATGGACAGCGATTGCCAAAACAATTCTGCGTTTGAACTTGGTACTCATGTTTCTTGTACTGCATTGAGCCGAGGTAAACGAAGTCCTTTGATATACAATATAACTTATTGTTACGGTATGTTAAGGACATCAATGTCCGGTCTTTTTTGATGGCAGGATATACTTCGTTTTCTTCTTCTTATGGGGCTAACCCTTGGGCATCAGCCAACAAGCTTCTATAGCTGGCACGATCCTTAGCCAGCTGCCTCTATTCTGCATGCCTTGTTGGTTTGGTTTGGTTTGGTTGAAGGCCTTCTCCCCTTGAATGCGCCATCGGCTTCCTGGTATCCTCTGTTGCGTTGTCCCACTGGTTCAGAGTCGAAGATTGACTCCGCAGACGCCTGGCTAGATTTACAGTTCGTGGTTGAATCTTTTTCTCCAGAAACCATCAACGTAAACAGGACCAAAGATGACGCAGAACTTTTCTTTCAAACAGACCAAGGACTTTTTCATCCGCGTGTGTTGCGTGTACTTTCTTGATGACAGCATATACTTTGTTTTGCTCTCATTCTCCGCTAAACCCATTTTCGCAGCCTCCGTTTCAATACCAGCAAACGTAAGGTGTTGCCTATCCACAAAGATTCAACATTGGACGTAATGTTGGACCTTTGTTGAGAATTCAGGCCAGAAAACCTTCAGGATTTGTCTTAAGCATTTAATAGCGAAGACCTGAAGCTTGGGAACAATGATGGTGGTTGTCCCCCAAGTCTCACATTCGTAAAACAGTACGGATTTTAAATTAAATATTCGAATCTTGAGTGAAGTGAGCTGGCTAGACCTCCAGACGTTTCCAAACGAGAAGTAAGAGCGGCTAGATTTGTCTACGAGACGAGACGTCAGTTTCTGAACCTCCATTTTCGCACAAAGGTAGCAGAATTTGTTGACACCTCCGATTGGGTTCCCGACTAGTAGCATAGGCTCCACGCTTCTTCAGCTTTATAAATGCACACATTAAATAGGTTTACTTACTCTTTAAAATGCGCCCTAAGTGCTTTGCGCCCTGTTCCATATCCTGCACTAATGGTGGGACCGGCCCTGATCACTAGATCAGTGTCACAACAATGTTTTGACTCTTCGCCCTAAAATTATATCAACCCATAAGGTTGCCAATAAGTTTGCGTTTCAACTTGGGTTGATTCAATTCCAATTTGGGTTAGCTCGTCTTAAGAAAGTTTCGTTTGGCATCACATCACTAATCAAGTAATCCCCAGCTAACTTGTACTGCATTAATAAAACAATAACTGCGAAGTCTTGTGGGAAGAGGAAAATTTATGATATCTCTAACTCTGCGTAATAGGCATTTTGAACCGTAGGCATCTCTTTTTCTTTGGTGGGTAAATTGTGGTGTATCCAGGTTTCATCAACTGTTTCGATCAATTAATTCTTAGGACACTTGCAGGCATATTTGTTAATCTAGGATGAAGTATCAACGAGTACTACAGCTTTTAAAATAAACATCTGCCAACCGTATGAATTAACAATTTTCGACCCAATAATGTTATCAGACATTTTGGCTGGTTTCAATTCGGAACTTTCGAAAATTTGGGGTAATTTCTGATTGATTTAAGCAAACGTAATTGATTCCGATGACATTTTACTTCCAATAGTTTCAACTATGATTTCCTAGCTATACTCCTAGGATTTCTTGTGTAGTACTCCAACGTATTGATTACGTTGAAATGTAGGTTTTGTCTTGTTTATCATAGATATCAACCATCACTTCAATTAACATAATAAATTGCATGTAATATCTCTTGCGCGTTCGGAGACGGAGTTCCTTTTCTTCACACTGAAAGGAGAAAAACCCCATTCAATACTGCTAAAAATCGCAGTGCCCTTCACCACAGCTAAGGTAAAAAGAACGGAAATTACCGTTCTTCATTGTTCAGCTGTCACCCAGTAGCAAGCGAGATCGGCTAAATGGTATTGCTACATTAGCTTTTTTACGATTGCGTATGGGAAAGTATTAGAAGGCGCTTCCTGTCAAAGGTTTGGACACACCGCGTCGGACTGCCAACCGTGAATTGTAGCAAAGGAAGATTGCCCGCTGGGAATAGAGGGAGTAGCTGACAAAAGACAGCTCAAGTGCACACTCTGCGGGAACGCTGGACACACCGCCAACTATCAGGGGTGCCCTAAGTTCCGGGAGTGGAATACAAAAGCGGGTCTGCAGAAGCAGCCCTCAGAGAAAAATCTACTCTCTTGCATACAAAGCACATACATAACTATATGTTTTACAACAAAATTTAAAGGAAATAAAATTACAAGTACAAAACGGCGTTTATATTTTTTCGGGGTATCAGCACGAAAGAATGTGTCTATGTTGCCGCCCATGCAACAGGCGACTTCAGTGAAATCGTTTTCGGCATCCATGTGAAGGTTGAGAGAAACACACTGATCGCTACATCTGAATTATTTCCTCTTCTTCAAAAAGCCGCAATGTGGGATTTAATGATAACAGCAAAATTCTACAAAAACATGAGTGGTACATCGCATGCCGTTGTCTGTCACAATTGTTATTGGAAGTCCTTCGATGGCGAAAATAATCTGCCTGTTCACGAATGAAAACTTTGAAAACGATTCGACACAAATCAATCACATTTTGTATGATTGATCTTTCTTCAGCGTGTTTTATTTTCGAGGGTTGCCAGTTATCTCTTTTTGGATCGTATGTTGGTGGCATTTGAAATGACTGAGTGGCACATCCCATCCTCGTTGGCAATTGATGAGAAGCAGTGGACACCGAAGCGTAGTGTTTCAAAATATCTATCTCTTGTCAATTAAATTCAAAATCGAAAACAGAGTTAAGGAAAAGTCTAAGTCTTGGATTACGTTTACAACAGTAATAAGGCATTGTGCAGCTTGTAGATGTAGACTAGTCTTCAGACCATTAACTCTACATCACTGCCTTCCTGGAAATACACACGTTTTCAAAATTGCACCAAAATGACTGATACCATTCTGGATGGTCCTCTTACAACGTTCACCCACAGATCAAAAGGTGATTCGGAAGAGCTTCCCATTTCGGTTTTTTTTTTTGCTTTTATGTATGCGCGTACAATACAGAGTCTTTTTGTTAAAGAAGTAAACATTTAAAAGGCACTCCCACAGCATGCTTCCAGTCATCAACTTGGATCTATACCAGAGGTTGGGTCGAACCAGGAGGCTCGGATTTGAAGACTCTCTTTTATTGCGTTGTTGTCCATGCGCTCGATGTGGCTGATCCAGTGTAATCGACGGATTTTTGCTTTTCGGATTGCAACCACATCATTTTACTGCTCGTAGAGTTCGCGGTTTTGTGTTTTCCTTCATTCGCCTTCCTCCTCAAACGAGACCATATATTCGACATAAAATTCTTCTTTCGAAGGCACCAAGATTCAGCTCTGCAGTATTGCTTTGTGTCCAGCTTTCGGGTCCATAAAGCAGGAGTGGCAGGAGAAGAGTTTTGTAAAGCACGATTGGTCCTTTGAGTCAATAGTTTCGAGCCCAGTTGTTTTGATAAATCGAAGTTGCATCGGTTGCCAAGGGAGGTTCTACGTCGTGTCTCCACTAAGATGTCACTGCTGGACTAACTTGTAGAATATAGTCCCATCCGTTCTTACAGCTGCCGCACAGACTCTCCAGTACCAAAGTGATTAAGTCTGACGACAGCGCATCTCCTTGCCGAAATCCGGTGCAGATTTCAAACGGTTCAGGGGTTTGCACTGTGCATCGCGAATGTACCAGCGACTAACATTAAGTAAGTGGGTATTCATTTGAAACTCGCTGGTTTTCTCGCTAGTATTTGTAGGCGCCCTTGAGCAGGGATACATCTCTATCTATTGTTATTGCAAGAGTTAGGACGGCCTTTTTTGAGAATGGAGCAAATGGAACTGATGTTCCAGCCTTCGGAAAAGCTTTCGTCTTCCTTTATCAAATTCAAGGAATCGTATTTGAACTGGGTGGGAGCCGTGGCGTAGATCTCGGAGAATGTTCACGGACTCATACGCAGTGGATTTTTTTTTTCACAGTCTCATCTCGTTCACTGATTGCTGCTCTGCTTTCACAATCGCTTTGGCTGACTAGAACTTGAGTGGATCTGCTTTAAGGTATATAACAACACCGGTATATTTACAACAATTAAGAAAAGCGAAAGCAATCCATTAACTTCTAGATAGAGAGATGTAATTTTTCAACAATCAGCCTCTACTTCAAACTCGCTATGTTTACCATGGAGCCGTAGAGCAAATATTGACAAATGCAATTCATGTTTGGTGTGCTTGGCAGAGACGATGGAAGCATTTAATTTGTTCGCATTTTTTTATAATTTCCCTGCTCCGCTTCTGCAACCTTCATGTATTAAAATAAGAAACAGAAAGTAGATGAAATCTTTAGAAACGCATCTATCAAGCGTCGAAACCTGCGTTGGGTTGAGGTGATGAAATACAAAAATGGTGGTTGCCGAAGACGTTAATTTTTCTCATATTCGCTATTCATTCCTTTAAAACGAAGTTACGTGTCCAATACATGATGAGGCTGTCGATATTCATCTTTACCAAAAAAAAAAAACAGAACCCCAATCTAACTTCAAGGCACACGTCAACTTGTCAGCCAACTGAAGATCTGTTTCATTCGTCCACCCGATTGTCGACAGAGCAGTCCGTCCGATTGCCGGGACTTTATCTAATCAATTTCACTCCAATAAGTGTTGCTCTTGCTGATATCTCCCTTCGTTCATTGATTTTCAAGCCTCAACTGTCACACTGAGTCAGAATACATCAAAAATAAAAAAAAAAACTTTTCCGCTACCCTTTCTGAAGATGGCAGCAGCATCGGTGGCGTCAATTTACTCAGTCATCTCGTTCAGATCGTTGCACTGCCACCGACCAACGACCAACGACCAGCGACAAAGCGGCCACAAAGCAACAAGTAGAACCGCAAGAAGAAAGACAACTTGTAACTGTAAAGTAAAAGTAATAATAACAAGCTTATCTCGAAATGGGCACATTATGTGAACACAACAAGGCTACTGAGCTGGCCGATCCATTGATAAGGCATGTCACCAACACCACTGTCACCGCTGTGCTCGGCCTCATAGAGTAGGCATGACCACTGTGGCAGCACCGCAGTCCATACGCTCCTGATAACAGCGAAATAAACGACACAACAGCAACAAAAAAAAGTAAATTAAATGGAAATAACGAACGCAAATACTGCTGTGAAGTGTGTACTGTGCTGTGGAGGGTAGTGGAGCCTTATCAAGGAATGAAACTAATGTCGCTATTCAAATTCGGTTTCCCACTGACATGACGTCTGCTTATCAGTGCGCCGAGAGCGACCTTATCGCCTGCGCGGCTGCTGGAATGGAGTTTGTTTTTTTGTTTTATGGCGGCATTAATGCCCATTCGAACGTCATTTAAGCACCAAAATTGTTGTTGTTTATGAAATTAAGAAAAATCAATTTAGAACGGGATTTAATGATGATAACCCATTGCGAGCCGGTTGACAGAAGACTCAGTGTCAGCCATTTTAATGGAAAATTGTTTTGTTTCTCCCGGTCGAGTGGTGTTATCAGTTAACAAGTTGTTGCTGCTGCAAATGGGCAGACGTCAGTCGGCATCGGTTTGAATGGACACATTAAAATCACATAAACAAGTGCAGATCTGTCATTTGAGACAGAGGGAATGGAAAATAATTGTGATGAGTTGGTTTTTGTTTTTGACAGGAATGAATAAAGCAAATGTCACCTGTTAATGGGGTGCATTCCAAGCAAGTTTATTGGAATATTCTAATTCTGACACTTAAAAAGCGACTAAAACTGCATTCCAAATACAATCCAATACATTGTCTGTAAAGCCTTTTAAAGATGTACACGTGCATACCTGATGAAATCCGAATATGAAACAAACAAGGATATTGCAAGAAAACTCGTCGGAATATCAGACAGAATTTGTTTTCCCAAAGGATCGTTTTTAAAGGCCTCTTACTGCTTCTGACGTTGACGGATCTTTGCCTTCTACATCCTCATCTTGCCACAGCTCGTAGAGTTCGTGGTAAATTCATAATTCTCGATGCTACCAACGGCCAGTGTACAATATCGGCTCTAAGTATCGGAAGTAACTAATTTGCAGGGAATAATTTTGAACCATCGAGGATTTTAGCCGCAGTTACTCTAACAAAAACCGAAGTCGCCGCAGTTGCCAAAGTGGATCTCACATCGAATCACCACTAACTCATTTATGGAACTCATGTTTGCCCTGATGTGAATTCACTAACACAAAATAGCAACTGGTGTGTGAATGAACTATTCTCGGAGATCCTTGAACTGAATTTCACGCTGTATCATGTATGCGGAAACTTGACGCGACATAACCGATTCAACGAACTACCATTTGGACTAGCTCCTTTAATGCTGTCATATGCGACTAAAACTATATTCGGACGATAAGATGGTGCGTGTCAATTGATCGATCGACACATTGATCCTGCGCACAGCTAATCAAATACTTCAAACACACCATTTTTTTCGGCATTGTAGTAACAAAAAGATAGAATATTTTAATGCTCGAGAAAGAACTTGAAAACATACATATATTTTCACTACCAAGGTCATTTAAATTAATTTCATTAATAAATGATGGTAGTACAAAAAAATCTTAATCAACAAATATTTTTTTTCCAATTTGTTTAAATAAATACCTCAAAAGCTTGTTCCTTTCAGTAGCAAAATCGATTGCAGTAATATCTTTTAAAATTACCCTTTTTCCAGCTTGTATTTTTTACTAGCTTGGCAGTCTTATTTAGGTCGTTATCGTCTGTGACACAACCCTATCAATTTTCGGAGCATCCTAAATCTGGCCATAGTGATTAATACATAATGGACCTTGCGATGAGTGCTTTAATTTCTCCCTTAAATTCGAGGAGATCGATTTTAAAAAGCGTTTATCTTGTACAAGATTCCGTGTTTGTTTTATCGTCCCCACGCTCACCTATGCACTCTCACATCCCCCTTCTACATAGAAAGAGTTTCATAAGCTGATGAAATCAGTTGAACAATAGTGAAAAATAAAAACCAAAGAGAGGAAAACGCATGTTTCTCTAATTCCAAAATGATTGCTTTTTTACCTTTATAATTCGCCCCCGTTCATTTCGAAGGCAGATCTTCAAGCAGTCTTCGCATCACTAAAGAAGAAAAAGTCGGTTGGAATCGACGGGATCTCCAACATTGTGCTAAGACATCTTCCTCTGGAAGTGGTCACTATGTACACAATCCCCTTTAACAATGCTCTGAATAATGCACATTATCCGGAGCATTGGAAAACTGCGATTGTACAACCCATATCCAAGCGAGGAAAAGATTCTTCGAATCCGTGCAACCTCCGTGCAATTAGTCTCCTTCCGAACATCAGCAAGGTATTCGAGAAGGTGATAAATAGAGCTCTGATCAACTGGACAGAGGACAAACATACAATTCCGGATAACCAATTCGGTTTCAGAGCGGGGCTGACACTATTCATACCTCGTCGAAACTGGTGTCGGATATCCAATGGAACAAGAGCAAAAAACAATGCACGGGCGCCTGCTTGATTGACCTGGAGAAGGCCTTCGACACCGTTTGGTTAGAAGGACTTTACTATAAGCTCAATCGGCTAGGCATTAGTAAACCACTGCTGTACCTATTGTATAATATGCTTACCGGTAGGCGGTTCGTAGTCAAAAATGGCAGCGTGACCTCTACAGGTACTTTTGAAATTAAAAATGGTCTCCAACAGGGTGCCGTTAATTCGCCGATCCTGTTCAACATTTTCTTGAGCGATCTGATAAGTTCTCTTCCGCACGCAATTGCGTATGCCGACGACTTGATCGTGTACAGATCAGGCAAAAAGATCGAGGACATCACTACGCTCGCGCAGGGTGACTTCGACTCATTCATGAGAGATTGCGATGACTGGAAGTTGAATATCAACTTTCAGAAGTCGGAAACCATACTGTTCAGAACGCCGTTGTATAAAGCTTCGGCGGATACGAAAAAGAATTGGCGAAAGTTGTCTATTGTAGGACGGCACGGGCAACCACTGACGCAAAGGATTGTAGTCAGATACCTGGGGATCTGGCTAGATCAGTATCTATATTTTAACAAACATGTAGATGCTGCTCTAGCCAGGGCCCGAGGCGCTTTCGCCCTTACAAAGAGACTGTTTGACAACAGCCAACTCGATGCAAGGGTAAAAGTAATCTGCTACATGGCCCTCATACGGCTAATTCTCACATATGGTTGTCCCGTGTGGTTCAACGTGAGCGCAAGCTTGATGGAAAAGATTCGGGTGTTTGAGAGGGCTTGCCTTCGCCTCTACAGAACACCAGAGTCCCAGTACAGAAAATTCTACTCCAATGAGGTCTTATACAACAGGGCCAACCTGATACGAGTGGACAATTTCCTGGTGAAGTTGATTCGAGGTCACACTGCGAGAGCGATGAACTCGGTTAATAACCTGATCTCTGGGGCTTACTACCCTAACCCTCAATACCACGAGAGGGTACGTCATAACGGCTTTGTCCCCCCAGAAGCATTCCTCCATTTTGATAAGCACGGTTTGATACAAAACGCCCGTTCAACTGTGGATGGGCGTCTCAACCACGACCGTTCCGTCGCACAACGAGCTGAGGATGGTCTCCTCCGCTTCAGTATGGCGGTGTCGAGTCGGGATGTTCGGGATGTTGCGATACAACTTCGAAATTTGTGGTGGCTGAGGAGTATAAGAATTCCCTCCTCGAACCCTTTAGAACCGGGTTAAAAATGGTCAGTGCGTACCCCCGATTGGGAAGCAGTCGGTTTCAGTTTTGCGGTGGCAATGTTTCGGCCACAACCTATGGCCGACCTACATAGTTTAGGGTAGTTTTTAAGGTAGCTTGTAAGTTGTACATAAAATAAAAAAAATAAATAAATAAATAAAAAAAAATGAAAAAAAAAAAATAGGTATACACATTTATACACTTGTGTGTAGTGATGTGTATACGAATGTATATTGTGTACATATATGTATATACACGTGTATTGTCATAAATACGGTTACATATATGTGTATGTATGTCTAAGTTAAGATAGTTTTAAGGTATTTTAAGGTAGTTTGTAAGTTAGTAGTAAGTTTTATATAAGTAAAAAAGTTCAGTTATTAAGTTTTTTTTAATTTTTTTAGTCATTAACCGTACAGTTGTGTTATAATCATGTACATTAATAAATCAATTCGAAAGACATAGGTTCAGATTAAGAAATAGAAACATTGTACGTCCAACTAGTTTTAAGCATTTTTGTCTAGTATATAAGATTTGCAATGAATTCCAAAATAAAAATGAATTAAAATGAAATGAAATGACCTTTATAATTCGAGAAGAATGCTGAGATTTTAGAAAAAACAATGCTGTAGACTGTTAAACGGCAATGACGACACAAATTCCGATGTCAGGCAGAATGTGTCACTCAATTTGGACGATGATGAACATTAATTCGTCCCCCCGATTTAGACGAAGTCGAGATAGCGATTGGGCGCATGCACCAGCTCATCTGCAAGGTATTGTCGGAGGAAAGCATGCCCGATGAGTGGAATCTCAGCGTCGTTTGTCCGGTCCACAAGAAAGGAGACCCATTTGACTGCGTCAACTATCGGGGGATCAGCTTTCTCAAAATCGCGTACAAAATACTCTCTGCAGTTTTGTGTACCTGCGTGAAACCATTTGTCGACAACCTGTCCATGGTTGACCATGGAGAATTTTCGCTGCTCCAACAAGGTCGGTAACGAACTCACCGAAACCTTCTGATCATCCCTGTCGTGCTCTATGGCGCAGAGACATGGACGCTATTGAAAGCGGATGAAGAAGCTCTTGGTTGTTTTGAGAGAAAATTTCAACGTGCGATCTTTGGTCCTGTTTGCGTTGATGGCGTCTAGAGAAGATTGAACCACGAGCTGTACGGGTTGTACAGCGGCATGCACCTAGTTAAGCGTCTTCGGATCCAACGCTTAAGATGACTAGGTCATGTAGAGCGGATGGACACCACATTTTTGGCCCCATTTGGAGTCTTCGATACCGAGCCATTGGCACAGCGCAACAGAGGACGAGATAGTGCACACAAGTGGAAAAGGACCTCAACCAATTTGGTGTGCGCAGCTGGAGGCTATAAACCCTGCTGGCTGGAGAGGCATGATGGGTCCAAGGTTTACCTCGGATTGTAGCGACAATCAAAGAAGAAGAAGAAGAATTCGAGATTAAGTTTATTTGATTTTCATAAACTGTTAATTGAAATACGTAGGATATACGAATGTAAGCCATGACAACGTATGCTTGAGAGATTCCTCTCCTGTAGTTTGCCAGTAGAGTTTGCAATTTTTTTCATTCTTAGAGCAGCAATCGAATTGGACTATGCATTGAAATGTCTCCTCCTGTCCTATAGTCCAGCACTTTTCTTTTGCTGCTCATCTTTTGCATTGCAGCGCCTTTTGGTATGCACCGTTGAATGCTTATTTGTTTTCAAGCTCGATGGAGGTGACAAAGCGGCAATGTAATCACATGTCGTTATATTCTTATGTGCATATACCCGTCTCTTAATTAATTGATATTTCTAGATTCTGTCAACTTCCAGTATGTTATTTATGTTGATTAAAATTGTTCTTGTTTTGCTTGAGCTTTGAGGTTTGTTTGAATGTCTTAAGGAATTTTTTTTGAAACTGCAAGTAAGATTGTGTTTTACAGAGAAATTGTGTGATTTGAAAACTGTGTGATGTGAAGAAGATCTGAGTCTGGACTGCTCTATAAGATCAATAGCAAACCACTGCGATGTAACAAACCTGCCATCACATATACAGTAAATCTAACAATATAATATGGCGCTAAGGCCCGTAGAGGGTAGTGTCTAGCTTTTACAGCAACTACTCAAGTTGTGTGTGCTGTTGTTCTTTGACTAGTGGAAGGGACCTCCAGTTTTATTCCAACTCCCAACGGCTGAGAAACTTTTTCTTACGCTCTGAGCATTGTCATTGATTCGAAAGAGGTGGGTCGAACCATGGATGGGACCCACACACGTAGGTCCAAGTGAGTTGGGATCGACGCAATATATCGAGCAAATTGCCAGAGAAGTTAACTGGTAAAAATCCAATGTCTGAGGCTTACTACCACAGTCAACATTACCATGAGTGGTACCTCACAACGGCAGCCCCATTTAGATAAAGACTGATACAGGACAAACAATGCGGTATAGCTCGCATCGACTCAATCAGGAGCGCACCGTTGTAGTACGAGCTGATCTTTAGTTCTATTCGCGTTGAAAAGCAAACAATTCATCTACGATATTTACAGTCTAGCCACAATTTAACGGAATGAATGCATAATGCGGATGAGTCTTGTAGAACTTGTCTTTGTCCCGAAAAGTCTTCGACTTCGTACCGGTGGGATGATGCAATATAGTATGCTCTTGAGGCATTAACCTAGAGTTGTTTTGAAGCCCAGGGCACCCGTAGTGCAAAGGTGGCGTCAAAAAGTGTAAAAGGTTAAGCATGAGGACTTTAAAAAGTCAAGTGTAGCCTATTCATTCTCGAAAAGTCTGGACTGTTAGACAAATTTCTACTACTTGGTATGCCAAGAGTTGCTCATTTGACTATTAAATTTTCTTATACACAAAAATCTCCTCAGAAACTAGTTTAAATATTCTAATTAGAGATTATCATTTTTTTCGCGAATCAATCACTTGTCAAACTTGTTTACAAACCACTAAATAATTCGCATTTACTATTCCCAACCGACGACAAGATTTAAATGTGATTCTTTTGTTCGATCGCGGCTACCTGCTATCATGGAAAGTTTTATGCGAATGAGTGTCGTTAGTCTTCAAATGCACATCTGCAAGGTAGGACAAACTGAATTCATTACATTAAAAATTTAATATAAGACTAGCCTTAGCACAGTGTCAAAATTTTTTTCCCGTGTTTAAATCCATTTTACACGATACGGTTTTCAAATTACAAAGTAGCAACGGTGTAATATTGACATTCACAGCAAAATTTCTACGTACATATCTAAAGCTCCCGTAAGTTTACCTCGCCAGTGACAAGCACCAATCTAAAATTGTACTTGTTGTCAAGCGTAATCTCAATTGAGCAGTGCACGCTAATCAGTTACAATATTTCTTTTGATCTGTGTGTTGTAGAAACAGAAAATAGCTGAAAAAGGCAGTGCTTTATTGAAAGAAACCATGGCTGACAACAAACCCAATTCGTTTGCAGTCCGAAGAGCAAAAGCCGATGACGTGAAATATGTGCATCAAATGATTCAGGTACGTACTTATTTGGTGAACGAAATAGACATACATAATCCAGCTGACAGAAATGTCAACGCGATCAAGTTGTACACATGTAGAAACAGAGTTGCCATGCTATGACTGAATTGATTAGTAGTGAAACTCAAATATAATATGTATCGCGGTGGTGAGTTTTTTTTGTAGCATGTCTAATTAGTAACTTTAAATCCTAATGACACTACTATTTTTACAAACAAAGGAAATTGCATAAATGTGAAATAACAAGCTGAAAGCAGTATAGCAAATTTGTTGAGCTTGTTGAGCGTTTGAAGTTTTCGTTTTTATTGGCTTACACTTAAAGGTGGTGTCATGTGGGCTTTAAAGTGGGATTTGTTCTGAAACCGTTGAAGAGTTTATTAAAATTTTTAAAATTAAAAACAACAAGCTAGTGTGAGAATCTCTTCAGATTAGTTCGTGTAACATACTGGGTCGGACCGATTATTGTGCAAATGCACAGGGCTCAAAGCGCTTAGGGGCGCATTCTGGAGACTAAATTAACCTATACTACGTTTCAATTTCAAATTGATGTCTGAAAGCAAATATTTACTAATAATGCATATTCTTTATATACATATTGTACATAATTTCATCTGTTCATCAAAAAGACCTAAGAAAAGTTTGAAGAAATTCTTCTATTTACAATGCCAAAATAATAAACTCAGTTGTCAATTCGTGTGGTATTTTTTGCTTGATAATAGGCGTGTGGTTTGACTAATCAGTACTCAGCTTAGTAATGATTCTCAATAAAATGCTTTCCATTGCATTAGATGTCATGTCAAAAGTCAAAAATAAATGAAATTTAATTCTTAAAAGCAAAGAAAATATGTTATAAAATCAATAATAGAAATAATTAGATATGTTATACATTTGTACAAGTAACATCAACAAGTAAATAGAAAAAAAAAAACATTCCCAAGTGTCAAATAATCGAGAAGTACCATCCTTTTGTAAACAAATGGTTTCCTCTGGCGCCATCTATGAATCCGATTTTTCAGCGCGTCCTAGTCAGTAATGATAGTGAAATTTTACTTTTCCCAAAAATGTTCGCAATTCTTTGCAAATGGATGCCAAAAATCCTTAGTATTTTTGTTATCATCATCATTTTCTGACCTGCATGATACACTTAACTGTCGCAAAGCTAAAGCGTATACATCTCTAGTGTCCTGGCCACTCGATCCTCTGTCATCGACCGTAACTCGTCAGGATTTATGCCTAGACGCAACCAAGCAAGTTTTTGAACTTGGTCCAACCGCCCGTCCTGGGTATTCCATGGGGACACGTTCCTGATGGATTTATATTTAAGGCACGCTTCTGCAGAAGTGATGATGGGAACATTCGTACCACGTGGTCAACCACCGAAGCACAGATCATTAAGTTCAGGGATAGAGCTGCTCGTCCTGCCATGTTTCTGACCCTATCCCGGCCTGTAACTCCCACAACAGCACGAAGAAATCCTATCTCGGCAGCTTGTATTCGCGATTTTATTCGTCTTTGATCTTTGAGTTGAAAACTAAACAGCGTCAATTGGATCCAGATTGACAAGTCCTACATTAAATCTCAGCGTTATTCCTCCCATCACACGTGTAAAATACCCTGACATACTTGAACTTTTCCACAGGGCTCCACTCATTTATCTTATGATACTCACTCAACTCATGAACAGTATATGTATGTTGTAGACATGTTGCAAGAGCAAGTGTAGCTTTGCCTTATGCTGAATATGAAATGCCAATAATGTCGATTTTTCGCAAGATAATGATCCGAAACATGCCAGCAAAAAAGGCCAAGGAATGGTTTCGGGTCAATGGGGTTAATGTTGTGTTGCGGGTAGCATAGTCAACAGGCCTTAATCCCTTAAAAAAATCGTGTAGTGTGACTATAGGAAAGCAGTGACGAACACAAATCCTAGGTTTTAAATTCTTGTTTTTTATTGACAAATTCTTTGTTTACCTTCTAACAAAACCGAAAGAACTGCGTTCGTCGCCATTGCGTTTGAACGTAGTCTGTCCGATTTTTTTGTGTGTGAAAGCTAAGCACCAATTTGTCGTATGGAGAAATTCTTGCATGTGAACGACGCTTTAAGCAAACATCTCATTTATCCTTCAATGTTGTTAAGCATATACACGACAGGAAAACGTGGATGACCATTGGTATGCTGTGAAAAATGCTTTTGTGACTGGAACAAGCACATGTATCGGTAGAAGTCAGAAACACCATTGTACATGACTTACAGCTGATATCTGGGAACGGATCGATGAGCGTACAGCAATAAAAGTTCGCAGTAGAGAAAACCGAACTAGAAGCCCAAAACCGGGTGAAGAAGAAAGAAGTGCAGCGTAGCGTAAGACGAGACAAACGTCAGCATATCGACACACTGTCTTCTAGGGCTGAAGAAGCAGCGAATAGGTGCGACAGAAAGACTGTTTATAACATAACCAAGAAATTCATTGGTGGTCGGACTTCCAAACAACACCCAGTGAAGAGTCTAAATGGTAACCTTATAATTTCGGATGAAGAGCAACTCACTAGATGGAGAGAACACTTTGCGACTGTCTTAATCAACCTAGACTATGGCGGAATGTTATTGAGCTCTAATGAGTACTGTGTCGCAACAAATGCCCGAATTCGCACCGGACCTTCCAGTAAAAGCGAAATAATAGCAGCAATCAAGTCCCTCAAGAAACACAAAGCAGTGGGTATTGATGGCATCCCTGCTTTTTTTCAAGCTGCGCCGAATGTATCCGCAGACTTGCTACATCCGGTGATATACAAAGCTATACAGTATCCAATATAATAGCTCGAATAGTTCTGGAACGGATCAAAGAGCATTTAAATTTAACTCTCGATGTCTGGCTGACTTCCGCACTGGATCCTGCATCGACCACATAAACACCTTACGGATCATTAATGAGCAATACGTTCAGTATAGGTCTCCGCCACATCCACTGTTCATCGAATTCGAGAAGGCTTTCGATAGCTTGAATCGAGATGCTATCTGGTCGACCTTGCGCAGAAGAGACATTCCGCAAAATACTCATAGACATTATAAAAGCTACGTATGAAGGTAGTAAGTGTCGCGTCTTGCACAATGGTCAGTTGTCAGAAGAATATGAGGTCCAAGGTCGTGTTCGCCAAGGGTGCTTACTGTCACCACTATTGTTTCTGGTGGTTATCAGGTATGAACTCCGTGCAGCATTGACGGCATTCGATGGACAATGACAACTTTCCTTAAACACCTTGACTACGCTGAGGATGTTCGTTTTCTTTCGCATCGAATAATGGAACTTCATTTAATGGCCCATAATCTAGAAGCAGACGCAAACAAAGTGTGGCTCCAAATAAATACGACAAAAACTAAAGCCCTAAGTAATTTTGACAACCGCGCCCAACTGAACATTGTCGGACAGGAAGTCGAAAAAGTTTACATTATTCTATATTTAGGAAGTTTGGTCTCGGCAAATCGCGGTGGCACCAAACTGGAAGTGAGCAACAGAATCGGTAAGGCTAAAGCTGTGTTCGGAATGCTATCCACGATATGGAAAACCAATGTCATCAGCTTAAGAACCCAACGTGCTATAAGGATGCAGTACCTGTAAAGTGGACACCATTACCAGACGAAAGCTGCAATCTTTCGTAAACAGATGTTTAAGAAACATCCTTGGGATGTTTTGGCCGAATCGTATCTCTAAAGAATAATTGTACTTGAGAACGGGCCAGGAACCTATAAACATCACAATACGAAGGAGAAACAGGCAGTGGATTGGACACACAGTACGGCGTGAAGAGAATGCCATTGCGAAGTACGCCATGCAGTGGAATCCGCTTCCGCAGGCAGGCAGAACAGCGGGAGGCACTAGCTAAACATGGTGCAGAACAGTTGGTGACGAATCGAGTTCTTTAGGAAAGAGTTGGAGGGAGCCCAAACGCGTTGCAGAAATTCGAACTAGACGGCGCGCAGGCGTTATTGATGCTCCAGGCCCCCTGGGGGGTTTAATGACCTTAGTAGGTAAGTAGTAAGCATATACATAGACAATATTATTCATTACACATTTATATGCAATTATGTACAGTGGCGCACAAAAATGGGGATGGTTTTTAATTAAATTTGCCTTCAAAAATTTCCTGTTTTGAGAAAATATTATGATGTGTTATTTTACCTTAAGGTTAATCTGATAATGGTGATTATGGTATACATTTTAAGTCATTAGTTTTTAATCACGTACTTGCGCCTGGCGCTGTACGGCACTAATTGGAAAAGGTTGAGCATATAACAAAACTACTTTAACTCGACCTGTTATTATAAATTACTTACAATCTAAACTGTATACAGATCAGCCTCAACCAAGTATCACTATCTTATCATACATTTCCCATGTTTATATCCATTTTACATGCAATGGTCTATATTTCCGTAAGCTTACCTCAGACAAGCAGCAATATAAAAGTGCTGTTGTTGTCAAGTGTAATCCGAATTGAGTAGTGCCCGATAATAAGTTTCATTCGATCTGAGCCTTGTATAAACAGATATTTGTGAAAAAAGCAGTGTTTTATTGAAAGAAAACATGTTCGCCAAAAAACCCAAAGCGTTTGTAATACGAAGAGCAAAAGCCCATGATGGGATATATGTGCATCAAATGATTCAGGTACGTACTGATTTGGTTAACGAAATAGATATCAGAAATAAGGCAGTATGGAAACATATATGAACATTCCACTTGCCACTTACTCGAACAAGATGAAATCGGGATACTTATTTTGTTCATACTAGAAATCGAACCTCAAGTGTGAATGGGTTGACACACGCACCCATAATCCTTTGTTAGTACAACAGCTGTATGTTCTTGAGTAATCTCACTCACTCAACCACAGTCCCACCCGAAGTTAGGACCTGCCCCTCTACGTGCTGTAACGCCACCAACATACACATTGGCAAGATTTCAGAAATCATTTCTAAGGGAACACCTAAGGGAAATCCTCGATCCAGCGTTCCTCATGCTCTTTCTGTGAAACCGGTGTTCTCAGCCTTAGCTTGATTCAGTACTGCCTTGGAGGAAGCTTTGATGCATGTTCACACATACACTTGTTGTCATACCAGGCGTTGTTCCTCGTGATTAAGTCTGTACACGATATTATCCCTCCAGAGCACCAGAGTTTCGACCTGCAGAAGATATCCGTTTGACATTCCTATTGGAAATAGTCCGAATATTTTGATCTCGGTTTTAACAGGGCCGTGAACCAAGCCTATGTTGGATAGAGATAACAGCGGGAATTTGCTTGTTTAGGAGAGGACTCTTTTAAAAAGCGAGGACAGATTTATGAAACAAAAGGACGGTACAGCCTAGCTAGTCCGGACAAATACATTTCCGGGTGTGTCCGGAACAGTGAAAATTCAGATATTTGTTGATCAAAATGATCATTAAATTCTCATCTTTTTGTTTACCAAGAAGTATAGATTTTTGGTTATATTTGCTGAGAAAGGGTTGTTTGCGAAAGATCACGTTCGCAGTTCGATGCTCATATTAATGGGCCTTAAGTGCTTCAGTCGTTTCGGATCGATCCTTCACGGCTCCCGACACAAAAAATGTTGGAGCTAGCGACCGAAATGGCCAATTGAGATTTTGTTTCATTTCTACCACAACTTTGTTTGGGCTGCACAACACTCACTTTGGAAATAAGCTTTCAATATTTGTGAGTAAGTGTTAAAACAAGTTATGATTTAAAAAAACGTTTCGCCCGAACAGCATCGTGGAAAATTCCCTTTTTTACTGTTCCTTTATCATTAGTTTCGGGTAAAATTCCCCCTAGCAATTTTCACTTGATTAGATAGAGCGAAAAACAAAACGGAAAATGTAAATTGTGTGTTTCTCTCAACGCAAATAAGTATTTTTTTATTTATTATAGTGGCAGACAATATATAACAGAAAAATTAAATGGGAACATTCGTACCACGTGTTTAACCATCGAAGCATAGTTCTTTCCGTTCGGGGATGGGACTGCTCGTCCTGACATGTATCTCACCCTATCCCGGCGAGTAACTCCCACAACAGCACGAAGAAACCTCATCTCGGCAGCTTGTATTTGCGATCTTATTCCTTTGGTCACTACCCAAATTTCATGACCATAGGTGAGAGTTGTAACACATTTTTTTGAGTTGAAAACCAAACAGCGTCGATTTTATCCAGCTTGGCCAGTCCTACAGAAAATCTCAGCATTATTCCTCCCATCACTCGTGTAAAAGACCCTGACATACATACTTTTCCACAGTGATCCACTCACTTTTTTGTTGGAAATTAGCGTGGGTAAAAGCAGTCTTATTAGAACAGCCTCAAGGACAACCCGTGTAAACAGCATTTGCAAGCGATGCTTACAAAGTTATTTGTTTGCTGTAAATATCGTCAAATTTTAAGAAATACATTATTTAAATATAATTTAGAGAAAACTGCACTGACTTTTTCTCTTTATGTCCCTTTAGGATTTGGATTGTGTTAAGAACACAGACAACTACAGCACTCATTTCACTTTTAAGACTATAAAACACGGCGCTTTAAAATAATGGTTTGGGGCTGTTTTTCCTACCAACGTGTTTTCCTCATCTATCTTATTTCTGAGACTATGGACTGTGTATGTTGTAGATTCTTGCAAGTGTAGCAGAATATGAAATTCCAATAATGTGGATCTTTCAGCAAGATAATGATCCGAAACATACCAGCGTCAATGAGATTATTGTTGTGTTGCTGCTCGCACCTTTAACAGACCATAATCCCATGAAAAACTTGTGGCGTGCTTTAAGGAAATCAGTGACGAACACAAAGCCAACCAGTAACTGAGAAATTTTGCAAGCAACACAAAGCGCGTGGCAGAATATGACCATCAAGAGATGCAAGGATTTGGTGGACTTCATCGGTGCGAATCAGTACTTACTTACTTAAGGTGGCGCTACAGTGCGGGGTGGACCTGGGCCTCAACAAACAAGCGTCTCCAGCCAGCTCGATCTTTAGCTAGCTGTCTCCAGTTTCGCACGCATAGTTGGTTGAGGTCCCTTTCCACTTGCGTGCGCGACCTGAGTCGCGGTCTTCCTCTACTGCGCCGTCCCTCGGGGGTGGATTCGAAGACTTTTCGGGCCGGAGCATTGGTTTCCATCCGCTCTACATGACCTAGCCATCTGAATCGTTGGATCTTCACTCTTCTGGCTAAGTCGATGTCGCTGAACAGCCCGTATAGTTCGTCGTTGTATCTCCTCCTCCACTCACCATCTATCCAGACGGGACCGAAAATCACCCGAAGAATTTTCCTCTCGAAGCAACCAAGAGCTGCTTCATCCGCTTTTGATAGAGTCCATGCCTCCGCACCATATAGCAGGACTGGGACGATTAAAATCTTGTAAATGTAATGTCAATATCGTCGGCATATGCGAGTAGTTGGACGGACTTTTGAAAGATTGTTCCTCTGATATTGGCGTTCAAGTTTTGAACAATTCTTTCAAGAACGATGTTGAAAAAGTCGCATGACAACACGTCGCCTTGTCTGAATCCTTTTTTGACATCAAATGTCTCGGTTAGGTCTGTACCGATCTTGATGGAGCGGCGTGCATTCTCCATCGTCATCCTACACAAACGGACGAGTTTGGTAGGGATGCCAAAACTAGACGTTGCTCTGTATAGCTCGACTCTATAAATGCTATCATACGCGGCCTTAAAATCGATGAACAGGTGGTGGGTATCGATTTGTTGCTCCTGGGTTTTCTCCAAAATTTGCCGAAGTGTGAATATTTGGTCGATGGTGGATTTTCCTGGCCTGAAGCCACACTGGTATGGACCGACCAAGTTGTTGACGAATGGCTTTAGGCGTTCACACAGTACGGCAGATAAGATCTTATAGGCGATGTTAAGGAGACTTATCTACCGATAGTTGGCGCCCTTCAAAGGGGTCTCCTTTCTTGTGGATCGGGCAAACAATGCTGAGGTTCCATTCATCGGTCATGTTTTCCTCCGACCATATTTTACAGATGAGTTGGTGCATGCTCCTTACCAAATCATCGCCTGCGGCTTTAAAAAGCTCGGTCGTCAGCTCCAGCTTTTTGGATTTCAGTTTAGATAAAGCAATCCTCACTTCATCCGGGTCGGGTGGACGGAATTGTTGATCTTCATCGTCCCTTTCATTGGGGTTGAATGGTTCGTTCATTCGAATCAGTGCTAATTAAGGTCTTACAACCAAGTATTGAGGTCATCATTTGTCTAAGACCCATTTTTTTCTAATATTTTTTTTAGGTTCAGTCAACAATCTATTACTTTGAACGAGGAACTTTTTTAATTTTAAATTCCTTTTTTTAATTTATTATTTATTTACAGTATTAAATTGTAATAAATTATCACTACCACTAGGGCTTTCGGCTATAATATATAAGAAACCTATGTTAAATTTTCTTTTTTAAATCTAATGTTTTTAAAATGTCTTGTTTTATTTTGATGTTGCAGTCTGTTGGAGAGGCAAGAAGTTCGGCAAAAGATCGATTTGGGGATATGTTTTTTGTTTTTTGTTTTATTGCATAGCACTCACAGATTAGGTGTTTTGTAGTCAGTAAAACATTTGAGTTACAATGCAGAATAGTGGTGGGTGTAGTTCGCCCATTCATCTTTTTTCTTTTTGAACACGGTGGGAGTTGATGCATTTAATTATGTCTTTCTTGTTGTAGATCCAATAAATTACGAGTGGTTCTTTTGCAGCTGCTTTTGCTTTCGAGTCCGCTTCTTCATTTCCTTTTATACCCATGTGTACACGGATCCAAATAAATTGAGTTATACCATTGTTTGCTATCAGCCTGTCACGTATTATTTGAATGATTTGGCGTTTTATGCTCCATCATTTCTTTTGCTGGTGTTGAAGATTTGTTAAGATAATGAAGTGATTTATTGAAGCATTTTCCCAATAATTTCCAAGGTGGATGAGATGGCAAAAACTATGGCTTCATGTAACGTAGAGGGGTATATTGGAAGTCTCTTTGTTGCCATGATATTTTTGGAGATTTCAAGAATTTGTTTATTACTTGGTGAGGTCACTTTTAAGATAATTTTTGATGTGAGAAAATCTGTTCTGTTTGTGATTGATGGGAAGCCAGATTCGGTAAGCATGTTTCTTACGGGGGTTGATTAAAATGTTCCAAGACTAGTTCTGATTGCAGCATGGTAACACGCTTCAATTTATTTGAGCCATGATGTTTTATTTCCACATACAGTCGCCTCTCGTTCATTCAAACCTATGATAATTCGAACCTCTCCATAATTCGAAGTTGTCACGAGTTCCCTGGAAAATCTCTTTATATTTCGAAAAAAATCGATACAAATTTAATCACTTGGTAATTCGAACAAAAAAATCATCGCAACGTTACAAAACGACGCGTTAATTCGAACTTATAGGCTTCGAGCACTCGACAATTCAAAGTTATCAGCTGAAAAGAAGGGTGGTGGCCCGTGGCGTTGTGGGTATGTGCGTCGACCCCAACCTCGACGTCGTAGGTTCGATTCCTGCTCTGTGCGACGAAAATAATTTTCACGACCCCAACTCTTGCGAGTCACTGACAATGCCCAAAGAGTAGGAGTGAGCCCACAGTGCCGAATCCGTGCCTGAATGCAACTTGATTCAGATTAATGCAGTTGCGTTCTTCTAAGAACCAAGTTAAGAATGTTCAAATGATTTTTTCCCTGTGCATGGGAGCAGGGAAATGGGTCGGTATGGGTGTGCCAGGGTTAGGTCTTTTGTTGGTTCTGGAATTGGGATAGTAGATGCTGTTTTCCAGATTTGCGGAATGATGCCATCGTCATAGATTCTGTTGAATAAAATAAGGAGACGTTCTTTTAAGATCGGGGGAGAGCTTTTCGGCATAATGTATGGGATGCGATAATAGCCTGGTGTCTTTCCTTTAACTGAGCTGAGGGTGCTGTTAATTTCAGAAAGATTAATTGGTGCTTCTGTAAGAATAGGATCTGTAGTGTTTAACGGAATTGATGATTCGATGCTAGATTTCATTTGGAGAAAGTTGGGATGGAAACATTTGTCATCAGAATAGTTTGACCATGTATTTCCAAAGAATTGGGCTGTTATTTAATGCTATATTATATTAATGCGCTAATTACGTGAGGGGTGCAGTTGTCAGTGAGTGCCTTAACATCGGCCCAGAGTTTCGATGATTAGGCGTTAGGTTTGTTATTGGATGTACATTTTTCCAAGCATTCTGTTTTTTTGAAGATCTAGCGTATCTGCGGAAAAGCGCGTTAGCCTTGCGATAGAAAATTAGATTGGAATCATTGGGCTATTTCTTGAATGCCTTCCAGGTAATTTGTTTTTTTGTGCGCAGATCTTTTAATTCATTGTTCCACCAATAACCGTTATATTATGACTTATGCTATGTCTGCTGCATAGCGAATTCCTTTATGAATCGTGGCTGCCTCTTTGCTTACATTGGTACTTGAGCATTAGTGAGTTGGATATTTCGATTTGGAATCTGCTCCGATTCGCCCTGTCAGTTTGAAATTTTTGTGGATTTTTAACGAAATTTTGTTGTCTGCCGAGTGATCACTGCCGTGTAAGTCGGGGAGAATATTCCACGAAGCAATTGGGAAAAGTTGAGGGGATATAAAGGTTAGGTCTACGTGGATAAAAGTTTTATGGGTTGAGAAGTGAGTTGGACCTCCGTCATTCAGGAGCGAAAGAGTGGAGCTTGTAAGATATTTCTCGAGCTCTTTTCCTCTTGTATTAATTTCTGGAGAACCCCGAAGTGGATTCCAGCAGTTAAAGTCACCTATTAGTAAGAAAGGGGTGTAAAAGTTACTGACAATCTTATGGATGTCTGAAGCAGTGAAGGTTTGGGTTGGAGGAATATAGAGAGACATGACAGTATTATTTTGTTTGAGGGCATGAATTTGGAGAGTCAGTAGGTTTTGGTGTTTTTGTTTCTTAAGTTTGTGGATTGCGTCGGTGTGGGGGAAACGGTGGGTACAGTTTCAACATGTTCTAAATTCAACGGTTGTTCTTCCATTGCATTTTTTCAACTGAGGAGTGTGTCAATGAGAACGGATTTGTTGGGTTTTGTTCTTAGAATATTTTTTTGGCTTCGGCCCTGCTACATTTTTTTTATTGTTTTAATTTTCGCTACGTAACAAAACGACGCGTTAATTCGAACTTATAGGCTTCGAGCACTCGACAATTCGAAGTTATCAGATGAAAAGAAGGGTGGTGGTCCGTGGCGTTGTGGGTATGTACGTCGACCCCAACCTCGACGTCGTAGGTTCGATTCCTGCTCTGTGCGACGAAAACAATTTTCACGACCCCAACTCTTTCGTGTTACTGACAATGCTCAAAGAGTATTTCCTGTCTAGAAAAAGCTTGGCCGTTCGGAGTCGGCAATAAGCTGTAGGTCCCTTCCACTCGTGTGAGAACAATAGCACGCACAACAAGAGTGGTTGCTGAGAAACTAGGCCCTGGCCCTCTGTGGGCTGTAGCGCCACTCATATTATTATACTTGCTCCCGGCGCTGTACAGCACTAATTGGCCAAGATTCAGCATATAACTAAACTACTTTAACTCGACTTGTTATTAGGAATTCCTTACAAGCTAATTAAACTGTATACAGATCGCCCTCAACCAAGTATCACTGTTGTTCCCCATGTTTATATCATTTTACACGCAACGGTGCTTCCCTTATAATTAATTTCGGGTGAAAATTTGTTCACCTTCGTAAAATTCTCCCTATTGCGAGTTCTGATTTTGCGTGGAATATAACAATTTTCACATAAAATGTTTACTTGATTTTTTAGACGATAGAGCGAACAACAAAGCGGAAAATGTAAATTGTTTGTTTATTGCATCGCAAATACGTATTTTTTTATTTATAATAATGGCACAAATTTTACAATGTATTGTATACAATTTGTTGTACAGAGATTTGGTTTGTGTCACCTTAATACTAAAATGTTCACATAAACTTTATATAATATATCACAGAAAAATTAGATTTAAGTCTGAAAGAAAAGTCGCTTTAAAAACTTTCATGGCAACAAGAATGGAAGAGAGAAGTGGTTAGTCTTGATTTCGAATCACTGGCTAGAATGTTTTAGAAAACACAAACATAATTATTTAGCATAGTAAATAAAAATGTGTATAAATAAGATAAATAGATATACAACAAATTAATAAATAAAAACAAATAAGCACTACAACTAAATAAATAAATAAATAAATAAATATGTTGATAGATTAAACAGGAAAGAATTGCACTCATTCTGCAGCTAAGTTTGAAATTAAGTCGTTTCCGGATGATAAAAGCGATTGACTATATCGGAGAAAAACTTTTTCAACTATAGCTGTAACCATTTCGAGTATGGATACTTTATGAAGTTCCGTAGTCGAGAAAAACCAGTTTAGAATCATTTTTAGGAGCTTATTTTGCATTATTTGAAGTCCACGCAGATGATTTTTGACTCACTGGCTCACTTACCACCCATAGAACATGATCGGAATATTTTATTTTCATTGCTTAGTTAAATTTCAAAAAATCGTTTTGATAACTTCTTGAATATGAAGTCTAAAAGGTGTCATTTTATCTAAATGTACCCCAAGATACTTTCCACTCGATCGGAAAACCATTGAGTTGAAGGCTATTGCAAACAAGCTTTTCTTTTTCGAGTGAAAAATATTACTTGTGTTTTAGAAGCGTTAATGTCAATTTTCCAATCTTGACAATGATGAAGGACAGTATTTATCCCAGATTGCAGATTGCTTTTAATAATGGAATCAGTTACATCCCAGGAGTAAATACATGTATCATCTGCATATAAGGCAATATTGTAATTATTTAGATTTGGGAAATCAGAGGTGTATATATTAAATAGGACAGGCGTTAGGACAGAGTCGTGTGGGACACGAGCGCTAATGATTTGGTTGTCCGAGAATCTCTGATTTACAGACACTTTAAAAGTATGGAGAGATAGAAACGACTGAACGATTTAATAAGATAAAGTGGAAGGATATAATTCAACAGCTGGTGAACCACCACACCAGCCGGTATCGAATGCTCTCTAAATAAGCAACAATGTGATATTTTGTTATGAATGACTGAAAAACCGGATATTGCAAGATGTATTAAGGAAATTCGGGAGAAAGTGGAAGAGTGCGCCAACAAGTTAGAGCGAAGCTGATTGGAAAAGGGAGATTTAGATGTTTGTTTCTTTTTTAAACGAATAAAATGTCACTTTCTGTTACAGAACAGATGTTTATTTATTAAAGTGGAAACTATATTTACATGTGTTCCATTAATACAATCTACAACGCCAGGTATCTTATATTTGGAGTAAAATCCAGAACAATTTTTCCTTTTCCATCTTGCGTTGGCCAAGTTACCCATCTACAAAAAAAACCTGTTCATAAATGCCTTCAACTTGCGCAAGCATTAAGCTAAAAGATATTTGTGCAAAGCCAATCTCGTGGCCCTTCATTTTGTTATCCGCCCTCTGAAAAAAAAAACGCAAGCAAACGGTTAGCTTTACAATTATTGGTATTGCGAACAGGGGACTTGGTTAACACGTCCAGTACATATTTGAATGCTGGTTTATCTAATCGGTAATGCTATTGAAATCTGAAAAAAAAACAGATGTGTTTATTCAATCATTAAAGTTATAATTGCACGCAACTCCAAAGGATTGCAATTGTCTCTTAAACTCCTTCTCTTAAACTTCTTCTTTTCTTTCCGTTGTGCCAACGTTCTTAGTGCAACAGAGTTCATTTTAATTTTAATTCTTATTGTCTTTTCAAATCTTTCTGTTTGACAATTGTCAAGGCACCAGAATCAATGTTCGAAATGTCACAGTTGATTCGAAGTGAAATTTTGTTCGCGTGACACTCGCAATTGCAAAAAAATCTGGGCGAAAAAAAATGTGCACGTGAAATATTTTTTCGGGCAAATCTCACAATAAGGCTGTATTTTGTGATCCACACTGTATGCAGAAGAGTGTCAAAATATGACTGTAGAGAAATATGACATTCTGACTACTGAAGTACGTAAGTGATTCGCCTCGAAGCAGTACAGTACAGAATGCAACCAGATTCCTTAAGCATTTTCTTTGAATTCTCCCTTCAACACAAACTACTCTATAAAACTATTTTCTTTTTTCTTTCAAGGAACTTGCCGATAACCAAAATATGAGCCATGGGCCTAAACTTACAGCTGAAGGTGAATTCTAGTGCATTTATGGTATCTTTGCTTTCACAAGCTTCCTATTTTCAGACCTAATTAGAGATGCTGGACTAAACGGGGAAACCGAACTCATTCACTGCTACATTGTCGAAGAGAATGACGCCAACTCGGCTGCGAATGAAACGTAAGTACAATGTATATCCAATGTATGAGATCCAGATTATGTCATTAGTGGCAACCGCAGGCCAGAAAAAAAAAGAAACATTCATTAAATGCCTGTAGTCACAAATCATTTACCCGACCTTTGGCCTCGCATGCACTTCTCTTATCTCCCGCTCATATGGAGCCCTAGTCAAACGCAGAAAAATTAGACATCATAATTCCAGCTCATAATTCGAGTAGAAGCTGCCGTTCATTACTACACCACAGTCACTCGGTCGGCTCTGCGGTACGCCCCTCTAGTGGTTTTGGAACACAAAATTTGATTTCTAATCAACTAACAACGACACAACCAATAAATTCATCGAACAACGCGCAACAACGAGCAAATATTGGCTCCGTCTCTCGCCCAGTGTTTGACATGAACACGCACAGACAAACAATCCACCCTGCAACCTTGGTCTCGGACAGATTTCGATGCACTCCCATGGTCTGTGGGGTGTCCTAATATGCCCGGGGATTGCTCATGCTCGCGGACTATCGCGATCTAGGGTAAACATTCAAATTGGAAACATTCCTCGTCTTCCCTGGGCAAACACCGCCCGATGGAGAGATTAAATCTACAGAAGTGACATTTCGCGGGCAACGTAGTGATGATGTGATCGGTTGATTTAGGAAGTCTGCCCTTGTGGTCCTCCGTGTGGCAATCAAGTGTTTATCAATGTAAATGTTTGCCATGCCAATCATAAATCACCCGAAATGATTTATTTGATGAGCCAAAAATGCCTGAATCTCTGTGTCAACGAAGGTAATTTTGGTCGTGCTCTGGTCAGTCGATTCCAACACCTACGGGCCCATTGCTAATATTTTGTGTCACATTTGCGACTGGTGGTTGGGAGTAGGGGAACCGGTCGTCTTGTTTACGTAAGGTAAGATGAGTGGGAATGGTTGAAGCAGGTATGTGGTGGTATCCTTGACGCCACACAATTGTCAGTCAGTTCGCTCTTTTGTCATAGGCTGTCATAGGCATAAATAGTCGTTGGCCAAGAATGATCCATACAAGATTATACAATACTTTTAGAAAATCCGTCATGTTTGCCTACTAATACATTTTGGTGACGTTCTACGATCCACAAAAAAGGAGACCTCTTCAACTGTGCCAACAAACGAGGAATAAGTCTCCTAAACATCGCGTACAAGATACTCTGGGTCCTTTTCAGTGCGGTTTCAAGCCAGGAAAGTCCATTACCGATCAAGTCTTCACACTTCGGCAGATCCTCGAAAAAGTCCAAGAGATGCAGATCGGCACCCACTACCTATTTGTCTAATTTAAGGCCGCATATGACAGCCTGCGTAGAGACAAGCTATACAGTGCCATATCTAGTTTTGACATTCCTGCCAAACTCGTCAGGTTGTGCAGGATGACGTGAAAAAAGTAATTTTTTCAACATTGTACTTGAGAAAGTAGTGCAAAGCTCACACGCCAACACAAGAAGCATGGTCTTCCAAAAATCCGTGCTATTGCTAGCATACGCTAGTCGAACACATCGAGCCGTCAATGATAGCATTTGCTAGCATTGAAACGGAAGCGGCAAAAATGGGTTTAGCGGTGAATGAGGGCAAAACAAAGTATATGCTGTCATCAAGAAAGGATACACAACATCGACGACTCGGCCAGAACGTCACCATAGGCAGCTACAACTTCGATGTAATAAAGGACTTCATCTACATTGGCTCCCAAGTTAATAGTACCAGTACAACATCAGTACCAAGATTAAACGCAGAATAACTCTTGTCAACCGCTGTTTCTCTGGGCTCAAGAAGCAATTGAGTAGTAAAGCCCTCTCTCGAAAGACCAAGCTGACATTATATAAGACTTTGATTATCCCAGTCCTGCTGTATATGGCGCAGAAGCCTGGACTATCTCAAGAGCGAATGAAGACGCACTTGGTTTCTTCGAGAGAAAAGTTCTGCGTTCAATCTATGGTTATGTTTGCGTTGAAGGTTTCTTGAGAAGAAGATTCAACCACGAACTGTACGGGCTGTACAGCGACATAAGTCTAGTCAGGCCTCTACGGATTCAACACCTAAGATGCCCCATGTTGAGCGCATGGACAACACTGCTCTAACCCGAAGAATCCTCGACTCCGACAGGAAGCCAATGGCGCACTCAAGTGGTGAAGGACCTCAACCAACTTGGAGTGCCAAATTGGAGGCAGCTGAGGTTTCCATATATTATTCCGTGGTTTGTCGGGGTCGTATGACCTTCAGTTATATTTTCGACAACTAAACTTCTGCAGCATTCTGAAGTGAAACTTCTGCTGAGGATACGACTTCAGCGATGCTACGAACTGACTGAAGAGAACAAGAAGAGACCGTGGTAGCTATAGCGGGAGTGTGTATCAAATTCAATGAAAGATATCTCTAAAAGAAGGAACATATTAGTGGAAAGTGCATTCAGATAGTGCGAGCATTCCTCAAGAATAAAATGAATCCATAAGTTTGTATTTACAATTCTCGCTAGTCGATATAAGCAGATAACTGGTAAAGTGAATATCTAATACGATATTTTTTTCTTGCTACCGTGTACTGATTTTCTTGTTTGGATTAGTTTCTCAATCTAAATAAGGGAAATTACGGAGTAATAGAAATATTTAATTTATTTAAGAAAAAACTGAAAACTTCAATCTTCCTTTCCGCAATAAATAAAATTCAGTTTTAACCGCTCTCATTTCGATGTACGTTACGCTTCAACACTGTAAAGTTAGTCAGAGCGGCCGACAGATAAGTCCGTACAAAATAAACAGCACTGCGATATCTGTCTGAATACTTGGGCAAAAAGTGCAGGATCTGTGCAACCGACATAATTCTTGAAGCTTACTTACTAGTACCATGTAGCCCTTCGTGGGACATCCACCGCCTCGTCCACTCGTTCAGATTTGCACAAAGCGCTATCCTACTCCTTTCTAAAGAACTTGATTCTTATTCGACTGCTCTGCCCCACGTTTGCCTGGAACGTCTTGCTTTTCTGCCGGACTGTATAATGCTCCCTGACATAATAATGTGTATAGGTTCTTCTTCACATCAAACCTTATTTTTTTGTTTGGTCTAGCTACATTTCATATTGTATTCATTTTTGCTGTTGCTGTAGTAATTTGACTAAAATGTGTCTCGCTCGAAACGATAATTCGTTAGCCAAAATCAAGGCACCGGCACAATTCAATTCAATAACGAAATGGGGATTGGCTCAACTATAGTGGTCCAATGGATTAACAATGTTTACAATCCTGTCAAATAGAATATCAAAAATTGCATTTATCTTATAAAGATCCTTAACATCGGGGTGTTCATTTCCGTATGTCCTTGTTGCTCTTCTAGGAATGGGATAGCCACGCTCAGACAGTTGCGGATGTTTGAAACAGTGCCACCAATTACTCTTGTATGAGGGCTTCTTCGTAAGGTCTTTTGTTGCTGGGGTACTTTTGACAGTCCCTGTCGTTTTCCTCTAGAAGATCTAAAGCTCTTCCATACTGGGAAAGTGTATGGTTTCCCATATAGGGAATATAGAGAGTAGGGCTTATAGAGTAGCAACTTCGTCTTCTGGCTTAGTCCATTTTTTTTTCGCATGAGCGAGTAGATGCCATGAAATCCAAAACTGGCCTTGTTCAGCATCAGCTGCGAGTGGTTGTTAAATTTAAGTTTCTCGTTGAAGTTAATACCGAGATACTTCAGCTTGTCTGTTGGTGTTATTGTAGCGCCATTAGGAAGCATCCTGATGCTCTGGCATTCTTTTAGGGATCTGCATCCACCTCCGGACACTAGAAGCGTTTCTCTTTTTGGGTATATCTTTCCACTTGCTAGGAAAGTAGCAGTTATTGATGCAATTGTTCATGATGATTGTGAGAAGTATCATCACCGATTGTGGCATTCGCTTTAGGACGAAATTGGATATTTTGTCGACTCCGGCTGCTTTCCTCGTTATGCTGGGTTCAATTATTCCTGTAAGTTCCTCAGTTGTTGTCGGCTCTTCGTTTTCTAATGGTTCTTCAGCTGGATTGTGGAATATGACGATTGTAACGTAATTGTTCACCTCTGCCATGAATTCCGAGTCATCAGGTGGCGATGGTTGAAAGTTGCCTTCGAAGGATCTTGCGAACGCTTCAACATTCTGGGCTGGAGTACTTGCTCCCCTTTCAATTGTGTCAAGAGTTTCTGGTAGGCTCTGCTTCTTACCGATGATCTGGTGTATCTGTAGGAGATCCCCGGCACAGAACTCATAGCGTTAACTATGGTCGCCCGCCTCGAAATCTAGCGTCAAGTCAAACATATATGGTATATTAAAATGCAGGTGATCGGTGACGAGTTCACATTTTTGTAAATATTTTGACGTTGGTCACAATTTTCCACCACTCCCCGTCTAATTGGTAACTTAACTTACGCTCAAACGTTTTAACGGTGCGACGAATATCCTGTCCACCGACCTAAACTGGAAGTTCACGTTGCATATCCGAACAATCCTTAATGATTTCTGACCATTCGGTACGAGTGAAACGATAAAAGACCAAATATCAAACCTTAGTGAATACTTCTGCAGCTGGTTGATTTTTTTGTAATTTAGATTGACTGAACTTTTCTTTTCAGTAAACCCATTGGATATGCGATTTGTTTCTTCTCCTACTCAACATGGCAAGGCAGATCATACTTCTTGGAAGATATTTACATCAAACCGGAATATCGTTCGCGTGGAGTCGGTGGAATGCTTTTCAAAGAAGTCGCAAGGAATGCTAAGACTCTCGGATGCAAACGAATGGATTTCCATGTACTTGGATGGAATCCGGCTAGAAAGTTCTACAATAAATTGGGCGCCATCGATTTAACTGAATCCGAGGATTGGCACTTCTATCGTTTGCATGAAGAAGCGATCGACAAATTAGTCAATCAGTAAAACACATTCAGCCACGTAAAATTGTAAACGTATTATATTTAAAGTATATATTAAAGTACATTAAAGTATAGTATGTAAGTTACTATGCAACGATTAGTGGGATAAATACAAAAATCAATACCCTGTCAGTTTTGTCATATTTACTGGTCTGACTTGTTACAGGCTATCACGTGAATTTGGATACTCTTTTTCTTGAATTGTAGACTTGCCCAGTGGCAAAGAGCATCACTTTGGAGTGTAAGGTCTTGTATTGTGGTAAACGAATATTGGCAGCAATCCAGTGCTAAGTGGCCTTGTTTCTATGGTATGGCTTTCAAATTCCTTCATCGAAACAAAAACTGAAAATAAAAATGGTTAGCAATGATTTTAAGCAATTGTATCAAAAGGTTTCGAAGCTCGGAGAGAAGCCTACCTATAGGAGGTGAGGTGAAGGAGTATTGTCAACACTGGCAATAGGCAAGGGATAGATCATCTTCCGTTTCTTGAGGTTTGATTGTCAATTATGCAGTTTATTGCCTTTTATCTCACTTCGTCTTCGAGTTGATGATGGATGGCCTCAAGACTATTGCAAGGTGTGGTGCTAGTACCTTTTGAAGGTCGACAACATAAGGCTATTGTTGTATCTTATTATTTGAATTTGCGTCGGTTTTCCTAGCGGGGGTCTATGAAATCCTAATGAAATTTGGCGAGTATTAATCTCTGTAGGGACAACCAAGTTGTGCTTAAGGCCTTGCTCAAACCTTTGACAAATTCTAGTATAGTTCACGAATTCAACTCTTCTCTGAATTCAACTGGAAGTCTGAATTCGCCAATACTTGTCTGGATGGGAAGTCATTCTGTGGAAGTTCTGGACTGTTAGACAAATTTGTACTAAAGGGTGATTTTTTTAATTATTATCTTTTTGGCAACACTGGTTGAAACAGCTGACTCACGTTTCGTGTTTTGTTTCACTGTCAAACGTCTTCAGTTTGGTCTATAATTTAACCATGAATCGTCTTATGGTACAAACGAATAACGCTTGCAAATTATTGAATTTTATTATCAAAATGAGGGCTCTGTAAAGAAAGTTCATCGCGCGCTTCTTCCGTTTTATTGTCAGTTTAAAAATACAGCTCATTTTTGGCTCAATGGGTAAGTAAATAAGCAGAATTGTCAGTGAAATTTTGGAGTGAATATCAGCCAGAAGCATTGCAAGAGCTGCCAATGAATCCAGAAAAAGTCACAGTTTGGTGCGGTTTATGGGCTGGTGGCATCATTGGACCGTACTTCTTCAAAGATGATGCGAATCGTAACGTAACTGTGAATGGTGAGCGCTACCGTGAGATGATATCCAACCGTTTTTGCCCAAAATGCAAGATTTTGACTTGCATGACATGTGCTTTCAGCAAGACGGTGCCGCATGCCACACAGCACGCGCAACAATGGACTTATGGAGAGGCGAGTACGGTGAACACTTTATTACACGTTCGGAAAGACTATTTTTTGTGGGGCTATGTTACAGCTCATGTCTTAACAGACAAGCCCGCTTCAATTGACGCATTGGAAGACAACATTGAAGCATTTATTCGTGAGATACCGGCCAAAATGTTGGAAAGAGTATGCCAAAATTGGACTAAGCGGACGGACTATTTGAGGCGCAGTCAATGTCAACATTTGCATGAAATAATCTTCAAACATTAAATTATATGGACCGTACTATGGATTGAAATAAATTTTATGTATTTTTTTTTGAAAAACTTGCCTAAGCTTTTAAAAAATCACCCTTTACTTGGTATACCAAGAGTTGCTCATTTAACTATTAAATCTTTTATACACAAAAATCCACAAAACCACTTGTCAAACTTGTGTACAAACTAAAAAAAATCGCATTCACTGTTCTCAACCGATGACAAGTTTTAAGTGCGATTTATTTGTTCGATCGCGGCGACTTGCGATCATGAACATTTTTATGTGAATGAGTAGGGGGACAAATTGAATTCATTACATTTAAAATTCAATAAAAGACCCGTCTCAACACAAGTGTGGAATCAGTAAAGACGTTTTGCGATAGTTATTTTCGCTTTCTTGATTTCTGTCACAAAACATTTACGACAGATAAATCGGCGTCTTTTCCAAGTATATTTGTTTAATATTTGAAGTAGAGAATGAGTTTATCAATACATACTATATATGTGGTAACACTGAACGCACTACCTTATCATCTGAAAAAATTTAAATGAAAACAACTTCACTCTTATCGAAGACACACGCCAAGAATTTCTTGTGATGTTGACTTGGACTATGAGCCAAAGCCAGAAGGTCACAATGATGTTAGAGATTCTGAAAAAGGAATTGATCAAAATGATATCGATGTCGCAATTATTGATCAGATGATGAATATCTGAGTAAAGATAAATATTTGATATGGTGTACCGCCCCTGTTCAAAACTTGTTGTCACGTGCGCCAGCAGAAAATATTATTACACCGCGCATAGGTGTCACACCTTTTGCCGTGCAGCGTATCTCAGTTTTGGTCGATACATGATGCCTTGAAAAAGAATATAATTCGGTTTGAATTATATTATGTGGAAAGAAAAAGGGTGTGCAAAAACGACTTTCATGAAATGGATGCAATTGAGTTTGATGCTTATTTAGGACATTTTGATTCTTATCGGTAAGTTGTACCAAAATGTAAAGAATGATTTCCATTTCCTTGTATGGAGGTGTTTACCGTTCATATGACCAATGCGTACGAAGGGATGGATATGGAATGAAATGCACGGTTGCTCAATTTGTAGAGCCATTATGCCTAAAATAGCGCATTTTTATTTGAATATCCCGTTTCCCTCCATGATAGAGATAATCGAAGATCACATGTTCGTGGAGATAAACTTGCGCCTATTCCGGTATTGTATGAAACATGGGTCGAAAATCTACAGTTCTTATACTTTCCATATGAAAAGATTACTGTCGACGAGCAACTGATCCACTTTCGTGGAAGGTGCCCATTTAAAGTTTATATGCCTAGTAAGCCCGGAAAATACGGAATCAAGGCATGGGTTGCAGCTGATTCATCCAATGGGTTTTTCTATGAACTTCCAGGTTACATTGGGAAAGCTTCAAGAAAAACGATTCCTGAGAGAAACCAAGGGGAACGAGTAGTCTTACATTTAGTGTCAGCTTATCGCGGAAGAATAATTGTTTTTCAACCCATATGTTGGCAATGGAGCTGAAGGAAGCCTGAAGATCACAATTACTCTTGTTGGCACAGCGAAAGAATAAAAGATTCTTGCTAATTTGGGCTAAAGTTAAAGAGCTCCGCAAGCTTCCAGCACCATCTAGCAATTTTTTTGTGAAAAGGGGATGGCATTTGTTTCAAAACAGTACAAGCTAGTTACAATTCTGAGCGCTTTACACCATGACAACAATGTTTTAGAGGCACATCTGAAAAAACTTCCTGAAATTATTAAATTTTACAACTCTACCAAAGGAGGTTTGGATATACTTGACCAATTGGTGTGCATATATATGACGTGTAAACGTCAAACAAACCGTTGCGTTGGCTGGTACCTTTGTTTAGTAATTTCATTGACATCTCTGCCCTGAACGCATATGTCATATGGACTGAGGTGCATCCGGAATGGAGTAGTATCTGCAAGAACTCGGAGAAGGCCTCGATCCACACTGCATTACTCGGCGGAGTCGTCTACGTAAAGCACCATTTTCTGCTGCGCTAGTAATAAATGTGAAGAATGAAGAAACATATCAATCTACCTAAGAAGAGAAAAATTTCCTAGCGAAAGCGCTGCAGCTTTTGTCCTCCGAAAGCTAACCGAACAACTTTTAACTTTTGTGCTGTCAGCAAGTGCAACGAAGTCATTATAACGCTGCAGCATGGTATTTCGAAATGAAATTCACCACACTGGAGACGAAAAATTACCATGTCGCTGAAAGTTTACCACTTCAAGCCAAATGTATTACACTAAAAAGGAAACTGTCAGCGGCTAATGCAACCTACACAGCTATCATTTGCACAACTGCGCCTTTTGATAGTTTCAAGTCTCCAGGTATCGATGCAATACCTTCCTGCTGCAAAAATGCAGTTACCAGTTAAGGAAGGTTCTAAAACCCGTTGTGTTGTGGTGTGCTTAACGTATCCATAACTCTAAACGGCAAATTCATCCATTGTCCTAAATGCAACATGCTTATCGGTGCTGAACATTCGATACAAGGTGGGCACTTGATTAAAGACATAAATAGGAAGCTTTTCTGAAAAAAATGCATTGAGTTGAAAACCGCCAAGGCTCAGTCAGTTTTCTGACTAGGATTCTCGGTAAGACTTGAGGTCTAACACCAAAAAGATAGTTGATAGTAGCCAAGTTATCCAGGATAGTTCGTGAATGCAAGTCACTAAGCCTAGTCTGAATCCCGGATCACCAAGGGATCGCTGGAAATAAAATCGTCGATGAACTTGCTAGACAAGGATCACAGAAGGCATTCTCATGACCTGAATATGCGCTGAGAGTACCTGCTTCCTTGTTTAGAGCCTCCATTGATGGTTGGGCCGATGGATGGTCACTGACGTCTGTAAGAAGTCCGTATTGTGAAGAAGAAGACAACGACACTGCAGAGCATACATTCGACATACAAACAAATGAAAGTGCAGCTTTTTTGTATAAAAATTGCCTTTTTAACAAATGTCTAGAATTGAAGTTGAAATTTCCTACGCAAAGGTAAATTTACCATATACTGGCAGCACTGGAACAAAGTAGTAATAATCTAGTTGACAGAAATATCAACACGATCAAGTTTAACACAGAGTTGCCAAGCTTCGGCAATGATGCACAAACTTTTTTCTGTTTGTTGGCTGCAGAAGACAAATTTAATAGATATCTAATATATTTTTTTTCTGTATTGCTTATTTACCGAAGAGAGGGAATCTGCCGAATACTTCTCAGGATGCGTATGACACTAAATTTACATATGTATTACTTTCAAACATAGAAAAATTTAGAAAGATCACCTAGAGTTACCTTACATTAAGGCGCGCGTTATTGGATTGGTATAAGCGCGCCATCATTTCTTCCATGACTGGGAATGTGAGAGTTCGTTACTATTTTCAAGAAATATGGTGAGATACATATATCAATTGTTGGGTGCGTGTAGGTCTTCTGATTTAATATCGATATTTCAACGGCGCGTTCTCTCTTTAGGTCTATAACATTTGAACTAGTATATAGCTAGGGAGAATGGAATTAAATGGAGCAGTCTCGCTTTGAGATTTTACAAACCGAACACAAATCTCTAGGAACAGCTTCCATCTACTCACTGCTGCTTTGCTGAATGTGAACAGTTTTATTTAAATGTATTTCTCAGCTAGAATTTATTTGCAGACTGAGGCAGCTAGTTATGCAAGTTAAGTACAGCCTCGCTAGACCGAACGTTGGCGAAAGTGTATGTGTAAAATGCTCGTACCATAGAGATTATATAATAATAATATAATATGGATGGCGCTACAGCCCATAGAGGGCCTAGCTTCTCAGCAACCACTCGTGTTGTGCGTGCTATTGTTCTCACACGAGTGGAAGGGACCTACAGCTTATTGCCGACTCCGAACGGCCAAGTTTGGGGAGCTTTTTCTAGACAGGAAATACTCTTTGAGCATTGTCAGTGACTCGAAAGAGGTGGGGTCGTGAACATTATTTTTTGTCGCTCAGAGCTGGAATCGAACCTACGACGTCGAGGTTGGGGTCGACGCACATATCCACAACGCCACGGGCCACCACCATAGAGATTTAGCTCACTAAAGGGCCCTGGCGAATATTTACATTGCTCTACTGTTGCAGCGCAACCCTGAAATATTTAACATTGGGAGAGTTGAGGGTAGAGATTTATCCTCGCAGTCTCCCAGTCAGGACTCCAGCGCGCACTCGATAGGTTTTTGACCGTGTGTGCTGATGTTGGGATGAAGGATGACGTGGACTAATTAGATGTTATCGAACGCGTGTTCAAAGCACTCTACATGTAAAGGGAGTCCCATTGAATCAGGTGGAGATGTTCAAGTTTATCGGGATCTTTTTTACGAGGAAGAGAAATTGTGAGCTTTCCTGTAGGATAGGCCAAGCTGGATCAATATTGAAACAGCTTAAAAAACATAATGTACATAATGTACCAGAAGTGAGCGTCACGATACAAATGTCTCGATAAGGAACATTTGTGGTGAACGAGCCAAGCAACAGACAAAATCATATTTTTTCATCGTGTTAAAAATGTCGAATTTTGTACCAGAAAGTGATGATTTGCGGAAAGCATTAATTTTTTGTTTTCATTTGAAGAAAAGTGCTGCAGTCGCATCGAATGCTTGTCGAGACTCTCTATCAGCTCTATCAGAAGCAACATGCAAAAGATGGTTTCAACGGTTCAGAAATAATGATTTTGATGTGAGAAATGAAGAACGTGGAAGACTACCAAAAAAGTTTAAAAACACCGAATTGCAAACGATATTGGATGGAGATGACACTTTGAGCCAAAAGCAAATGGCAGCAATGTTAAATGTTGCACAACAAACAATTTATAATAAAACAATATTTACTATATATGCTTCGGTGGTCTGGACTGTCTGGACTGTTGCATAATTTCTTCCGATGCGTGCAGGTAGGTAGCCCCTGCCCAACCCAAGGCGAGGTGGTTGAACCAAGTTACGGAAGTACCCGCAATTGTGTGACCAAACACAGTTCCATTCCAGAAGTCAAATTATAACACATGAATTGAATAGTCTGATCCGAAATGTAACATTATCTGTGCGAACAATACCGTACTGCACTAATCCGGACATTCGCCAGCCTTTTAGTTTTGATAGGAATTTCGCTTATATGGATTTAATAGTTTTCCTGAGAAACTATCAAAACATTAGAATTTGTCAAGCACACGTGTTCTGATTCGATATAGAAAACTGAGATTTCCTCTAAAGTTTTGTAATCTCCGTTAAACGCAAGACCAACGCTTGCCAATGAATGAGCACGCCGCTGAGATACAGCTTATATTTTCCAATCATCGGTAAACTGTTTACTCATTATAGATTAAAAAAATTCAAAATTCATTGCACATTCGGATTGTGGTGCTATTCATCGAGTCCAATTAAATCCACACGAATGCCTGCATCCCTTTCAAGCTTCAGTTTTATAATTCGATTGAAAGCTTTTGTGGGATTGCAATTGGAGCTATAATATGTAGGGGGCATTTAAAAAAAAATACACGGTGGTAGCTCTCAAGTAACAGACTGATCTTGATTCATATTGGTAACATCAATTTATAACAATGCGATTCTGCAAGTGGGAGGGTATCAGTTAAATCACCTGATATGAAGGCACGGTAAAGAGAGAAGTGTATTAGCCATTAATTTAATATATGTCGACAGTTGTGCATAAAAACTGTAATTGTTTTTAATTAAAATTGCCTAAAATATTTTAGTGTATAGCGATTATTACCTCATGTACATTGATTGGTTTATAATTACATTTCTTGTCATAACCGACTTCATGATCAAGTAAATTGTGATCGTAGTATATATTTTAAGTTATCTCATTTTACTCAGTGTCACTATTTTGTACATGTTTATATCCATTTTGCATGCAACGGTGTGAAATTGGCATTCAAGGCCAAGTTACTACGAGTCTACAGTTTCCATGAATTTATCTCAAGCACCAATATAAAAGTAAAGTTGTTGTGAAATGTAATCTGAATTGAGAAGTGCACGTTAATAAAAATTTCTTTCGATTTGTGTGTTGTAAAAACAGATATATGTGAAAAAAGACAGTGATTTATTGAAAAAAAGCATGGTTGACAACAAAGCCAAATCGTTTGCAGTCCGAAGAGCAAGAGTTGATGACGGAAAATGCTTGCATCAAATGATTCAGGTATGTACTGTGTTGGGTATGATAATAATAATAATATGGTTAGCGCTACAACCCGTAAATGACTAGTGTCTAGGTTCTCTGCAACCACTAGTATTGTGCGTGCTAGTGTTCTCTCACGAGTGGAAGGGACCTACAGTTTTATGACGAATCCGAACGTCTTTGTTTGAGAAGCTTTTTCTAGACAGAAAATACTCTTTGAGCATTGTCAGTGACTCGAAAGATTTGGGGTCGACGTCGAGGTTGGGGTGGACGCACATACCCACAACGCCACCTGGTTGGCAGGAGTTATTCTGATGAAATTTTCTAGGGATTTGATGTTTCTTGACTATTTTTAAAGACTGAATATAATCAGCCCATAGTTTTGTAAAAATATTTTGAACATCGTACTGGCATCGATAATTGAAGCAACCATTTATCGAATTGATTTTGAAAGCACACACGCAACATCAAAATCTCTGAAGGCAGGTGAAGCTCGTAACAAACACATCAGACAAAATGTGAACTCGTTGATTATATCAAACAATGAGTGTATTGCACTCTGGTAACTAAGCCGTTTTCAGAAGAGGCATTTAATCGTATGATCACGGGCGAACTGCCTTTCGAGTGTCAAATTAACTTTTTCATGAGGACAACGCATCGTCACTTTCAGCCTTAGAGGAAGCAGGTAGGCCACCACATACATTGCACCTCCCCAACTCCTCGATCGAGCGGTCTCTATGCTTTTGTGTTGCCTTCTGAAAAGCAGGGGATCTGCTTTATTCTCTGCAATTTAACTCACAACAGCTTTCTTAATTGGACTCAGTGCTGTTTAGAAGCTTAGCAGCCCTGCCTGATGTTGTTGTCAAGCCAGGCGATGTTTTATATTTGCTAATTTGAACCTGGCATCAGATTCGGGTTCAGAATTCGGGAACAGCTGATCAACTGGTTGGTCAACGATGCGGCAGCTTGTGGAGCTCCGACGCAGGATGAATAGTAAGAATATTCGCTTAGAAGGAATCTTTCATTGCTACGTCAGCACTTTTGATAACTCCTTTGAAGACTGACGAGCGACTGGCGAAACAAAAGTACCACCATCGCGGGACGAGTTACCTTGTTATACGAGAATGCAACCAGGTTCCTTGAATATTATGCGTTTTCTCACTCTAACCTCAACTTTAAACTATTATCTTGTTTCTTTTCAGGAACTTGCCGACTCCCAAAATTTGAGCAATAGGCCCAAACTTACCATTGAAGGTTATTTTTACAGCATTCACATGTCCTTGCCTTCACATGATTAATATTTCAGAAATAATTAGCGATGCTGGACTAGACGGAGGAACCGAACTCATTCATTGCTACATCGTTGAAGAAATTGGCCTCAACTCGGGTGCAAATGGAACGTAAGTAAATGCACATATATTCATGTATGTACTGTATGCCCCATTCTCAAAAGTCAAGTTTTTGTAAAGGTTTTATATAAAAGGCTCGTATTAGACTATTCTAGTGTCCTAGACTATTCGATATTCTTGAGCTGGGATCCAACGGCGAAGCGGACGGGGTAACGCTTGACTAAAAAAATTGTTTTCTTTTCAGAAAACCCATTGGATATGCGCTCTGTTACTTCTCCTACGCTACAAGAACAAGGCGATCATACATTCTGGAAAATATTTACATTAAACCGGAATATCGTTCGCATTGTATCGGTAGAATGCTTTTAAAAGAAGTCGCAAAAAGTGCTAACACTTTTGGATGCAAGCGAATCGATTTCCATGTACTTGGATGGAGACCATGAAATTGGCGCCATAGATTTAACTGAATCCGAGGATTACCACTTGTATCGTCTGGATGAAGAAGCTATCGAAAAACTAATCAATGAGTAAAAAAATAAAGCCCAAAATTGTTGACATTTTATATTTATGTAAAGGAATAATTATATGTATTATATGCATATTTATGTAAGTGTAATGGAATAAAGTATCGAACAACGAGGGCTGTTCGTGAGCTCTACGAACAGAAGAGAAGGGAAGAGAACCGGCTTCTCAGAAGAAAAAAGAAAGAGCATGAGAAGCGCGCGGTCGAGGAGATGGAGAGGTGTTATGGCAGGAATGACGTCCGAAAGTTTCATCAAAGGGTAAAACAATTATCCAGTGGATATAAAACTCGGACAGAAGCCTGTCGGGATGGAAATGGACAACTGGTAGTAGAGTCACAGTCGATACTGAGAATCTGGAAAGATCATTTCTGTAGACTGTTAAACGGCGAAAACGGCCAAAATACCGCTGTCAGGCAGAATGTTCCACTCAATCTGGACGATGACAAACGCGAATACCGTCCCCCAGACTTAGAGAGGTAGAAATATCAAGACTGAAGTCTAACAAAGCTGCTGGAGCTGACGGTTTGCCCGCTGAAATATTTAAGGCAGCTGGAGATGATCTGGTTGGGCGCATGCACCAGCTCATCTGCAAGATATGGTCTGAGGAAAGCATGCCCGACGAGTGGAATCTCAGTATCGTTTGCCCGATCCACAAGAAAGGAGACCCCTTCAACTGCGCCAACTATCGAGGGATCAGTCTTCTTAACATCGCGTATAAGATCTTCTCTGCCGTTTTGTGTACCCGCCTGAAGCCATTCATTAATAATCTGATAGGTCCATATCAGTGTGGCTTCAGGCCAGGAAAGTCCACAACAGACCAAATCTTCACACTACGGCAGATCCTGGAAAAGACCCAAGAAATGCAAATCGACACTCACCATCTGTTCGTCGATTTCAAGGCCGCATATGACAGTGTGCATAGATACGAGCTATACAACGCCATGTTTAGTTCTGACATTCCTGTCTCGTCAGGCTGTGCAGGATGACGATGGAGAACTCTCGCTGCTCCATCAAGGTCGGTAACGAACTCACCGAGACCTTCAATGTCAAAAAAGGTTTTAGACAAGGCGACGCGCTGTCATGTGATTTCTTTAACATCGTCCTGGAGAAGATCGTGCGAAACTCACACGCCAACACTAGAGGCACGATCTTCCAGAAGTCCGTGCAATTGTTAGCATACGCCGATGACATTGACGTGAATGGCAGAACTCAGCGAGCCGTCAGTGAGGCTTTTGCTAACATTGAGACGGAAGCGGCTAAAATGGGTCTGGCGGTGAATGAGGGCAAAACGAAGCATATACTGCCCTCAAAAAAGGACATACAACATCGACGCCTTGGACAGAGCGTCGCAATGGGCAGCTATAACTTCGAGGTAATAAAGGACTTCACTTACCTCGGCTCCGGAGTAAATTGTACAAATAACATCAGTACCGAGATCAAGCGTAGGATAACTCTTGCCAACCGCTGTTTCTTCGGGCTCAAGAGGCAATTGAGTAATACAGCCCTCTCTCGAAGAACCAAGTTCACTCTATACAAGACACTGGTCATCCCAGTCCTGCTATACGGCGCGGAGGCATGGACAATCTCGAAAGCGGATGAAGAAGTCCTTGGTCTTTTTGAGAGAAAAGTTCTACGTACGATCTTTGGTCCTGTTTGTGTTGACTGGTTCTGGAGGAGAAGATTCAATCACGAACTGTACGAGCTGTACAGCGACATGAGCCTAGTTAGGCGTCTACGGATCCAACGCCTACGGTGGCTAGGTCATGTAGAGCGTATGGACACCACAGCTCCGGCTCGAAGAATCTTCGAATCCGAACCTGTCGGGCAACGCAACAGAGGACGCCCGCGTTTAAGTTGGCGCTCCCAAGTGGAGAAGGACCTCAACCAACTTGGAGTGCGAAACTGGAGACAGCTAGCCAGGGATCGCGCTAGTTGGAGAGGCATGTTGGTTGAGGCCCAGGTCCATCCCGGACTGTAGCACCACACAAAGAAGAAGAAGAATGGAATAAATAAGAAATCAATTTTCTGTTGCTATTGTTATGTTTACTACTCTGCATTGTTACCAAGCATCGTATGAATTTGGATACCCTCTTGCAGACTTGACCAAAAACTGCACTTCAAATGCAGAATTAAATGAGTGAAAAGATATTCATCTTCGGTTATTTTTGCTCCCTAGTCATTGGCTATATTTTTGAAGTGCAGCCCTTACAAAATAAGAGTGTATTGGAAATTCGTGTTTCGCACATTTTGTTCACGCTTCTTACACAATCATGGGTCAAGAGAGGATGGGTCAAGGGTCAAATGCCAAACTCTTTTTGGTCAAAACTCCATACAAGGATCTCACTGTTCATATTTTTCAAAATTACATCCACATTGAGTTCACACCTCGATCTTCCAAACACTTCTTCGAACTCGAAGTTCCTCCCGCTGCACCTAAAGCTTAAGCACATGTATCAGTACTTCTGCGTGTGTGCACGCTAAACTCTTAACTATCACGCCCTAACCGCTAAATTATTGTAAGCCATGACACACAGAATACAAGGTAATATGTTCCCGCGTGTTATTTTTGTATATGGTAGGTGTACCGGTTTTTTTTTTTTTTTTTTTTAAAATAAGACACTAATTATTAATGGGAAAGTAAAAACGGTCAGAAATTGTTTGTTGTGCAACATTTAACATTGCTGCCATTTGCTTTTGACTCAAAGTGTCATCTCCATCCAATTCGTTTGCAATTCGGCATCTTCAAACTTGTTTGGTGGTCTTCCACGTTCTTCATTTCTCACATCAAAATCATTATTTCTGAACCGTTGAAACCATCTTTTGCATGTTGCTTCTGATAGAGCATGATCACCATATGCCTCGACGAGCATTCGATGCGACTCTGCAGCACTTTTCTTTAAATGAAAACAAAAAATGAATGCTTTCCGCAAATCATCACTTTCTGGTACAAAATTCGACATTTTTAACACGATGAAAAAATATGATTTTGTCTGTTGCTTGGCTCGTTCACAACAAATGTGCCCTATCGAGACATTTGTATCTTGACGCTCACTTCATACTGGTACACTTGGTATTTAGGTTCCAAAGTCTCTAATTTAAGGAAATATGCAACGTCAAATTTGCTTAAAAAGTCCGTAATTTTATACAGTCGCAACTTGGAACTAACGCCACAGAGAAGCCTACAATATTTTGGCTTCCTAGGTTTTTCATATTTGTAGAATCGAAAAACCTTTACCATTTGGCTGCAGTGTGCCTCTTCTGGCGAATTTGATTGATTGGCTATGACCTAGCGTTACTTGAATGCACCGAGTGCTACGCATGGACACAATGCATTGACGAAGGAAGTTTTCTATGTCTAGTTCTATTAGGGATTCAAGGATGGTGTGAACTTTGCTAAAAGTCTCTTCTAAATCTAAAAAGGTATATACTAGCTAGTATGCACTTTTTATAATCTAATATATATTCAATAGTTGTGGCTCGTGGCTGAAGGAAGGATATTCGAATTGAATTACAAATCCGTTCTGCTGCATGCCTGTGAAACCCGGAAATTCTCTACCTCCAAATGGAGAAGATCACTGGCATATATATGTATACCACTGCCTTCGATATACTCTTCAGATCCCATTGCAACAGATTATATTGAAACAAGAACTGTAGCACATAACGAGTCACGAACGAGGCGAATTAATGTGGATAATAAGCAGCGGAAGTGGCGCTGGATTGGCCACACGTATGGACTCCTGGTACACCAAGAAATACTTGGAAATAAACAATATTGACCGAAGCACAGTGTACAATTTGGGAACAGTTGAAATGTCTGACCGCAGATCGAGAAGGATGAACGAAATTTGCGCCCTAACCGCCAAATTGTAGTAAGCGACATTTTAAGCAAAAATGATTTGATGATGCACTTCGAAAGCTTATTCGATTGCTTGTCTTTCGGCATAACTGTTTTTTTTAATAAAGCACTCCAGTTATAAATTAAAAAGAAAACAAAATTTATCAGACAAAAAAAAATAAAAAATGCTTCTCCCGTAAAATTGTCATTGTCGCTTACGATAATTTCGCGTTTAAGGCGCCCTATCCTTAATTGCCATAAGATTCGGATTATGTGATTAATCATTTCATTTGTCCGACCTTTAACAACGTGGTGCATGCACTTCTCTTATATTCCGCTTACGTGGGGCCACAGTCACATGCAGACTGCATCAAACGATGCTAGATGAAATAACAAACCTTACGGAATACTTCGACAGCTGGATGTTATTGATAATTTTCACTGATTCAAAATCCTGTACATTTGTTTTCAGAATACCCACCGGATATGCGATCGGCTTTATCGCCTACTCTCCATGGACAGGGAGATCATACTTCCTGGAAAATATTTACACAATATCGTTCGACGTCGACGTCGGTGAAATGCTTTTCACACAAGTCGTTAAATGCTAAAGCTCTCGGTAGCAACTGAATAGATTTCGATTTAGTGGAGAATGTGTGCCATAAATTTAACTGATTCCGAGGATTGGCACTTGTATCGTCTGCATGACGCTATGGAAAAAATTGTCAGTAAAAAAAATCAACCGCTTAAAATTGTTAACGCTTTATATTTAAAGTATGTTATGTAAGTTACTATGGAACGTTTAGTGGGATAAATAAAAAAAATCAATATACTGTTGGTTTTGTTATGTTTACTGCTCTGCACTGTTACTGGCCATCACATGAATCTGGATGCTCTTTGTTGAATTGTAGACCTGACCAGCGGCGAAGGGCATAACCTTGGAGTGTGCGGTCTTGTATTGTGACAAACGAATACTGGGCAGTGGCAGGAATCCAGTGCTAAGTGGCATTACATCTAGGGAAATCGAATGGCTCTCAACGTCCTTCATTGAAACAACACCTGAAAGAAGACAAGAAAATAATAATTTTTTATGATTATACGAATTATACAGAAAGGACACAAAGCTCGAAAGAAAGCCAACATATAGAAGGTAAAGACAATTTCTAGACGAAGGAATGTTGTCAATATTGGTAATAGGCAAAGGTGAGTGAGACCGTCCACTGAGGAACTTAGTCCCCATATAAGGTGTAAATTTAGCTCAAGGCGCCTGTCAGGCGGTTGTTGACATACACTTATCGTAGCGAGGAGCTCTTAATTCTCATAGGAAAGTGGAATAGATTCTCACCTTATGCGAAGGACTTAGTTCCCTGCACTAGTCTTGAGTATGGCGGACAACAGTCATACGGTGGAGGAAGTCATTTTGGCGGTTGGATACGGCCAGAAAGCTTTAGGCTATGGGTACAGAGGGAGTCTCGTGTCATTACTGTGGCCTGGGATCGCTGTAAGACACCTAACGATTGGCAAGCATGGGTGATTGTTCCTCTTTTCAAAAAGGGGGACAAACAAGATTCCTCCAAGCACACGGGTATATTTCTTGCAAGTCTCCCCATGTAAGCCTCCTCAAAAGTGTTAGAGCCGCGCTCTGCAGCTGTTGTCCAGTTTGGGGGATGCACAGTGCGGCTTTAGACCCGCCAGAAGCACAACCGACCAACTTTCGACTCTAAGAGTGGGAAACAAGAAGACTTGCGAGTAGCAAACCAATCAACAGCTTTTTTGCATAATAGATTTGGTGAAGGCATACGATCGAGTGCCTCAAGATAAACTGTGTATTGTTCTGCAGGAGTATGAGATTGATAGTCCTCTTTTGAGGGTCATTCAGTCGCTGTGCACAAACTGTTGTCGCTGTGTCCGAGTTAACAGTGGTAAATTAACGCGTTCCACCATGGATGGACTTCGCAAAGGGTGCGACTTGTCACCATTTCATTCATTATATATATGGATTGGATGGTGCAGCGCAGCCGAGGTGAGGAATGTTTTACATTGGTAGTATTAGTGAGTTATAGTCACTGCCAGAAAGCCCGTTCAATGCAGTCTATATGTAAGCGGAGTTCCATGGAAGCAGGTGGAGAAGTTCAAGTATCTCGGTGTCTTTTTCATCAGTGATGGGGGAAGTAATGCTGATCTTTCTTGCAGGATTAACAAAGCTTGTTCAACATTGAAAGAGCTGTAATCAGAAAAGCCGAGTTTGGTATCAAAGCCAAGATATCGGTTTACAACTCAGTATTTGTTCCAACTCTCACCTATGGTCATGAAATTTGGGTATTTTTTTATGACCGAAAGAATCGCGGATACAAGCTGCCGCAATGAGATTTCTTCGTGCTGTTGTGGGAGTTACTCACCGGTATAGGTTGAGAAACACAGTAGTATGTGGGAAACTCAAGGTCGAGTAGATTTCCACATCGTACTCGTGTCGTCAGAAGCGAAAAATCTCCGTGGTTAACGCACAGAATCCTTCTCGCGATCAGAAAGAGAGACTTTCTTTTCCGACGAAGGAGACGATTCTTGTGCACGAATATAAAGTCTGGAGAAACCATGTTACCTTGCTGATACGGTCTGCTAAGAGCAATTATTACAAAGCTAAATTTAATTGTGACCGATCGTCTAGATTTCTATGAAAGCAATTTCGAGAAATCGGACTAACTAAAACTAACAAACGACCTAACGATGATGGCATAAGCCCCGATGAGTTAAATGTTCGATTTACTTCTGTGTCCTCTGTAAACCCCCTTAATGTGCCTTCACACTTAGAAATAAACAATAGAGAAGATGGGTTTGAAATAGGAAAAGTGGATACATATTCTGTCAACACACACATTCTGTCGGCTGTGCAATATTTTCCATAAAGACCAAGTCTGTTGGACTGGATAATATTCACCCTGACTATATAAAAATATTGCTTCCTATTATAATCCCTTATATAACCCACATTTTCAACACCATATCATCATGACATCGACGTATCCCGAACAATGGAAAATAACAAAAATAGTCCCAGTTCCTAGGAAAACAAGCCCGCCTGAGTATCGGCCGATTGCTATTCTTTCGTTTTTGTCAAAAGTGCTTGAGTCTATTGTCAGTCGAGCGATTAAAAATCACATTGAAGGAAATAATTTAATAAGCCCAATGCAATCAGGATTTCGTAAAGGACATAGCTGTGTTACAGCCTTACTAAAAGTAACAGACGATATACGAAAAGCCATTGACGAAGATAAGACAACATTACTAGCTTTACTTGACTTTTCGAAAGCATTCGACAGTGTTAACCCGTATATACTTTATCACAAACTGTCCACCCAATTTAACTTCTGTAATCCTACTAACAAGTTAATTTCTTTATACCTTACTAACCGGACTCAAGCTGTTTTATATAACTCAAAACTGTCGTTCTTTTGCAATGTGCACAAGAGAGTACCTCAAGGTTCTATCCTCGGTCCGTTATTGTTTTCAATGTTCATTAATGATCTTCCTAATGTTTTGTCTTATTGCAATTTCCACATATATGCAGATGGTATTCAAATCTATCTAAGTTTTCCTCTAGGTATGATTGAAGATTAAGTTGCTAAATTAAACGAGGATATGAGTTCGATTACGAAGTGGGCTGAAGAAAATGCTCTCATGCTCAATCCTGACAAAACCAAAGTCATTCCATTCTACAAACACCATCCCCCCCTTCCTAACTTTCCTCCCATATAATTAAACTCTGTTGTAGCGATGGGCAATTGCGAATAAAAACAATCGAATAATTCGATTGTTGTAGCAATCGCAATTATTCGAATTCGAATTGAGCGCAGTCGATTGTTGAATTTCGATTCTTGTAGGTCCGATTCCAATCGCCAACGAATGTGTGTATTCGCCGATTCTTCAACTCAGAGAGAGTTTGCTGAATTGTGTGTGTATTCCTCGATTCTTCAAGCAGAGAGAGATTACTAAATTGTGTGTATACCTCGATTCTTCAATTCTGAGGGAGATTGTTAGATTGTGTGTATTCGTCGATTTTCGCAATTGCCCATCTCTTTTTCATTTCGTTTCACTACTAAAATTTAAACTGTACATTTATGAGAGGGAGAGTACAATACTCTCACTAATTTGTGGAGAAGGGTAAAGAATACAGTCGAACCTCCAATATTCAAATACCCACGGGAACCAATATTTTTCAGAAATTTGGTTTGCATTATAGAAATTTCGATTTAAGGATGTTCCAATTACAGAGGTTTGGCTGTATTTCCATTCCCAATGTTCCTATTTTGGTAGGTATAGTTTCTTATTGGAGACACAGCCTTACGCTGATGATGATTACACTGACACCAACATATGAATAAATCGAGGAATTAGTACCCGGCATTCTCTTGGTTGTAGTAGGTACGGAGAATAATCGATTCGACTGTGATAATGTCTCAATGCAAAAATTGCTAAAAGTAATCAACGCTACTGCACGGTACGTTTTTAACCTTCGAAATTTGATCATGTCTCGGAACAACGTCGGCTTCTCCTCGGATGTGAATTAGAAGCATTTTTGAAATACAGATCATGCATACTAATCTTTAAAATCATTCATTATAAACAACCTGACTATCTTTATGAAACAAATAACTTTCTGTCGTACGAGTCGTAATATAACGTTGAAACCTTCAGTTCATACATGTTTAACATCACGCAGGCAGTTTTTCATTCATGCTGTACACCTGTGGAATCATCTACCTCCACAGGTACGGTCAAAGACCGAGTACAGACAATTTTGCTCCGCCTGTTTTTCACACCTCTCCAATACGCACTGAAATAATACCCACAATTTAAATCTTAATTTTGTATCAGTAAATTCATATACTAAGCTAAATTTTAAAATAATCTGCAAAACTCTTAAATTCAATTTTGAAATATGTGATTATCACTCGTGAATTCAAACGATGTTATATTTTAAGGCCTGTACAATAAAAGAATATTGCTTTCTTAATGTACAGAGATTATAAGGAAATAATAAATGAAATGAAATGATACTTCTCCGGACAGAAAGAGTTATGCTTCGATGGTTTGGACAAGTGGCACGAAGTGTTTTGAGATGTGTTAAATCCTACTAGACGAGCACGGTTTCCTAGAAAAATATGCGACTTAAAGACCAACAAAAAAAACTTACCAGCTGACTGACCACAAACAGCCCACATATGGTCAGTGAGGACTTCATACATCAAATCGGCGAACTTATTATCCCGCAGCTTTGTTATCTTCAGATTCATGCTGCATACCGACCTCAGGCGGCACAACTCATTTGGCACCAGTTGTGCATGGATCTTGAACAGAGTGTTGTAGTCACTGAGATCAAATGCATACGTGTAGTCCCTTATCTGTCCCGGATTCTCAACATTCGAGTATTTTGCCTTGAATTCGACTTTAACGTCCGCCCCTATGTCGGCATTCCAATCCATCTGTAAGCTCCAAATATACGCCACTGTGAGGTTCTTGTAAATCCGCTAGAAGAAAGCAAAAGGACAATCAATCCCCACCAATGCTATAGATAGCGACGAGCTTACAATTTCATTTTGTGACGAAGGATTAAGATCGGCCAAATGGACGCCGGGCACATCGCATTTCACATGGGCGTCCGTGAGAACTAGCTCCGCGTTCATGCCCTTCAGCAGCACTTGAAGGAACTTTTGTTTGCCACAAGTGTGCAGGCGATACGATGCTGTCATGGCGGGCACAAAGTCCAATGGAATACTTAGCTCGTTTCTCGACCACGGACAACCAAGTGTAATGTGGTGCTCGATGTGTTTGGCCACACTGCTGCCGGGTAATTTGGTAATCACTTCGAGAGGTATCTCACGTTCCTCGAAAGACTTGAAGTTCGGCAGAGGAACACTGAGAGTGCTTTCGAAGTCGATGGGCTCGCCTTCGGCCAACCGTACACGCATGTGCTTTGAGCAGCGCAAGTTAATCTTCGCATCAACCGGGAATATGAAACTTCCGCCGGAGACGATGAGACGAACCGGCTGAACGATCCCCGCAATGAGGTGCTTGAAATTCAGAACGGCCGACGCTGGCTTCGTTGTGATCTCAAATGGCGTTGATTTGAAGGGGATTCTCTCGGAAAGGAATTGTAGTTGATTCATACGGATGGACATCTGAAAATAAAAATGCTGGTAACTTCGCAAATTGGTTCCCTGTACGAGTAGGAGGTTACCTGTTTGAATATCCAGATGCCAACCCTGGTAGCCTTCGTCTTCATTTCGATGACATTTAGCCCCGGCTGGAGAGCAACCGCCTCGGCCACGACGAAGTTTTTGAAATCTGACTGAACTGTAGGCGAAAGCTTTCGCTTGGTGCTGCTTGTCCGACGTACAGGCTGCGACTTCTTGACTTTTTCGCAAGCCACCGAGGCGCACTCAAGTGTGTTGTCCTGTTTGTAAGCCAGATTCAGGGACACCTTCAAACGAGGCTGCAAGTTCGCTTGTGACACTTCCGCCTGGGTTTCATCTTCCACGGAATTCAGCTCGAAGGACAACGAGACGTTCTCCACGAACACCTCCCGCGGGAAGAGACTCTCAATTTTCACATGAACGTGAACGATGTCGTCCTGGATAATGGGCTTGGCATTGGTCACCACGATCTCGCAGATCTTGAAGTGGTCCTCGAGAACACAAAAGTTAGCAGCGTTTTCCATGGATTGCACGGTCAGATTGGCCTTTAGCGTGCGTAGGCATTTGAGAAACTCGTCAAAGTAGAATGTTCGCACTAGCATCTCCAAGTCAACACAGCACGAGATTGCGCTGCAAGTCTTGGTGTAGGACAGATGATCGTCCATCTTTCGATAGCAGCTGGCCAACTCCAAGAGCGTTTGACTGGCCAAATAGTTCCAGTTCTCAGCTTTCAATTCGCGCAGCAGGTCGATGAAAAAGACTACCGCCTTATGGGGTTCGTTGAGCGCACAGTAGAAGTTGCCCAGATCCAACCCAGCTAACCTGGCAGAACGCACCCGAGAAACGTGCTTGTACGTGCTGATGGCCAATTCACTCAACTCCAAGTAGAGTTTTTGGAAAGCCTGATTTGAGCCGAGGGCCTTCTTCAGTTGTTCCGTGGCGCATTCCTTAGGCTTTCGACTGGGCGAGTGCGATCTGCTGTCCAACTGAGGTGTTGGATCAAGAAACTGCTGCTCCAGCGGAGTGTCCCCAATCCCAGACGACAAGCCAACAACAATATGCAACTGCTCCGAAGTGGGTGTGAATCCCGGCAGCAGACCACACAGCTTGCCCAGTTCATATAACTTGTCTTTGGCCAGATTCCAAATGGGAGCGCAATGCTGGAAACAAGTAACTTCATCCGGTTCCATGGCCTGGTCACAAATTTGAAGAACTTCACGTGCGCACACGAACTCCCAGCATTGAAGTGCGCCCTCCTGGCAGTCCACTTTAATCACTTCAATCTCCCGCAAGGTTGAGAACAGAAAATTCAACAGGCGTTCGGCTACTTCTGGCGTTTTGTTAGATATCTGCAGCAAGTGTGCCTGACGCTCAAAGAGATAATTGCGAAATTCAAGAATCGATACTGCATTCTCGCGGATTCGTTCGCGCATTTCGAACTTATCTTTCCGCGACAAGCAGATGCCGTGGAACGAGCTCAGCGGCTGTTTGAAGTGCTCCAGCCACTTCTGCTTCTCTCCGAAGCCCGAGTTAGTTATGAACTGTGAGAACATAGCGTCCAGTTCGTCATACTGCACCAAGGCGTCGGCGTACAACTCGAGTTTCTCGAAAATAAGCGCCAAGTCTTCCTGTAGGAAGAAATACTTGCGAAAGTCCCATCCATCGTGGTTGCGTTTTTCACGATTGGCCCGAATGAGCTCTTCGTACTTGGTTATGTTGCGATTGTAACTGGCCAGCATGAGAAACCTTCAACACACACAACAGTTAAGAGAGATATTTGGCAACAAATTGAATGCAAAGTGGTTTACCTTATCCGTTGGACCAGACATCGAAAGGATTCTGTAGATTTCTGTTCAAACTTGGCCGGATTGAGAACAGAAATGCACCGATCATCGTTTTTCGATCCGAAGTCCAATCGGATCTTATCCAAAACAGTTGTCCGTGGGAGGAGATTCTTGGTTTTTCTCATGTCGAACGTTTCCACAAGCAAAATCATCCAGTCAGTGATTCCATACGATGCGAGCTTTTTAAGCCATGCATCGATTTCTTCTCGGGTAGTCGATTTATATGTATCCAAATCCTAAACAAAATAAGCGCATGGATATGTATATGTTTTGTTATTTGAGACTGAAAACTAACACTACACTCCGTCACGAAGATGTGCAATATTGGGTGTTCTATGATGCTCCATTCACCACGTTTGTATTTCTCAAGTGAATCGACATTCAACGGCTGTACACTCGCCTCTAAGCGAACATGCTTAGGGGGACGATGATAGGTCCGCCTCCATTCGCAAGTGTCCAGTGGAATCGCTGTGAGAATATGCGACTCCAATGATCGAAAAAGGGGCCCTGCCCCAGAATCTGAAAACAATACACTTTGTTATGGTTCCTCGGCTAGATTGTGAGTTAAACTTACATGTTATAATTGGCTTGATATTCATCGATATTGTTTTTCAATTCACTCTGCACAAAAGAAAATTAGATGGAATCTTTTGAAGGATTTCCATCCACATAGTTTTTTTTTTTTTGTGTTTTCTTTTTTTCTTGATGGATATGTGTCAAACTCAGCTGCTCTTATCACAAGAATTTCCCAAAATAAAGGAAATAATTCCCCTACATTATTTTTCCCTACCGCGTTTGCATTGGTTAATTTGTTTATGGGTAAAGTAAGTCGACATTTTTATACGTCTTCTGATATAAATAACTTCGTGGCTGTGTAGTTTATACACACAGTTCGTTGAGAAGTCCTTTCTACCAGCTTCCAATTGAATTTACAATGATCATTGTACCTCCTCTACTGCATATATTTCACTCGTAAATCTCTTAAAATACCATTAGCAAAGCATTTACTGAGATTTCTGGTGTTTTAAAAGATTTCAAAGCACATCTTAAATGGAAAACAAACCACTTATTCACACCACCATTCAAACAAATAAACAAGCAAATAATAATTTCATCACTTTCACCGAACACACCCTTACAGAAAGTCCCATTACATTGCATTACATACGTCACAGGCTTAACCAACAAGTTGACGACGTTTGACATTATCAATCTGTCAGTGAGGTGAAAAGATGGGAAAATGACACAGTAAAATTATATTGTTGTTTACAAGTGAAAAACAAAAATCTCGGAAAAGAAGTGAAATTAAATTATAAATACAGCTGAGAACAATCAAAATTATCACAATGGAAATGGCAAAATCAATTTTCGGTTCTAGAGACCACGACGGCTATGTGGGGCGCGAAGAACATGCAGTAAGTTTTTTTCTTCTCACTGATATCTGAAAATATGGTATTTTCACTCCCACACCTTTCTTATTAGAAAAAAATACAATTTACCAATTCGGAAGACGATAACGATTTACCGGAACTAATCGATGAGTTGAGCGTTGTAGATGGTCTACGGCCGAATCCCGGAGGGCCGTTTTCGGCCCTAACACCGTCTATGTGGCCGCAAGAAATTCTGGCTAAACTGGGTCAGCCTGAGGCCGAAACCGGGCCAAACGATCAGCCAGACTATCGTTTCGACGAATTCGGCTTTCGCGTCGAGGAGGAAGACGGTCCGGAGCAGAGCTCAAAGAAACTGCTTGGAATTCCATTTGTCGAAAGTAGCGAACAGAGAAAGCAGTGGATCGCACACCTCGAGTTCTCGCATAACAAAGAGGCATGTGAACTGACGTGGGAAAATGTCGACGAGGTATTGCCGCGAACAGAGAAGCTCAGGCAGATGGTGCGTGATGGAATACCCCACTCGCTGCGACCGCAGATGTGGATGCGACTGTCTGGGGCGTTGCAGAAGAAGAATAAATCGGAAACATCGTATCAGGAGATCATTAAAGCCTCGGGAAACGATGCGCTCATGACATCGAAACAAATCGAAAAGGATCTGCTGCGGATTCTACCAACAAATGCGTGCTTTAGCAATCCTCACGGGACTGGAATTCCTCGTCTACGCAGAATTTTGCGAGGAATCGCATGGCTCTTTCCCGACATCGGTTATTGCCAAGGAACAGGCGTGATTGCGGCGTGTCTGTTGTTGTTTATGGAGGAAGAAAATGCCTTCTGGATGATGGCCACTATTGTAGAGGACCTCTTGCCTGCTTCGTACTATTCATCGACTCTTCTTGGTATCCAAGCTGACCAGCGTGTGATGCAGACACTCATTGCCAATTACCTAGCCTCCGTTGACGAAACCCTCAAGAAGCACGACATAGAGCTTTCATTAATCACCCTTCACTGGTTCCTAACTCTCTTCGCAAACGTCGTTCATATGAAGATACTCGTTCGCATCTGGGATTGGTTCTTCTACGAGGGCTCCATTGTTCTCTTCCAACTGACGTTGGGAATGCTGCGAATCAAGACAGATGACTTGCAACGCCTTGAGAATTCCGCTCAGATTTTCAACTCGTTGTCCGACATTCCCGGAGAAGTGGACGACGTTGAAGTTCTCTTTCATCACGCAATGGAAGTGGGCGGATCGCTTAGTCAAACGGTCATTGACACACATCGACGCCGTCATTTGGCATACCTGATGGCCGACCAAGGTGGGCTAGTTGGCAATCCTGAAGCGGTTCCAAATCTACCAAAGCAACAGCTCGCTAGACGCCAAGTCAAGCGGACCAAATCCGTGCTGCAGACACTGCTCTTCCGCGGCGGTGAGGACAACGAAAGCGACGAACTGAAGAACAAAAACATTCGTCAAACGGAGATTCTGGTTGATCTGCGAGAAGCAATCCTGAAGGTTGCTCGCCACTTTCTTACCATTGAGCCCAAGTTGCAGGCGCACATCCGCCTTACCGCCGACTACAACAGTGACAGCCACGCCAAGGACCACGAAAACTTCATCAATGTGGCCCGGACACGGAAGAGACGCGCCAAGGCACTGCATGACTTCGAGAGGCACGATGACGATGAGCTGGGCTTCCGCAAGAACGACATCATAACGATCATCAGCCAAAAGGACGAACATTGCTGGGTGGGTGAGTTGAATGGGCTCCGCGGTTGGTTCCCGGCAAAATTTGTGGAACTCTTGGACGAAAGAAGCAAGCAATATACATCTGCCGGAGATGATGCTATTTCAGAGACTGTCACGGATCTGGTCCGTGGCACTCTCGCTCCGGCAATTAAACAGGTTCTTGAACATGGCATGAAGCGACCATCGTTCCTTGGTGGGCCATGCCATCCCTGGCTGTTCATCGAAGAAGCGGCCACGCGTGAAGTGGAGAAGGACTTTGATTCGGTCTACAGTCGCCTGGTGCTGTGCAAAACTTATCGACTGGATGAAGACGGAAAGGTGCTCACGCCTGAGGAGTTGCTCTATCGATGTGTTCAGGCAGTGAATCAGAGTCACGACGATGCACACGCCCAAATGGACGTCAAATTGCGCAGCCTCATCTGCCTCGGTCTCAACGAACAGGTGCTGCACCTCTGGCTGGAGGTTCTATGCTCGTGCGTCGAAATCGTCCAAAAATGGTATCACACTTGGAGTTTTGTCTACTCCCCCGGCTGGGTCCAGATCAAGTGTGAGGTACGAATCCTCTCACAATTTGCATTTAACCTCAACCCCGACTGGGAGCTACCGCCGAAGCGTGGCAAGGAGAGCCAGCCGCTCAAAGACGGTGTACGTGACATGCTGGTTAAGCATCATCTCTTCTCATGGGATCTATGAGTTGGCCACAAATCATGGCAGCTATTCGGTAGCTAACAGCATTCTTCGTACCATTCCCGAGGTGAAGCATTTAAAATTTTTATTCATATTTTGTATGTGTTTGTTGTGAGTGTGTGCATAATTGTGTTCTTAAGTAAACTTTTACTTGACCCTCACATTTGAATTGTTACTCTTTGCACACAATCAGTGTTGCCAGTGAATTATACAAAGTTTAAAACAAAAACAAATAAATTGTGCCATAGAATTCGTTTCAAACTCTTCACCCTTCTTTCTAATTGAAAAGTTATTGCAACTAATGTTACTTGACAAAATATTGAGTGACAAAATGTAATGTTTGCCAAAGTAACTGAAAAGTGCACTAAACTTGAAACACTCTTCTTCAAGCCTCTCAAGCTGGCTGGATCTCTAGCCAAATGCCTCTAATTTCGCCCGCCATGGTCCATTTCCACTCGTGTGCGCTACGCATTAAATTTATCATTCTTCTCCTAAACTCTGTCAAGACAGTGATACACTATAAACAAAATTATTTCAAATTTTCTCTATAGAATCTTTGTTTTAACATTTTTTGTATTTCTTCTACTTCTACTTCTACTTCATATATACTACAAAAACACATCAAGTAAAAGAAAGAACAATTTAACTGTCAAGAAAGTCTTTACACGTCTTAATACTGCACTTAATTGTAAACTCATCCTTTAGCATCAATAGCGGCATTTATCCGCTTTGACATTGATCCAGTTCGATTTTTTACATAATTATTATCTGAAATGTCAGCCTATTATTATCTTTTATGTCAATCAATTGATTTCTATTCCGCTAGTTGCTGCAGTTGTAAAGAATCCCTTCACCGTAAGTTCCTTATGCTTCTAAAAAGTATTGTTTCCACAGGAACTCTCTAGTGTCTCTAATGTCTAGTGTACCACTGCCAATAATTGTTTGCTACACTTTTTGGTACTACCCGTTTTTGGAGTTGTGTTTAGTTGATTACGTCGTAAAAGATTTTCCTAGGTAAACCATACAACTCTGTAATTTTTTTTTTTTCTTGTTTTGCTTCCCAACTAAAAGCTTGCGAATCCCCCTTTTTCGACTCGTTATGATAGAAAATTAAAAACACCATTAAAACCGTGCTCTTTTAAAGTATGCACAAACTGCGAAAGCAGAATAAACAGTGAAAAGAGCTTCTTGGCAGTTACATTTATGCCCCTTTTTGTTTTATGTTTCTTGTTCTTGTTTTGATAAGTTATTAGATAAAACTCTTTTCTGTTATTGATTATTTAAAATATGGAGAATTGATGATATAAAGTTTTTTTTAAAGTACTTGAAATAGACACTAGACATAAGCATTTGTTGTTTTTGAACGTAGTATACACAAATTCTTGACAAAACCACGCCAACACCATACCGCCGTTTTTCGCTCGATTTTCAACGATTTTCACGAGCAAATTGAACGAATTTTCTCCTGTATTTAGGGCCAAGTAATTGCAGACGGCTGGGAAAGTGTTTTGTGATCCATCCATGCAACATATAGATAATTCATTAAATTGTGAATATACTTTTCTGTCCCGTACAAGTTATCGATGTCTCTACTTCGTATTTCCGCAATCAGAGTTTCATTTACTTAATCTATGGCCTATTGTGCTGTACCTACAGCTTAAATTTAAAGACTCGCTAAGCGAAAGCGCCTAACATAATATCACTGGGTGATGAGGCTTTGAATCGCTGTATTGCCAGGTTGTTGTCGCTGTTTGCAATAAAGATCAAGCAAACCACAGACAGATGCTGCATTTGTTTTGAAAAGTATTCCTGTTCTTGGATTAGCTAGGAATAGGTGTGGAGACGTATAGGTCTAGTTTCGTTTGCCCCTTTAAGTCCATAGAAAGTGGATATTAAAGTCTGGTTCTCAATCAAAATCCACTTCGTCTACTTCTCGGGTGTACACATCCTTCTTCATATGTGTTATCAAGCATGGATGTTTTCTGCTGCTTTCTTGATATCCATATCCTTTAGTTTCGAAGCCGAAGAAAACCCACTAGTTCTTCGCCTAGACGTAATATCTTTTAAAGATCAGTTCCTGTTGCACGCAATTAGAAACCAAGGCGTGAATCCGCCACACAAGAATACACAGTGGTTAAAATAATCAGTCTAGTAAGAATACATTATTAAATAACCCCAAAAACAGCGTTTTACTTGCCTTTAATTAATCAAACAACTCTTATTCAATATTTCAATTCGCAACCCTAATCTACACAAACTGGTAACACTGATATATCCCTTTATCTTGGCCTTAAACGATGCTTATGTGCCTCTTTATGGCTTATCGTATACATATATATATATATACTAACTTAAATATATTGTTGTTCTCGCATTCACTTTTATTAGTTTAAATTATTATTGTTATCATAGGATTAAAGATTCGATACGAAAATCCACTTTAATTCATATTTTGTTATTTTTTTTTTTTGCTGGATAAAGTTGGGCTTGGTTAGCACTTTATTTATCGCTCAGAGTACACTTATAAATTATTTATTGTCCAACTTACACTTAATATTGTAAACTAACTTTTTAATGAAAGGATATATTTATAAATATATTATTATACATATATACCATGCGATCAGATTTATTGTACAATTCCTAATTAACAAATAAACCTATTGCAAGATGGATAAATAAAATATACAACAGCAAAATTTGTGTGTTTTACTGATGGCAACAGAAGTGCTCCACTCCAGACTGAAGCGCTAGTCAAAGAAGAGAATCAGCCCTATTTTGGGATTAGAACCATTCGACAAAACGTTTAAATAGATATATTCATTCGAACGAATTTTGGGTATTTTCAGATTCGAATAAAAAGAAATTAATTTTCGAATGAGCCTCAATTTCATTGTTTGACATTTCAATTTGATCCAGTTTAGAGAAAAAATTAATATAAATTCAAACGAACTTTAACAAAAATAGTAACTGCTTTATTTGTGAATACTGTTGATAGGAAAAGAAAATGTATGGGATAATGAATGCATTAAATCCATTTGAATTTGACAAGTTGACCAGGATGGAGGGAGGGAGGTTGCTTCTCCGTTTCCACAATAATTTTTTTTTGGGGGCAGGAGTAACAGAGCGTCTTTTTTTTGTGAGGTTTCCTCAGGGGGCAGTGGTGGCCCGTGGCGTTGTGGGTATGTGCGTCGACCCCAACCTCGACGTCGTAAGTTCGATTCCAGCTCTGAGCGACAAGAATAATTTTCACGACCCCACCTCTTTCGAGTCACTGACAATACTCAAAGAGTATTTCCTGTCTAGAAAAAGCTTTTCAAACAAAGCCGTTCGGATTCGGCATAAAACTGTTGGTCCCTTCCACTCGTGAGAGAACAATAGCACGCACAACACAAGTGGTCGCTGAGAAGCTAGGCCCTGGCCCCCTGCGGTCTGTAGCGCCACCCATATTATGATTATATTCCTCAGGGAGCCTCTCCGTGACATATAATTATCACAAACGAAAAATCAAAAATATCACAAACCTAAAAACATTTTTTCCATCATACAAGTTAAAGAATCATTCATTGGACTCGATCGTCCCAAGTCCAAACAAATGAAAGAATTATTCATTCAACTAAAAACATTCGAACTTTTTTTTTCCCGAGTCGATAGTACAACCAAACCATGTCTGTCATGCAAATATTTTGGCAATGTGTGTTTGATACATGCTTATTGTATGCTTAATACATACAAATTCTCGCTCAGAGCAGCTGCAAAAACCATTCGACACAGTCCAACCAGGCAAACAAGTAAAAACTTTCGAATGATTTTTTCATTCAATTGGATGAATGAACGATTTTCGAATATCGAATAATTAAAAAAATTAGTTTGTACCTATCGAATAACTCGATAGATTTTATTCGATAGATCCAAACACTTGTACATATGTATCTTATAGCTCATTTCCATGCTACACCGTCGTTAGAAGGAGGTACATTGCTATTAAGCTTCTGCATAGCATCTCTCCAAAAGCGGTTAGTTTTTCAAACACAAATATCTGAACTTACATGTTATACATATATATTCGCTAGAATTAAATGATCGTATAAAAAATGACGTTTGTTTCGAATGTCAGAATCTGCTTGAAGATGAACTTTCGAATCAAAGAATGAAATTTCGAATTGTTTCGGAGTTGGAGTTTCGAGCTTATACACAAAGAAAGTAAATCTCAAAATAATTCTAGCAGAGCGACCGTAACAGGCACAGAACGAACTATCAGAACATAACATCTAGAGAGTTTGTCAAGTTTCCCAAGATAACTTTACTATGGAATAGATCTATATCATAGTTAGCACTACTGTATAATTTCTATATTCACTCTCCATTTTCTTCAATTAAAATCGTTTTGGTTTTCGTTCACTTGAGTACATCGCCGGCTGTTTTAGGAATATCTAAAGCATCCAGTGGCTATTGAATATCGAGAAGTGAACTCAGTTGAACCGACCAACTTATTGCATTACCTCATTAGCATTGTCATAATCAGAAATAAGAGAGCTCTCTTTTGAGGGCTAGGGGCAAAAATGGCCGAAGATGGATATCTCTTTGCTCTCTTATTTCTGGTCATAATATAATCATATAAATCCTGGAAAAAAATCAGTATTTATGTGTCTAAGAAGACCATACCGAGGTTAATGCAGGCCAGCTATCTAGAGTGATATAAGTCCTTAAGAAGGCCAACCTAGGCTTCGCATATCGCAAATATCCTTTGACGCATAATGGAGGACAAAGCTGATGCTACAAGCAACTAAAGTCACCGTGCTCAACGTAAAGTTTTCCAATATGACACTAACCTTCATTTCGAAGGGAAAATACTTACATTCGATAGAGACCCTGAGAAACAACACAGCAACAAGAAGCTTTTGCAACAGTAGCAACATGATTGCACTGTGCAGAAAGCAGGTTCTAGACATCAGTAACCATCCCAAGGAGCTGCATGGCTTCTACCAGACCAGCGATAGCAGTAGTTTTCGAGGCTAAATCGGCTACCGCACCACCAGGGAACCACCCAATCCCAAAAAGACCAACATAGACACATGGATTGTAACAACCCGATTTTTTAAGCACTTGCATCGATCTCGACAGTACATAAGCGAATCTTCTTGACACAATATTTATTTTTAAAACAATATTACGTGTCAACAATTTTAGACGAGGTCGATTGCATTGCAGCAAATCGGATTCTCTAGAGAATTCGTTCCGAATAGCTAAGCAATAAACATCTTCGTGCTTTATGACACTAACTGGATATCCATAATTCGATTACACTGTCCGATACTACCAGTCTATCTATACATCTTCCTACAATTTTGTAATTTCGTTGTTATCATACTAATAGGCACGCGAAGGTAAAACGTTTTAAAACTGAAAAAAAAAAATGTTGAGAATATACATGTGCTGCTGGCTGACGTTAGCGGGGTAGTTTGTACTTTTGTAGTTGGGAGCAAAAAGTTGTAACAAATGTCAACAACACGCGGTGTTCCCAAGCGGTCCCCCATCCAAGTACTATCCGCGCCCGATGCTGCTTGATTTCGGTGATCGGACGAGAACCGATTTTTTTTTTTTTATGCATTTTTATTGTTAATTCGAAAAAACTTAAAAACCTAGACAAAACGCTTAAAACTAGCTTAACCAAAAACAATTCATTATTTCTTACTGGCCCTTCGCGGGCGCTCTAAGCTAACCTAAACTTATTCTATGTGTCTTTCGACGTCTAAAAAACTTTATTATTTTTCATGGGAAAAACATTATGCTTATACTAAGAAAAAACTTTTTAACGAAAAACTTAGTTACTAAACATTTTTTATCTTAAACTACCTTAAAATAACTTAAAAACTAACTACGGACTAACTTATAAATAATAAAAAATATACTTAATATATTTAATTATTATCTAAATTTTTTTGTTTGGTTTTTTGGTTTTTTTTTTATTTTTTTTTTTTTGCCGCATTTTTTTTATTATGTTTAATATATATATAAGCATATATATAACCAATTATTATTTATGCGGGTTTTTTTTTTATTTTTATTTATTTTTTTTTATTTTTTTTCTATACATATATATTTTTTTTTTTTTTTTTTTTTTTTTTTTTTTTTTTTTTTTTTTTTTTTTTATAAAAAATATAAATTTTCCTTACAAACTACCCTAACCTAACCTAGCCTAAAGTAGGTGAGCCGGCCGTAGGTGCTTGGACGGGGACAGGCGGCCCATCCGGTGCTTAGCCGACTATCAAAAGTGACCCCCAAACTAACCCGGGTCTAGAGGATTCGAGGAGGGAGCTCCCTCGTTCCCACTTAACCACCAATATTTTCGGTAATCACGTCTACAGACAGCAATGTCTCGGAGGGAGACGGACTTACTGAACCGGAGACGGTTTTCGGCGCTCAACTCGGCGACAGTTCGGTCGTAGTTGAGTCGCCCATCAACAACGTTACGAGCGATGTGATAGATAACCGGAACCGCATCTTTGTCTTGTATCAGGCCAATCTGATCCAGGTAGACGAATGCTTCTGGGGGTACGAAACCAGTATGTCGTACCTTTTCATGGTAGATTTTATTGGGGTAATAAGCCCCGGAGATAAGGTTATTGATTGAGTTCATCGCTCTCGCAGTGTGACTTCTAATCAACTTCACCAGGAAATTGTCCACTCTTATCAAGTTCGCCTTGTTATATAAAACCTCGTTGGGGTAGAATTTTTTGTACTCGGACTCTGGAGTTCGATAAAGGCGAAGGCAAGTCCTGAGGCAAGCCCTCTCAAACATCCGAATCTTTTCCATAGCGCTGGCGCCCACGTTGAACCACACGGGACAACCATAGACAAGCATTGGCCGGATAAGGGCCATGTAGCAAGTCACCTTCACCCTCGCATCGAGTTGGCTGCTGTAAAACAGTCTCTTTGTAAGGGCAAAAGCGCCTCTGGCTCTCTTCAGCGCAGCATCTACATTTTTGTTAAAATATAGATACTGATCCAAACAGATCCCTAGGTACCTGACTACACTTCGACATGCCAGTGGCTGCCCGTGCTGTCCAACGATTGAAAACTTTCGCCAATTCTGTCTAGTGTCCCTTGAGGCCTTATACAACGGCGTTCTAAACAGAATAGTTTCCGACTTCTGAAAATTGATCTTCAATTTCCAGTCGTCGCAATAACGCTGGATCGACTCAAAGTCACGCTGCAGGAGGATGACAATAACCTCAATCTTCGGAGCTGTTCTGTAAGCAACCAAATCATCTGCGTACGCAATTGCGTGGCGAAGAGAACCTACGAGATCGCTCGTGTAAATATTGAACAAGATCGGCGAATTAACCGCTCCTTGTTGTAGACCGTTTTTGACTCTAAATATACCGGTAGAGGTCACATTGCCGTTTTTCACGACGAACCGCCTACCGGTAAGCATACAAACTAAAAGGTATAACAGTGGTTTGTTGATGCCCAGCCCATTCAACTTATAGAAAAGACCTTCTAGCCAGACGGTGTCGAAGGCCTTCTCCAAGTCGACCAGGCAGGCACCCGTGCATTGGTTTTTACCTTTATTCCATTGGATATCTGATACGAGTTTCGACGCAGCATGAATAGTGTCATGCCCCGCCCTGAAACCGAATTGATTATCCGGAATTATATTTTTGTCCTCAACCCATTTTAGCAGGACTCTATTGATCACCTTCTCGAATACCTTGCTGATGTTCGGAAGGAGACTTATTGACCGGAGATTGCCCGGATTGGAGGAATCCTTACCCCGTTTCGGGATTGGATGCACCACCGCTGTCTTCCAATGCTCCGGATAATGTGCATTATTCAGTGCATTGTTAAACAGGATAGTGTATATCCTCACCGCCTCCAGAGGAAGGTGTCGAAGCACAATGTTTGAGACTCCGTCGATCCCAACTGACTTCTTCTTCTTAAGTGATTCGAAGATCGCTTGGAGCTCCATCTTCGATATAAACGGAGGGTGTTCCCCTTCAATGGCGATGGCATTATCTGCCATGTTGTCGTCATTGAACACGACGAAGCCGTTGTTCTCAGATCGCCAGTGCTCAATATCTTGACGAAGGTAGAAGTTCCGCACCAGGACGCGATTTTCCAGGTCGTGGTTGGGGCGAATACTATCATTCACCTTATACACTTCCTGAAAAATCGCACCCAATGTTTCAACTTTCTCCTGCGGATCTTCGATCACAAAGAAGTTGTCGTCAAGGACTGCGTTACTTGAATCTATACCTGCTGTTGCTAATAGACGTTCATTGTCCGTAGATCTGGGAATCATAAGACTCGGAAGTTCGCTATGCCTTTTGCTTCTGAATATTTTATTTATCTGCGGGAACATGCTCGGGTCGCTGGAATTTACAGCCTGAATCTTATTGTTCCAGTGCAGGTTTACAGCAAGTCTGTAGTTTTGAGCAATTAAAACTTTGACATTTTTAATTAGCGACTTCAGGGTCCTAATCTCCCAGTTGTGACTATCAGTGAACCGTCTGTACAAGGTTTTTAATCTTGACAGCAGTCTACTCTTATGCTCACGAAGTGCGTCAATTGTCGCATTGCGGAACATGTCACTGTTGTCAGTATGTCGATACCTAGGTATCGTAATGTCCATCGTTCGTTTTATGGTCTCGTCCATTTGGATTAGATACCTGTCAATCTCCTCGTTCGACAGGTTTCTATTGGACGGTACGTTGAGAGCGTTTGAGGAGAGTGCTCTCGTCAGTACTCTGGAGAAGCGTGTCCAACGCGTCCTACTATAATTGTAAGAGTACGTATGAACAAATTCCTCCAGTTCCGCAACTTCGTTGGGGATCGTTATTTCGGCACTAAGTCCGTAATGGTCGCTGTCATACACGAATGTGTTCAGACAGTTTACCGTTTGTCTGTCAGCGTGGTTGTGATTCAACCTAACGTCTAGCAACAGAAGGTCCAAGAACGAGCCGCTGCGAGGAAACGACGCCGTCTCAGAGGCCTTCAAATCGAGTCTATACTCGCTATTGTGCTGAACATACCAGTTGAAAAGCTGGGTTCCTCTGGGGTTGGGTTCGCGATTCCCCCAATGGGCGTGTTTGGCGTTAAGATCGCCAGCCAATATATAATAATTTTCCTCCGAATCCAGCCTAAGGGATTGAAAGAGCAAGCCGAGCTCTGCTATAAATAAAGGGCTTGAGCGGTCACCAGAAGCGTAGACCGACACCACGTATAACTTCCTTCCACTATGGAGAGGGATGCATGCGATGCAGGCCTCCAGTATCTGGAACCTCCGCACTACACCACTGTATACAACTTTATGTTTGATATTGTTCTTAATAAAGAGAGCGACACCACCCCCATTAATAGAGTTAGGCCGGTCTCTTCTGACTACTTTATAATTGCTGTGCAACAGATTTATTTCCTGAGTTAGCTTAGTTTCGCTAATCATGAGAATATCTGGGCTACGGTCATCTAACAGTTTGCAAAGGTCTGTTCTTCGCTGATCCCCTCTCAGTGAATTTACATTCAGAGAGAGGATCTTGTAAGTATTTTCCGCCGGCGTACCCATCATTGAGTTGGGTGCTTTTGGCTGCTCACAGCCACCAAAATTCGCTCCATCATCGCCTTCAGCTCTGAGAAGCCTCTCTCGAGCACGGTTAGCCTCTCCTCTATTGAGGGAGCAACCGGCCTGGGGGCCACAGCTTCAGGAGCCCTAGACCATACGGTCTGAGGAACAACCGTCTGCCGTTGTGCCGTGTTGCCTCTTCCTGACGCCATTTGGGCGTAGGAAATTTGCGGCGTCACGGGTAAAGCTGAGACTCCGACAGGGCGAGTCCCAGTGCGCTGCTTTTGAGCCGCCGCTTTAATTTTTTTGAGCTCTTTGAGCTTGGGACACCCGCCAAAACTAGCGGTATGCCCGGAGCCCTTGCAGTGAATACAAACCAGCTGACTCTTGTCAGCTGATCCGTCCTTCCCCAAAGGGCATTCTTCCGCCTTGTGGCTCTTCGCGCACTTAACGCAGCGAGGCTGCATGAGGCAGTTCGCCGCGGCGTGCCCGAGCCTTAGGCAGTTGTAGCATTGCATAATGCCATCACGCCTTTTTAATGTGTCCCACTTGCAGTCCCAGACGCCTAAGGATTTAATACTCCTTAGCCGCTCTAGCTTGCTGCTGGGCGACAACTGAACAAGGAAGAGCGGATTCTTCCGGTTCTCCCTTTTTGCCCTTGTTGTGACGAAGGGCTTGACCCCGACGAATTCGAGTCCGTCGCAGTCGAGTTGTTTGAGCAGACCGAATATCTGCTCAGGCTCAAGCCGTTGCTCCATCCGGAGCAACATTGTCTGAGGACGCTCACCCTTCGGGGTGAAGGAGAAGAACTCCGTCCTCGAGCACTCTAGACAGTTTTTCAATTTTTTAAATACGCCCATATCCTTGCACCGGATAACGTGCCTGTCCCCGCTAAGTGGTTTGATGACAAAATTACAGCCTACAGCTAGTTCACCTACCTTGGCTACGCCCATGATGTCCGCCTTATGGAGATATATAGGCGGCACTCTCATCTTCCTTTGGGTTGGTTGTTGCTCCTGCTGCTGCTGCTGCTCTTGTTGCTGCCTTTTCTTAGGCAGCTGTTTCTGCTGCTGCTGTTGTTGCTGCTGCTGTTTTTGCTGCTGCTGCTTCGGTTGCTGCTGTTGCTGCTGCTGTTGCTGCTGCTGCTGCTTCGGTTGCTGCTGGTGCTTCTGCTGCTGCAGCGGCTGTTGCTGCTGCTGTTGTTTCTGCTGCTTAGGCAGCTTCTTCTGCTGCTGCTGTTTTTGGAGCAGCAGTTTTTGCTCCTCGAGCTCAGCAGCTTCTTCTGCTGCCTTCCTTCTTTCGGCGTATGCCCGGAGCTCGCGAAGGCCCTTGACGAGCTGCTGCACTTTGTCGCTGCAGCCCTCCATGATGCCCGCTTTGCTGCGGACAAACTCCTCCAGCTCGTCCTCCGTGTCGGATGACGCAAGCGAAGCAAAGCTGTTCTCCGACAGCTCGTACCTGCCTTCCCCGCCGTCGGAGACGTACGGGTACTCCTCATCAGCTGCTGCTTCCTCGGCAGCTTGTTTTTTCGGAGTCACACTCTCCGCCATAGCTCTTCTATCCTCGCTCGACTTTCTTTTAGCGAGGATTGGTACCACCTTCTGCTTCCTCATCCTCTTGGTGGGCACGAGAACCGATTTTTTCAGCATGGTATGGTCGTTGACGAAAATTTACATCGCACATAACGGAATGGAGAGACAGGCGAGATAAATTTAGTATTCGACATAAATGTAATTCCAGAAAGACGGACGTAAGTATTTTGATAATGGGTATTCTTCAACACAGCCACAAACCGATGCAGCCGTCAGTTGTATGTGCAGGTTAAAGACGTCACTGTTTTATCTACAGCTCTAATAATAGATCTAGTTATCAGTGCGATATTTGCAAAAATCTATTTTGTGGGAAATGTAAGCAGTCAAAAGCAATTGTTTGTCATGATTGCAGTTATTATGATCACATTTTTATTTCATCTTTGATTCACTAGCACTTTTAAATGTGACTTTAATAATGACCCATGCTTACTTATCCATTTGCGCAGGTGAAGATTTGCTGCCGTGTTATAGAATACATAAAGAGATGAGGGCCCTGTGAAGGGGAGCACCTTTCTTGGCTTGTATGCCAACCTTTTCATTTCCTTCATGGTTTTAATGTCAAACCGGATCTTAGTGAGACTCACTCGCTACTCAATTTCAATTGATTGAGGTCCATTTCTAGCTGATTGCGCCACCCGAAACGTGGTCTTCCTTTACCGTGTTGCCCCTGAAGGTTGAAGTCCAAACTTTTTTCCGACAAAATCAATAATTGAAAAAGCGCTACCAGCAAAGTCGGTTTTTTTAGCCGGCCTGTTTACAGCTCGTCCGAACCGAAGCCTGTAAGGATGATCAAGGGAACATCGTAGTAGAGTCACAGTCGATGCTGAGGATATGGAGAAACCATTTCTGCAGACTGTATAACGACGACGAAGAACCAAATTCCGCTGTCAGGTAGAACGAACTATTCAACCCCAATGAAAGGGACAATGAAGATCAACAATTCCGTCCACCCACTCGGATGAAGTGAGGATTGCTACATCTAAAATGAAATCCAACAAGACTGCTGTTCTGACGGCCTACCCGCCGAGCTTTTTAAAGCCGCAGGCAATGATCTGGTAAGGAGCATGCACCAACTCATCTGTAAAATATGGCCGATGAATGGAACCTCAGCATTGTTTGCCCGATCCACAAGAAAGGAGACCCCTTTGACTGCGCCAACTATCGGAGGATAAGTCTCCTTAAAATCGCCTACAAGATTTTATCCACCGTACTATGTGAACGCCTAAAGCCATTCGTCAACAACTTGGTCGGTCCACACCAGTGTGGCTTCAGGCCAGGAAAATCCACCATCGACCAAATATTCACACTTCGGCAGATTTTGGAGAAAACCCAGGAGCAACAAATCGATACCCACCACCTGTTCATCGATTTTAAGGCCGCGTATGATAACATTTCTAGAGACGAGCTAACAAAGCAATGTCTAGTTTTGGCATCCCTACCAAACTCGTCCGTTTGTGTAGGATGACGATGGAGAATGTAGGCCTCTCCATCAAGGTCGGTAAAGACCTAACCGAGACCTTTGATGTCAAAAAAGGACTCAGACAAGGCGACGTGTTGTCATGCGACTTTTTCAACAACGTTCTTGAAAGAATTGTTCAAAACTCGAACGCCAACACCTGGGGAACAATCTTTCAAAAGTCCGTCCAACTACTCGCACATGCCGACGATATTGACATTATCGGAAGAACGCAGCGTGATGTCAATGGCGCTTTTGTGAGAGTTGCAACGGAGGCCGCGAAGATGGGTTTAGCGGTAAACGAGGGTAAGACCAAATATATGCTGTCAACAAGAAAGGAGACCCAACACCAACGTCTCGGTCAGAACATCACAGCAGACAGATATAACTTTGAGGTAGTCAAAAACGTTGTCTACCTAGGAACCGCTATCAACTCAGACAATGACACCAGTGCTGAAATCAAACGAAGAATAACTCTTTCCAATCGGTGCTTCTTTGGGCTAAGAAAGCAATTGGTAAACAAAGCCCTTTCTTGAGCAACCAAGGTAACGCTTTACAAGACCTTAATCGTCCCAGTCCTGCTATATGGCGCGACTATGTTTCACGTCTTTAATGCCTTAAGGCAAAATGCGACGACTACATAAGTATTCGACAAGCAACGGTATTCGTACGCACACCGTAAGCAATGCTAATTAACTATCATTTTAGACCGTGCTCTTAACCGGGGAATGTCGGGTGTCCTCTTATATACCTAAAGCTAATCAAATTTCTTTGCTAATCCTGTTAGGCTTATTCAAAAGACCATCCTATACAAGTTGATATAATCCAGATTGGCTTTGCAGACGAAGCGGTTTTATAAAATTCGAACGACGAATACATTTTAAAAAGCAACACGAATCAAACTAACCAACATTTAAACAGTGAAAAATACTCTTCCATTAAAAAAAATTTAATAAATCTCAAAAAGTATAGCTATTTGGCAAAATAATGCGCAAATGCAATCTAAGAGGTTCTAATAAGTCAAGCAATAAAAACCAACTGCCAAAATAATCTTTTGTGGGAATTCTTTTAAAGCTTGATATTTTTCGCAGCTTTTTAATGTGCACTCCACCTTAGCTTTCGGAATATTCCAAATGTGACAATTGACAATTCCGAATGTATCCTTTCGTCATTTATTTTGCCGACCGTTGGATTTTAGCGGAGTGGGGCGAATTTACGTTCTTATAAGAAAAAAACACTAATAATCACAAACAGATAATTCCGGTAAAGTGCACTGAAACCGTACAAATACGGTGTATTTCTAGATTAATCACCAAAACACTGAACAGAACAACGCACAGTAATAATATCGAAAAGACAAAATGCGAAGTTGTGTCGTGGAGAAGTGTACAAACACGGATAACATCATCCTTTGTCACCGTTTCCCAAAGAATCGAAATATCGCAAAGAAATGGCAAATCAGCTTAAACCTGAAAGACTATCAAATAGAAACGCTGATGTCCAAATACGTTGTCTGCTGTCAGCACTTTGATGATCGAGATTATAGAAATTCTGCTTCGAATTGTTTGAATTCAACCGCACTACCAAAGCTTAACGTCACCTCGCCGAGACCATATTCAACAATGTGCACGCAATACTCCTCTACAGAGCTCAGACTAGGTGCAAGAGAAACGGAGAATCCGGGGTCTCCATCGCCGCTAAATGAATCCGATAGCATAGAGCTTCTCAACCGAGATGACTGCGATGATACAACAGAAAGCAGTACCAGTAACTCGCGAAATATGGATAAGCGCGACCGACCGACAGACGCCCTTGCACAATCAATGGATGCTACAGACTTTACGATGCTAGACGCCAACGGTTGCACAATGTATGTCCCATTTGAGCCTCGAAGTAAAAGTGCAGATGCGGCCGATGAACATGTCTCGTTCACCCTGGAAAGCCAAGATAGTTCGGATAATTCAAACGATTACAGACCGCGCAGTACGGACGACTTCCGACCGTGCAGCACCGACTCGGATGTTGAAGTGCTTGAATCTGAAGCCATCTATGAATCGCAAAACTCACAGCGTTCTTGCAATAGATCGGCTGCTGAAACGAATCATAAACGTGAGCATGATACCCCTGTAATACCGGAGTGTTCCGATAAGGGCAGTAAGCTTCTTGTCCAGCATATGACAATAGTGAACGCTGAATATGAGCACCTCGACAGATACCAACTGATCGATATAATCAAAAATCAGAGTACACAAATAGAAGACTTGCAGAAAAAGCTGGACAAATACAAGATAGCGCATGACCATTTCTTCACTCATTTTGACGCATTCCGAAGTTCAGTATGCGACCCAGTAATCATGTAGCTCAACGTAAAATTGTGATAGTAAATAATGTCCTTGTGGACATCCATTATGTAGACAATCCAAACAAGGCTTAGTCCAATAAATATAAATTTGTTTTTTTCATTCCAATACTATTAATATGGAGTTTATTTTTACTTGTGTGTTGACGGGTGAATGTTGTTCCTCATTGATTACATACTTGATGGCGTAGTTAGATAATCAATTTTCTTGCGTATGTTGTACGCTAATTTGATATTGATCCAAATTAGTTCTGGCAGCGGTAGGCACTATACATATTCCTTTGACAGACCAATGTCAACGTGAAACTGGTGAATTTGTTCTAGTTTCGCATTTCTATTGTTTCGATCAAGGGTTAAATTTAATCCATTCCGAACTTAATATATTTTCTTACCATGTAAGAACTCCGAACGCCATGATACTGCTTGCTTGCAAACTCAGATTCCTAGTAACAACAAAGTTCCTTAGGAATAGGTGGAAAGTCTACATTGGTTTTAATGTAACACACTAGCTTCAAAATCGATGTCTTGATTGTGAAGGCCAACCTAGGGCTCTGAGCCGGAATGTAGATATTACAATTGATGTGTTCTCTTCTGATTTATGGTAGAACATGACGCCAAATAAGTTGGACAGCTCAATTCCAGGCTGTCTGCAGACACTTGGCAGTTGATGTAAGGAACTGTAGCTCCACACACACAATGCCGAAGAAGATTATGTTTCTACTCAAAGCACAAAGCAAACTTTACGAGTTGTTCAGCGACATCGACTTATTCAGAAGAGTCAAGGATTGAGATGACTGTGTCATGTATAGCCGATGGAAACCAATACTTCGACATGGAAAGTCTTCGAATCCCCGAGACAGGACGTGGCAGTAGCAAGAGACCTCAACTCAGGTTGATCAGACAAGTAAAAAGGGACCTCAATCAACTACGCGTCCGAAAATGGAGAGAGACGCTTGTTGCAAGTTCACCCCGGACTGTAGCGCAATCTTAAATAAGTATCTGTATATAAAGTTCAATATCAACTATTTTTAGTTTCTGTGTACTCAAGCCCTCCCGTCGTCCGGTTTCTATGTCAACTTCAGCCGAGTCCAAAGATCGTTGTTTCATGACATGCATTGTGATTGTCTTCTTCAATATCGATCGAATGGATTTGTCACAAGCTAACGAAGGTTGCACAATCCATGCTTTAAGGATCGAAACGCGATGATGAAACAGAGATCTTATACCGATTTGCATTCTAAGCGAAATCACATAACAGATGACACCAAGGCATAATGCAATGCCTCAGAGAACATCTTTTGCGAAGAATTCACATGTCTCCTAACTATGTAGGGGAATACATTATCATCCATCAAGTCCACCTGGTTATTGAAAGATGCTGCAATATTTCTCTCCCAGATAATTACTACTCCATTAAGGTACCCACTCCCAATATAGGAAAAATCAAAGATCTCAATTGAAACATCCAAATGCAACAACAACAGCGCACTGCATTTATTTTTCACTAATTGTTCTTACCAGAGTTCTTATGTGTGATCTTAATCGAAAAAGTACAGATTTTCAGTTTAATTCTTGTCGTATGATTTTTTTTTTTCATTAGTTTCTTAAGCTGGAGCTGAGATAACCTCAGTGTACAGCTTAACTTTGCTGGCAATGCTCATGTCGACGTACTTGTCGCCAATTGACACAACCAAACCTCCGATAATGGTTGGATCAACACGAGCTGTAAGCTGAATGGTTTGATTCGGCTTGAGGAATGCCTAAAACGGAAAGATTTGAATCGGTTACCTAAAAAGAGGTTTAAAAAAAAAGTTTCCTACCTTAAGAGCACTTTCAAGCTCCTTACGCTGTGACGATTCCAATGGCTTGGCAGTGATAACTTCGCAGACAACATCACCACGGTGGGCAGCCATGATGGTCTTGAATGCGTTGATCACTGTGTCCAATTTACGCAGACGACCATTGTCAGCCATAAGATTGAGCAAATTGGAAGTGGCTGGAGCCATCCTCAACTTCTCAGAAGTTTCCTTCAGGGCGGTTCCAAGAGCTTTGCGGTTGATAATAGGACTGAAAACATATTCACGCAATTTGGCATCTGTTTTAATGTTCTCCTGGATTTTCAGCAAATCCTTCTCGACCTGATCCAGCTGCTTAAGTTTGCTCGCAGCCGTATACAAAGCGGACGCATAGCGACCCTCCAAACCGAAAACTTGAACTGGAAGTTTTACGGCCTTACTGCACATACCACGGGTCTGAAAGTAAGAGATTAGTTGATTTAATTTTCAAACATCAAAATTGGTATGAAGGAGAGAAAAAAAACCTTCATGGACATTACATAACCCCGAGAGTTGGATAATGCACGGTTATCTGTGCGAAGTGTTAAAATATATCGCTTTCTGTTTTGATTTGAGTACGGAAAGGTTATATGAATTCAATTTGATATACGTACCAGAAGCCCCAACTTATTTACGGCTGCCATTTCAGATGAAAATTATTTCCAAGTTCTTTCAATCCAAATGATCCAATTCGACGTCGGTGTGGTGCGCCCGGGTGACGTTTGGTCTGCTGTCAAATTTTAATTTTCACCTTGTAACGTTGGTAGACCTTCTGAAGGTTGTTTTTTGTTGGCACTAATGCCCGCTAGATGGTACTGCTTTATTTTGAATAATGTTAATACGCGCTTTTATTATACATATTTTATATTGGTCGTACCACATAAAATATTGATTTTGTACTCGGTTTGCGGTTAGGTTAAATAGAGAAGTTAATTTATTGTTCGAAGCAAATTTGGGTAAAAAAAAAACAATTCTCATCGATGGTCATTTGAGTAAAGACGTGCACGATGCTCTAGGAAGGATATCAATACCATACACTTGACAACGAGATTGTGCTATAAGATTCAAACGTTGAGGTTTGTTTGGCACTACAGTCCGGGCTTCAACCATCAGGCCCCAGCACTAGTGTTTTGTCCTTCTCCACTTGTCCAATCGCTCTCTGTGGCTTTATGCCAATGGCTCGGACTCGAAGACACACACCTCAAAGGAGCAGCTATTGGCAAAAGTAATTTTGCGCTTGATCTTGGTACTGATGTTCTGATTTCTGATACTCGATCTTCTACCGTCGACTCTAACTCGTCAGGAGTTACGTTGAAAGTCCGATGAGTGTTAACATTGACTCGGATGCTTTTATTGTTGTAGGCTCAGGAAGTTAGTCGTTTTATTTCGCCTGAACTTCACATTTTCAGAAAGCTTATACCACTACTGTTTCCATCTGATTGTAGGAATAAGGCCATGTATATACAAAAGTTGATCAGGCAGAAGCACAGAGTGCAATAGCGGTTTCTAAATGTGGAAATGATATAAAGGACACTTCGTTATTGAATGAATAAATCCTAAATGAAAAGTTATTTATGTCAACATCAAATATAATATATCTTATATATCAGTGTACTTTATCCTTAAAGATAGTTAACATCATATATGTGCATATATTTTTTACAGTGTACATTTTAGTTAGTTAGTTATTTAGTTATTTTAGTTTAGTTTTAGTTAACGGCGTGTATAGAACGTTTACCTGGAAGCTTGGTTAGATTAGGTCAGTGGTTAGCACCTAGATCTTTGTAGATACATTGTGATGCCCGTTGAGAAGGTTCCATTTTCGATGTCTCCGATACTGGGTTTTTAAGTTGAGCCCGATGACCTAATAAACATGTAAAGAGATGTTAGGTGGAGTTAGGTTATTGGGCTGCAAGCGAAACTTAGACAATTGTTGGATTGTGACACCCAGTGCTGTTAATTTCCTCGCAATGGGAAACGCTGACTACACCATATTTGGAAGCCAGATAAAAGTATATTAACTCCGCTTTCACACGGATTCGAACCGCGGACTCCTATAACCAAGCCGAAAAGTGATGTTAATAGCATTTCCTTAAAATCGTCAAGGTCTTGGACGAAGTATTCTCCCAGAGTTCTATCTTGAAATCGGCAGAGGCTTGTGACAGTAACACATAGTAAGGAGTACGCTCTCTTTACAGATTTAGTCATGGGTAAGTTCCATTTTGTTCTCATAATTCACCTGTACCTCGGTTTACGCGGATTCGATTTTACGCGGTTTTTAAAATAAAACAAAATTTGATATTAAAGTTTCAATTTATTTTAACTTTAAATCTGGCAATACATACTTATTATTTTCGTTAATTTTAAATCTTGCAGCGCTTCATGCTGCTATCATATTACATGCTATTCTGTCACAAGACTTTGACAAAACACAAAAAAAAGGGCTGATAATCAGCCATTATTCATGAATGGCACTAGTATCGACAAAACCGGAAATCTTTCCATCCTCGGTATGTGCATCAACACAACACTTAGTTGGAACGATCACATATTCGAGGTCGGCAAAAATGCTGCGAAATGTTTGGATTTCGATGCAAGGAATATTTCACCCCGTCTGATTTGGCTTTAATCTAAGCCCTAAGCTTGAGTAGAACCCTCATATCTGGTCTGGTGCCCCCAAGGCCACCTTGCACCTGCTAGATAGAATCCCAAAGCGAGCGATGACACTTATAGGTACGGTGACCATACGTCCCGGTTTGCCCGGGACAGTCCCGTATTTTTACCACCTGTCCCGGTTTTTGTTTTTCCTCATACGGTACGAACAAGTGTCCCGTTTTTATTATTTTGTCCCGGTTTTGTCTCGTTGAATGTTTCCATTTACCTCCAGTAAAAATTTAAACAGCTTTTATGGTCAAACAACGTCTAAAGCTTCAAAGAAAAATGCCATCAACGAATGTACTTGGGCTTACCACTCTGATCAACACAACCACTCATTTATTTATTTATTTATTTATTTGAAAGCATAATTTGTAATTAAAATTACAAAGTAGCTAAGAAAAGTCAGAGCGAAATAGCCTTAGGCTTTATGGTTAATACAATTGTTTGCTTATATGGTATTAAATAAATTGGAACATTTTAGGAATTTTATAATAGTTTTAATATTATATATGGTAGGGTTAGCAAGGAGGTCTGTGGGATTATTTTGAGGGAAAAATTTGCGTCTAGCTGGGAGCAGAGTAGGACAATCGGATAGGATATGGGGAATGGTAATTTGACTTCGGTTGCAGTATGTGCAAAGAGAGGATATGTTTTTGTTTATGTAATGCTCATGTGTAAGTCTGCAGTGACCAAGTCTTAGTCTTGTTATTTTTGTGATATCCTGACGAGAAATATTATAAGGATTTACTTTACTAATGTAGGCATTGATAGATAATTTGTTTTTGTTAACACTTTTGTACCAGGTAGATGTTTTTTCGAAAGTAAGGTAACGTTTATCGAGAGTAAGATTTTTGATATGTAGGACCTTTCTAATAAGGTCCAGGGGATTATAATTAGGGTAGTAGAAGGTTGGGTTTGAAAGTATCCTTAACAGTTCAAGGAATAGCGATCGAAATGTTTCAGAAGGGGTACATTCTTTTTCATACTTTCTGAGAGAATCGATAACGGATGAAGATTGAAATAGCCATGGAGGATGGGAAAGGCGGTGAATTTGTTATTTATTATTAAATATATTTAAGATTAAGATTAAAGTATTGTTACAGTGAGTCCTGGAGCGATCAATACAAGAAACAATTTTTTTAATTTCGGCATAATTTTGTGTTGGAGTAAATTTTTAAAAGGAGGGTGTCTACAGTTTAGGGATGATTTGAACAGTTTTAAAGTGTTAGCGCAAATTTTCTATGAATAGCATTTTTGCTTCGAACATGAGGTGGTTGATGGGAGTGGTACGAAATGCGTTAAGGGATTTTCTAATTGCGGCATTGTAAACTGGTTTAATTTTATTGATAGTGGATTTGGGAGAGTATCTTGGCAGAAGGATGGAGGAAAATTGGAATCTCTCGTATCCTTGGACCAATAATTGGAAGGTGATTTGCAATTTCCAATAGGTCTGTAATGTTAATGTAAGTGGGTTCTGTGGAGTGAATGGAATGGATAGTGGAGTATGATTTAAGACCACAGAATCTTCATATTGAATTCCAGATTCCACACCTACGGCGTTAGGGTTGATTTCTGATGTGAGATGATGGATGGACTCGCTTTTTGCTGATTTACCTTGTCTTTTGAATCGAGCGTTGGCTCTTTTATAGTTTAAAATATTTTCCGAGGAAATGTTGCGCTTCAGGCATTAACAGAGTTTATTTTTGTTATTTTTAAAAAGTTCCAGATCCTTGTTCCACCAAGGGACATTTCTATTGGTTTTTGAAGGGGAAGAATGAGGGATAGATTTGTTAGCGCTTTGGAGGAAATTTTTTTTGGATATTGGCTGCTTCCTTATTAATATTACTACTACAAGGGCGAATAGTACTATACTCATCTAAATGTTTTTGGTAAAGGATCCAATCGGCTTTTTCAATTGAATTTCGGTCTAAATTTGGAAGAAGTAGGATTTGAGTGGAACATTGTGATGATTATGGGAAAGTGGTCGCTTTCGCATAAGTCATCAATTCGATTCGTTAGTGCGTTATTTTACCAAAAAACTGGTATCTCTATAAACATTTTGGAAGTTAAGGATCTTCCCGGAGAATCGTCAGACATCATCTCAAAATCCGTAGGAGACACCTTGGCTGTTTTTTTAATAAAGGAAAAATTACTTGCCATTTCTGCAGACAATACCAACAGCAACTTCGGAGGGTCAGCTAGGAAATATAAAAACAATGTCTTCTCTAAACTTCAAAAATCTATTGGAAAGGAATGAATTGGTGTTAATTGTGCTGCACACGTTTTAAAAAATTACATACAAACAGTAGCAGCCTTTTAGTAGATATTGAAGTTGTAATTGTAAGGATTTATTCGTTTTTTTACCTTTACACCATTCGTGTTGAGAAATTCAAAGAAATATGTGACTGTTGCGAGGTTTAATATCACGAGCTATTAATTATTATAAAATTAATAAAAAAATTATAATAAAGACTGAATTAAAACCATTACATTATCGTTATTTCATTACTAATTTGGCTTTTCGTTATCATATTTTAATAGTATTATAAATTAACAAACCACCTATTCATAATTTTTTTAAATTTCTTGATATTTTGTGCCGGGTTTTGCTCGGCGAAATATTGTCACCGTACTTATAGGAGACAACGATATCGCGGGTTCATTAGACTCGCTCAAACATCGACGTACCGTGTTTTCTTTGTCCTTGTTTAATCGTTATTTTAACAAACGATGCTCAAGTGAGCTAGCCAACTGCATTTCTCCTCTCAATTAATTCACCCGCAATAGACGTCTCGCGAGGAATGCACGTCAGACATTTAGAGACTCGTTTGTAAGACGCTCAACACGAATATGGAATGCTCTTCCCAGCTCAATATTTCCCATAGACTATAATCCGCAGATATTTAAGACCAATGGGCACAGATACCTCCTCCTCTCTCTCTCTCTCCCTATACCTTCGGTCCGTGCTGTGTCTTAATTAAGGGTATTAATAAACCCTTAAGCACGCGCAAAATATAAAAACAAAAAATAAAAAAAAAATATTTTGTATGCTAAGAAAAATGTACATACACACAATACATAAAATGGCCCAATTCCACTGACACACAAAGCGCAATAATGGATAGTTTCTACAAAGAAAAATAATTTACAAACAATTTGCCAAAAGCAATTCTCTTCAGCTCGGTAGCAAAAGGAAAACGTATACAGAAGTTGTTTTACATTTATGAACGAAACGTTTGTCAAACAGCTACAGCAGTAATAGTCTCAATACAAGAATGAATACATTTGGGAACAAACACTCTAGACCGCTTCGGTATATTTGAAATCATGAACTGAAACAACTATCCAAAGGGTACAAACATCGGACAGAAGCCTGTCGGAACGAAGAGGGACAACTCGTAGTAGAGTCGCAGTCGATACTGAGAATCTGGAAGGATCACTTCTGCAGACTGTTAAACGGCGAAGAGGACACCAATACCGCTGTCAGGCAGAATGTTCCACTCCACGCAATGGACGACGACAGAGGAGAATTCCGTCCCCCCGATCTAGACGAAGTCAAGATAGCGATATCGAGACTGAAGTCGAACAAAGCTGCTGGAGCAGATGGATTGTCCGCGGAACTGTTTAAGGCAGCTGGAGATGATCTGGTTGGGCGCATGCACCAGCTCGTCTGTAGGATATGGTCGGAGGAAAGCATGCCCGACGAGTGGAATCTTAGTATCGTTTGCCCGATCCACAAGAAAGGAGACCCCTTTGACTGCGCCAACTATCGGGGGATAAGTCTCCTTAACATCGCATACAAAATCTTCTCTGCCGTTCTGTGTGAGCGCCTGAAACCATTCGTCAACAACCTGATAGGTCCTTATCAGTGCGGTTTCAGGCCTGGGAAGTCCACTATCGATCAAATTTTCACATTACGGCAGATCCTCGAAAAAACCCAAGAGATGCAGATCGACACCCACCACCTATTTGTCGACTTTAAGGCCGCATATGACAGTGTGCATAGAGACGAGCTATACAAAGCCATGTCTAGTTTTGACATCCCTGCCAAACTCGTCAGATTGTGCAGGATGACGATGGAGAACTCTCGCTGCTCCATCAAGGTCGGTAACGAACTCACCGAGACCTTCAATGTCAAAAAAGGTTTTAGACAAGGCGACGCGCTGTCATGTGACTTCTTCAACATCGTGTTGGAGAAGATCGTGCGAAACTCACACGCCAACACTAGAGGCACGATCTTCCAGAAGTCCGTTCAACTGCTAGCATACGCGGACGATATTGACGTGATTGGCCGAACTCAGCGAGCCGTCAATGAAGCGTTTGCTTGTATTGAGACGGAGGCGGCAAAAATGGGTTTAGCGGTGAATGAGGGCAAAACAAAGTATATGCTGTCATCAAGAAAGGACACACAACATCGACGACTCGGTCAGAACGTCACCATAGGCAGCTACAACTTCGAGGTAGTGAAGGACTTCGTCTACCTCGGCTCCCAAGTAAATAGTGCGAACAACATCAGTACTGAGATTAAACGCAGAATAACTCTTGCCAACCGCTGTTTCTTTGGGCTCAAGAGGCAATTGAGTAGTCGAGCCCTCTCTCGAAAGACCAAGCTCACCTTATATAAGACCTTGATCATCCCTGTCCTGCTGTATGGCGCGGAAGCTTGGACTATCTCAAGAGCGGATGAAGACGCACTTGGTCTCTTCGAGAGAAAAGTTCTGCGTTCAATCTTCGGTCCTGTTTGCGTTGAAGGTTCTTGGAGAAGGAGATTCAACCACGAACTGTACGGGCTGTACAGCGACATGAGTCTAGTCAGGCGTCTACGGATTCAACGCCTAAGATGGCTAGGCCATGTAGAGCGCATGGACAACACTGCTCCAGCCCGAAGAGTCTTCGACTCCGAGCCAGTGGGACAACGCAATAGAGGACGACCACGAACCCGATGGCGCACTCAAGTGGAAAAAGACCTCAACCAACTTGGAGTGCGAAATTGGAGGCAGCTGGCTAAAGAACGTGCCAGCTGGAGAGGATTGTTGACCGAGGCCCAGGTTCACCCCGGACTGTAGCGCCACAAGAAGAAGAAGAAGAAGAAGAAGAACTGGAACTGTCCGTCGTGATTGATTCGTTCATTTTGACCCGTTCACTCAAGAGTGTTGATGAAGATTTTGATGATTCGTTCGGAACTGTATGAACCAACAAAAAAATTCAATACTTTTGTTGCGTTCGTTCATATGAATACATGTTTCGTATTCTATTCTATCGTTCGTTCATATCCTTCTGAGCGAAATGATCAAGATAATTCTCTCACCATCTCATCGTTGGTTAGATGGATTCCGTACGCATCAAAATACACTGTTCGAACCCACATACATATGCATATTCAGGCATGCACGTTCTCCTGCGTTTACTACTTCCTATTTCAATAGCGAACATGGTTCGTGTGACCGAAAACATATTTGGTTTCCTGCTCGTGTACCAATACATAGAAATACAATGAGTCTGATCTCTTGTTCAAAGAACGATAGAGTAGTTGCATCCATTTGGGATTGCTTTCGATAGTTTTGAACGATGATTGAATTGACCGAATCTTTTTTGGAACCAATACATGAATGATTCGCTCGTTAGATTTGAATGATTGACAATACAGGCCTTACGAACGCTGTGCCCTATCACAGAAGCAATACTATCACAAAATTCGAATGGAATCACAAACTTTGACCTCGTTCAAAACTCCTATGCGTACTTAGAAAATAATACAAGTCTGCTTCTAATTCCAAAAAAAAGAAAGAAAATGTTTTATTTGTTTGAACTTTTAAAATTCCAGTTTTTATTATTGTGGTATACCCATTGACTCTTATGAGAAGAGAGAATGTCGTGTCCGTAATTTATTTTCTTTCAAATTTGTCCGGAAAAAATTATACATAATAATTATTATAATATAATATCCAATGTATTAGCTTAAATGAATTCCGACGACGACCAATTCTACATTCTTATTTGTTGTCTGCTCCTTCGTCTGCAAATGAAGAGAAATCTGAGTCTAAGAACAAAAAAACCTTGAAAGAATGTCCAACTTACCTTCTTCTTCCTCCACATTCTCTTCATCAAACATTTCTTCTCTGGAAATTGTTAAAAAAGGATTTAGTAAATGTATTTTGTTTGAATTTGAATTGCAAACTTACTCATTCTCATCATCGTCATCATCATTGTCATCCTCGGGCTCAACTTCAATGTCAGGTACCAAATAATACTGCAATGGATTTGGCCACAGATCGTCTTTAATAAGTTCAGCTATTTCATCGTTAACTGGATCACTGTTGTCGGTGAACCAATCGAAGAATGAATTGTATTCAGAATTTCGTTTCTTTTTGTTGTTGAACGGTTTCGACAGCAATTGCTTGAGTAAATTCTTGCCATCTTTCCATTGAATTGGTGTACTGGTTGAAGACGGATGATCAGAATTTTCTGCAGATGCTAATCAAAAGTGTGTTTATGAAACGGATGGTTTTTTGATAAAAAATAATAGGTAAAATAAATATCAATTTATAATATAATCCGAGATAACATCGAACAATTGTATCACGTGAACGAAAAAAATTATAGCTAATGCAATTCAAGGTCAGTACTTAATTTTGTTCTTGAACACAATTTGATTTGAATTGAATCAGAACGTAAATACCCATGAAAGTCATCTATTTAAAGTAATTTCTGTGACTCACGATATGATTGCCAGAGAATTTACATTTTCTCTAGTCCAAAGCTTTTGGCGGTGTTTTTGTTTTATCCAAAAACCATACCAGGTCCAGAACTTAGTACAGTACACATGCATGACGAATAAAATACGTGCATTTCAGAGTCATGAACTATTATCATGACATCAACTGAAGGTTAGGTCATTTCTACTCAATACAATTCAGTTCTGCAAATAGGGAAATATTAGAACAAGAATGGTGAGACGGGGTAGCCAATGTTGCATAAGGTCTGACAGTTTGCGTCAGAAATCATGTAGTATAGATATGTCTTCAAAAATATTTGATTATTAACTAACCCCAAATTCGTCGGTGGATAAGGTGATCTGCTGTGAAATCGGAGATCGGATGTTGTGTTTCCTTTTTTGTTCCAGCGAATTGCTCTTAAAGGCATTATCCATTATAACACCTATGCCCAAATTCAGCGGAACAGAGATTTCCTTCACCCGCTCCGTTGTTGGTGTATCGAAAATTACTTTTCGCACTTCGAAATCAGGTGTTTGTACATCTCAATTAACATCACCGACAAGATTACGATTAACTTCGAATGGATTTCAGAGTGTGAACATGTAGATTGCGTCGGACGGTTTCTCTCATTCGGATTTTCTGAATAGGTTATAGGGCTGTACACACATGGATATGGGAAAGCAACAAATGTAGATTAAGAAACAGAAATTGAAAAATGTTAATGTGCAGAGATATGATCCAACCACGAATAGAATAGTTCCATTCCTTAGTGTTGCATTGCATCGTGTAAGGAGGAACTTGTTTAGTACTTCTTTGCATTCATGTCACGCACATTGCCGAGATCATTACGGGTCATTGCCAAATAGGCGAAGTATTGGATAACAATTATTGTATGCATCAAACATACAAATTCAATAAATAGTTGCCTACTAGAAAAAGATCCCTTATTAACAAGCACTATTCTTGCAGTAATACTATTTTATATACATATATTTGCACTAGACTTAGCCAATGATGAGTACATAAAAGAATGCATAATTTGCAATTACAGTGAAATCTCACTTATACATATATTTTATTCCAATATATAACCGTGAAATTTTTCACAAGTTTTTTTAACAGTCTCATTTCTTTGTATTTTTCTGTATACGTTTTTCTTAGACATTGGGTCGTGAGATGAAAAATAACAATAAATTGATTTAATCTCATCAATTTATTGTTTATATTAAAAATGTGTTCGATTTTGCACTTTGGTTGGAAGATTTGCAAATTTCGCAAAAAGAAGTAGATCTACCACAATTGTGGTAAAGATCCAACACCGCTTATGTTAGTATGTTTCTATCGTATTCAACTTAATTTGATCAGTCTGGTTACTTGAACAATCTCAAGAACAAACTGCGTCGAGAGCATTTCCAAGCTAAGCTTAAAGTGGCCATTTGTTGGTTAGATTTTTGGTTTATGTCCTTATTCTAGGTTCGTACCTAGTACGTACATTACTAACAACTACAGTGTTCTTTTTCGTGAGTCCCTTACTTTCGTGTGTATTTATACATACAGACTCCCTCTGAAAAGCATTTTCATATCATTTGGTTCTAAAAAAATACGACAAACAAACAATTCTGCCTCAAAATAATGTAAACGATCGAAACATTAGCCTTATATTTTTGCCGCCACAATATTTGCAAATACACAACCCAAGTTGTTATATTTTAAAAATAAAAAAAGTAATTTCAGCCCATTGAGACATGATCATGAAATGAAAATATGTATTTATCTAACAGTCTATGGTTCGATTCATAAAAATAGTTTCGCCTTCAATTACAGACAAAAAATATGTTTTTCCATTAATGACATCCCACTTTAATCTAATTGATTAATAAATACCGTTACAACTCATTTTGAAATTGTTACTTATTCACTGTCCGTTAATTCGCTGTCAATCTTGATACATATGAAAAAATTCACCCTCGCAGTAGTACTTATAAACATCAAAACCGAATACACCGGCTAATGCGTTCACGAAAAAATCTCAAAAGGACACACAAAAATAAATCTCCTAAAAAAACATGAAAACAAAACAAACAAAGAAATAAATAAAAATAAAATGACATTGGAAAAGTGTAGACAAAATACATCCTTCTCCATATTGCACACATGTAGCACCGCACAAACATAACCCAAGAAAGTATGCTAAATGTTTACACTAACATTGTTTTATTGTGTGCGTAGTAGGTACAGTTTCTACATTCCGATGCTAATTGCACTAAGCATCATGATTTTGTACTCTATCTCGCTGAAAACATAGCCTTTGATTCATTGCAAATTTTCACACAACACAAGGACTGTGACTGTACAAAAGTTCGAACACATTCGCATCATCAATTGATATCGTAATGTCCCCTAATCGAGCTTAAAATTATCTTACGTACATGCATGTGTAGAGGGAAAATTAAATAAAGAAAAAACAATTTTTGCAAATTAACTTACCGCCAGATCCCAAGTGAAACTCCTTTGTCAATACTTTGTTCTGGAAATACAGATTGGCATTGAAGTGAAAATTTATACGATAACCTGACTTTATGTCCTCAAACTCCTCTACTTCAAGCTTGGCCAACGTAAGAAGGCAATCCTCTTCTTTTTCATCCAATATTCCAGAAACTTGTGGATGGTTCATGAACTAAAAATATGACAAAAAATACGGAAAAGTACATGAGTTTGGTTTTTCCCGTAGCAAAACAAAATATCACAGCAAACAAGCAAGATATATAAAATGTGCGCAATTTTTTTTTTCGTCAATCAACGAAAGCGTGCAATGATTAAGGCAAGGAACATTGCAGTTTCATGAGACTCACCGCTGTAACCCAGAAATTTGGAATTCTTCTAACCAATTCACTGCGTTTATCATAGCATGGTTTACGTAGTTTATTGTATTTTTGTTCAACTTTAAGTATTTCTTCGCTGGCCTTCTCGTTGAGGGCGTCAATTTCATTCTGACAAGCGTCAATCAATTCTAGTGCTTCTGATTCCTCCTCATTTGGCGCTTCGTCGGATGAGAATTTAGCGCGTTTTGCTGGTAAACTCGACATATTTATATATAACTTAATGAATTTGAATACAAATATTTGTATTAATATATTATTAATTGCTTTTTTTAGTGGCTTTAAATGAAAACTTCAACAACTGTTGCAAAGAATAAAAATGCCGGCTCGGCTTCGCTTATAATTTCCCGTAATACTGCGAGTACGTCAAAAATTGACGAGCGTTAAATATTTTGCAAATGAAAATGGCTGGCTTGGTTCTGCGAATGAGTGCGTTCAAGTATAAATGCATTATGGGTGGGGGCCAGATAACCTTTTTTTTTCAAAGACAGTAGTGCCATTTCATCAGTAATTGTCTACATTTGTATCTGGACGAATTTAATCAACGACGAAATTAGCTAAATGGTCGATGTCGGTCCACATTAATTATTAAATGATGAATTAATATGAGCTGGAAGTGGTTTGATTGTAAAACACAGTTGATCTTAAAGCTTTTTTTACAACTAACAATTCTGATCTTGTATGTAATGTTATAAAAGATCAAGACGGTATTTGACGGGTTGGTTTATTCATGGGTGGTTTATTCAATTTTTTGAGAGTTGAAAGTTCACGATTTATTAAATAACATATGGGTTCGTTAAACGAATTTGGGCAATTGAACAATTTGTCTCTATAGTTTGTTGGACGAGCAAGGATTGCCTTAGCGTTAACACCGTTTGGTTGTTAATCCCTGTGGACTGTAGAATTTTTTCAGAGTCTATGTCCATGTTTTTATCTTAGAATAGCCCGTAACATTCTTACTTTCTCTACACTGTTGACTGACTACACTCACGACAAATAACTTTTTTTAACAAATTCAGGTTTGATAGAAACTTTAAAGCCTGAATATGACACATTTTTATTAGTTCTTGATATTTATACAATATTTGAAAATAAAGAAAATTGAAAAATCTTTATTTCTAATTTGCCAGTCTCATGATATGACTCTTAGTTGATCTACATTTTACATATTTATCAATATATATAATAATAAATTGATGTATAATATTTTAATAATCATCAGTCACAAACAAACGTTAATAAGTACTTTTAAATCTGGTGACAAGTATTTATACTGAATAAGGTGATATGTGTAAAATGTTAAACTAAACATGAAATGAAACACAGTGTTTGAATACACACATATATGCTTCCGTTACACAAGACACTTCCGACATTTAGCAAAATTTGAAGCGTATATAGCAATCAAGTAGACTTGGCATCACTTTAGTAGTTTCACTGAATGACCACTTTTAATGATAGGTAATGTATGTTCATATCTTTAAGCCGTCAGCCTCGTCAAAAAGTCTTTTCAAAAGTGTCGACAATTTTTGATGTTTAGGTGTAACGAGGTTGGATTTTACTTTTATTAATTTTGCAAGTGTTCCAACATAATTAAATCAAGAAAATGTCAACAACGGAAGGGCAAGTCGGTGTCAATACTAATTTAAAAAAACAGGATCTGAAAAATCTTGTAAGTATATGAAAAAATCATCAGAAATATGCCGCATATCTCCCACCCCTGGATGTGATTAAAATGTCTGACAATTTGTTGGCGTTGCAAACTGTAGAGGGAAAAAAACTTGAATCATTGCACGTGGCTACATTTTCATATCACTAAAACGATGTAAATATGAATGTTCACGGTGTAAAAATATTCATAAATTCATTTATGACATTGAATTTGCATGAAAATCAAGGTGCTACATGCAGAAGCAAGTTGATTTCATGCAGCTGATGCAATCAACAAAATTCTAACCTAAATTGATTGATATATGTATGGAGGAGAAAGTACAGTGCATTTAATGTTATAATTGTGTTCTATTTCATTTCAGGACATCTCCAATTTAACCGCTCTTTCGCCTGAGGTGATCTCTCGCCAGGCAACCATTAACATAGGCACCATTGGTCATGTCGCTCACGGCAAATCGACTGTGGTAAAGGCCCTTTCTGGTGTGCAAACTGTTCGTTTCAAAAACGAACTCGAACGGAATATCACTATTAAACTCGGTAAGTGCATATAAACGATACATATGATTCAAAAAAATTGTCACAGTAAATGGATGAGAGAAAATTCCGCCAGAAAAATTTGTTGTATTGCATGAAAAAAAAGGTTCAATTTTACTGTAAGATTGAAAGGATTTGAACATTGAGACCGCAAATTTGATGACGTACCTACATCTCTGTTATTGTGGTAATTTTACAAAACTTCATTTTCTGTAACATCCATTGGTAAAAGCGGGTTAAAACACTCAACACGCATGCAGATATTTAATTTGGGCTAAAGAATGGGATGAGTAGTACGTGCTTCATTAAATGCAAATTCACGAAGACTTTCGTCAATGGTTTTAAGTTGTCACCATTGCTACGTTCGAATACTCAAGCACAGAATACTTTCGAGCACATGTGGAAAACGAAATGAGTAGAATATGTTTCGGATGACTAACAACTGAAAAAGGTTGTGAAATGTATGTACATCTGAGAACAAAAAATGGGGGATGTTTGTGGGCATTTTTTTATTTTTATTGACTGTCGCTTAACTTTTCATTTGTCTACATATGGTTCGATTGTTTGTATATGCAGGGCGTTTTTGTTGATTAAACAAATAACAAACATGTCTTTTCAGTAAACATTTAGGCTCAATGTAAGCATTTTATTTCAATCACTTAGAGTCAGTTTCATTGCAATGTGAAGCCGACGTGCGCGCACTATCACATTTGTGTATAATCTTGGTAACGGTTTTGAACCAGTTCTAGTTACGTTTAAGTGCAATGTTCGTTACGAAATGCGACTCCCAAAACATATAGTAGATCATATCAACAAAAGTTATTTATCAGCAGTATATGCGGATGTTTATTGATTTCATTATGTGTTATCTTTAAAAAAAACCTCCCGAAAGATTTCTGTCTCGAGTGAAAATGAAAAAAAACTCCATGCTTCTCTGTTTAGTTCATTGTCCTCATTATGCTGACAATTTATTGTAACCCACAAAGGCGAGCTCAGGAAATATGTTCCTTTATACCTGATATTCTTTTCCCGCCAAGTTACTTTGCATTGGCTGGACAGGCTGAATAGGTGGATAGGACAATCAATGCGACACTGAGGAAAAGAACAACTCATAGCTAATGGCATAGACAGGTGCATGTTACCGAACCTACGGTTTACGAACCAAGGTAAGGGTATAGCCACGTTATTTTGACGGTGAGAATCCACTAAGAGATACCTGTGGAGTATAAAAACAAATCTTGATTTTCCCGCCAACTGGGCACGTCCCTAATCATTTTGTTTGTCAAACTACAAAAAAATAGGGGTGTTGGTCGATGAGATCCGGCAATTCGGGCTGCCATTCAAGAAAATAATATACGGGTGGCGTTACATCCCGTAGATGTCCATTACTGTTCTCTCACGAGTGGAACGGACCTACTGTTTTATGCCCGCTCCGAACGGCCAATTCTGGGCAGCTTTTTGTAGACAGAAATACTCTAAGCATTGTCAGTGGCTCAAAAGATGTGGGGCTGTGAAAAGTATTTTTGTCACACACACACACACACACACACACACCAGGAATCGAACCTCTACATCGCCGTTTGAGTACCTTGGCATCGACGCACATACCCACAATGCCACCGGTCACCGATCTTAGACCATGGTGTAAGGAAAATAATGTGTGCTGAACAGTTCTAATTACATTAAATAAAGCCCTACGTCTAAAACTCTAACAGATAAGACAATTTCATCGACTGTCTAAGTACGGTTGTACTTTGTTGACTGATAAGAACGGGGAATATATGGTATAAGCTTTTGAGAGCTATGAAACCAATCGAGATTTATACTTTCTCTGCGTGTGTGTAAGTCGATGCATCACACGTGAAAGCTAACCAAGATGCGTTAACAAAAGGTACTACATTCTGCAATACAAAACGCATTTGTTAAACACTACTAGGTTAGTCTAGAATCGTTGAGTTGGTTGCAGGCGCACTGAGGCGCGTTGTGTTACCTCGTGGCTCTATCTGATCATAACTATCGCGCAAACCAAGGCGCAATTCATGAAGACAAATAGATTACTGATGAAAACGTCAGTAAAATCGTCAGTAAACCTCTCTGCAGCTTGTGCTGAAGTCCTTATAGGGGACGTTAATCCTTAATCCCATTTGCCACAAATGCCAGTATTATGGGCCGGGCGAATGGTATTTGTAAAAGCTACATGCATACACGCGCTGACACTGGGAGCATACCCCATTAATATTAGCTTGTTAAATAACATCAGCGTAAGCCAGCTTGTTATTTCAGCTCATTCCAGGAATATTAAGTATTATGTCCGCAAAGTATCCTAAGGGTGACTGTCATCAGCTAACATTAAGCATTTAAACTAATATATGACAGCACTCGGGTTACTTCCATCGGGCCACTTCACTTAAGTCCACTTTCAAAACTGGTGGTAAACAAATGTGAATGTATTACTTAGTTTTAGTTATTTATATATCTTGCTCCTATTGGTTCTGTAAACTTGAGCACTGAACTCAATTTATAGAAAAAACCTGAGGTGTTTGTTGATAAGTAGTTTCCGTCTGAAGATTTTTTTCTGCGACGCAATCCAAAACCATCATGACCAACAAATTTGCAGTTTAGAGTATGTTTATTACCCTTATTTATTTCTTTAAATCAGTTAGACGGCTGTAACATGCATTTTAGTCTAAGAGGTCTCGTGCTCGTGCTACAGCAACTGAATTATTTATGACATAGTGTGGCTTGGATAGTTTTCGATTGTCTAAAAAAATTCTGATAAACAGACAGTAGGACACGGACAGTCTGCGTTAAAGAAAGAACGATGCTTAAAGGGTTGCGGTCGAGTTGTTTTAGTTATATGTAACTGCGTTTAATATAGTCAGATTAAATATCGCGTAGCAGGTATGACTCAATTTTCATTCTCTAAATTTGTAGCGAAGTTGTTAGGTGTGAAGTGGCTTGCTCATACTTTGAATTTAAAGCAAAAATTCCGTTTTAAACAAAAAATACCTGTTGCAGTGACGTTTCATAAGTCGATTGATTCAACTGTCAAACATCTTGTATTCTAGTACTATGAAAAACCGTTCAGTGACAAACCATAGTGTTGCTGGGTTTACATAGAAAAGAAAATATTTTATTGAGCTAAAATAAGAATTACTTCGATGCTATGGGTTATGTCGAAATTAAAATTGAATAAGCATGTTACCAGTTTTGATAATTAATATTCTTATATTATTTGGTTGGTCGTAAATCTTTACTATACACGAATACACATGTACACCTAAACTCAAGCTATCAAGCTGGACTTGCGCAGGAATGGCAAACGACTTTGCGTAAATTTTACACTTCTACACACTCACACACATGTTAAAACTTAATGTACATACATATTATATATATAAAGTATTGTGTCCCTGCCATTTGGTTTTAAAATAAATACTTTGATGCTGGCTATGATTTCGTTTATATTTCGTTACAATAAATAATTAATAAACATTTTTCATATGCAATACGTTTAGAACAAAAGAAAAACAGAGATTAGAAAAAAAGTAAATAAACTGCTGGAAAAACAACAACCTTCTCCTCTTTAGTTGAACGTTGAATATCATAAAATGATAAGCTTAAAAAAAAGTCGCTTCCCGAGTCGTTCCCCCACTCTCTATTATTTTGTTTCATTTTTAAGATGAATTCTCTCAAGCCTCCAGCAATTTATTTATTTTTTTTTTCGTTTTCTCTTATAATTGCAGAACGTATTCCATATGAAAAACTCTACCGAATATCCAAATCGCCACAAATGCTTCGCGAATTTGTTAGGGAAATGAATCAGAAATCCAAAAAGCATCAGCGTATAAAGCTTCATGATGAGAAACGATTTCAAATACCCGAGATTCCATACTCTAGCGATCGACTGAGAGTATCATCGAGTCCAAGCTCGGGTTATGGCAGTGCCTTAGATATTCATGACAATTCCGATTTGGATTCTGTACAAAGTCTTCGATTAAATATGAACAAAACCAAGGAGACTAAGGTTCAAAAGAAATCCAAGTCGAAAATAAAGGAGTATGTCGTTGAGGAAATTATAAGCATGGAGTCGCATTTGTCGCTTCCGTTGTTCTTTGTTAAGTGGAAGAATTATCCGCCAAGCACAAATACGTGGGAACCATATTCCAATGTGAGTGATTGTCATCAGTTGAGCGTCTTTTTACAAACCGAAATGGATAAGTACCAGGCGACAATAGACAAAATTAACACTTCGATTCAGCAAGAAATCGATGAGAATGGAGATCATCTTACAGCCGCCATGGTGGACTTGAAGGATGTGGACCAATTCGAGGAACTTGCGCATCAATCTGATTTAATTTTACTCTCGCAGTTCTGCTTGTCAGGCTCGAAGAGTAAATTGGAACCCAAGAAAATTCGTGATCGGATTAAATCGGCGATTTTATTGAAGCCGTTTGTCATGCAGCGCATGCAACAGCTGAAGAGCATTCAATTTTGGGAGTCGACCATTAACAGGATTGAGCATAATGGCACAGTGACCGTTGAAAATAACGCCGATTTAGAGGTGCCGGATCCAAACTTTGACTACATCAAGATAAACATCCCCGGCAAAGGAATAGACATCCCTGAAGACCCACCAATCGGTTGCAAATGCGAGGGTGGTTGTGACTCAAAAATGCCGTGCTGCTCGAAGATGGCAGGTGGAAAATTCGCGTACGACAAGAGCGGTCGCCTGAAAATACAGCCTGGCGAAGCTATCTACGAATGCAATAAATTGTGCAGCTGCGGTCCAGATTGTGTAAATCGCGTGGTACAGCGTGGACGCAAAAATGCATTATGTATTTTTAAGACAAACGATGGCCGCGGTTGGGGTCTGAGGACTCAGAAGCTCATTCGAAAGGGTGAATTCGTGTGTGAGTATGTTGGGGAGATTATCACGAGCGAAGAGGCCAACGAACGAGGCAAGCAGTACGACGCGATTGGACGCACCTATCTCTTCGACCTAGACTACAATGCAACGGCGGAGAGTGTGTACACAGTGGATGCTGCATGTCATGGCAACGTGTCACATTTCATAAATCATTCCTGCGATCCAAACCTGGCAGTGTTTCCAACTTGGATAAACTGCTTGGACATAAATATGCCCCGTCTGGCATTCTTTTCAATTAAACCAATTAAGGCCGATGAGGAGCTAACATTTGACTATATTTGCCGGGATCATGAATCTGAGTTGAAGTACGAAAATCTGTCGGACGCTGAAAAGGTAGCATGCCGTTGCGGCGCTGCCAATTGCAGAAAGGTTCTATTTTGACGTTGACAGTGATTAAAACAATTTATTTTTAAATTTAAGCGAATTGCTTTTAACTTTACGTACAACAAATGTATACATTCTACATTCTGACCGATGGAAACCAAATACAAACAGTTAGATTGTATGTTGAAAATGTTAAACAGTTTGCTACATGTTCTCAATAGTGCACCGGTTTCATGAGACAATTTTTTTAATGTTTATTTTAAATAAAGAGGATTTAAAACCATGGAAATTGTCCTGTTATTATTCGATACATACGCCGATAGGCAATATGTGCGATAAAGTTGGCACATTCTTATTTATACGACAACCAAAGACATCATCTGTAGGTATCAGGTATGATATTGGTCTGAGCATACTTTCTTATCAAGTCAAAGAAACATATGAGATAATTAGTTTACGACATCCACGGGTCGTCGGTTCAAATGTGCAGGCTTCTTATAATAGGCGATTAAATATCTATATTTACTTTCCTTTAGCATCCGTGAGAATGGTGATCTACTACATAAAATGAGGTGAACTTTTAATTTTCGTCATGAGAAGTACATGTCGTTTATTAAATAATCATTCCCATCGCATTGACTGCATACACATATGAGATAAATGAGTGGACACAATTTTAGAGAAAGCGTCCAAAAGCATGTCAGGTGTAGAAATTGTAATAAGAGGCTATGGACATAATCAACCTACAGAATCCATTTGTAATAATCTACGAAATCTACCAACTACGAAAAAATGCCTTCACACAATCGGAACGGAATCACAAACTCTTATGTAATTAACTTGTAGAAAAACATAATTCATAAAACAATAGGTCTGTTCTAATTGCTGTGAAATTACCGAAAAACTGTTTGAAGCCGTTCAATTTGGTGATTTCTTCGTAGTTTTTCACACAAGAGCGTGCTCATGAGAGAGTAAACAATTTCCCCACCCTTCGATTTTCTGCCACAGAAAATTTAAGACTGTCAAATTCAAAATAAAAAAACAAACGACAGATCATAATTCGATTCAGCGGTTTTTTTCATAAAGGGTGTTTTTATGAGATGCGAATCGTAACGCAACTGTGAGATCATTTGGACCTTTGGCCTAAATTGAACAGTGCTTAAACCAGCCCCTTTACGGTAGCCATGATCAGAGTCTTCACTGACAACACACATTTAAATAGTCATGACATGAAAATGACACTTGCCAACGACTATAATACTGCGCGGACAACACTTTTATTCTCTTGAAGAGAAAGTAAATGTTTCTTGAAAGTGGGATGGCTGAACTTCATTTAAGTGCAGGAGGACTTTCTTCTCCCAGGGTATGACAAATGTACATCGGGAACCACCATAAATCAAACCATAAATGGCAAATGCCTGTCTACCCAAATACCTTACCCCAACGTTATTGACAGTCGCAAACCCTTTTGAGGGCTTTCCCTGAAGATCTATTTTCATTAACTTATATATGGGTACAGAATGAAACACAAAATTCATATATTCACAAATCGCATATAACTCGTCCGCAACTGGGAAACACACCTGTTAACAATCAATCCCTTTTAAAACTCTGTAATAAAATTAAATTCATGAACACATTTTTATTGTAATTTCATTTCAGGTTACGCCAACGCAAAAATTTTTAAATGTGACAATCCAAAATGCCCACGTCCCGCCAAATTTATTTCCGGAGGTTCGAGTAAGGATGATAGCTTTCCTTGCACCCGTCCATCGTGCTCTGGCCGGTTTCAATTGATTCGTCATGTGAGCTTTGTCGATTGCCCCGGTCACGACATTCTTATGGCAACCATGTTGAACGGTGCCGCTGTCATGGATGCAGCTTTACTTCTCATTGCTGGTAAATGAAAAGCAGTTCTAATCGTTAAGCCACCATACTTATGACGATTTTTGTATTCTAGGTAATGAGTCGTGTCCCCAACCGCAAACATCTGAACATTTAGCTGCTATTGAGATTATGAAGCTGAAGCACATCATTATTCTTCAGAACAAAATCGATTTAGTTACAGAGAGCCAAGCCAAGGAACAGCACGAGGAAATAGTTAAGTTCGTTCAGGGAACTGTTGCAGAAGGCAGTCCAATCGTTCCGATATCAGCTCAGTTGAAATATAATATTGAAGTAAGCATATTGAGTGACCTTTAGAATGAGTTCAGTTCAGTAATGTAGAGTTTCTTCTTCAGGTATTGTGTGAATACATTGTTAATAAAATTCCTGTGCCGATCCGGAACTTCGACACCCCACCACGGTTGATCGTTATTCGTTCGTTCGACGTCAACAAGCCCGGTTGTGAGGTAAACGACCTGAAGGGTGGCGTCGCTGGTGGATCAATTTTAAGTGGCGTCCTTAAAGTTGGACAAGAGATCGAGGTACGACCCGGTGTCGTAACGAAAGACTCTGAGGGCAATGTCACATGTCGACCGATTTTCTCCCGAATTGTCTCACTGTATACGGAGCAGAACGAGTTGCAATTCGCTGTGCCCGGAGGTCTGATTGGTGTGGGAACGATGATTGATCCAACTCTATGCCGTGCCGATCGTTTGGTTGGTCAAGTGCTTGGCGCTGTTGGACATCTGCCTGAAATCTACACCGTATTGGAAATCTCCTATTATTTGCTGAAACGTCTGTTAGGTGTACGCACTGAGGGCGATAAGAAAGGCGCTCGTGTACAGAAATTGGCTAGGAACGAAGTCCTATTGGTGAACATTGGTTCATTGAGCACCGGCGGCAGGGTTCGTGCAATCAAAGATGATTTAGCCAAGATTGTTGTCACAACCCCCGTGTGTACTGAAACAGGAGAGAAAATCGCTCTCAGTCGCAGAGTAGATCAACATTGGCGGTAAGTTTATACACATCAACAACCTCCCTCCCCTCAACTAAATGCATTCTCACTCAACAATCTCTTCTTTCTGTTCTATTTCCAGTTTAATCGGTTGGGGACAGATCCGAGGTGGAAAAACAGTGCAACCAGTTATCGATAGACAACCCAATAACAACTAAATTATATTTAAAAATTTAAGTTTTTTGTTAAAAGCCCCCCATATACAAGAAAAACACTGAACAAGAGCTAAAGAAAGAACGCATTTTTAAAGAAACAAGGAAAAACAAAACATTTTATTATTTTGATTAACATTTTCTATTTAAATATATAGAGGCCATGTTGAATGCAAAAATCAAACATGGAGAACAAATATTTGACATCTTTTCTTGTAATAATCTCTCTAAACTTGTTCTCAGTACGACAAGCTATTTTTCTCTTTGACGGACGATTGAAGTGTGCTCAATCTATTTTCAGTTAACCTTCATAACGTGAAGGCATGCCCTAATGCTACTTAAATATGGAAAACCTTTGCTTGGTAGATCAGCTTAGGTAGACGAGCCCAGGTCAAGTCTCATTTAGGTCCTACTGGATCTGTTGCCATGCCCTTTGAGGAACTTTCTTTTCTCAACTCCTTCGTGCCCGGCGTGTAAATATGTGAAAATAGTAAATATTCTGAAATCATTGTCAATCTGAAAAGAGAACATGCATTTTTGCTAGATGTTGAAGGTTTTTTGATGAAATTATCACGAACTCCATCGTAGTCGAAAATGGACTACGAACTCAGAATCACAGAACTCATTCGTAGTAGAATCATAATAAAAAATCTACTGCAAATTTCGTGAAGGTTGCTATCACTGAATACGGATGAAGTGAAAATTTGTATGTTTTTCTATAAGTTATTTACTTTCGGATTTTGTGAGTTTTCGTAGTTCGTATCGTTAGTGGATTTGCTACGAATGGATTCTGCGGTTGGGCTGGGTATCTTAATACACGATTTGAAGGTTTACAATATTATTCTACAAAACTTTTTTTAAGGAATGGACAATAAAAAGGTCGGCTGAGCTAATTCTGTTGAATACTCCGAAGGACAATTCTGCGTCAAGTTTTTACTTAGTGTCTACGAAGCAGTCAAATAGACGAGAACCCAAAACAACTTACTTCTGATAGTTTAAACGTTTTAACAATGAAAGAATAGCCAATAACCCTTTATGGGTTGATGGACTGATAAGTAAGTACGTAGCTGAATTAAGTAAACTGAAACTGAAAATGTCAATAAGTGAAGCTTCGTCTAAAGTAAACTAACAGACACGTGCAAAGAAACTTGCTAATTGAATTAGGCGATGATAACCTTTGGTTTTACTGATTATTACATTTACCCAGTCTAATAAATTGCACTGGGTCTCGGAATAAATAGAAGATTGTTCTACGTCACACGTTCATTGTGGTTCACTATTGATCCGAGTGCAAATACACATATGTGTACCATATGTACAGAGGGCATGGGCCTGTGCATCCAGGGCAAAGTTGTTGATTGCTCTCAACTTGGCGAGATGCCAGCAACGATCCCTGTAAATGCACAGGTCAAGTTGACATACAGCCTCCCCGCGGCGCCCTCTGGATAACCTCTCCTGCAGCCGCTTAGAGGTGAACCAATGTATGCAGCGACCCCTTGTCCGGGGGTTTAAACCAGGACCCGGTCCTCCAGGTTCGGGGGTTTCGCGTGGGGTTAACTTCCCCACCGTGTAAAACTCGCAATAGTTCAGAGACGGCAACAAGCCTCGGATACGGATGACCCTACTGCTGACGACCATGGACAACGAAATAAGGACAACGATTTTCGGTTCTGCACGTGGAATGTGAGGTCACTGAACAGACCACGTGCAGCCGATGAACTTGCGGAGGCCCTAGAAGCCTATAAGGCTGACATCACCGCCATCCAAGAGGTACGATGGGATGGGCCGGGCAAAAAGAGGATGAAAAACTGCGACATATATTACGGCGATTGCTACAAAGAGCGAAGGCAGCGCTTGTTTGGATGCGGTTTTGTTGTTCGAGGCAGACTTAGGCAAGAAGTCTTAAGCTTTAGATACATAAGCGAACGCCTCACAACAATCCGCATCAAGGCAACATTCGGCAACATCAGCCTAATTTGCGGCCACGCCCCAACGGAGGACAAAGACGATGATAGCAAGGATGACTTCTATGATCTCCTAGAAAGAACATACGATCAATGCCCCAGCTACGACACCAAGATCGTTCTAGGAGATTTTAATGCAAAGCTGGGCAAGGAAGAAATCTTTGCTAGAGTCGTCGGTAAACACAGCCTACACGACAACACGTCCGACAATGGACTCAGGCTGATGGACTTCGTGACGGGGCGAAACCTCACTGTAGCCAGCACGCGGTTCCCTCACCTCAACATTCACAAAGGGACCTGGCGGTCCCCTGATCAATCAACCGTCAACCAGATTGATCACATTGCGATCGACGTCAGACACTCCTCCTGTGTCCTCGATGTCCGAACGTTCCGAGGTGCCAACATCGACTCGGATCATTACCTTGTTGTAGCCAAGGTCAGAACTCGGATATCGATTGTACAACGGAGTAGAGCAAGACCAAAACAGTTTGACGTTGGAAAGCTACAATCGCAATCGACCGCTGGGAACTTCTCCGATCGAGTCTCCCTGAAGCTCTCAGAGAGTCCAACCCTGCCAGGCGAAACAATCGACGAACAGTGGAACCGTTGTCAAAACGCCATCAGAGAAGCTGCCTCTGATGTGCTGGGTTTTAAAATGCCACCTAGAAAAAACCCATGGTTTGACAACGAGTGTCGGCAGGCGCATTCAGCGAAGCTAGCAGCATATAAGGCGACGCTGGATAGAAGGACGAGAGCGGTTCGTGAGCTCTACGAACTTAAAAGAAGGAAAGAGCACCGGCTTCTCAAAAAGAAAAAGAAGGAGCATGAGAAGCGCGCGATCGAGGAAATGGAGAGGTGGTACGGCAGAAATAATGTCCGAAAGTTTTACCAGCGGGTGAAACAACTATCCAAAGGGTACAAACATCGGACAGAAGCCTGTCGGAACGAAGAGGGACAACTCGTAGTAGAGTCGCAGTCGATACTGAGAATCTGGAAGGATCACTTCTGCAGACTGTTAAACGGCGAAGAGGACACCAATACCGCTGTCAGGCAGAATGTTCCACTCCACGCAATGGACGACGACAGAAGAGAATTCCGTCCCCCCGATCTAGACGAAGTCAAGATAGCGATATCGAGACTGAAGTCCAACAAAGCTGCTGGAGCGGATGGATTGTCCGCGGAACTGTTTAAGGCAGCTGGAGATGATCTGGTTGGACGCATGCACCAGCTCGTCTGTAGGATATGGTCGGAGGAAAGCATGCCCGACGAGTGGAATCTTAGTATCGTTTGCCCGATCCACAAGAAAGGAGACCCCTTTGACTGCGCCAACTATCGGGGGATAAGTCTCCTTAACATCGCATACAAAATCTTCTCTGCCGTTCTGTGTGAGCGCCTGAAACCATTCGTCAACAACCTGATAGGTCCTTATCAGTGCGGTTTCAGGCCTGGGAAGTCCACTATCGATCAAATTTTCACATTACGGCAGATCCTCGAAAAAACCCAAGAGATGCAGATCGACACCCACCACCTATTTGTCGACTTTAAGGCCGCATATGACAGTGTGCATAGAGACGAGCTATACAACGCCATGTCTAGTTTTGACATCCCTGCCAAACTCGTCAGATTGTGCAGGATGACGATGGAGAACTCTCGCTGCTCCATCAAGGTCGGTAACGAACTCACCGAGACCTTCAATGTCAAAAAAGGTTTTAGACAAGGCGACGCGCTGTCATGTGACTTCTTCAACATCGTGTTGGAGAAGATCGTGCGAAACTCACACGCCAACACTAGAGGTACGATCTTCCAGAAGTCCGTTCAACTGCTAGCATACGCGGACGATATTGACGTGATTGGCCGAACTCAGCGAGCCGTCAATGAAGCGTTTGCTTGTATTGAGACGGAGGCGGCAAAAATGGGTTTAGCGGTGAATGAGGGCAAAACAAAGTATATGCTGTCATCAAGAAAGGACACACAACATCGACGACTCGGTCAGAACGTCACCATAGGCAGCTACAACTTCGAGGTAGTGAAGGACTTCGTCTACCTCGGCTCCCAAGTAAATAGTGCGAACAACATCAGTACTGAGATTAAACGCAGAATAACTCTTGCCAACCGCTGTTTCTTTGGGCTCAAGAGGCAATTGAGTAGTCGAGCCCTCTCTCGAAAGACCAAGCTCACCTTATATAAGACCTTGATCATCCCTGTCCTGCTGTATGGCGCGGAAGCTTGGACTATCTCAAGAGCGGATGAAGACGCACTTGGTCTCTTCGAGAGAAAAGTTCTGCGTTCAATCTTCGGTCCTGTTTGCGTTGAAGGTTCTTGGAGAAGGAGATTCAACCACGAACTGTACGGGCTGTACAGCGACATGAGTCTAGTCAGGCGTCTACGGATTCAACGCCTAAGATGGCTAGGCCATGTAGAGCGCATGGACAACACTGCTCCAGCCCGAAGAGTCTTCGACTCCGAGCCAGTGGGACAACGCAATAGAGGACGACCACGAACCCGATGGCGCACTCAAGTGGAAAAAGACCTCAACCAACTTGGAGTGCGAAATTGGAGGCAGCTGGCTAAAGAACGTGCCAGCTGGAGAGGATTGTTGACCGAGGCCCAGGTTCACCCCGGACTGTAGCGCCACAAGAAGAAGAAGAAGAAGTACCATATGTACATATATATCATCAAGCATTGTCTAATGTCTATTTGGATAGCCTTAGCGTAACTGTGAAGTGATTTCACAATGTAAATTTGAAAAATAAGTGTTCTGTCCAAAAGTAACTGAACATTTTTGTAACTTGCATAATACGTAGTTCTTTATCAAGAATGTTGTGTACAAGACTACGAATTTGCTGACATATCTCACGTAAATCGTGATGACAGCGGTTGAAATTGCTATTTGTTTACTACAAACTGCGGAAAGGAAGATTCATTCATTCATATTAGTCTGAGGATGATTATGCCTCGTACTTTTTTGTAAAGTTAGGCCATTTTCTTGCAAATGGTCCTCACTTTCCACTCTATCCATTGAATATCCACAATATCCAATGTATCCACCATTCTTGGTTGTTTACTGACTAGAGTCGTGCTCATTTTAAGTAAATGTCAAGTAAAAAAATCACTCTAATCAAATTTGAAGAAAAAGAAAATAGAAACTTAGGAGGCTAAGTCAGGACTACAAATCTAATAAAAATTATTATTTCCTAAGCGAAGCAAAGAGGCCAATTTCTTTTCTAGAACAATCTTGATGTCATAGATAAGGCATTGATCTTAAGTTCTTTTTAGAAGATCATTCTTGATATCGTCCGTTTTAATCCCGCCGTTGGAGTTTTGTTGATGTACTCGAATGTAGGTTTGATGGCGGATTGTTATTAAGCCTAAATCGAACTAAAAAACCGCATCTGAACAATTGCTTATTTGTAATAACGTCTTAGTTTTCATCTTCTTTTTGTCAGACCAATTCCATTGCACCTCCTGGATGGCGGTGTGTCTGTCTGCCTTTAGACATTTTTGGAGTAAATGCTTAAAAGTACTCCGCCCAGAACATTGTAATTGGTTCTTGCGGCGGATGTAACGCTTCCAGTCCGGAAGCTCAGCAACAGCTTACTCACCTCATCAGTTGAAAACAAAAAAAAAACACTTAAACTTATCCATCTGCTTCAATCTTCAACTATCATCTAGATTCCATTAAACAGACATTCTGAGCAAAAAGAATTATAAAACAAGTATCAAAACACCGGGCAAAAAGTTGTACCTAATGTCAACAACACGCGGTGTTCCCAAGCGGTCCCCCATCCAAGTACTATCCGCGCCCGATGCTGCTTGATTTCGGTGATCGGACGAGAACCGATTTTTTCAGCATGGTATGGTCGTTGACAAAATTTTACACTGCACATAACGGAATTGTGGGACAGTTGAGTTAAATTTAGTATTCCTCTATTTGGATTGTTGTAAGCACGCAAGGTGAGACGTGCAGCTAACTCATAGCAAGAGCGTCAGTACAAATTATGTTTTTATCTGCGTTTGAAAAAAAAACAATTTTTATTTTCCGCTGCCCTACCGCCCAGTTTATTGTGGAGATTCGAACTTAACTAAAATTGAAACTACAGATATTTATAAGGTGACTACAGATATGTGACGATGGTGATGAGGTAGGCTCAGCATTAATGCAGGTGTTCGAAGATGAACTGCGGATATGATGCCTGATGAGAAATAGTCTGCTCAGCGCTTATGCGAGTGTGTATGGTAAGATGGCTGCGGATGTTATTGTGTTCCTTAAAGAAAAGTAGTGATGCTGCTGTTTACCAGAGATGGTGAATCCTCCTTCCATTATCTCTGCTGTTTAATTTCGCAGTACGCTTCTGAATTTTTTTTATCGTGGAGAACGCTTGGGATACATTTTCTCAATTGTTCACTGGATGTTTTGTATGGGATTCTTGAAACTAATCTGGTTTATCGGACTTAGCTTGGGGTCGCATCATTTGTTCTGTTAACTTAGACTCATTTGAACCATTTCCCACCAACCAGAGAGAGATTGTTGGAAAACAATAAAATCACAGCCGAAGCAGCGCTCAGTAGCATATAACTGAAATATGCATCGCTAGAAATTCACACCGACTTGCGACTAATTTTGAGCATTACGTCTGTCTAAGATTGTGCATACACAATAGTTAAAGACGGACGTCTAGGAGCAACTGGAATTTGAGGCGATTGAGATTTTGTCATCATAGAATTGATCATTGATCATCATAGAAAAAGCTCTGCGGCTATATCTTAATTCACAAGTTTTCCACCAAGCATTAGTGCATCCGCAGAGATTGACTGTTGCTTGGTGCGATTTAGGGCATAGCAGCTCTATCGGACTTCTTTCGAAATGAGGACGGATACATTGTTGCCGTCAGGTGTAGAGTGATGTTAGCCGACTTTCTGTAGCCATACGAGCGGTGAAGGAGGCTATTAAGGTCCGGGTCCTATCACGGTCCTTAATCTACGCTTGGAAACTGACCGACAGCATGGAACACTGCCATAATTGCACGTCGTTTTGGAGTGATTTAGCACGTCTGTGTCTAACGCATAGTCCCAAGGTCACCACATGTAGACATAAACAAACAAACAGACTTGTCTGAGTGTTGTGTACAAAAGTAAAAGTGGAGTTTTTGGAATATTTAATGCGACGACTGGAACGCAAGAAGTACTACCAGTACTAACATCCTACAGTATCATTCTGATATTATCAGACGATTATTCTAATCTTTTTCTTTATGTTATGCCTAAGCAGAATCAGGCGGGTTCTTGGAATTGGTCCGACCACATCGGTATACATGCCTACAACCACGGCAGTCGATTACTTGATGGATTCAAAGCACACCTCGGTCGTGATGTTGGGGACATTCGTGTAACGTGCCTAAATTATCGAAGCATAACAATCCGTTTCTCGCATTCTCGTGTTTTTCGTCTCGTCACAGCTAGTGGATTCCCAGAACAACACGAAGAAATTTCGTCTCGACAGCTTGAATCGTGCGTACGCTGTTCTAAAACCTTATAACGTCCTCATAACATAATAGGTCCATTTTCCAATTGCAATAAGAAACATTTTATACAAATGCAGAAATAAATTCTGCACGTCTCGATCGAATCATTCCATACGAAATGTGAACTAAATTCATTATTTTGAGATGTTTTTCTATGGAATTGTTTTTAGCGAAATGCGCAAATATTATTTCTGGACGTTTAATTCAACGTCTTGGTGGGATTTGTTATTTTTTATGGAAATAGATTCTTATTCATGAACAAGAAAAAATCTTTTGTGTGAACAGATGAAAACGTGTGTGTTCATATGTAATTTGTATTATTAGAAAATAATTGCGTTCAGACAGCATTTGGAGATGCATTGGTAGCCATCCGTTTATTTCGTAATGCGCCACTAAGCGTTTTGCGCCCCGAGCATAGTGTGTAGAGGCCTTCATTATCCAATGAAGCAGCTGGCATGAATGCTTTGATAACATATCAGCAAGTTTCAGCCGCCGAGCCTTCCAATAACGCGCGGGATTCTACTACAGAGTGTTCATCCCCTACCGGCTTGCGGCTACCATCGGCATGCCGTGCCCACTTCGTATATATTTGGTTAATATCTAATCCTTTGCAAGCTATATGATAATGGACTACAATGCAGTGTACCACCATACCACCGCTGCCCATATGACCAAGATACAACAATATCGAACCCGAAGAGCGAGGTTACCTAGACGTCGAACGGATTGAATTTTTTAACCTCGTTAGATGAAATACAGATGCATTCATATTTTAATCTAAAAAAATCCATCCATATTTTGGTATATTTTATTGAACAGCCTCCTTAGTATTTGTTAAATAACAATATCAATAATATCTGCATTCATAATTTAAGCTTAGTTAGAGAGATGATGCATGCACCTGTATGAGTAGTCTTATTGAGTTTCAATCAGTTTATTCGATTCCCAATGCGTATCGGAACTTTCGTCGCCCATCTATGTACCACAACGTCTCATCGTAGGACCGCGGTAGAATTTCGGCAACTTTATCCGGCGCCTTGTATGTGAAACTGAACGCATTGGAAGTAACCTGCTTACCCGTGGCTGGATCCAATATATCAGCTAAGGTCATTATTTGAATGTAATTTCCTTGAGTATAGACGACATGTGCAGTCATCTTCAAAAATGACGACACATTGACAGGCTTCTGAAACCTGATATCACAGATAGTCATTAGCTTAGGACGAGTGCCACAATATAGCGAAGCACACACCCAACTGATTTCCAGTGCATTCCGCATAAGGAAACCGCCAAAGACTGTGTTATGGGCATTTCGGTTTTCCGGAAAAGATGCCATCGTTGAGACCACCGATGAATCACTCAACCAGCGGGCATTCTCTGGTAGAATTCGTGCATTTAATTCCATCGTATCGGTCTGAGTTGTTCGGATGAATAAATCATGCATGATTTTCTGTTCTTCGGTGTTCGGTTCCACGTTGAGTAAGGATGTTGATTGGATGTGCTTTCGTCGCTGTTTGCGCATTTCACCGCCTTCCAATATTCTATTCTCTCTCTCATCGGCCGGGACTAGAGGATTCACTGGTGCTGACTTGGTGTTGGTTGCGTTTCTTGCAGCCATAAGGAATAGGGCTCGTGTAATTTTCTTATACGTGCCACCTTCCTTCTGCTCGAGCCAAACCACTATTTCCATTGATGACTTTCCAACCCACGACACATGACCCGAAAGTCTAATATCGTGATTTGCCTGAGGGGTGAATTCGGTGAAATCAATCTTGTCGACGAGAATTGTGACGAACGTATATGGCAGTGCAACAGATGGATCAAGCGTTGGGATTTTCAAGTGGCTATGACACACCCAAACTATAAAAAAAACAGAACATGTATCATCTGAAGGTTACCCAGAAAACATTGAATACCTGCAAACAGATCCATGTCTTCCATGAGCCTTCCTAAGCGGACGTGACCCAGAGCGGTTATATATTTATCTTGCAGCGACAAACTTTGACTCAGCGGTATGATTGCCGAAGAAAATGAATCCTTCATTGATCTGGGTGGTAAGTCTTCCCATTTCGGCTCGTACTTCAGTAAGTGATCTCTTGGCTTCGGGACACGGACGTAACCACGTTCAAGATCAAGGCTGGTCATCATCTTGTACTTGACTGCAATTCAAACAACAACAAAAAAAAAACATTTAAATCCCAGCATAATTGCACGTCGTTTTGGAGTGATTTAGCACGTCTATGTCTAACGCACAGTCCCAAGGTCACCACATGTAGACATAAACAAACATAATTTGTTTATCGCAACAGATTAGTCTGAGACAAACTAGTGTTGTGTACAAAAGTAAAAAAATTCAAATTGTTCATACGTTCACTCATGGTTTCGCCTTTGCCCTCTGCATGTACGAATTCTGTGTCGAATGTTCTCGACCTTTAATAATAAAGAAATAAAAAAAAGATTAATGCATATGCACAGATTTGGATTGATTTATTATTTACAAACTCGGTAGAACCCGAAGCCTTGGCCGAAGGAAATTAACATTTCCTCGTACGGCAGCTCTCAGCAACGTTATCGATGACATTTTCTATACTCGACACGAAGGTGTTATTCAACTAATTCTAATATTGCACAGTTTTTTGGGAGTTTTATTTCGTTTTCTGCATTCAACTTGCAATAGACTTTGTGTTTGAGATTGCATACACCTTCGATGTGTGTACACACAAATCTAATGAGTCGTTGAAAACATCACTCTGCTCTCGCTGCCAAGGTGTACTTTTATGTTCATGACGTAATCGGATACACTGGGTTTACATGTGAGTTGTATTTTTTGTAAGCATTGCGTTCAGCCGGTCAAATGAAGTGGAATGCTTTTAAATTCAAATTCTATTGTAAGTTTGGAAACGTTGAAGTTAATTAATTCAATATTTTGTATACCAACATCGTAATTGAGAATTTATTATTTTTAATATAAGAAATTTAATGACACATAAAATACGGGAAAGACCATAAGCTGCAAGGCTTTGAGCTCAATTCATTTTAAAACCATCCGGATTTAGACACAGCAAAGGAGAGGAAGTGGCCCGTAGCGTTGTTGTGAGTATGTGGGGTTGTGGGTACATCGACGTCTATGTTAGATCCCTGGTTTAAAAAATAATAGTAATAATTTTCACGGCCCCACCTCTTTGGGGTCACCGGGTCACTGACATTGCTCTGAGTTGACATCAAACTGTGGGTGCCTTCCACTCATGAAATAACTAGAGCACGCACCACACGAGTGGTTGCTGAGAAGCTAGGTGGCCTCTCTGGGCTGTAGAGCCATCCATATTATTAATATTATGTTATTATTGTCTGTTAATATTGCTACGTATGCATATACCATGTCAAAGTTTGCTGTGTCCCCTTCCTCATTTCAAAACAAATAAGATCCGATGATCACAGAACATTCAATCTTTGTGAACTCTTGAAATTGGATTGTGTTCACTTCAATAACGATCATTTTGCTTGTAGGCCTAGTAACGTTTCCACCGCCCAATTACCGAACTTATGATGTAGTCTATAATAAGTGGCCAAGGTTCAATTCTTACAGCGGTATGATCTTGTACAAACGTGGATCCAAAATAAGCCGGGTTGACTGTCTGGTGATGCCCAATTCATGTGATCGTATGAACATGTTCGTTACTGGCCTACATTACTGCCCACTGCGGCTATTTATGGCATACATCTATGTCTGTTAGGTGGGCTAAGGCTCAGAAGAAAAATGAAATTACTTGCGCTCAACTCTGGGTCGGATTGCTTCCACACTAAAGCCATGATGTCAACGAAATTCACTTTTGATATTTAAAACTAAGCCGACATTTTGGATTTCGCTCTCATTTATTTTCACAAGTTTGCAAGTGTGATACGATGTGTTATGAAATGCCAAACTTTATGAATTCAGTAAATTTTACAATTCCTCTAATAGTTTTTGTCTGTATCACACAACTGCCTTATTATTATTATACTTACCACCGGCAACAGTTAATTCAAATGCTATTGTATTTCAGATCTATTCATCAGAGCAGGCAATTCTCTGTCAACGGCGAATTTGAAATAGCACCACTGAAAGTTTAATCGCTCGTTTTTGGACTATATAGTAGATAAAAAAAGGCCTTGAGGCATTAGTCCCTATACCCATGTGAGAGTGAACGAAACAATGTCGGTTGTAGTGTATGCAGGCAAAAAAAGCAACGGTACCATAATAGCAACGAAATTCATTGAGGAATAACGTTTCGTTACATGGTACTTTATTGAATAATTTACTACAGTACTATACAGGCAATGGGGGAATTTAGTCCACTTTACCAAACTTTAAAATTAGTCGTAGCAGCAATACCTGCGAGAATGTCTGGTGTATTCAAAGCAGGGGTTGGGTGGCTCGCTTCATACGCTAACAAAGTATATCAGCAACTGTTTGGTAGGTGCCTGGAGACAAAGTGAGTGTATTTAGCATAAATCAACTAATATTAGTTAATCAATGGTATTTAGTTCCCGGGGACTTAGTTCCCTTCAACATATTGACTACGGCTGCTTTTACACACGCTAATATGAGAAAGAGATGAGGCATGTGTTAAAGGGTGGAAAGACGAATTACAATTCGCTTGAGGTCATGTGTAAAAACGCCTGGTGATCAGGGTTGTCAGATGTGATGATTTATCGCCAAACTGGCGATTTTATATTTCATTTGCCGACACAAGCATTGGTATATCGGCACAACCTAAAAGTGTAATATTATGAGCATTTGGCAATTTTTTTTTGTATGAAAATGTATATTTTTCATAAATACTGAGTCTAAACAAACCCTATTTGTTATAATGAATATCAATTACTCGTCCATAATTAATGACTAGTGGTTAGACAAAGAGATTGTTTCAGAGCAGCCAACTCGATGCGAGGATAAAGGTGACTGCATGACTCTTCTGTGGTCAATGTTCACCTATGGCTGTCCCGAGTGGTTCAACGTGAGTGCAAGCTTGATAGATACAATTTAGGTTTTTGAGAGTAACTGTCTTAGGACTTGTCAGGGTCCCGATAGAGAAAATTTTACTCGTATGAGATCCTATACAAGACGACAAAACTGATACGAGAACACAACTTCCCGGTTGCATCGAGGTCATACTGCCAGAGGATTTTCTCCACCGTTAACTTGATCACTGTGCAGCATTCACTAGTAGTTAACATTTTTTTTCTAAAAGTGTATCATTTGTCGTTATTTTCCAATTTTAGGATTATGGCCTTAAGCATTTGGCGATTTTAATTTTCGAAGAAAAAAAAAAAACAAAAACAAAGCAAAACAGCCTATGAAAATCCTACAGATTTAGCCGTTTCCATTATCCTAGGATGTTTTGTCCTTGGTGTGACTCAATTCGAAAGTAGAGCGGCAGACATTGCACTTCGGCGGACTTACTTTTCTAAAAAGGCTTTGCGTCTCCCATATAAATACTACTGTACAAGGACCGATAGTCATTGATAGAGGTTGCTAATACCCAACTGCTGATTAGTCGTCACCAGTTGGGTATTGGCAACCTCTTCGCAAATAATATACATTCTGTGCGACACTTGCAGAGGCTATTCGCGACTACCTACACACTTGAAAGCCGTCCTCTGTACCCTTCAATCTGTTTAGTCATGTTGCTGTACAGTAGTGATGGGAACTATCGAATGAATTGCACTATCGATAATTAGTAACTGAATAATTTCAACTATCGAATGATTTTATTCATTCATTCATTCACCGACTGGGTTGTTAAAACAATACACGCCAGGGTTGAAGAGTGGGGAGGGGGCTCCCGTTTTTTTTCTGAGGTTTCCTCGGGAGGCCTAATCCTCGATATATATAATTATCACAAAATATAAATCAAAACCGTCTTCCCCGTCTCTTACCCTAAGGGTGCTTTTTTCATGTGAGTTCCCTTTGCCTCTCACAACGAACTACAAAATCAAATACCATTCTTATTTTATTTAATGCATACATAAATACATCATTTGTACTTAATTCATTTCATTCATAAAATACAAAGTTCACTACATAGTACTAACATACTAACTAATTACATCCCTCATTCCGGTGTTTGGCTATTCTTCCATCGTCTTTCAGAAAGAATTGCTATTAAGGAAGACTATTTGATTCAATTTTTCTCCCTTCAGGCGATTTCTTCTTCAAACTACTAAATCCATTCAAACATTTTTGCATCATACAACTGAACGAATCGTTCATAGCAGCCGATAGTCCAAAGTCCAAGCGAACGAAAAAACCATTCATTCAGCAAAAACCATCCATTCGACTCGATAGTCCAAAGTCCAAGCGAACGAAAAAACCATTCATTCAACTAAAACCATTTGAACATTTTTCCATCATACAAATGAACGAATTCGAACTCGTCTCTTAACTGAGTCGAACTATCGGCTCGAACCAAACCATAGAACAATCTGTCATGCAAATATTTTGGCAATGTGTGTATGCATACACAAAATTCTCTCTCAGAGAAGCTGCCATGCCGACCATTTGACTCAGTCCAACCAGCCATACAAGACCCCTTTTACACGAACAAAAATTGACAGCAAGCATTTCCATTTTTTAGGCAGAAAGGTGAAACTTGCTGTTAAAATTAGCCTGTCAAAAGCAGTCCAACTAAAAACTATTGAATATGTTTTCATTCAATTGGGTGAATGAATGATATCCGATTATCGTATAAATGAATAGTTTGCAACAATCGAATAACTACATAGTTTTTATTCGATAGTTCCAATCACTAGTACTTATCCGTTTTTAATTGTTTCCTTTGTTCCACGTTCCCGATGTCTTTTCCGTTCTCCTTTGTCCTCGTCTTTCTCCCTTCTCTTTTTGGCTCCTTCTTTTCTTCTCCTTTTTTTCACAATACGCGAGCAACTATTGGGCACTGGTAACCCTTAAGCGGTCAAGCTAAGAATGATCGTCATCTTCCCACGATTCTGCATTCACACGCATTTCGCACATTTCCCATTTCACACATGCGACATATTTTGCACATCATGCATACTGGGCCACACGCATTTCATACACACCCGACGCACATCGATCACACCAGTGGGTCGTGCGCCCCTCTCTCTCCTACGGTGATCATTTGACCCGGCAATAGCACGCATTCAGCCTTTGTTCTGCATTTGGTATTTACATTCCTATTGGTAATTCGCACTCGTACACAGTTGCAAGCCCCTTGATCGCAGTAACATCTACCTCTGGGCAGTTCTTGTTAAGCGAGTGCGTGTTTGTCTCGCTGGTGTATTTGCATACTGGTGCACCCTCACTCGCCGTAAGACCTCCCGCTGACCAGTCTCATATTGAGCGGTGTGTATTTGTGCACTGGTGCGTATGCCGGCTCCGTCGATCAGCTATTCCGTTGAACGGCTACTAGTGTAAAGAGAATAACCTGCAACGCACTGGCAGCCTCCCTCGATGCCTCACTCTCCCCTTCCACATTCATCTGTACAAGCAGTGGTTTTATGCTATTTATGCAGGTTTGTTGTTTATGTTATGGTGGGTATTTTATATTATTCTATCAAAGGCGGCTCATTCTTAGCTTTGACGGCAAAGATAGGCTCCTAGGAGTTGGACAGCGACTCCGGAGAACTTTGAAGAACAATGGGCCCCTGTGCAAATCAATGTTTGCCTTCGCTAAATTTGTCATTTTTACTCTACGCCTCCGGATAAGTATCCCTTTGGTCCCCGTACTTAATCCTCGTACAAGCTTCCGGGCAGATATTTACAACAAGGGTAGCGTAGCCGTTGGCGAAGTGGTCGAGGTTTCCCTTTACCTTCGTATGGAAATCACGGTTTGGGGTAGACGCAGAGTATTTTGTTGCTCGCATTTTTAGCACAATCCTCCAAAATTGGGCAGATTGCGACAAAATGTTTGATGTTTTCACGTTCATTCAGATTGCATAGCGGACAGACTAAAGTTGGAACTGTGCGATGCGGTATAAAATTGAGGAGTGGCCCGCGGGAGACAAAAGATTCTTTTGATGAAGTATCGGAGACATTTTTCGACTGGTTCGATAGAATTGTATTCCAAAACCTGTGCGCCATACATAATTTATACTATGGCTATGGTCAGTGTATTTATTTTTGAAGCAGCGTTTGCATACAGCCGACATAGGTCTCATAGCTTCCTTCAACCTTGCCTCAAGATATTTTTTCATGCGAAAGTTGGACGTTAATAGCACACCGAGATATTTATACTCCCGAACTACTGCAACTGCCTCAAGTCTATTAACTTATCTAGGCACACACGCCACAGCCGCAATCAGGTCTGGACACTTCAACAAAAAAAAAAAAGGAATATGCTTTGGGTATCATTTTGGTATGCATTTGTCAGGAATGCCAGCTGCATGCGGTTGCCGTCAGTCGTCATCAGTCGGGTATTGCCAGTCTCGACCTACCTTCAATATATAGTGGTCTTCTGTTTCGACACTTGCACAGGCTTTTGTGTCGACTATCGACATATACCCTTCGATTTGTTCAGACATGTTTTTCACCCGCTACCAAAACACACAGGACCAAAGATCACACGCAGGAATTACCCAACAAACACAGTTTTCCATTTATTTAGTAAAGATAAATATATTTTGTTTTATTTATTTTTTACAAAAAAGTAGAATAAAACTATATTTATCTCATTTCATGTTGTTTAACCGTAAGTATACAAAATCATAATCGTTTAGAGTTGCAATTTCAACAATAGCAAGATTAAATTCACTACACTCTCAGTGTACCTTTAAAAAATTAACGATTTCTATTAACATTAAAGCACTTTTCATTTGAATCATGTTTCTTTCATTGGCGACCGTAAGAACATCGCCCACGGAACTGTGGTATGTCGAGTTGAGATTACTTGTTAAATGGAGTACATAATTGGCACAAAGAAACCGCGGTAGTGCAAAATTTGCATAAATACAAAATACTGTTCACCAGAAACAAGGATGGGAATAAGGAATTGGTTACAAGGTGAAAAATTATTTTTTTATAGAAAAAGTTTCCTTAAATTTTAACGTCATTTCGTAAGTTGAACAATTTTAAATTTCATCGTGAAGTGAAATAGATAGGAGCTCCTCAGGTAATAGTTACATTGATGCAGCTTATGTTTGCAGTTCTTATGCTGGAAAGAAATAGAAGAAAAAGATTTGTAGTAGGAGGAAAACATTCGGATTTTACTACGAATTGGTTTAAATTGATCCCATAGTTGGGGAAGTATGTATGGATATTGTTCAAGTTGGATTGGGAAGCGAGAGCTGAGTGCGATATTTGGTCTCAAATGATCAATACTACGAGAAGCTATAATGAATGGGTATCGCTAATTTAAGCACTTCAAGGCGTGCGTGGAAATCTGGACTTGAACCCCCATCGTATATCTCTCAATAGATACGTTCACATTATAAAACCCGGTATAACGACATGTCCAACGACGAAAAAATGCTTTAAGTTTTACTACGCGGTTCACGGACTTCCTTCATGAGTGTATGAAGGAATACCCATTCATTTGCAGAACAATAGTCTTCATTATTCAAAACTCCGGACAGAGACCTGTGGGACGGCGGTACCATACGCTTTCTGGCCATACAACTTCCACACAGACGGATCCGCCTATTCTTATACTGCTCGGAATATCTGTATCTTTACGGCTAGCAAAGCAGCAAGTAAATCTCTGACATGGTGTCAGAAATATAAATCGCAGCCCTGCTGCTCCCAACGAAATATCCGAGCAGTTAATTCACCTGTGCAGGGTGCCAGGAAATACCCTTTGAGCATTATCAGTGACACGAAAGAGTTGGGGCAGTGATTTAATTTGATTTTTTTATTATTTTTGTTGCACAGACCAGGGATCGAATCCATGACTCCGAGGTTGGAGTAGACACACGTACCCACAACGCCACGGATCACTTCAATCCGTCTTTATCCACTTTAATGAAGTAAGATGATTGGTGACCGAGGTATGGTTGTTGGCCGAGGCATGGTTGGTGACTGAAGATGTAGGACGTTTCTCAGTTAACTGGGGTAAGTTATTTGATCAATCAAACAATCAAGGATCAATCCTTGATTCATAATTTCAAAAAATGTTAAATAGATAGACAAAATATAAGAAATTTAAAGCTTATTCGGGTGCCAGGACATGGAGGACCAAACCGGAAATGAGAAGCTCCAAATACCAGCCAGGAAAGATGCTCATATACGCATCATTAAACCTTGGTCTCTTTATGGATTCATTAACACGGATACAAACCCTAACGCGAAAGGATCAAGAGACAAACGATCCAATTCTGGAACAGCCAAGAGAGTATTAAACACTCTCGAAAGTTTATGGAACAAAACTACAGCTCCGAATGAGTCAAAGAAACTGACCTAAGGATGCTGTGTGGAGCTTTAACAGGATACGGAACATGTAGCTATCACCTCCATAAAATTTGTCTTACCAGAACAGACATTTGCGGACAGGTGAAGGAAACCATGACACACGTGGTAAACGACCACACAAGTCTTGCCAGATAGATTCAAAATAACAAATACAACGAAATCCCATCTAGGAAAGTTTAAGGAAAAAAAGTTAAATTTATGACGGCAACATTCAAATCGTAGAACAAAAGAAGGGCTACAATAAATTTTTATGGTAGCAGTACTTGTCATACAGACTATGACGTACCCCAGACTCTTCAATACAATTCAAATAGAAAGTTTTTCAAATATTCTCAGCTCAGCATATGCATATAAATGTAGGTCCCTTTTTCCCTCGTGAGGGAGAACAATAGCACGCACATTATTGGTTGCTATAGTGGTCAGAACCATGTCCGCCTAGAACTTTACAGCCAGATGGAATGTTTAGGTCTTAAGAGCAAACTAGGAAATTCCCTCCTTTACCGTTTTTTGAGTTTTTTATATGGAGAGAGTTTTTCCAAGGGAAAATTGGGACAACAAGCGGTTGGTGTGGCTGGGAAGGAAAATTAATACAATAAGAAAAGTAGCGTGTTATATACGGCCGGTCCATTACCTACTATCTATCGAATTTATACAACATATTTGCATAAAGAATAAGTGGATGACACCGTTTAATGGAAATATTGTCGACGCCGCGTGCCTTTGTATGAAAATAAGACTAATTGCTCAATAGCTTATTAGCTGACGCGTTTTTAACATAGACTCAAAGCAATGATGGATTCACCAAGAGATCATACATACAAATGTGCCGTAAGATGTCAAGAAGACAATTTTATCCATACTCCAATTCATTTGTTTATGAAATGTGACATCCATCATGCGATGTTGAGACGAGAGAACTACTATGTATGCGAGATCACAATGACGTGGATATCGTCCACTTCATGATGACGCATTCTTGCAAGTCGCATGTAAGCCCCCTTAAAATGACCGCTTGTATTTCATTTCGAAAGTACATTGATTGCATTATCAGGTACATTTGATGACTCAAATTGCGAAACACTTCCCTGCTGATATAGTACACACAAGGGACACTTTAATACTAATAAAGAATGATGCATGTTTATCACTTTAAATTTACATAAATAAACAATGTAAACATATGACACATTCCCCACGAGTAATCATTCACCCAACCACACTGCCGGCATAACGCTAACAAACTCACACACATTGCACACCAAAAAGTGGAAATAAACTAGTTTTTTACTTTATTTACCTCTTTTTTCGAACTAGATCTTTAGTGAAAATACCATGCTCAGAAATTGCTCATAGTGAATTGTTATGACTCCATCCATGTCTGTATCGTGTTGTCTAAATGCCGATGTGAGAGTCTACGCAGAAAATAGAAGAAAAAAAAAGTCTCGCATCAACAATTGTTTTCTAGGAAGTCTGATGTGTGACGATGACTCACGCATGCGTACGAAATTAATTACTTACGTATAGCACAATACAGCATTGGATAAAATCATCAAATAATATTGTTCCACGCCCGAATCGATCAAACTTTCGGATTAACAAATCGATTAGGCCGTCCGATAAGCGATAACCAAATGTTGTTAATGCTGTTTTCAGTTCTGTTCTATCGATATTTCCTGAATTATCTCTATCAAATGAACGGAAGCAATTCTGCCAATCTGTGACATATTTCCAGAGGGCACCAAAGTCTTGAAATGAAACTGTACCACGATTTTCGCGATCGAACATTCCGATCATTAAACGGACGGTTTCAGGATTGAAAGGACTCCATGTACCATTTGATAGTGCCACTTGTAGTTCATCAGCTGATATATGCCCACTGCGATCTTTGTCAACTCTATAATGATTCAAGTTGGTAAAACAATGAAATGTGAATATTTTCCAATAAGATATGCGTGGGTTTTTCAATTACCTTTGGAATACATCCCATAAAAATTGCTGGTCAGGCATTGTCGATTGTTGATACGCCATTTTCTCTGTAATAAATAAAATCGAACCGTGATGAAATCAAATGTCAATGTCATATGCCTGTTTGTATTTGATGGACGCTAATCAGTGGTTAGTTAAATATTCACCAAATGGAAGAGTTCAGTTCTGAGAGCGATTTTTTTTATGGCAATGGCGTTAAAATTGTATGGAAATTGTGGCGTCACATTCAACAATTTGTCGATACGATTTTCTTGACGATATTTTGAAAAAAATTGGAAGCATTACTTTTGACACAAATAAGGGGAATGAAGAAAATAAAATTAAATCTACTCAGTAAGAGCTCCTTTAGGTTGCATTAGTTGTTAATTTGCTTGACATTACGTAGCGCACGCATGTATATCGCTATTTGCCGCAGCCCTAACTGCCTATAATGGCAAATTTTTGACATAAATTGTATTTTAGTTTTCTTCAAAAATGTTCTGGTGCACACGATGTTTAAAAAATGCAACCACGGCCTTCAGATTCGTCTAAAAATACTACTTGAGAGAAAGTCATAAGAACAGTAAGGATCACACACAATTGATTACTGAACGCACTCATTTAATTCGCTTTCTTCGCTTGCATTTGCCGAAACTGCAACAACTCACTGGACTGTCACATATGTCAAAAATTGCAGTGTATCGGCCGGCTCTAGGTAAACTGCGTGATTTTTTTTGCAATTGTGCTTAGTTTTCATTTTTCAAATTTACTTAAATAGCTCCATTAAGATGGAAAATGAATTGGACATTATAGAATCATTGACTGCAGTTGGATATAAAGGAGCTTGCCTACGAAATGATAACATCACAGCAGCTCTAAATGGTGGTATTAAATCTGAATTATTCCGCGAGATTGTGGGATGGCTCACTTACGAATTGCATGTGTTGCGAAAAACCGATGAAAAAATTGATAAGGAATCAGAAATAAATGAATTCTCAATGGAACTGTCCGCAATGCTGAAGGAATTGGGTTGTCCTTTTAAGAGATTTGTGGCCGGACCACTTTCGAGCCGATTTCAATCGAGACAATCGCGAATACAACTATTGGAATACCTTATAACCGAGTTGATGACTGCAAAAATGTGTCTCAAGCAGAAGCCACTTACCGATGATTCGTATGTGATACCGAAGTTTGAAACGAACACGGCACGTGCGTTGCAAATGTTATCAGAAGATCTAGACGTTGGTAAACCTCCGGACAATATAGCCCCGAAAGCTCTGTTCGATAAGATCAACTATAAATTGGAAGATGCAAAGCGGCGGACAAACAAATTGCTTGTTGGAGATTCTTTGCTGAACTCTAATAAGCAGTTGAACGAGCAGCAATGGAAGAAGTTAGAAGCCCTTCAGAAGAGCTTGGAGGAGGAATACAACTTGCGGCGGCAGGTGCTTCTGACACGTCTGGAGGTGACCGTGCAGTCGTTTCAATGGTCTGAGAGAATGAAAGGTCGAGAAGCCATTATTGCCAATAAATACCAAGAAAAGATGAAGGAATTGGATAACTTTCGTGTTGGTGGTATGGAGGCTGACATCATTGCCCTGTTGGCAGCAAGATCCGATTTAGCTATTATTGAGAAAACGAGTAGCGCAAATGTCCGAAAGAATACTGGATCTAAAATACAGAAGCATGTCATTGGCAGCGTTCCAGACCGAGGAGGTAGAGCTAATGAACACGCTCCGCCACCACCAGAGATGCCCTCTTGGCAAACACAGCGTTCGTCTGGAGGTGGACGTGGTGGATTTGGTGGTGGTGGTGGTGGTGGCGGTGGCGGTGGAGGAGGTGGAGGATTTCGAGGCGGACGTGGTGGTGGTCGTGGTGGTGGCCGCGGTGGTGGTGGAGGAGGAGGTAACTGGCAACAACAACAAGGTGGGCAGAACAACGGAGGAAGAGGAGGCAACTTCCAACAGCAAAATCAAGGTGGAAACAACAGTGCAGGACGAGGAGGCAACTTCCAACAGCAAAATCATGGTGGGAACAACAGTGCAGGACGAGGAGGCAATTTCCAATCGCAAAACCAAGGTGATAATTGGTTGAGTGGCAGTGGTCGTGTGCAAGGAGCGGGCTGGAATCCGAGTCAGCAAAACAACTACAACAATGATAACCAATCGCGTCGAGGAAGCTTTACTGGAAGAGGAGATTCAAACAACCAATACGAAGATCAATATCAGAACAATCGGAATCGTGGCGGAAACTCGAACTACAACCGCGGCAGGTCGAACTACAATCGTGGAGGTGGTGGTGGTGGCGGTGGGGGCGGTTATAGGAATAACTAAATTGCTGAGAATGAAACATGAGCTCATATTACTGTTATGTCATCTTTGAAGCATATGCTCTGTAGCCATTCATAAATTAAATATTATAATACTTTGAATCTATCTATTTATGACAACTCGAGTGTTACCGAATAGCGACTTATAAATTAATTAAACGAATATGCGTATTTATCTGATACAATTGTGTTTTCATATTTGCCAATAAACCTCTTTTTTCATTTATTGCAAATCAATTGTTTTTCTCCGGAAGGCACTTCGGATTTTGTATAATCATAGGCGGGAAGGTAAAGGATTCTGGTAAATAAGAACGAAATAAGCTTAAAGGTTCTCAAATGAGGGTATGGAGAAAGCAGCCTGTGCCTTATATCGCAGCAACAGAATATTTTGCAGAAAATAGAGGTCCTATTCAAAAACTATCCTGTGGATGAACACAGCAGTTCGGTTTCAGGCCTGGGAAGTCCACTATCGATCAAATTTTCACATTACGGCAGATCCTCGAAAAAACCCAAGAGATGTAGATCGACATTCACCACCTATTTGTCGACTTCAAGGCCGCATATGACAGTGTGCAAGAGACGAGTTACATATATAACGCCATGTCTAGTTTTGACATTCCTGCCTGGAGAAATCTCGCTGCTCCATCAAGGTCGGTAACGAACTCACCGAGACCTTGAATGTCAAAAAAGGTTTTAGGCAAGGCGACGCGCTGTCATGTGATTTTTTCAACATTGTACTTGAGAAGGTCACAAAACTCACACGCCAACACTAGAGGCACAATATTCCAAAAATGCGTGCAAATGCGTTTGCTTGTATTGAAACGGAGGCGGCAGTTTTTCAGGCGGGATTCCTAGCAGTCAAAGAGTGACCAAAATGATATCAATGTCGGAGATACCGCTGGCCACCACCATTCCTATTGACAGTCAAGCGGGATGAAAGCAATTTTTGCAACGAAGATCAAGTCCAAGCTGGTCGCATGATGTTGCGAAGAATTGAATGGTCCCTTAGCTGGGTTCCCAGGTCCCTCGTACTAGCTAAGAGACTGGCTAAGATCGACCAAACTCTGGCAATCCACACATTGAAACTAGTCAGTCTTATGCAGTCTAAGCGTCAGTCAGATATCTTCGACATGGTGACCAAGTGTTGGGTACCAGGGCGCTCTTAAATCCAAGGACTGGAAAAGACGGATAGTATTGTCAGAAATGGATCATTCACGTCGGTTGAATCTATAAGAAAATACTGGAAGACTGGAAGACGGAACCACAACTCGTTGGATTGTTTTCGAGAATCTGCAAGGGCCGTATGGCAGATGCTGAGCAAAGTTAGATCAACATCACTAGTTCATAAATTAAAGTGTGAGAACTTCAATTCTCATGTATAGAGATTGATGAGGAACTGAGTAAAAATCCTTAGACTAAACGATAGCCTATGTCTATATCGTTATTTCAATAAATGCCATAGTTAGTGATCGCGGCAAGAAGCGATCTGAAAATATTATGATTTTATATCGTTTCTTTCTTACTCATAATAAAGTCAAATAAAGCTGCTGGTGCAGACTGACTGCTCAACTGTTCGAACTGTTTGCAGAACTTTAGTTGGTTGAGGCCCTTCTCCAATTGTGTTCTCTGTTGCGAAGTCTCAAATGGAATCGAAGATGCTTCGGGCCGGTGCTGTGGTGTTTATCCGCTCAACATGACCTAGACATCTTAAGATACGGAGACGATTAACTAGGTGCACGCCGCTGCACAGCCCGTACAGTTCTAAGAGCTTCTCCGTCCGCTTTCAAAATGATTTCCGATTGGTGTAGGTAGTTTCGAACGGAGAAACAATGGACGTGTTCCAACTTGTTAGAGAAGACATTCAGTCATGGAGATATTTTGCACTCATATTGCCGGGCGTTGCTGTTGCTGCTGATATCGGGTGGCGGTTTGAAATCGAAATCGGTTTTGGTGCTAGCTGTGTTGTATAGCAGCTCGGAAATTAGAGTCGGCAGCGACATTTGCGGACTGTTACGATTGTGAACATCGCCGTCGATGCTGTGCTTAGAGTGGGTTTTAAGCCTGTCCCCAACACTCATCAGCGCAATGAGCATGCCATCGAGTTTGCAAAGCAAATACCTGGAAGTACGGTTGAAGCTGCTCTTTGGACGCCTTTGTGGTATTTGTCAAATGAATTGTGCTCGACTCAATTAATCAATACAAATCAATACATGCTAGATTCTGAGGCAGCCTCTGCAACTAAAATCCATTGCTATAGATGGGATCACGAATGAGCATTCGACAAATGCACTTCCTATCCGATTTCATGTGGTCTCTTCAGCCTTTTGAATATCGATAAACACGCGAATTTTCATGTGGGTGCTCACGTGGGTTTCTTTAGGCAGAGTAAATGCCTTGACAAGATCATACCAAGAGTCCAAGAGTCGTCGCTGATCTCTGGATTTTTCGGTGGATCACTCTGGGTTGTCTCAGGGCTATTGAAAGATTAATCAGATACTGAAGCCGAAATGTTCCCATTGTTATTATCAGCCGAAAAGGATGTGCGAAGACGAAACGAAATAAAGTCTAAAAGGATGAGGCTACGGTGAACACAAGTTCAAACATAAATAACACTTCAAGGGGACGGTGAGATCCACAAATGGAAGAACTGTCTGTACCTCAGAGAAATAAAATAATAGTCTTTCACTGATAATCCGATCTGAATTGCCGATTTAATCGTATATGTAGCTCAAGAGTCAATTGAGGCAATAAAAGAAGAATAAAAATGGCCATAAACAACGGCTGAGCAACATCAAGATACGGGCCAGCATCTCGTCTAGTCGTTGCGGGCGCTTGGGGTCAATGCTTGAAGTCAAATGACGGCGCAGTCAAACTGAGCCAATTTTGTATACCGTCTGTGAAGACAATTGCTGGATAAGGCAGTTAAATCGACCACCTGTGCATGGCCACGCGTGTTGGTATACCCCTACCTACTGGTATTTCATTCATAGCATTTTGCCAGATGAGAGCTATAAAAATACCAGCAAAAAACAGAACGAAGGGGAAAACTATTTGAATAGAAACTTTTGCACATAACTTTAATTGCTACAGATGTTCTGTTGGATCCAGTGGCATAAGAAGAGATACGAAATCATCCGACACAATAAATCATAAAGACGAATTTAGATTAGTTACACAATTCGGTTGTGGCTGAGTCAAAGCTGGCATTTATTCCAAGAGTAAAAGTGTCACGTTTTAAGAATGCCCAAAGCTATGAGATGAACATTGACTGATTCCTAGGCAAAACTCAAAGAATTCGTAGAGATGTGGTATTTTTTTTTACTTGCAGGCAGCATTAACTAATTATATGAGATATTACCGCTAGCCATATCCCACTTACAGGTTATGACCATTTTCCCCGGTGTTTTTAGAGGCATCGCTTTGTACATACTTTCTCCTTCAGTTGGGAAGCGAGTTAATAAGAGGAAACAATCTTCTAAATTGTTTCAATCGTTAAAGTGATATCTCTGCAATGGCAAGAGTCAGTGCCTTACTGGGTCGGTTTGTAATAAGTCTACGGTTTTGTATTTTCCTGTTCCTGGTAGTCAAATCCGTGCAGTGTAATGGTGGGTATTTTGACAAAAAATAGCCCACCCTAATATTAAAATATGTGTTGTTAGTTAGTGAACTCTTGGAAGTGTCCTTTCGGGAGTAGACCAAACTCTGTATTCCTGAATGACGCGATACATATCTACTTGGACGATGTCATTGGACGTATGTAATTAACGAGTGCGTTGCCATCTTTGTGTTGTTGAAAGTATTTGTACTGCAAAGATTTAGACCTCAGTAGTTCGTTGTAAGCAAATTGCTTTTATTGTGTGTTTTCTCTTCCTTCAATACTCCTTCGATTACTCTTTATTAAATTGTGTTCGTTCACTTTTGTTCAGTCTTCTGTTGTGCAGGAGTCTATTGAATCCATTCGTTCTACATGACCCAGTCAGACACCTGTCGCTGTACTATCCATGTAGTTCGTGACGAACTTTTTCTTCTTCAAAGACATTCAATGAAAAGAATACCATAAATCGAAACCAATACCTTTCTTGCGAAATTAGGTGGAAGTGACTTCTTCTTCTTTGTGTGGCGCTACAGTCCGGGGTGGTCCTGGGCCTTAACCAGCAAGCCTCTCCAACCAGCGCGATCTCTGACTATCTGTCTCCAGTTTCGTACACCAAATTGGTTGAAGTCCTTCTCCACTTGGGTGCGCCACCTTAAACGCGGGCGTCCTCTGTTGCGTTGCCCGACAGGTTCGGATTCGAAGATTCTTCGGGCCGGAGCTGTGGTGTCCGCTCTACATAACCTAGCCACCTTAGGCGTTGGATCCGTAGACGCCTAACTAGGCTCATGTCGCTGTACAGCCCGTACAGTTCGTGGTTGAATCTTCTCCTCCAGAACCCGTCAACACAAACAGGACCAAAGATCGTACGCAGAACTCTCTCAAGAGACCAAGGACTTCTTTATCTGCTTTCGAAATTGTCCATGCCTCCGCGCCGTATAGCAGGACTGGGATGATCAGTGTCTTGTATAGAGTCAACTTGGTCCTTCGAGAGAGGGCTCTATTGCTCAATTGCCTCTTGAGCCCAAAGAAACAGCGGTTGGCAAGAGTTATCCTACGCTTGATCTCGCTACTGATGTTATCAGTGCAGTTTACTCCGGAGCCGAGGTAAGTGAAGTCCTTGACTACCTCGAAGTTATAGCTGCCCACTGTGACGCTCTGTTACAGACGTCGATGTTGTATGTCCTTTTTTGAGGACAGCATATACTTCGTTTTGCCCTCATTCACCAGACCCATTTTAGGCACTTCCTTCTCAATGTTAGCAAATGCCTCATTGACGGCTCGCTGAGTTCTGCCAATCACGTCAATGTCATCGGCGTATGCTAACACGGACATCTGGAAGATCGTGCCTCTAGTGTTGGCGTGTGAGTTTCGCACGATCTTCTCCAGGACGATGTTGAAGAAATCACTAGTGTAGTGGAAGTGACTAGTGTTTATTAAAAAAAAGCTATGCTCTATTTCTACGATTGCGCTCCATTGTTATATAACTAACTATATTCAGTCGACTTTTTTTTACCATTTTATAACCAATTGGTGGTTATGGTTATTCCCTTTACCAGTATTCTGGAGTAACAAAGCGTTCAATAAATGTTTTACTGTTCTAAAACCGTTCCACTTATCATTGAATCAGGCACTGGGGATTCGAAAGGATCAGAACTGTTCGCCATCGAGTATTGTTGGTGTTTTATGGTGCGAACTTTAAAGTGGCGCGCCACCCACCACTGAAGTTATCCATTGAATTTGTACTTCTCGGGATATGGGTGTTTGTTAGGTGTTTGAGCGTCTTCTCAATCGCGGCATTGTTTCAGCGAACTTGTCTGTGTGCGTTTGCATTGCTAACGTATTGAATTTTACGGACCTCAGTCATGGTGGCTTTCTAACTCCTTTTTTTCGCTAAGGAACACGCATTCGTAAATCCGGAATTCATGGACACACTGGGATTATGTACAACTTATTTAGATATCCCTCTAAGAATTTGGTTGCGCAGGTTTTATGACTTACTAGGTATACTAGTATGAAGTGAGCGTCAAGATACAAATGTCTCGATAGGGAACATTTGTTGTGAACGAGGCCTTTTTTTTTTGTTTGTGTGCTATGACATCTGTGAAAAATATTTAGTATACATCAAGTCATTGAACAGAGAAAATCATATTTTTTCATCGTGTTAAAAATGTCGAATTTTGTACCAGAAAGTGATGATTTGCGGAAAGCATTAATTTTTCGTTTTCATTTGAACAAAAGTGCTGCAGAGTCGCATCGAATGCTTGTCGAGGCATATGGTGATCATGCTCTATCAGAAACAACATGCAAAAGATGGTTTCAACTGTTCAGAAATAATGATTTTGATGTGAGAAATGAAGAACGTGGACGACCACCAAAAAACGAAACGATATTGGATGGAGATGACACTTTGAGTCAAAAGTAAATGGCAGCAATGTTAAATGTTGCACAACAAACAATTTCTGACCGTTTTTACTTTCCCATTAATAATTAGTGTCTCATTTTCAAAAAAAAAACCCTGTATATTGCGTTGATCTTTCGAGTTTCCTACTTCTTCATCCTCATTTTTCGAGAGTTTTCTATTATTCATATACTTGGTGAGCCTTAAGGAACACCGGTTGTGATGCATTCTTCTTCCGTAATATTTGCAAAGCTTATAGAGTATTCGCCACCATTTATTTCAGCTATCGACTAACATTTAAATTCGAGAGTCTGCAAGAAAAGACCTTTGTATTTCGTCTGTCAAGTGTGGACTTGTCTGTGCTATGAACCAAAGTAAAAACGCTTGCCAATGGCTACAGTGCGTCGGATTTCTACTATTAAGCCATTTTTGAAGTTCAAGTTTGTCCTAATGTAGATACATTTGAAAACTGCTTAGACAACATACATCGCCATGCATTTATGATATGATATAAAGATCTCTGTGAATGTGGAATGCTGGCTGCTTGACGCAGCCTTAGAGAACATAATCGAGTAGTATCAAGGCGCATAATCGCCTCGACAACTGCGAACTTAAGCATAGTTATGCTCGAACTACGGTTCTGGTATATCGGTGTTCTCGAGCTCTTCTCCACAGAAAATCATTTAGTATTTCTTTACACCTGATAACCTTTAAGTTAACGGTGTCCATTTTCTTATTTCAAAACAAGATTCCATGGTTAACGAACATTCATTCTGTAAGCCACGCCTGAGAAGATGTGGTATCTTGGCCTACATTCGAATCCACGCAAATATTTCGAATGTGAAATTAACGAACTTGCGTATAATAAATTGCAAAGCTTTAATTCTTGCTCCGGTACAATCTTATACAACGCGGCCGATGACCCACATATGGTATAACCTCAAAAAGCCGTGTTGATTCGGATAATCAAATGGATTTCTTCGTAACAGGCTATTTTCTGTTAGAACTACCTGTCTCTGTTCAATAGGTTTAGGCCCAAAAGAAAAACGAGAGTACTTGCACACCAACTTTCCCACTATGAGTCCAATTGCCTACACAGTAAGACTATGATGACGATTAAATCCACTTTACATATTTAAGACTAAGCCAGGATTGGTGTCACTTTCAATAATTGAAACACGTTCGCAAGTGTTAAACGATATACTATACTTCCTGAATTCAGTCAAAATTTACAAATCGGTTATATTTGATCTCGAAATACATTTGTCTAGTCATGCTTGTCCTTATCATACATCTGCTACGCAGTCCACTTATTACCGGCGTATGTTTATTCAAGATCTTTCAAGTTTCAGATGTCTTCATTAGAGCTGGAAAATCCCTGGACTACTCTCGCACCGTCAACGAAGAGCTAAGCAGGTACAACGGCGATTTTGCAAAGCATCCCTGCAAGCGGGAATGCATCCCCGGACATCATATGACATGCTTCTTCAAGCTTGTGGTTCACTTTTCCGAGACAATGGGCCCAGAGTGTCGCCGTTGTCTTTACGATCGCAAGCGGTGCTCCGCTGAGGATTGCCTCTACGCGGACGGGGTCAATTCAGCAGTGGTCGCCATCAACAAAATGCTTCCCGGACCACCAATTGAAGTGTGCGAAAATGACACCATCGTTGCGGACGTAGTCAATAAGCTGACAGAGGCGACGACAATGCACTGGCACGGCATTCACATGAGCGAAAGCCCCGACATGGACGGTGCTCCGTTCGTCACACAGTATCCCATCAATCCCGGAGAGACATACCGTTATAAATTCATTGCCGACCGCAGTGGAACGATCTGGTATCACAGTCACAGCCACTGGCAGCGGGGTCTCGGTGCTGCTGGCAGCCTCGTGATCCGCCAGCCGAAGGTGTTCGACGTACACGGCCATTTATACGACCATGACATGACGGAGCACACAATTATGATCCAGGACGTTGTGTACAACTATGATTTTTCTACGCTGTCCAATATTCTAATCAACGGAAAGGGGAGAAACCACGTGTTTGCCGATGAGGGCAACTTCCGATACGAACAGTTCGACGTGGTGCGCGGCAAACGTTATCGGTTTCGAGTGATTTTCAACGGCGTCTTTAACTGCCCCGTGGAGGTCTCGATTGATAATCATAGAATGCTGATAATAAGCACAGATGGCAACGACATCGAGCCGGTTGTGGCTTCGTCCTTCTTCATGACGGCGGCCGAGCGGTTTGACTTTGTCCTCCACGCCAACAGGTACACGCAGAACTACTGGCTGAGGGTGAGGGGCTACACTAACTGCAGCATCCAGAATCTCTACCAGGGCGCCGTCTTGCACTACAAGGGCGCGAACACTCCACACAACGAGCCTTTCGATGAGCTGCGGTACGACTACAGGGTCAAAGGAGCCAAAGTCAATCCCTTGGATCAGGATGACGCGAATGGAATCCCAATAACTGAGCTGAGGTCGCTGCGTCCCATCGAGTGGCACGAATCAACCCGGTTTCACAGGGTTTACTCCAGTTTCGGCTTCCACGTCGGCGACGGAGGCTTCCAAATGCAAATCGACAACATTACCTACGAGATGCCTGGCATATCATTGCATCAGGCGAGTGATCTGTTCGACAGTCATATGTTCTGCAATAAGACAACGCTGGCCAGAGCTGGCAAGGATTGCTCCCGGGAAACGTGCCGGTGCATCAATGTGCTGTCTCTTCCGGCGTACGCTCCGGTGGAGATGGTCGTCGTGAATTTGATGCGTGCCACACATCCCTTTCACATTCACGGATACACGTTCCGGGTTGTCGGCCAAGGAGTGCTTCACGAGGAGGATCTGTGGCGAGTGAGTGAGGGGCGAATGTGACGCATTCAAATGATATTCAATGTTTCTTGTTTCAGATTGAGGACTTCGATAGGTACGGGCTGCTAAGTCGAAACCATGATTTCCCAGTGGAGAAAGACACCGCACAAGTGCCCGGATTCGGGTACATTATCGTACGATTTCTGAGCAACAACCCTGGTTATTGGTTGTATCACTGCCACATTGAGAATCATTCAATTCTGGGGATGATGGCGGTGCTTAAGATCGGTGAAACCTGGCAAATGAAAAGATCTCGACCGAAAATGAAGTGTTAATGAGGATAGGGATTGGAGTGAGGGCGTTCTCGTTCATTCTCCGTTACTTAGTGATTGGTTGTATTTATTTATTTAATTTATTGTTCATTATTTGTTAAGAGATTTCAAGAAATGTGTACAAAATGAAGTGGTTATATTTTTTTAGTTAGTTTCTGTTTCGATCTACAGTAGCGTACAAGAAAAATACAAACGAAACAATTGTTTTCCGCTTTTAGCAATGGCTGGCTCATGAAGGATATTGCTCTTGAGTTTGGTGTTGCAACTTGCACCATTTCACGAATTGTATTTCGATATGTCATTCGAAAAGTCGGGAGTGGGCGTCCTCGCAAAACAACTCACCCGACAACATTTTGAAACAGTCAAGCAAGTCAAAGACGATTCCCTTAAGGCTGCCTTGACATTACAGACTGCGTCAATGAACGTCTTGACCTTAGTGTAGGCTTATACACTGTTAGGCGACGAATAAGCGAGTCAGAACTGTTCGTAAGACGCCCAGCAAATATATCATTTATCAGTACACAGGAAAGAAATAATTCAAAAGCACAACTGTGGCTGATCACTATTATAAATTAATTATAGAGAGAGAAGGGAGAGATTATTTTGAGTGATATTTTGGATTTAGATAGCACATTGAAATAACAACTTAAGTTAGGTTAGATGGGTCGTTAAAAGTCAAGCCGCCATCATACTAATTTATTTAAACTTGTGTGGGTATGCCCATAGAAGCCCAAAGAGCTGAGTAGAAAAACAGAGAAAAACTCTAGAAGGCAATGAAATGGCCGACTCACTAGCTAGAGAAGGAGCATCGGCACCCTTCATAGGTCCTGTACCATTCTGTGCTGTGAGCTCAGAGAAGAACTCAGGGAAATAGAAAGAAGAAACCGCACAGACATTCGGAACAATGCTCATGGCATGAAACAAGCTAAGAAACTCTTGGGCCAATATATCAAAAAAAAAGGTTTAAGACGTGTATCAGGATGAGCAAGAATAACCTCCGTATCATAACAGGTCACTGTAGACCTAGGAAGCACCTAACGAAACTACGGGTATCAGCAAAAGATCTCGCAGATTGTGTGGATAATATAAATAAATTCCAAAACATGTACTGGGAATTAGTGAAACCCTAGCCCCCAACACCGACGTCTTAGACAAAACGTCACTATAGATAACTATAACTTCGAAGTAGGGAAAGTAAGGAAGTAAGGAACTACTGGCTGAGGGTGAGGGGTACATCACTATAGACAGCTATAACTTCGATGTAGGGAATGACTCCCTATAAAGTTAACAAAAGCAATGACACCACCGCGGAAACAAAATGGAGGATCACGCTGGCCAATCGCTGTATTTTTGGACTTGGAATGCCACAGAGGAATAAAGTTCTCTCTCGAAGAATCAAGATATCCCTATATAAGGCTTTGATAGTCTCAGTCCTGCTGTATGGAGCACGTTTAAACATAAGTAAACGAGGGGGCTGATCGGGCTGTACAGCGACATCGATGTGGTCAAACTAGTGCGAGTCTCTCGTCACAGGTCACTAAGAGTGTATGAACAACGATGCTCAGGACAGGACATGCGGACCTGTCGTGCCTTCTAGCAATTTGTCGTGTTGATTGTGTGGATTTTGAGGAGTTAAAGAAGAGATTGCGCCACACCTAGCAGAGGCCTTCCAATTGCCCGGTATGTCACAATGTCACAGCCACATGAGGTGTATGTTTCAATTACATAGTCGAGGGAATTGATTGCGGACTGTCTGTCCAAACAAATGATGCATATGAAGGCCAGCATATTTTCATCCAATTCAGTGCACTGCAGTTGATAGTATTGTACCCTGTCCTGGATTTGAAGTTTCGATGTAACTTAATGTCAATACAAATTTAGCACTAGGGGTAAGTTTCAAAGTAATAGTGTTCCAGAAAATGCTTCGGCGAAGGACTTTATGAACTCTGCGCCACAGTGTAGGGTATTCATCTAGATAAGGGTCATATGCATATATGATGGTATCTAAAGCGATTGTTTACTTCAGTAATGGTTATAAACAGTTTGTTTTCTTAATGAACTTTGGTAGATTCTGAGGCTGCTAAATGTGTAGCTTTGCATCTTACTTTTCCTTGCTCTTGCAAGGGCCGCAGAAATGCCGAGCTAGTGTACTGTGTAGTGATGTTTCCACTTCTTCCTCATCCATCCAAAAGTGATATACAGTGACCTCTGATAATCCCTACGATTTAACTGATTATATTTCTATTAAGGCTTGGGCGTGTACTTGATTTATAGACCATAACTACCTCGAGTGGTGGCCCGAAGCGTTGTGGGTAAATGAGTGGACCTTAGATACGTGTCTAGGATACACTACAAAACACTGTTCACAGCCGCACCTCTTTCGAGTCAGTGAAACGGTCATGGAGTATTCCTGTCTGGAAAAAGCATCTCAAACACGACCGTTTGGAGTCGGCACAAAACTAAAGGTCTCTCGTGAGAGAACAATAGAATGCACAATACGTGTGGTTGCTGAGAAGCTAGGTACTGGCCCTCTGCGGGGTGTAGCGCCACCCATATGCATGTATCTATCTCGAGTACTGCAGGTATTTACATATGTAAGTAACATGTTATTTATTATTTGAACTAAGGCGGTCTTCTGATTAATTAACAAAGCAAACCTGGAATACGACTAAGCAAAAGGAGCCAGCATGGATTCAATGTATCTCATTGATTAGTTTCTTTCATAAATAAGCCAACAAGATTATTACCAGGTAAGTTACTAATTTAACTTAATGAGAAGTAATATCAAAGGTGAATTGACAGTAATAAATCAAAACAACTCTTACAATAATGCATGCCAGATGAGTCCAGAATAAGTAATTAAGCTAATTTAACGATTAGTTTGTTTCAGTTTCTAGTACCTGTTTAATAATGAATGTGACAAATATCAGCTCTGTTCCACCACCACTACATCTATGTGTATTACAAGATTTAATAGAAAAAGCGCATCTTTTCCTCTACCGCCGGTAAATTGTAACCAATCTAGTTGTTTCTTCTTATAATTAAGTAGAACAAATTAATTATGAACATGATAGGTGTCGCTGTTGCTTAGATTTTACTCTCGCCATGCAGATACTATATATCAGTTTAATTTTATACATTTCTGTAGAGCTGTTTTTTTTTAGAAATTTATTGATATACAGTACAGCCTCTCTAGCCCGGACACCTCTATATTTCGGACACTTTCAAAATGTTACTCCTTACAGTTCGGAATGAGAGTTAAAATTCATACATTTGTTTATACTATTATAGGTTGCAATCGGCTCCTGAGTAGGCATTGTTCCGTTGTTATTTGCAAGGTTTTGTATATGTTTGCCAAAAATAAACACATACTTTCCAGCTTGATTTGAAATGCTCACATTGTGCAGGCTGCATATAAATTTCTATATGTAATAAAAGGTGTTTAAAAGTTGTTAACTTGTTTTTTTTTTTAAGAAAATGCACAAAAATCAGTCAATCTTCTTTTTACGGCGTTACTGTCCTGGGGTCCGAACGCGATCTCTAGCTAGCTGTCCAACGTTACGGACGTGAAGTTGGTTAATTTCCTTTTTCACTTAGGTACGCCACCTTAGATGCAAGCGTCCTCTAATGCGTTGCACTAGAGGTTCCGATTCGAAGACTGGAATATTTATCTCTAGAAACTATGAACGAAAATACGTTTTTTTATCTGCTCTTGGGATTGTCCAGATTTCCATGCCATAGAGGGGGACAGGGATGATCAATGATCAAAATGTTTAGTATTAGTATTAGTTTGGCCCTTCGAGAGATTAAAACTACTTAATTGTCTCTTGAGCCCAAACAGTGGAAGGAACGAGTTATTCTGCGTTTAATCCCGGTACTGATGTTGCAAGCGAAATCACAATGATCTTTGCCAAAATTCGTTTCGTCTGGACACCATGGACTGAAAATAAACTATGTCAATACAGACGTGGACGTACGTAAGCATATTCATTCATAAGCAACAACCAGAACCTCGCATGAAAATGGGGAGGATTCGCTGAGTCGAGGCACCACAGAAATCACATAATTTTCTTTGTATGAAGTGGACTATGTTTATCTTTATCTGTATATGGCAAGGTATCACATGCGTGTTTTGTAATCGACAGATAGGTAGTGAGGGTTATTCTGCATTTCTTGATGTTTTTTCCCAGGATCTGCCGTACTATGCAGATTTATAAGCGCTTTCTTTTCAGCCCGTGGAGGGCCTAGCATCTTAATAACCACTTGTGTTGTGCGTGTTACTGTTCTCTCACAAGTGGAAGGGAACTAGAGTTTAAGCCGAACGGGCAAATTTGAGAATCTTTTTCTAGACCGGAAATATTCTTTGAGCATTGTTAGTGACTCGAAAGATGTGGGGCCGTGAACATTAATTTTTGTTGTAAAAAGGGCATATATGTCCCTTCCCCTAGTGATCAGATAATAATATAATGGAATTGATTGTTTTCGATTTGCGATCGTGTCTGCTGTGCGGCAGTCCAGGAATACTGCAAGTTCTTTCACTTCTTTGACCCTTGCGCGATTGATTCGGGTGTATCCGGCGGTACTAACCATGTGCCAGGTGCAACTCTCAGCTCCAAATGTGTCGAAGTTGGTCTGAAAGCGCATTAGGTAGCTCATGCTGGCAGTAATAGTGAGGGCTACCGATAGGGAATCAATTGATAAACTCCTTCATTGAACTCGTTTTCGAAAAGAAAGAAAACTCTCTCTCTCTCAATCGACATCGTCTTCCCTTGGATACTGGCTTCTCTAGTCGAAGATCTCCGCACCCATATTTCACCACGGGAAGCTGAGAGTAGGAGTTTGTAGCGCTAGTCTCCGGCATAAATCATCCTACTGACGCTTTATTTTAGAATATTTTAAATTAATTACTAGTTGGAACGAAGTTATTATAACCGATTAAGATAGCATTAATTACTCAAACATGGTAGAAAAAATGAATATTGTGAATCCGATAATGTTTGATGTCAGATAAATCGAATCAATAATTAAAACGGAAACTTCTCGAACGATAGTTAAAATTGCACATGTCGCATAGATAGACCCTAATTAATAGTGATGGGGAAAAATCATTTAAAAATATCTAAAAAACCTATCAATACGTAATGGAATTAAGTTGTGTGATGTAATAGTTTGCAGATCAAATTATAGTTTTAGAAACACAAGCTTGTAAGTACACGTAAGGTAAGTACTACAAGCCCCGAAAAATTGGAAGACAGTGAAGCACGCAAAGCAGAGGTCTCATTAGGGAATTAAGTAGAGTTATTACCTGATATTTTGTAGTTAGTTAAGCGGTTAGGAGGAAAATAGAGATGTAGCTAGTAGAGTTTAGCAAGAAATCACTAACTGCAATTTTTTCACAGTGATTGTAAGGCTTAGTTTGTGGTCGACTGTGATTCAAACTTGATTTTAAACGATTATGATAATTACCGCATTTTGGAATCATGAGCCCCACATGCTATTGTCTGCTGATTATAGTCCTGTGATCGATTTTCTTTCAAATTTTGTCGTTTACAAATTTGTCGGCAACAAAATCATAACATAAATAATTTTTTCATGATAAACATGTAAAGACACGAAACATTTAGGACGCGCAAAAGTATATAATATGTATATTGAAAAGTTTGGTAAACTTCAATCTCAATACAGCATTGTGAAAAAATTAGAAAAAAGGCATTTTGGCTAATCGATTGGCCATGGATTTTCATATTCCTGCAGCTCCATCCTTTTTCTTAAACCGATGCAATATGCGTTACAACGATGCAATATGTGTCTAGTTTTGGCATTAGTCAAAGACTTTGTTTACATAGGCTCTGAAGTTAATGCAATAAACCACACTACTGCGGAGATAAAGCGGAGGATCACGTTGGCCAACCACTGCATTTTCGCGATCGGTAAGCCACAGAGGAATAAACCCATCTCTCGAAGAACCAAGATATCTCTATATAAGACCCTGATGGTCCCAGTCCTGCTATATGGCGCAGAAGCATGGACACTAACTAAAGCGGACGAGGATATTCTTGGTCGCTTTGATAGAAAAGTCCTCCTAATTATCTTCGGCCCCGTATGTACGGATGGTGATTGATAGAGAAGACTGAACGACGAGCTGTACGGGCTGTACGGCGTCATCGACCTGGTCAAACGAATTCGGATCTCTCGTCTCAAATGGCTAGGTCACGTCGAGCGAATGGACACCAGTGCTCCAGTCCGGAAAGCCTTTGACTCCAACCCCGAGGGACAACGCGGTAAAGGAAGACCACGCCTACGATGGCGCACGCAGCTAGAAGAGGACCTAACAAAGTTGAACCAGGGTGCCTGAAAGCAAATAGCCCAAGACCGAGCTAGATGGAGAGACATGTTGGCTGAGGCCCAGGTCCACCTCGGACTGTAGCGCCATCCAAAGAAGAAGAAGATGCAATATGCGTGGCAAAAATATTGCTCAAATGGAGTGAGTACAATAAAAGGTTCTCCGATGAACACACCACATACTCCTCAAGCAATCGATAAATCAAGGAATCGATAAATAAATTCCGACCGTATTTTTAATTTTTCCTTATTCGTTCATTTACCGTTACGTCTAGACAAAGAACCACAAAAAACATGAAATTAATATCCAGTCTTGCTATAAAATGTTTTAGCATTCCAAGAAAATACTTATATTTGTGAGGTCCGAATGTTTATTGATTTTTCTGATATTATCTATCTGATCACAACACAACCGCCAAATCTATCACTATCCTTTGGTGAACAGGTACCGAAGGTAACAAAAGACCTGCGAGCCTAAAGTTCGGAGTTGGAAAAATCTCTAGCCATTCCGTACGCTCATAGCCACTCAGCTTCATAAATAAATAAGAAACGAGAGTAAAAAAGCCCTCGATGGCTTACCCTGAATACATCTTTGTTTGTCGACCGCTCTTGCCACTGTACTTTTGATTGGGCACTCTCCTGGGATTGTATGATATTTTTCCAGTCGGTTTTCGGTTTCCTGCAGATACACTCACTTTTGCGAAAATGTCTATAGGGTCATACCAGCTAACATGCAAGCTGTGAGCGTCTAATATACTTGTGAAGCAACAAATTGTTCAGATGCGCAGACCTTGTACACACACCCAATACATCCTGTTTTTTGGTTGTTCCACCGCTAGTGCTCCCGCCATTCCCCAACGATTGATTTATGAATACATGTGGTTTTGCAGGTAAAGTAGGGCTTATAGAGGTAAACCACCAAAACTGATCTATGTGACCTACGATCATCCCAACACCTACCTACTAAGTGTTTGTATATAGATACAAGTAGTACAATGTCCTCAGCATATGCGTTTTCAGTATGTTTACAAGCCAACTGAGATATTGACTAACCACTGTTCTTGTGAAGGCGTTGGAAAATGCGTCCTTAGTTACATCTTAAACGCACTCTTATTGTCACGGAAAGTGTCTCTATTGTAAACTCTTTGTAGTGCAGCGAAGCCTCTTTTGTAGGATACCCTTTTTGTACAATTGTAGAGAGTAGCTAGTCAAGTTAGCTTGTAAATCGTGAATAATGTACGTTAGCTTGTTAGCTTGTAAATCGTGAATTATGTACTTGACAGATTTGATCACTTAGACCAGAATATCGATTTTGGTCCACTGGAGATGACTTCGACTTTTACATTTTCCTTTCCGGGTAAAAGTAGTCTTAGCGTCCCTGTCGGAAACATCAGACTGTTCCATATGGAAGTGTCCTTCCGAAATGTATGATCTGTGAAAATGCCAGGCAATGAGAGGGGAGATATGAGTCTCCAACTTCATCCATACATCAACATCATGAAAGGGTAAGTCCAATCTTATAGCAGAGAATTCAAGAGAGTCTTTACATCTACTCAACTTAAGATATTTGTTGGTGCATTGAGTAATATTTCGCATTTCAGACAACGAACCATGCACATGAAGTGCAAAAGCTGAAAGAAATACTACATGATTTCTGTTAAATGAGCTACTTTCACAACACTCGACACCACCCAACTGATATTGCCTCGGCAGTTGGTACAATGGCATTAAACGTGAATAATAAGTCAATCGGGTGGCACCATCCCGTGATTGTGCCAGCATGCTGGTATCGATTACTTTGCCATTAAAGAGGCTCATACACGACACCAGGAAACTGGCGCAAACGACTGATTGTCCCACCATGCTTGAAGTATTTAGCTTAGTAGTGTGTTGCTGGTACGGAAAAGGTGACAAACTGACAAAGTTTGTGCTGCAATTATTATTGCAATTATGGGTAGTAAACTGAAAACAAAGAAAGATTAAAAGAAAAGGGCGTGTTCGGAAGAAGAAATTGTTGTAAAAAGAACATGGTTGAACACAGTCCGTAAGTGTTGTTCATGTTCTTTGTTTGATCTCGTGACGTAGTTAGAGGTCTATGAAGAGCTAAAGAACAAAGCGGGATGAAACGGTAGTGTGTTGATTGCCGCTCAAGAATCAAGGGTTTCAAAGCCCGATTCAGGTGTGGGATATGAGTCTGGAAAATTTAACTTGCGCTTGAGATATTAGTCTTTGTAATGATTCAGACATTCGAAAGTGGATAGAAAGTTAGATGGGGGAGTTGATCACCGTCACCCATAAATTTCTTAAAATCAATTATAACTCAGTGAGGAACATGATTTGAAAGCAATGAGCTTGCTATTGGATTATATATATATATATATTGGACATACAGATCCTCCACTTTGATCGGTACGACAAACCTCCAATGCATAACTTTTAGGCTTCATCCTCAACAGCAAGCTAATCTGGAAACTCAATACCCAGCAAAAGATCAGGAAGGTCATTTCTACCCTGAGGACTACAACCTCATCGCTTATGGGATATTTGCCTCTATGGTCAGACTGACACTAATGAATGGAGTCGCAATATAGTGGATAGCACTAAATAAAGCTAATGACGACTAATTTGCTGAGCTTTGAGAAGCACTCAGTCTACTGCACTTAATAAACTGATCCTGATCCTTCTTCGATACAATTATTTTGGCAAACAGGTAGCGGCCAGCAAATCTCTAAACACTCAAAACACTTCGAATGTAGTCCAAATGAATCATTAGATTATTTTATACTTTTTCTTACAAATTCATGGCACAAACAATTTTAATATAAGACATTACAATATTTTGACCAAAGCGTACTACTCAAAGCCATCTTCGATAAAATCGTCTCTACCTATTTTTCTTTAAGATTAGGAGACGCAGAACAATCTCCTGCAAATTTACTTAATTGAAACTCCCCACCATTGTGGTAATTTCCAGGCGGAAACCATTGCGATAAAAAGCACCTTACTGGTTTAAGAATGTTGTAATATCCAAAAGGGTTATCACCATCTGTTGGATGTTAATAGCATAATTCTGTCCCTACTGTCCCGCCCTCTGTTCTGAAAGTCTCCACAGAAATCCAATATCTGAGCGTACTCACTTATTTCTAAGATTTCAGGGGGCATCCAACTTATTTGGTTATCCCCGGACACACTGACAATCCAGAGAATTGCCAAGCGAATGAATTCGCTAAGAATGATACTGACTCGTTACTCTTTCTCGATGGAGACCTGCCATCCATGCCTATCTTTACTGCAAAGCGTCTACTGAAACGCTTCGTACACAAATCGTAGATGTTCTAGCGGCACTGGGTGCTTCTAAACCGCTCATGTGGCCAAATTAAGACCACTATCGGCGTCTTCACCGGCCATTGTGCCTTGGTTCCCATGCCGACATATTAGATATCCCCTACAACGACCCTAGAGGAGGAAGACACTGTAACACATTTTCCATTCAACTGCAGTGCTCCCTTGTTAAGACTTATCTGAGGCCTGGGTCACTAAGAGATCACGGGAAATGAGATCGTCGATGAACTTGGCTGGCAAGTATCAGAGGAGGTACCCTCAGAACCCGAACCCATGTTGGGACTATCCGCGTCCTTGGTTACGAAGACACTATAGAGCATGTCCGCAGCAATTGTGTCCAGTCTTTTCTGGGATCAGGTGACACATATTTGGTACTGATGTGGTGAGAGCTAACAATGTGAGACCAAGAAATGCCCTAGTGTAGCGTTTCAAAAACCTCCGGAAGATCAGTCATCTCCTTTGCTTCATCACAACCTCTAACTACTTTGCGGAATAGGATCAGATCCGCGTGGTAAGACAACCAGACTACTCTGACCTAAGTGCGAGTAATACCAATTAGCAATCAACCATCAGACATTCAACCTAACTTGTCTACTTTGACCATTTAAGTGTAGCAATATGTTGAGTTACTTCCTTTACTTGGACACGTCCCGATGTTCTGCCTGGTTGTGTAAGCGGATTCCGTTGGCCCATTCCCAGGTATAGTTGCTCGTTGGAGTTACGGTTCGGTCAAAAAATCCTAAAATGTCTCTGTTTGCGAAAGATTGCAGGTTTCATGTGGTAATGGTGGGCACATTCCAAATGCTGCATACTCGTTGGAGCGGAACAGTCGCAGTTGGTTCTAAAGCTGATTACATTACATTTCCGGTTCGTGAATAGTATTCTGAACATATCCTTGTCGATTCTGCACACATCAAATTCAAACACTTCCGAAGTATAGCAAACTGCTTTCCTGCTCGACAATGTTCAGTTGAGTGCTGTTGTCATGCTTAGAGCTTTGGTTTCTGTTAATTATTTGTGGAAATTTCTTGTTATATCTAATTGTCAACTAGAGCACTGAGCGCCAGTAGACGTCGATACGGCAGGACATAGATTGTCTCTCCTGAAATTTTTACATTGGTTTTACACAATGATGGTGGAACTTCGTTTAGAGGTGCTACCTATCGCAGGATACCGAATTCAATCTCTAAAAGACAGTTGTTTTGTATAACGTAAGTATTCAAGGTCAGTCATCACTTCGGCAAGTTATTTCATTAAAATAAGAGGACGTGAAAATTGGATCAAAGCTGTTAGTTTAGGTGAGGTCTGTGGATATACGTGGTGGAGCCACGTCTCACGTCTCACCTAGATCCTATTGGACCTTCCATCGTCCTGATGGGTACCTCCGTGCGCATCTACATATGTTGCGCTGTCTCTTCGAGTCATCCGGTAGTCTTGACAAACATACCTGGAAAATAGAGATTAGAGAAATGTCTTGCCGATTCAGGAAGAAGAAATCCCCCAGTGTCTCTGTCTCAAAATGCAAAGACTGGGCAGTGGCAAAGGTAGTGGGAAGTATCCTCTTCTTCGTACCCACAGTCTCTGCATATGGTGTCAAGGGTAAGTCCAGCTTTTTGCTATATTGGAGGAGTATGTCTGGTTTCACGCTATTATATCTAGGCCGTAATATCCGAGTGGACTCAGAGGTTCGAGTTATTGATGGGTTCTTCTATGCTCCACTCCTCTTTTGAAGGGTGTATCGAATTCAATTGAGAGGAGGAATAAGTTACTTACAGTATTATTTATTTGTAATCTATTTGTGATGCTAGCCTTGACTTGCGTGCCAGCTTTTGGATTGGGCAATCCCTATAGCATTTTTTGCAGCAGACTTCTGCATATAGAGGTCGAGAAGAAGAAGATCCAAGATAACCTCTAGGCCCGCTGAAGGAGTAGTGGAGATTGCTCCGGTCGGACCTAAGCATGCTAGTCTTTGTATTATTGTTAATACAGCTATAGATTTTAGGCATGCATGCCACCAAACTAGGCTGTCATTTATAAAAATAGGGACTGACACAGTATTATTGTGGGCCTTGGGCCACTTTTCTTCACGTATATCTTATTGCATAGATATAGGGCACATGCCGCCTTCATGGTTCTTTCATCAATGTTAAGCTTTCATTTGCTTGTCTCTTATCAGGAATTGGCCCAAGGTACTTCGCGCTTTCCCTTAGAGTGAGGATTATACCCACAATGGTTGGATTAATGCTATTCCAAAACTAGACCCTGAAGTCTTCACAGACGGATCATAAATGGATTCTCGAGTTGGAGCTTTAGGGCCCAACATAAGGACTGGCGTACCTATGGGTCCTGGTCCTGGCGTCTTGTAAGTCGAAATTGTGCTGGAAGTCAAATATTTTCAGATCAAGCTGGCACTTCAGGAAGAAGGGGCATTAAGTCCAACCTAATGAACTACAAAAAGGCCCATATGTTGCTACGACGTGCTACAATATCTTGAAAGACACAACAAAGTAAATTTCGACAACATTGATTAACGAGTGAGAAAAACAAACTTTGCCCAGACCATGTTCTTATTCCCATAAGGAAATCTTCTGTCGCGACAAGGAAAATATTACAATGCTATCGAGCTTTCCTATTGGCCACCGCATCCTAAATTACGACATTAATGGTAATGTTTTCTGGAATTACATTTTATGTGATGATAATCCGACACTATACTGGTTAAGGAAACGTATTTGCCGTAGGGATATACTCGGTTCATGGAAGCTAAACGATCCACTACATAAGTCTTGGTAATAGGACTCAAGCCCTTATGTCCACAGTTACATTCTTCCCTCTGGTGTTAATTGCAGAGTCTGTGTGAGTATTTAGTCCGATATTGTACTCCGAACATCCCTATAGTCTATATACACCCATATCATGCCATCACCTTCCAAACTATAATCCTTGCCAATAATGCATGCGTGTAATCAGATCCAATCCAGAACTGTAATTCAAAGGATAGAAAATGTTCGTTTATCTATCTGCCTTCAAAGCTACATATCATAACCTCAGTCAAGGATTGCCGAAATGGTCTTCATAAAGTATGCGGCAACGACAAACACACACTACTCGCCCAAAAACAATACTGGACAAGAGACAGCAATGATCCAACCAACCTCTCAATTTCTAGTTATTTTCTATTTTTAGAGTTTATGGTAGCACTATAGAATCACTCAATTCAAGCCTAATGTGCCCCAAGAAATCAGACTTGCGTCCAAATCTAGATCAAATTTTATTAATGACAGCAGAAAGTTGGGGTGAAGAGTCCAAAGTGCGAATCAAACCTAACTAACCTCACCTAACTTACATAGTCTCGATGACCGGTAGATGGACAAGTCTTCATTAGATGATTTGCTACTAGAATTTGCTACTGCTAGAAGAGTTTCTTGACCGCTAACATCTCCACCATTAGCGGCATCTTCAAAACCAAACCAAAAAAACGACAGCGTCTTCCACAATTTCACAATCGTGATCTTAGTTACGATTTTATTTAACCGAAATCCACGCCGAAGAAGATCCGCAAGGGGGTTTTCTAACCGCGTCCATACGCCAAAATTGTTATGCACATAATTTTAAATAATTTCTATGCCATCTGAGGACCGACTTTGTGTGCTCAGCATTAATTGCTCTAGTAATTTGGAGCCTCATTCAACACTGTAAAGTATCGACGAATGTTTTACATCGCTTAATAAAGCAATAAATTTTAAAAACCCGAGCGCATCGAACTTCCAACAGGTATCCGTATCGTCTCCAAGTAAAAGTTCCCTGACTTGTGAAATAATATTTGCGGTAAAATATTTTATGTATTTGAATTAAGCAGGAGAGCTTCTGACCGATAGAATCGCATGGCGAAAAAAGAAAGAAGCAAGAAGAAAGTCGAAATCATAGGCGCTCCTCAATCAACCGAAATTCTGGAGCTGCCTCGCATAAAATTAAGCCTTAAAGACCTCGTCATTTTCATTATGCTTACGTCCGACGCGAGGTTCCATAATGTATGCATTCGCCGGCGAAATTCTATAAATTCGAGAAGATCACGGTTTTCCACTAGCAGTCACATACGGTCGGTCGTCGCGAAAGGTTTTTTTTTGTATGCCATTTTCACATCACTCTCGCTGGTGTGAGTAAAGATATCTCCTAGATAAGTGCGAGTACGTGAAGGTGAAGTTATGAAACAGTGAGTGTACCGAGTGTGATGTGATATTTAGAATTGAATTCAGACGAAATCTCGTATGATGATGAGTTCAGTGATATTTGGTGTTGTCTTCATTCTCGGATACATTGCTTCAGTGAATGGTATGATCGGTTAAGATTTAATGCATGTTTTGTGATTAATATAAAATATAGAGCCCACTTAGGCAGCTCTTAGGGCAACCTGTAAAAGATCATATGTTCCCTAGCCTTTTAGAAAAGTTCAGTGACGCTTCTTGAAAATTTAAATATTGACATATTAAACTAATTTTACTTGTGTGCTTACTTTCGTTTGAAAACTCCCAGACGACGAACCAATAAAATATGTACCACAAAAAATGTAAAATCGCTACAGCGAATCATTCTGTTGGAATTGATTATATTTATTTTATGACAAACACCGTTATTTTCTTGACGTCACACAGGGTAGGTGAATGTCAGACAACTGGTGAAGATATAGAAAACTGTTAATCAGAGCTCGAAAGTAGCTCTCAACTTTTTACAAAGGTTTCGATTGATATCGATTGAATATCATTGTCGTATTTTTTGCTGTTAAGGTTCAAAATTTATGCTACGCCTGCCTGTCTGGTAAACTGTTATAACTTCTACATTAAGGAAGCGATTGACATGGAATTTTTCTATTGAAATTGAATTTATCTGCTTTGACCAATGAAGTTGATCTGAATTTTTGTCTCGCTTCCTAGGCTGATTTTATTTTAAAAACATTTTCCTGCAGAGACACAATAGGTCGCAGAGTAGATACATGTCTGTCTTGTTTCTAAACAAGTATGGACAAAAAAAACAACCCAACATTGTTGTGACTGTGCAAATTGTAATTGATCAAAGTACTTCTTCGTGAACAGAAATTGGCATTGTAAACTGAGCTAGAGACTGTACGGTATTGCTATAAGTGTATACATGTTCACGCAAGTCACTATTGCAGAGTAGACTAGCGATAACGCGCACAATTAAAAACCGCTCCAGTTCACGTTTTTGAAAGATCCCTACCGAAGTTAAACATTTGCAAATGATTTTTATTTAACAAGATTCTGCCTGGTCCGTTCTTTGTTCATATCTAACAAAAAGTTGTTTAAGTACATGATACAAAATAAAATTGAATATGAAAAACTTAATGTGAACATTACCACACTTATGTACTTTTGTGGAATAGTCGGTCATCTGATTTTGTAAAAAGTTTTAATCTAAATCAATTTATACCGCGTTTTTAAGACACACTTGTGGTTTTGGCTAACATGACCACATTTCAAAACCGCCGCGGTATTGTTTAAAGCAGATGGAGATGATGTAGCTGCCCACCAGCACTAGCATACCCGATGAACGGAATCTCAGCGAAATTTGTCCTGTCCTCAAGAAAGGAGATCCGTTTGACTGCGCCAACAATAGAGGGATCAGTCTCCCCAACATCGCGTATAACATCCTCTCTACCGTTTAGTGTGAACGCCTAAAATCATTAGTTAATAATATGACAGGTCCTTATCAGTGCGACTTCTGGCCGGGGAAGCCCACCATTGACCAAATGTCCACACCAGGGCAGTACCTGATAAAGATTCAAGAGATGCAGGTCAACACCCAAGACCTTTTTCTGGATTCCAAGGCCGCATATTACAGCGTTCATAGAGACGAGCAATACATCGCCATGTCTAGTTTCGAACTAGTCAAGCTGTGCAGGATGTCGATGGGGAACTCTCGCTGCTCCATCGAGGTCGATAACGTATTCACCGAGACGTTCAGAGGCACGATCTTTCAAACGTGCGTTCAACTGCTTGCTTACGCGGAGGACATTGATGTGATTGGACGAACACAGCGAGCAGTCAATGAGGTGGTTGCAAGCGTATGAAGAAGCTCTTAGTAGTTTGTAGAGAAGAGTTCTACGTGCGATCTTTGCGTTGATGATGTTTGCAGGAGATGCTACCACGAACTGTATGGGCTGCACAGAGGCATGCACCTAGTTAAGCCTCATCGGATCCAACGCCAAAGATGGCTAGGCCATGTAGAGTGGATGGACACCACATCTGGGGCCCGAAGAGTCTTCGTTTACGAGCCATTGGAAGCGGCAGCAATCACCGATTGATAATTTTGCTTTTTGCTTTGCTATTCCTTTCGGTTAGCAGGACAATTCGAAGCAGGTGACCAGTATTTGAAGACTGCACAATTGATATCCGTCTGTTCGATGTGAATAAATCTACATCATGACACTTTCCTCGAGAGTACCAAAAATTGGCTTGTCTAACTTTAGATTCTTGATGTGATATGATTTAAGTTTTCATCCTTGTTGTTTCGACGAATCGAAATAGCACCATTTGGCACCCAAGGGCTACTCTAGGTTGGGTCTTCACAAGGACGTCCTTTGGGGAGCTCCCGCGAGGTCCCGTGGTAACTAAATTCCTTTACTACCTCAACTGTTGTTCGTTATCCTAGAAAAGGTGAGAGGTCGTCAGTGAATTTCGGTCCCTATCACATGTAATTCCTACTTCACTACGGCTCGTTATGGACGTAGTATGTTCTAGGAGGTGGAAAAAATCGTTTGCGAGAAAAAGTAACGGACTTTTAGTCTACAAAAGTTTTTGTCACCAAATGCCGAAGGAATCAATGTCGTTTTCATGTTCACATGAATTGGTTGAGTTGTGTATTGTCCTGCTTAATTATGATATAATTTGAGTTGGTATATAGGATGAAGTTTTTTTACGATGTGTACTACATCATTGATAGTTAAGATATACACCAGAGGACCAAGGCGACAGCCTTGCGGAACGCCCGTTGACTCAAATGGAGACGAATTTTTTGAGGTTTGTGGTAATAACAACCACTTCGTTAGCTTCATCCAATGTTAAAGAGGTCTTGGAAACGAATTCTATAAAGTAAGATGTGGTATTCAATAAAAAAAAGACTGAACTTCTAATTTTAAAATTTTGAAATTTTGTGGGTTTCATCCAGAAGATCTCAGACACTCTAAGCCAAACCAAATCTAATTCTATAGAATGAGAATATGTGATGAAAGGGCATGCTAAAATAAATTTGGAAGTAAACACCTGCATATTTTAAAATTCTGATCCTCTGATTAAGGCAAGGTTTCTTCTTGTTTCATACATGACGAGTACAAATATTTTTCTTAATTTTACTAGAAGAACTTCTATGTAGGGGCCAAGATATTTAACAAAACCATTCTGCATTCATTGGCATTCTAAAATCCCAATTAAGCATTCAATCAGTTCGCATAAACAGGATCGCTTTTGAATTCAGCTGTTGTCAATGCAGTCGAATTGAAGGAATGCACTAAACCAAATTAATAAATAGTTGAAAACAATGTCTCCGTCACTCAAAAGTTGTGTTATTAACCGAATATATGTACATCTTAACAATACATTGTTGGCAATGACCTAACACAATTAATTTTTTATGAATCTAAAGTTCAACTACAATGTTGTAAAGATTATTACCAAAATGATGATTCTTAGGGAGTTGTTTGCTCGATTTAAGTGAGCGGGTCTAGTGAGCTGGGTGAATGACCTCTGCATTGTGAATCTAGTCTACTCATAATAGAAAACCAAGAACTTCCGTATTGAAAGAGCTTGCATTTGTTTGAACGAACATGGGGAATAATCCCTTATTATTACATGACGTTCTAAGTCATGTTACAACGTTACTGATAAATAGGATTAAGTGCTCTAAGCAAGCAAACCTTGACCGACATATATGTATATTTTACTTCCGTGTATGTGATATGAAAGTCAATGTGAAGGATACATTTTATAGATAAGGGTTTGTAGATTTTTTATATACCAAAGTAAATATTCGCAGGGCAATAGGTTAAAAATAGAAATATATTACATTCGTCAACTATCCTTCATATAGGCATACATTTCTAACCTCTTCGTCCTCGTTATGGATAGTTGCAAAAAAAGGGAACGATGCGAAATTTGATTTAAATAAAACACCTGTGTGGGATACGATCTGAATTTCGCCTTTATTTGCCAGCATTCGCCAACGCTGCTTCCAGTCATCAAGACCACACTATCTAGCATGCAGTCTACGTGCAATCGACGAATTTTTATCGTGTGGACTATATCCCGCAAACGGGACCCTATATTTTCTTTATCTTTTAAACGCCTTTTTTTCCCAACAAACCAACAATTAGCTTTGCTATTTTGCGTCCACCTTGCGGCGTGTCCTTTGTGGATTTCACATTTGCTCCGAGGTTGATAATACTCCTTCACTCTCTATGTGTTTTGCTCTAGTTATTGTGTGGCGAAACGTTTGTTAGTAAACAGCATATATTTCGTCGTATCCTCATTGACCTTAAGACAAGCTCATTTATCCTGTTCTTCGATCTCGCGAAAGATATCAATGGCTTCAATACTTGAATAGAAGATAGTGCCTTCCGAGTTTACAGCTGATAGTGTAGCTGGTCTCTAGTAAGTACCAGCTTGAAGAAATCATCTGCTTGCCGAAATCCGAATCCCCGGCTATTATTCCTAGCGCTTAATTTGCACACTGTTTTCGTCGTATATTGCCGCCCGGTTCAAATTCTCTATTTTATACTGAAAGCTATTATGCAAATCCAATGTAAATTAGCCAGGTTAACTCTCTAACGATTAACTGTAAAAACCGTTTAACACGATTTTGTATTACCAATTTTAATATTTTGTCAAAAGAAGTTTATTCTCTGGTAATCTAGTTGGCCTTGCAGTAGTAGCTCGCATAAGTCAACATTGGGTCCATTGTCCCCTTAATCGGTCATGATTATTTATCGTGAAATATTGCTTACTAAAAAACCATCCCCGCTCGTTAGTAATTTTTGGAGGTTTGCCGGTTCTACAATGCTCAAGCCCTCCAGCTCTACGAAGAAGTAACTTCCCAGGAACTAGTTTCTGGCCATTCGCAGAGAAGATGTTGGATAGACTCAATTTTATCCTCAGCCTGTAGTTCCTGTTAAAGTCATAGCGCGTACCCACACTCCTTCTTGAGCCGTCCTTGGAAACGTAAGTAAAACATCATCCGCGGGGTAGTGTTGGCAGCAGTAATTGTGACGAAATTAAATCGGAGCCCTGTCGGCCATTTAATTGTTTCAAGTCTCCATGTTGTTCAAAGACTATTTCGTCAACAGGATAGACATATTCATAACCAATTGTGTTAATTGGTGAGATATTGCTTTCTCCTTATGCCTTTTATTTTAACCAAAGAAATTATATTTCACCACGTGCAGCTGCAAACCTCCTTCTCCGTCTCTTTAACCTGGTTGCTAGTTTTCATTTGGTCGATGCCAGTAATATTCTTTAACACATGAATCGATTGACTTTCGTTTTATCCGAACAAATGCTCGGTTTTCCAAATTCGGTCATTTTTGCAGCTTTTTCTCATTTTTGGATTGCTGATAAACTGAACCTTCGCTACCAACGCCAAGAATAAACTCGAATTGAATTTCTGTTGAATTTCCAATTTGATATTAAAGTACTCATAATCTAACCACTTCAACAACTCCATCATTATCCAGAAATATGGGTCAGTTCGTAACTTTTGTTATTGGCTAGCGAGCAAACCAACGCCCTTTTGCGATCCAATGCCTCTCTACGACATTTGACAGAGTTTGGCATCAAGCTCTTTTGTCGAAAATGCGTGCATATGGTGTTGATGAATCTCTTCTTCTAGGCTAACGTTTCAAACAGTTGAATTCAAGTTGTTTAATAAATTTTGGAGTAACTCAAGGCTCTGTTTTGTCACCAACACTCTTTCTCATTTTTATAAATGATCACCTGCCTGTCCAATCCACTCCTTCGCTGATGATAGCACCTTCAGCTTTTCATATTCGATTCAAGAGTCACGACATTGCCCTTTGGACGTAGTATTGGAAAGGCAGCGTATGTTAAGCACTTGTATTGATGAAGAAGACCGGAAGACTTTCCATCCTTGGCATGTGCATCAACACTTGGAACGATCAAAATCAAAATCACCAAAAACGGGTTTAGGTTTCCTTAACCGATGCAAGAAATGTTTCTCCGCCTCAGATCCCGCATCTCCCCTCATTCAATTTACCCGCCATACACGTCTCGCCAGGAATTCCCTTAAGCATGCTTTCGGACGCACAGTAAAATTAAGAGAAATGCTTTTCTCAGCCAAATAATTCCCACAAACTACAAACCAGATATTTAAGGTCAATGTGCACAGCTTCCTCTTCTCCCTCTATACCATCGGCTCGTGCTGAGTCTTAACCCCGGTCAAATAAGGGAATTAAATGGTCACTCTCTATTTGAGGATTAAGTGACAATTTTATTTCCTCCTGCGATTTTTTTATTTAATTTAATTTGTTGCTGAACATTTTCCGCCAAAAAATATATGTGAAATAAAAATAACTCTAATAATAAATTGAACTTTCTTTTGCAGGTCAAAATGATGTCTCACCTGCTAGACCATGGAATCCCCTGGAATACTATTCATACAGTCGGGAAAGCCTCCCGTTACGGACGGCAAATCACCACCCATGCAAGCGAGAATGCGTCGACAATCAGCCAATGACGTGTTACTACCGCCTTGTCGTTCACTACTTCGAGGTGTTTGGCAAGGTATGCCAACTGAACAACTACAATCCTTACAAGGGATGCATCCTCGCCGACGGCATTCAGAACGGTGTCATATTGGCGGGGCGTTCTATGAATGACCCCATCATCGAGGTGTGTGAGAACGATACAATTGTTGCCGACGTCACGAACAATCTCCGTGAGGCCACCACAATCCATTGGCATGGCATTCACCAGAGGCTTACGCCGCACATGGACGGGTCCCCCTATACGACACAGTATCCCATTGATCCGGGCGAGACGTTCCAATACAAGTTTCAGGTTGCTCAGCACGGCACATTCTGGTGGCACAGTCACATGGACTTCCAACGGGCGTACGGCCTGGCTGGTCCGTTGGTCGTTCGAAGACCTCTCGAATTAGATCCGCATTCAAATCTCTACGACTATGATTTGACGGAACACATCGTGGTGTTCCAAGATTGGTTCTACAACTTCACCACGACCTTGCCCCAAAATGTGGTGATAAATGGAAAGGGTCACAACAACGCGTCACTTTTGTACAAGAAGCCGTTTAAGGACAACATAAACTATGAGCGGTTCAATGTGGACCAAGGGTATCGGTATCGTTTCCGATTGGTTTACAATGGCAATGCCAACTGCCCCCTGGAGGTGTCCATAGACAACCATGAAATGCTGGTGATCAATACCGACGGGCACGACTTGGAGCCGGTCTCTGCGCGGAGTCTAATTATAATGGCAGCCGAGCGCTACGACGTCGTGGTGTACGCCTCCGAACGAGTGGGCAACTATTGGTTCCGTGTGAAGGGACTCGGCTTTTGTGCGAGAAATCAAATCCATCAAGCGGCCATCCTGCACTACGAGGGAGCATCTGACTACGATCTGCCAAAGAAAAAGCTAACGTACGCCTACAGTGCCAAGGGAATTCAGGTTAACCCGATAAACGTGGGACAAGCCCCGAGTAACGAAGACGTCGCGTTGGCGCATATGAACAGTGTGGAGTACACTACGTGGGAGAACAATGCGAAATTCAAAACCTACTACACCAGCATGGGTCTGTTCATCAAGGAAGGATTCTTCAGTTTTCAAATGGACGACATCGTCTTCGAAATGCCAAAGGTGTCCTTGCTGCAATCTCGGTACCTCGACATCGAGCGGTTCTTCTGCAATAAAACCATGTTGCGAAATCAGGGGAAAAATTGCACAGATGAAGTTTGCAAATGCCTGAATATCATTCAGATTCCGGCATACGACTACATCGAGTTTGTCATATCATCGGAGACGATTATCGGCCATCCTTTCCACTCGCACGGTTTTGACTTCCGGGTAGTTGGAACTGGCGTTCTGGGAGCTGTGGACATCAAGAGGGTAAGACTATACTAGAACACGTTTGGTTTTGTAAATGGTTGGCTGACTTCCGGTTTTTTTTTTCAGATTGAAGAAATCGACAAAGCGACGCCATTGAAGCGAAGATTAGATAAATCACCAGCAATTAAGGACACAGTCCAGGTTCCTGGTTATGGTTATACGATAATCCGATTTTACAGTGATAATCCCGGCTTTTGGATGTTCCACTGTCACTTGACTGTGCACTCGGAGGATGGAATGATGTCGATTTTAAAGATTGGGACAAATGATCAAATGGTAGCAACGCCAAGGAGCAACGGCTGTGACGGATACAGCGAATTCGTGACTAAATAAAAGACTTACGTAAACCAAACACAAATCGTTTTCTTAAAGATAAAGCTGTCGGTGAATCTGTAAAAAAATCTGACTGATGCATCTTCCAAGAAAATTTCAAGGATTCACCGAGGAATCCATGACAAATAATTGCTACCAACCAACATCACACTTTTCTAAAAGAGCAGAGCGGGTATACAAGGCAATCTTATGAACAGTAGAATCGATCGCCCGTACTGGAAGAAGGCACGCATCTAAAAGCTGGCTTGAAAGTTCAATGACCAGCGAAGATTGGGTCTTTAATAACATCTTCTTCTCCTCCCCTAGACTATTTTAAAATTCAACAGGTCGCAAGCATGAAAATAAGTCGTATCTTAACATTGCAAGGTCTACCAATTAAGGGCATTTCTCCAAACTACATGTAATACTGGAGTGTTAAGAACAGCTTTGAACAGTTTCTTAATATGAGAATTACAAATAAACTTCTGCCGGGACACAATACTCTCCTTGATATATTTAGATCCGTACCTAGAGACACTGATTTTTCTGCTACAGAAGCACTTCTTCGAGCAGAACCATCATCTGCTTCAGAATCCACTAGAAATCTGATCACAACACTCTGGATCGTGCTCTGCGAATCTTCACAGACGAATGGAAATTCTGGGAAAGTGTAATGGCTGGCGTCTACTCTAAAGATCTACATAATTATCCAAACCATTGTAACTTCTTCAGCAAATAAGCAAGATTGTGCGAACGAAAATATTTTGTTTTTCATTCAAAAAATGAGAAAGTTTCAAGGTCGAATACCAAGAAAATAGCCCTTCCTCAACATTGCGCAACTGCAACTGCAACATTCGTCGAAAATTTGATAAGAATTTTCGCAGATGAGAGCAAGTTCAATTTTTCGGGTCTAATTGAATGGTTACGGTGTACAGCAAGAAAAATTAAGTATTTAAAAACAAAATTTTAGCCTTCTTGTCTTTAGGAAATTTTTGACGAATGTTGCAGATGCGCAATATTAAGGAAGGGCTAGTTTCTTGCTTCTCGACTGTTTAACCCCTTTGATTTTATTGTATACGACGAAAAGTAGAGTCAATAGTGTAAGCATCTAATTTATTGCAACTTATTAAAATACATTAAACCATCGTGTCACCCTACATGCTCCCACATACACACACAAATACTTGTAATACAAGACTACACTCAACTTCCTATAATTCTCAAATTTGACTTGTCGTTTGTTTTAATTTGACTGACAATGGTATGCTTTCCACATTCAACCAACAGGTGGCTTAGAATCGGCTGTTATCTTTAATTTGTCTAATAATTATACGCTCTTCGCGCCGTGATGATTTGTGGGGCTGATGTTTTTGCTCCTTTGACTCTACGCCTTGGCTTCTGAACCGTCTTACGATGTTACCGACCATATTAGGCCGCAATTTCATAATATGCTTCATTGTTTAAGTGCTGGCTTAACACCAACTCTAGCTTTTTAAGCGAAGTGATCTTTCCTTGCAGTTCTCATTATTTTTAAAAGAAATGCAGATACAAAATCAAATATTAATAAAAGGTATTAAAGGTATTTTTGCTAATTTCGAAGAAAACTATGAAGTCTACCAAAGTGGAAAAGAAAGGTTTAAAGACAATTTGGTTTTAACAATTTTTCGCATAGGTTAGTTACCACTCATAAGTCTCTTCACTGAACTGCCGCATGTCTATGAACCAGATAGGCGTGTATTTTAGCTAGAGTCCGGCCGAACATTCAAAAATCTTCTACTAAGAACATCACCTTCGGCAAAAACAATCGTCTTCGGCAAAATGAGTTCGAAGATCGATTTTCAGTAAAAATAAAATCATAAAATTTTCTTCTTTGCGGGATATATGAGCAAGTCGTAGAAGAATTGATGTTGCAAGGAAAGGTGTGCTTTTCGTTGTTTCATTGCAAGTTGGTAAACTGTTTTGTGGTCTCTATAAAAGCATGTAATCTATTTCTTCTAAGGAAAACATAAGAAATGGAGATTGGAAGATATTTCAGTAAAAACTATGCGAAATCACTTAGTAATTTGTAGATTTATTGGTACATATTTTGTAATACCTGCTTTCCGTCGTACTCTAATGTTACCATCCATCCTACATATATGGATGCAGGAACAATGCGACTCTAATCGGCGTCATAATTGGGCACTGCGCCATTTCAACTGACGTCAAAAAACTAAAAACAAGATTCTGAGACACAAATGACAATCGAGGAGACTCTTTCATTAGATATCCGGCAAGTTTATTGTGTAAAGTAATTCCTTTTTTATATCTATTTCGAAAAATGTTTGATCCTGAAAACTCTCAAACAGGAATATTATGCAGAACTGAAAGAAAAAAAATCACCTAAGGGAAGTAAGCGTGGTGGCCCGTGGCGTTGTGGGTATGTGCGTCGACCCCAACCTCGACGTCGTAGGTTCGATTCCTGCTCTGTGCGACGAAAACAATTTTCACGACCCCACCTCTTTCGAGTCACTCACAATGCTCAAAGAGTATTTCCTGTCTAGAAAAAGCTTCTCAAACAAAGCCGTTCGGTTTCGGCATTAAACTGTAGGTCGCTCCCCTCGTGATAGAACAATAGCACGCACAACACGAGTGGCTGCTGAGAAGGGCCTGGCCCTCTATGGGCTGTAGCGCCACCCATATTATTATTATTATTATTATTAAGGGAAGTAAGCCTTTCAATAAACTGACCGAACTAAACAATGTAAGTGACAGCCGTCTTTATGACTTTCTCAAATGCATCAATTGGCTTGCGGACAGTGTTACCACAAGTAAAATTATTTATGACCACAGAGCCTTAAAAAACGAGTCATTGTGAAAAGAAAGGAGTTGCAGCTAATGGTTTTTGATAACACTTTATAGTTAACAAAATGTTGATTATTTTTATGTAAATTAGGTACAAACTTAACTTACGCAACTGATAAAAATCAAGGCAGATGCAGTAATTGAGGTTGCTGCACTTACCGGATCGGTGTTTCTATAATGATAATGTTTTTGTAGATCAAAAATGTCTTCAGTCAGGTACAATTTTAGACAAATGTTGAATGATCGATCTGCAATTTCGGTTTCAAAATTGTCCATTCTGCTTTATCTACCAGACTTTTAAGCAATTTTTTCACGACACTTGTATTTTACGTCATTCCTGGTAAGTTCATCCGTTTCATTCTGGTACTAGTTTTAGTTTTTAGAATGTTGAAGGTAAATAAAATGTGCTCTGGGGCCACATCAAATCAGCGTCGGGAGTGACCATTCAGTTCAACTGTGATGCAAAAGATGTAAGGGATGTTTTTATAGTACTCGATGCACACATTTGTGCATTGGATACAAATCACAAACCGATTTCAGTAATTGAGATGTATCGCAATTTGCATATTTAATTCGATAAATTATTTAAAACAATAAAATAACTTAACATACTATCTATCAACCCCAAAAATATGATTGACTAAAAAATTGATGCTTATCAACAAAATTGATTTCAATTGACACTCGCAATACCACTTAGTTGCACAATGCCAACTAGTCAATTTTGTTGATAAGTATCGTTTATCAATTATTTTTTGACACTCGCAATAGGAATGAAAAAAGGGAGTCTCTTTTTACTACATCGTGTCCCTGTGGTAACACTGATTGCAGAGTAAATCAGCGTGATAGTCACTGGATCCAGGCACTTTCCACTCAAAACCTTAGCTGAACTTATCTCTGAAGTGATAAACAAGTATTTTAGATTTAATCTTAATTTGGTACCGTAAAACATCTCAAGACGTTGCAAAGTCAAACTCCTTACAATGTACCTTCTCATCACTTCTTGCAAATGGAAATGTACAATCGATGCCCCTCGCAAGAGTCTGTCAATGGTTGGCACAAGAATACTAAGTGCTGACAATTCATTAATCGGTCATTATTAATCCTCATCAGATTACGCAGGTAAGCATATGGAACTTTTATTGGCGTTATAACGGAAGACTTTGGGTACATACGCAATGGTTCTTTTTAATGACAGCTGCAAATGTTGTGAATGCGAGAATAGGATACCAGTAAGCATTTACCCTGCTTCTGTAGCGTCCTCTCCGTTCGATAACCTATGAAAACCAATATTTCATCCACCACAGTGGCGCTGCATAAAGCACGCGCTAAAGATCTCCACCTATCGATTCTACGCCATCGCCCATGAGGAGTTATGCCCAGACACACATCGCGGCAGCTTGTATTTACGATCTTATTCTTTCTGTCATTACACAAATTTCATCGGTGAGAGTTGAAATAAATACTGAGTTGAAAACACACAGCTCGGCCTTTCTGATTACAGATATTTCATATTGTTTCAAATTGATGCACCTGACTAAGCTTAGCTTTAAAGCACCCATCAATAAAAAAAAATACGCCGAGATACATCAATGGGACTCGACTAACATATGGAGTGCAATGAACAAGCTTTCTGACAATGACCATAACCTCTGATTCGTGGTGTGGTAGTGGGGAGCAAAAAGTTGTTACAAATGTCAACAACACGCGGTGTTCCCAAGCGGTCCCCCATCCAAGTACTATCCGCGCCCGATGCTGCTTGATTTCGGTGATCGGACGAGAACCGATTTTTTCAGCATGGTATGGTCGTTGACAAAATTCTACATTGCACATAACGGAAAGGTGGGACGGTCGAGATAAATTTAGTATTCCCGTAAATATACATTTCCACTGTTCTGCTTGCTTGCGACATTGTTTAGTCGTTGCAAATGAGAGACTCAAGAGTGCAGAGTAATAAATTCAATGTAATGCGGAAACTATCAAAATCTATTATTAACATTACTCAGTTATATGTACGCGGCCAGAATTTTGTCACGACGTCTGTCGTACACATGGCTTCAGTGTTGAGAAAACGTATAAAGATTCCAGCGTGAGTACAATATTTTGTAACCCATCAACCAGACAGTGATTGATGCGAAATGAACAAATCGTAACCACCACAGCGCTCAATATCATCGAGCTGAATCGCTAGAGTTTTAAACCATCTAGCGGCTGCATTTGAGACTTACTAGTGGTTGCATTTGAGCTATACGTCTAAGGCTGTGCTAACACAAGAATTGAAGACGGATGTCTATGAACGACTCAAAATGTTGGTCGGAGCATGAGATTTTGTCCAAGAAATCATCTCAGATAAGACCCAGCGGATATACCTCATTTCACAAGTGTTGCACCAAACATCAGCGTATCCACAAAGATTGACTGCTGTTTGGTGCGACTGATGATATTTTTCATTTTGATGCTGCGGAACTTTATTTCTTTCCAAATGATGAATGATTCGCCGTTGACGTCAGGTATAGAGCAATGTTAACCGACTTCCTCTTGGCATAAATCGGCAACATCGATATATCTGGGCGACAGGAGGATGTTACATGCCATACAAGCCGCTAAGGAGAAATTTTGCAACTGAGTCATATGACAGTCCTTAATTTACTCTTACAAACTAACCATGGGGCTGATTGTCTAAAACATTACCAGTAAAACCGAGGCGGGCATTCAAGCGACGTGCTATTTCATAAATAATTGCAAATCTTCAAAATTAAGCCAACATCAACTTTATATCTTACGACATAGTTGATTTAATTCTCTCGTTCTTATATTCCGGGGTGGACCTGGGTCTCAACCAACAAGCCTCTTCAAATAGCTGTTTCCAGTTTCTCACACCAAGTTGGTTGAGGTCCCTCTCCAATTTGGATCCGTAGACGCCTGGCTAGGCTCATGTCGTACAGTTTGTGGTTGAATCTTCTCCTCCAGAACCCGTCAACACAAACAGGACCAAAGATCGCACGAAGAACTTTTCTCTCGAAGAGACTCAGATTCAGATCAGATTACTCAATTGCTCTTGAGCCCAAGGAAGAGTTATATTACGCGTGATCTCGGTACTGTTATTTGTACAATTTAATTTGCCCATTGTGACGCTCTGTCCAAGACGTCAATTGTGGTAGATCTACTTTTTTGCGAAATTTTCAAATAAACCACATCATCTACTACCCATAGTCCAAATCCACCACACATTTCAATTCTTCCTTTTTTATGCCATTTTGTTTTGTGCTTCTTAACACCATTCACAACCCAATTTCCAAGGAAGTTTGTACAAAAAATTACAAGGAAATGTTAAAGCTAACGATTGTGTTGGTCTAATGATAAATTTCTTTGAAAATGGATTGATAAACCCGATCCATAACACTTTTTTTAAATCTACAGCTAATATCCTTCGAGATCTACAATTTGAAAATTTTAAGTCCTAACAGTGACGATCGTCATCTCGTCATGTCTTCCAAGCGGTCGCTTACCTGATAGGCTAAATGACTCTTCATACTCCTGCAGAAGAGTCCTGAGTTTACGTGGAGGAACTTCATCGTAAGCCTCTTCTTTTATGAGCACTTACAACATCGGCAAATGGTAAAAACTTGAACTTGTGAGATGCAGTGAGAATATAACAACATTAAGCAATTGCAAAAAAGGTCGTCAATACAGGATGCTGTAATGGCAGCACTATTTTTTACGAGTTTGTCCTTCCCATGGACAGACGCCAGAGAACAATCTTGCATATCATCTTGTTTTAGGCTACTTTCTCTTTAATGACTCAATCTAAATCCACATCTAACTAGATACAATTTAAAATAAAATAATATTGTCAAATAAAACAAAATGAACACGTTATCATATGTCCAAGCCCTCCTGGGCTGCAAGAATTGTCTTGATCTTCATCAAAAGCTCCTTTTTAACAGCATCTGGAACTACACTCCGCGCATTAGGTGTAACTTCTGCAATTAACTGCTCAATTTTGATGTTTCCTCCATTTTCCTTGATTATATTACGGCACATGAGCTTCACTTGGTCCTTCCATCCGCACTCAGCCAAACGATTGCATAGCAAATCTTTGAGTCTATAATTGAAAAATTTGAGACAATGGAAATCAAATTTACATCGTATGTAATGTAAATAAATTACTTGGATCGGTCACCACTTAAAATTGTAGCTTGATCAACTGTTTTTGTGAGAGTCATTGCGTACAAAATCTGGCTGCGAGCCACTGTTATTAAACTAAATAAAATGTTTACAGCTGTTTTGACAGTTTACGATATCGAAATTTACTGGGTGAATGACAGTGAACTGTATTACCATCGGAGGAGGTAATCAGTACAGTAGGAGCAAATAATTTTGAGAAGATTATTTTCAAAGCAAATGTTGTTTGCTTCAAAATTAGAGATTATTGCATGTTGTATTTTTGTGTTTGAAACAACAATGGTGAACCGTTTGGGCCGGACTTAAAAAGAGAGCCCTTCCATTCTGCAAACTAAGCACAAAGCAGCGTGGTATGTGTGTCAACAATTTCCCTTAGAAAAGTAACAAGCATTTGGAGATTTTGATTTGGGTTCAGGGAAAAATATTCGAAATTTCCAAGGGTTCGTGAATATGATACAGATTCATAACTCCGAAAGTCAAGACACAAATATCCACTACTCCTCTATACTTTACACTTAACTACCACAAAAGCATTTGACTTGAAGAAGTCAGCCAATAATTAATTAGGAGAGCAGAGAGAGTCTTTGGATGACTATCCGAACAGATATTAAAATCCTTTTTGATATTATTGTTTTTGAGTCAGGACTGTCTAGCTTTAATTGTTATGATTCCTTCCGGAAAGACGCTGAATAACCAACCCTAATCCCTTAATAACCGTTCAGTTTGATTTCTGATATCTAGTTACATGCTATCGGTCAAAGTCCAATTGGAGTCTGAAGAGACTGCAGTCTAACAGCAATCAACAGGCTTTAATGCACGAACTCTGGATAAATGGTTCCATTTGAGCACACCAAGCAAACTATTGTTTTTTGCTGCGCTCTCCAACAAGCTAGGAGTCGGAGACTTTTTGGGCCAAAACAAACAAGGCCATAAACCGTACGCAGAATTTCTTCTTAAATTTGCAATTCTCAAACTTAGCGACCTGGATGGAGGACTAAGAATTCTCCATCGTCACTCTGGCACTTCTTGTTTTTTCCCTGCCGCAGGGTGAAAAACTGGTCTATTGTGGACTATCCTAACAACAACTTTAAGCTTTAGTCTCAAGAGAATTGCATACATCCCCGATCTATACGAGATTAAGGTAGGTAGAAGTCTAACAAATTTGCCGGCGTTCTTGGGTTGTCCGCTGAAATCTTTAAGGCCCCTACAGATGATCTGGTTGGACCAATGTATCTCATTAGCTGTAAAATATGGTCTAAGTAAAGCATGCCCGAGGAGCGGAATCTCAGTTTGTCCGGTCTACATGAAAGGAGACCCATTTGATGGGGCCTTTATTACCTCAGGCATTACAAAAGCTGCACCCGGAATATGCCTTGTTGGGTGCTGACTAGGGTTCGGCGACAGTATGTATTTTTACAGAGACGACTAGGTAAACAACTTTGCTGTCAAGAGTGCCCACTATCGTCCTTTAATTTAAAGTGTTCTTATTCAAAGACAGCATTAAAAATGTCATTATCAAGATAGGACTCTGACTCAAAATTAAAACCTTTGTGGGGATCACTGAAAACGTACTCGTGTCAACACTTGCAACGCTTCATGTGCTAAAAATGGGTTCAAGCAAGATTGAGAAGAACGCCTGCACTAAGACGAGAGCTAAGCTGGCCATAGGCGGGAGGAAACGTCGAAATCCTCAACTTTGAACCAGCCACATCGCAAAGTGATATAGTGAAAAGCAGCCCTTATAAGATTAAGATATTGTAAAAGACAGAGGGATAATGAAGCGAAGACTGGATGGTGGTCCAATGGGGAACTTCGACTGACAATAAATAAAATATTCCAGAGCCAAACATAAAACCAGTGACCCCATGCTAAGTTTCAGAACAACTGACATCCAAGTGAATGAACAAGGGGACAATGTCTGAGCTGTGAGAACCTCAAGCAATTCAAGCCTCCTAGGGCCATAACGACGGAAGACGAAGCCGTGGACAAAGCAAGAACTCCATAGATCGGGTTGAAAAATGGAGAATTATCAAGGGCACTGCAACATCACTGATCTACTTTACTAGCCAAGCTCCAGAAATGAAGAAAATAATAAAATCTGTCTGCAAATGCCTACTTTTAGGAAAACACAGGTTCGGATTCGAAGATTCTTGGGGTCGGAGCTGTGTTGTCCATACGCTCTCCTTCGTAGAACTGGGGGACTTAAGCAGTGTAGAACTTAAAAACTGGCCACGGCCTGATTTTGATTTCGAAAGTCCTTAAGGTAAAATTATTTGAAATTTATCTTCGCAAATGATATCTCTTATCCAAAGTGGGATAAGAGACCTATGTACATCTATAAAAATAAATCCCCCCAGCAGACGTTTAAATATAAATTCATCTTTCAGTTGAACTCACAAAAGAAGTGAAAACGCATGAGTATCTTGAAATTTTACAAAAATACTTTGTCTGCACTTCCAAAAATAAATTCAAATCCCTCATCCACACATGCACATGCATTTATGTGATTATAGGCTTATATACGACGGGAAATAAGGGAACTACTTCGGAGTCATAAAATCTATTATCCCAAGAAGTAGCCTTTTCAAACAACAGACAGGTAGTTAAGAAGGCGTTTATACCGAAATGTCCTGTCCCCTCAGGATTTCGATGCACTTAAAGAAACTCTTACTTTAATGCAGAACATGTCCGGCAGTCGTTCACCTTGAATAACACTGCATAGTATTCTTAGAATCCTGCTGGGAAATTTCTTTTGAGAATTCTGCACAAGCTAACCAGCAACAATGCACAGTTCCATTGATGACTGGCATTAGACATGCACACTGCATTAATAAGGTCACGTAGGATGTAAGAATTCCATTCAATGCAACGTAGACATGATTCCATTAAGCCATGCCGCAGTATCTAGCCAACACATCCATTTTCCCCGCCCATGTACGACCAACATACGCCATTCAACAACGAGACACACAGTCACATAAGACAGCTGTACTAAAATTAGTCATCGCGCGATGACATCATGAAATAACCCTTATATGGAAGTGGCGGTCGATAGTTTTGCCGCATACAAAGCTGGAGTGGAGTTTTCTATGCGACACAGCAGAGAGCGTCTTGCGTGGAACGGCTACCCACGACTGGTAGTGGTATGGAATTGTCGGTGTGTGCGCACTGCAGTGGTATACGTTTACCAGACATGGCAGTCAGCCAGGTGGAAAGCCATATATAGAACAGGTGTATATAGACAACTGTTAAAGAACATCTTCGGGGGGAGATAACCATTCTTTTTTCACAATTTCCGTAAATTCGTGGTGAAAGATAAATACTGCGACGTCTGGGTGTTTGTTGTTTGGTCTCTAGAGCGATATCATCTATTTTCTCGCAACACATGGTCGAATCTGGTTTCAGACAGACCAGTACTTTCACAGTCATCATATGGTCAGAGCGCCGCTTGGTTTGGTGACTCTGTAGTATCTACACATAAATGTACATATGTAGGTAGTTGATGTGAGATCATGAATTCTTTTTTTGGTTTGAACTGTTCACGGGTGACGTAAGAAGCGACCAAGTCTAGCTCTTATGGATTTAATGCAAAGTAATATGTGATCACATTTCAACGGGTTGATTACGGCTAATCCAAAAATGTCAGCTTAAAATGAACGTGGAAAAGATTTCGGACCTACGCCAGCTAGAGCTGACTCAAAATTTTTACGTTTTTTTCAGAAGCTACGTCCATAGGAATAAAATAACTTCAGGCCCCTGACAGACTTCGTCTACCTTGACTCCTCTGTGATCAGTAGTCATTTCAAACGCATAGCCTACGTCATTGACCGGCGCAATATTGTGTTCAATGGCATGGACAATGTCAACAGCAGATGAGGTGGTCTCCTCGAGAGAAAAACTTTGCGGCGTTAGGCCAGCAAAAAGTCTACCGGTTAAACATTTAAGTTAACTGGACCGTGGATAACTGGACTCCGGTAAGAACAAATAATTATGTATGTCAATGCAAAGGATCATTTCTTAAGATGAAACCTTTAAAAACCTGTACAGCGATTGCGTTTTGGATTGCGTTGTATGTATTCGGAACTTTTGGGTATTATGTATATATATATATCATGTCATTGCCTTTTGTGGGGAAGTGCCTCACATAGTGCGAATACGTCTTCTAGAATTGTATTTGATTCTCCCCAGAATCTGCAAAGATCTTCTTCTAACCTCCCAAATTTCCTTAGTTTCCCGCTGAGTCTGGAGTGACCTGTTTGGAAGCCTGTTAGGATAAGGAGATTGGTCTTGCTCACATCAATGTACCCCTCAAACCTTTTTCGGTTATATTGGTCCAATACTTTATTGGCACATCCCACGAATGAACCCGTCATCACTACTTCCGAGGCGTACATTAAATGCGACTTCAGCTAGTAGGCGACCGCTTGTCAGAACCAGTATGCAATTATGCCAACCACCTAAGTTCTAGAACTCGCCGGGTTGTGCTTGTACACAAATACGACATGTTACATATGAGTTAATGGCTTGGAGATATCTAGTACGTAAATACATAAAATGATTAGTAGACATTTTGCTATGAAATCGTTTCATGTCCTAATCCTTTAGGCTTGAAATCACAGAACGACAATCTGCAAAATAAAAAAAAGTCGAATTACTCATGTTGCACTTCTATGACAAACCATTTAAATTGAGAATTTCTGATACATACAACACACCAAACAGTACTATGTGAAAAATGCAATGTAAAGGACACTGGATTCTTTAAATACAAAAGTACACATTTTCTATAGGGCATATTCATCTTCTAGTTAACCGAGAGTCACTCGACTCCCCCTTTCCAATACCAATCTTCAAATCGCCGGTTTCTTTTTTAGAGTAGATTTTAATCTCCACATCGACATTATCGTTGTTTTACATAGAAAATGTAATACAAGCCCTTTCAGAGGAGTGGTAATCTTTTTTTACATAACATTCCTAATCGATAAAGTATTGTGTACAGTCTACGTGTATGTACAAAACAAATGACGGAAAACCATAGTGACGCATAATACGAGGTTCAATGAAGAGGGCGTTAACCAACAATCAATTTTTAAAGAAGACACTAATAGCATTCATCTTCAACTAATTCTCAAAAGAGGAGAGAGGACTAAACGTATACCATAAGCTTCTTAAAACTGAAAAAGTTGGGATTAGACAGGATTAAGTGGCTTCGATTGAACATCCTTTGTGGTTAACTTTACTCAAGTCCTTAATGATGAGATGGTTTAAAACACTTTAATGTGGGTTGATATTACAGCAAATGTTCGTAATCGATATTCGCCCTAGCTGTCGAGAGAATTCTCATATAAAATTTGTTAGTATCACCATTCTTCTTATTTCTGCTTGTGTTGTGCTAAAATCATACACCCATTTGGTTGAGATTTGTCTCGACTTTTGTGCGACATAATAGACTCGAACAGCAGAGTATGTAGAAGCCTTGTCTCACAAGCTCGCAGGTGAAGATTCTTCGGGAGCACGCACCCTACTTGACCCAGATACTTCCCTTAGGCGTTACAACCGTAGATGTCTGGCTACGCCCACGTCGCTATGTATCCAGTACAGATTATGGCTGAACCCTTTAATGATCCCGTATAAGCCACTGATCGGCGTTTGGAGTAATGTATCCGCCCCGCTGATGTTCACTTCAGATCCTTGTCCGGCCAGTTCGGCCGTTTTTTCAGTCGCACCGCAGATCAGGATTAACTACAAAGTAAAACTATTTTAACGGAAGATGAATTACCCCCTGAGCTCAAAGATGGAGAGTTGGCAAGAGTGAGTCTTTGGTAGCGTTTTAAATATAATTAGACGCACTTCAGACCACCTCATTTTGCCGATTGTGACGATTTGTCTGTTTTTCAACATTTGAATCTGTACGGACCCGGGCAACAAATTTATCTCTCGGCGGAGTCCTCCCAAGATACAGCTCCAGAATGTTATATTTTTGTTTTATTGAAAGGCCACCATGAACCCTCTGAAAGCGCTCGGTCCACAGGTTGAGACCGGCTTGTCTAAGACATATATGGTATATTGTGTTTTTTTAAAGCAATGTAGATGTAACTAATTGATGTAAATGAGTAAAGGCTGTAAGACACCCGTATGCCTGTTGACAAACATGCAAACACCCCATTATTTTTCACTAAAAGGCAAACGTTAAATATAAAGGACTTGTACGACTTGTACTAGAGGTGACCACGCAAAAATGAGGGGAAAGAATTAGATCATTTGACTGATGGCTAACTTAGAATGTAGAACATGTAGTTCCATCAATTCTGTAGATTTCTTCTGAGCAGGCATAGCTGGTTCGAGCTATCATACACATCGAGTCATTTTCGTTGCATGAAGTAGAATATCTTATCTTTATTTGTTCCATTGTACTACGGCTTGCCTTCAGTCATGAACATGTGATAAGGAAATCTTAATGAGGCTTAATAGAGCAAGTATTACAAAAGAAATACATATCTCCCATGCTGATTTCGCTTCACATGATGTGGTGCATGTAAACAGAATAAGCTGGAAGCTGTGCACTTTCTCTTCTCTGGTTAAAACCATGAAAAACAGACAGTTTTTTTTTAATGTAAAGCATACGCACAAGAAATGTGATGATTGACGTGGAATGGAGTTCTGCTTTCTATGGGACGATGATGACATGGCAGGCCCATTTATTGAACAACTGCAAACCGACATAAAAAGTATTTATGTTTTTCTTACACACTGAATCATTTCAATTTACTAGATACGTCACTGCGTTGCATGCTAAATAGTTAAAATGCATGAAGTGGCTACTGTGTGGGTCAATAACCTTGCCCTCCATATAACCTTCAAACTCAATTCGTGATACTGAGGAGAATCTGTCTGGAAAATAATGACAGAAGCAACACACGATTTCTAAATATTATCACAAGTTGAAATAAATGTCTCACACCCCAAAATTGCAGCTTCAGTCATGCTGCTGTTGTTCCAATTGTGGAGAAGCCTTATCATATTAAAATTTCCCAGACATGCGAATGGTGACGAAAAAGAAAAAAAAAAACAAATGAGTCATCGCCCCTCACCAGTGAACAACAGTCATAATTAACCCGCCCACTTAAAACGAATTCCCTTCCCCTCACCCGAAATGGGACAAATCAATAAACAGCAAAAGATGTATTGATTTATAACATGTTACTGTGTGGGCATCTTGAAACTAGTGCCTAATTTGGTATAATGGATCGTCACGCAATCTGACTTCGCACCTACATACATCCGCCATAAATTCAATCAAAAAGTTCATGATTTCACGAGTTCAATCAAGTTAAATTAATCATACTCATAAATGAAAATTCTCCGTAGATGCCAATGACGTGTGGTAATTTAAATTTGGAGGCCACGCCCGTATCCATGCATCGTACGCATGTCTGAGCAACAGCATATTGTACCTCCCAGGGAAACGTTCTTATAAAACATGTTCCGCACCACGTCCGTGCTCATCTTCCGCATCTCTCGCGGTATGTATTGTGCTGCATTCGCGCTTGACTTTATTTATGCTGCTTTCACATGTAGCCCATCCGATGCGCGAGTGGCTTTCCCCCTATTAACATAGCGTTCCCAGATGATTTTCTAGTTCAACGACCCGAAAGCAGAGGAAACCTATTTTTAGCCAGAAGCCGCAAGAGATCTTTCTTCCCATTATTCCTCCCAAAACCCAATCGCATAGTAAAATAGAAAAGACAGATTTATGTTCATTTTTGTTTTGAATGCTTTTTTTATTTCATCTGATGTCTGATTCGAAAGAAGATTCGTGCGCGTCTTCACTTTCTTTTAGTGAATTCCCGATGAATTTAATACTCTTCAGCTCCCTCGCCTTCGCCATCGCCAGAGTCCATGCCGACCTCCTCGTAATCCTTCTCGAGGGCAGCCAAATCTTCACGGGCCTCTGAGAATTCACCTTCCTCCATACCTTCTCCTACGTACCAGTGGACGAAGGCACGCTTGGCGTACATCAGATCAAACTTATGATCGAGACGAGCCCATGCTTCGGCGATGGCAGTGGTGTTGGACAACATGCACACGGCACGTTGAACCTTGGCCAAATCACCACCTGGGACAACGGTTGGTGGTTGGTAGTTGATACCGACCTTGAAACCAGTTGGGCACCAGTCGACGAATTGGATGGTACGCTTAGTCTTGATGGTAGCGATGGCGGCGTTGACATCCTTGGGTACAACATCTCCACGGTACAACATGCAACAAGCCATGTACTTGCCATGGCGAGGATCGCACTTGACCATCTGGTTGGCTGGCTCGAAACAGGCGTTGGTGATTTCGGCAACCGACAACTGCTCGTGGTAAGCCTTCTCGGCAGAGATGACTGGAGCATAGGTGACCAGAGGGAAGTGGATACGTGGGTATGGTACCAAGTTAGTCTGGAATTCAGTCAAGTCGACGTTCAGGGCACCATCGAAACGCAGTGAAGCGGTGATGGATGACACAATTTGACCAATCAAACGATTCAGGTTGGTGTAGGTTGGGCGCTCGATGTCCAAGTTCCTGCGGCAGATATCGTAGATGGCTTCATTGTCGACCATGAAAGCGCAGTCGGAATGCTCCAAAGTGGTGTGGGTGGTCAAGATGGAGTTGTAGGGTTCAACAACAGCAGTGGACACTTGTGGGGCTGGGTAGATGGCGAATTCCAACTTGGACTTCTTTCCGTAATCCACTGACAGACGTTCCATCAACAGTGAGGTGAATCCTGAGCCGGTACCACCACCGAAGGAGTGGAAGATCAGGAATCCCTGAAGACCGGTACATTGATCAGCCAATTTACGGATCCTGTCTAAGACCAAATCAACGATTTCCTTTCCAATGGTGTAGTGACCACGAGCGTAGTTGTTGGCGGCGTCTTCCTTTCCGGTGATCAACTGTTCGGGATGGAACAATTGACGGTATGTGCCGGTACGTACTTCATCAACTACAGTTGGTTCCAAGTCGACGAATACAGCTCGTGGCACATGCTTGCCGGCACCGGTCTCGCTGAAGAAAGTGTTGAAAGAATCATCACCTCCTCCGACAGTCTTGTCTGATGGCATTTGACCATCGGGTTGGATTCCATGTTCCAAGCAGTACAGCTCCCAGCAGGCGTTACCGATCTGGACACCAGCTTGACCAACGTGGATAGAGATACATTCACGCTGTTAATTGAGAAAAATGAGAAAACAAAAATTAGTTCTGATGTGACATCATCAGCCGGCAGGAAGTTCATGGGTACAGAAAAAAACTCATGAATCAATTGAAATGAAATCACCCCATGGAGAGAAAAATGGGTGCGGCGGCAGAGACGCAGCGCATTAAAAATGGCTGCACATCGACCATCTGCCGGTAATTACATGTTTTTTTTGGAATGTTCGAGAGGAAAATGGTATGCAATGCAATAGATTTTATCCAATTTCATTGAGAATTTCAACAAAAACTGCATTTCTAAGGCAAATTAAATAATTTAATTGAAAACGATGTCGCATACCGGCGATAACGTCATCGATTTTTGGAACACGTCGCCATTTTCTTCACTTTAACGAAGAGTAAATTACTCTTTTCCGTGAAATGATTTCTTTTCAGCAATTGTTTTAAATTAAATTTAAGTTGTTTTGAAGATTGTTTTTACTTACCATATTGATTGAAGGTTTTTTAAGATTCCACAAAAATGTAAATTACAGAGAAAGTTATATTAATAACAGACAGTCCAAGCAGCCAGCTATGAAGCTTCCCAAACTGATTTCGAATGAGTAGAAAATTCCTTTTCACATGTATTTATACGATTGAAAAAATGTGCGATGACGCCTACTTTGCAGCATTTTGATTCGTTGAATCGATATTGTAGTTGATTGCTGCGCCAGATGTAGTACTGCAATGGGAATCTACTACAAATTGAAGATTACTATGAGGTGGGTGTTACATTGTGTACGTTTAGTTTAGATGTTGATTTTCGAATATTATTTTATGATTGATGTGATGCATTTTACTGTTACACATATTAAGAACTGCAATTAGTACAAAAGATTATAAAACAATAATTACTAAGGCTGTGTCTAAATAGTGCTCAAATTACATCGACAGGATGGCACTTAAGATTGCTTTAGAGGTACAAAAAATGCATCCCTTGGGTTTCGATATAATTTCATTCGCAATAGTTTGGAACATAGTTTCAGATACGGCAACACTTTGTATTATATGCGCCATGTTTTGCGCAGAAGCGTGCACCTGCCAACAAACTAAAGGGTGGATATCAAGGATATGATCCCTTCCTGCTATTATGAGGGAAAACGTATGGATTTGGAAAGAAGTATGTTCTCACGAGGCAGATGTTAGTCACGAGGATTTCGTCACGTGGCATCTACATTTTCAATTTAACATTTACATATATTTCATTAAAATTATGATTCATTCGACTATCCAGTGGGTGCCTTTTCACTGAATCGAATTTTGTTCAGTCCAGTCATTTTAAACTAATTTTTGGTTCAAAATACCCAAAAATGTCGGATTCAAGTCAAATTATTGATAAAGTTAAAGTAGTTTTTGCCTTCTGATACAGTTTCAGTGCCGCATTATTTCTTGCCAAGTCTGCAATTCCTCGCCAAATATTCATTGACATGACTTTAAATTTCGGGTCTTTGACACTAATCAATATTTTTGTGAAATTCAATTGTCTAAAATTAACGATTTTCGACACATTTAACTGAGGAACACAAATAATGCTATTCTTATGAAATTTGTTTTTTGCTTAGTTTTCGATTAATTAAGCCGGGAACGCGAGCTAAGCGAGCTCCTTTTTAAAGAGTTGTACCTTTCGCCATACAAATGATTGTTCATATTTCATTAATATCCAATCAGAGACTATAAAATTGTTTAAATTAGCTGAAATAATAATTTGTAGACATAAGGCAACTTGGGCAAAATTTTCAACTTCACAACTCACTGATGTCACTGCAGGACATGTCTTGTCATAAGATGTTAATTTTCAACGTAGTTAACGTTTTCTATAATAACATTAAAACATCCGTTATCGTTAACAAACAAAAAAAAAAAAAGCGTAAAAGTGCATTAGATTTCTGACAAAAACGGTCCATGTACACAAATACTATTGCCAAGTGTAGGCCTTGGTCAATGTCTACACAACTGCCTTGTTTCCCTTTCGCCAAAAACTACAGAAATTCTACTTAAACAGTTGCGTTATTTCCCTTCTCCGTTTTTTGGAAGATGCAATATTTCATTGTAAAAATAAATGAGAAAATTTAGATAAGAGGGTGTAATTCTGGATGAAGTTTTTTATTAATTAAGTCAATTTGGCTTTTTCAATTACAAATCCCTTTTATTTAACTAATGCTGATGAGAGGCTATTGGATTGCGAAAAATGAATCGTTTGAAAGGAGAGCAAGTGTATCACAAATATGAAAAATGACATTAAAATGTTGAGAAGAGGAAGAAAAGAACTCATTATTTGCTCGCTATTGCCTTTCATTTTGTTAAGGAATCGATTGCAAGTTGTATTTTTACGAGGAATATTTTTATAAATTCGTTGGAAGTGTAATATGAATGTCCACAACCAAAAATTAGGAGATAATTATAATTTAGATGTAATGCGAATTTTAGTTACGCTGTTGGGTTATGATCAGCAATGTCTATTGTTATTGGGCTGTCCTTTTATGAATAAATATGTATGTATATCAAATATATCGTAAATACTACAAACTACTCATTCAAGGATTTTCTTGGGGTTCATTTGAGAACGCAGTCAGTTTTATGCTGCATGTCCTTTCAGTATTATCCTCGTATGTGTGTATATTTTCTGGTTCTTATACACATACATTCTAGTTGCTGACGGCGCGCGTTATTGCGCATTTAAGGAAAAATAAAATAAAAACATTTGGCAATTCAGAAAAAAGTTGCCAAAGACATCAGTGCTCTATCTTTTACCTACCATTTAAGAATCTATAAAGGACGAACAAACATTGATGCGATGTATGTTTTATGTACATATATAACATTTCTGAGAAACAGCAAAATACTACAGAAATACTATCTTACGTCTCTCAAGTTCCAGTGTTGTGTTCCATTGAAAGAAACCTTGTTTTACGTATGTACATATGTACATTGTACTTTTGTGACTGTACTTTATTTCTTCAACCCATGCGACAGTGTCTCCTATTTCAGAGAGGTCTGTGCATGACGCATCCTTGAATACGTTGATGACACACACTGGCATCAAAGGAATGGCCCAACAAATTGCCTATAGGGAGCATGTTTTTAATATGCGAGGGTTGGTGAAATGTTCATACACACACTAAGGAGAGTAATGTCGGATGTTTTGTTCATTGAAAATAATCTTCAATCATAATTATAAACTTCTTATACTTCTTCTTCTTCTTCTCCTTCTTCTTGTGGCGCTACAGTCTGGGGTGAACCTGTGCCTCGGTCAACAATCCTCTCCAGCTGGCACGATCCTTAGCCAGCTGCCTCCAATTTCGCACTCCAAGTTGGTTGAGGTCCTTCTCCACTTGAGTGCACCATCGGTTCAGAGTCGAAGACTCTTCGGGCTGGAGCAGTGTTGTCCATGCGCTCAACATGGCCTAGCCACCTTAGGCGTTGAATCCGTAGACGCCTGACTAGACTCATGTCGCTGTACAGCCCGTACAATTCGTGGTTAAATCTTCTTCTCCAGGAGCCTTCAACGCAAACAGGACCAAAGATTGAACGCAGAATTTTTCTCTCCAAGAGATCAAGTGCGTCTTCATCCGCTCTTGAGGTAGTCCAAGCTTCCGCGCCATACAGCAGGACAGGAATGATCAAGGTCGACTACTACTCTACTCAATTGCCTCTTGAGCCCAAAGAAACAGCGGTTGGCAAGAGTTATTCCGCGTTTAATCTCATTACTGATGTTGTTCGCACTATTTACTTGGGAGCCAAGGTAGACGAAGTCCTTCACTACCTCGAAGTTGTAGCTGCCTATGGTGACGTTCTGACCGAGTCGACGTTGTGTGTCCTTTCTTGATGACAGCACGTACTTTGTTTTGCCCATTTTTGCCGCCTCCGCTTCAATACAAGCAAACGCTTCATTGACGGCTCGCTGAGTTCTGCTAATCACGTCAATGTCATCGGCGTATGCTAACAATTGCACGGACTTCTGGAAGATCGTGTCCAGAAATAAGAGAGCTCTCTTATTTCTGATCGTGTCTCTAGTGTTGGCTTGTGAGTTTTGCACGATCTTCTCCAGGACGATGTTGAAGAAATCACATGACAGCGCGTCGACTTGTCTAAAACCTTTTTTGACATTGAAGGGGTCGGTGAGTCCGATACCGACCTTTATGGAGCGGCGACAGTTCTCCATCGTCATCCTGCACATGCTGACGAGTTTGGCAGAAATGTCAAAACTAGACATGGCGTTGTATAGCCCGTCTCTATGCACACTGTCATTTGGCCTTAAAGTCGAGAAATAGGTGGTAAGTCTCGATCTGCATCTCTTGGGTTTTTTTGAGGATCTGCGGTAGTGTGAAAATTTGATCGATAGTGGTCTTCCCAGGCCTGAAACCGCACTGATAGGGACCTATAATGTTGTTGACGAATGGTTTCAGGCGCCATTGTGAATTTCTCATACTAATACTAAGTAAATTCCTTATTCAGCAGCCCCTTACAGTTTATAAACTTAGTTCTCCTGCCAAACCGAAATGCAGTCCATTGGAAGAAAGCGACAGATTATAGCATGGCATATAGCATAAAATATAAAAGCGCACTATTTGCAAGTGTCAATCAAAGTGCACTTAGGTTACCAATAACCACGCGATTACTAACTACAGGCAATGTCGGTTATAACGACATTCAAGGAACTGACGATTTTCGTGGTTATAACCAATAAATCGTTGTATGTAATTCTGACTGTATACCTACTTCTCAGAACTGCGTTCCATGGGGGTTCCGATAATAAGAATGTTTTTTTCGAAGACACCAAGAATGAGCTCTGCTGTTTTTGATTATCGAGCATTGTCTCCATATATGAAGGCTGAGAGTAGGGCATGATTTTGGTCTTTTTCGATAAGAATTTTGACTACAGTTGACGGAAGTAGCAACGGTCTACTGCGAAACTCCACTAGGTTGTCGTTTGTAGAGTCCACACAACTCTTTTACTACCTCTAAATTGTAGGTGTATATCGTGAGGCTTTGACAGCACCAACGCTCATTCTCAAACCTAGGTATGTATTAATAAAGCAATCAAAGTGACTAAGGACAATATTGCTTAGCGTATGACTATTTTGAACTAGCATTCCCAAAATTAAGACATTGCTATGAAAATATTGTGGTTCTGTTTTTCAATTAATGTTTTTCAACTTATTTACCACAATCCACTTCGATCTGGAAAATTATGATGAGAACCTTTTAAGGAGGTCGGAGTAAACCCAAACATCAGTGCCTTCACTCTTGTTTCAGGAGTCAAAGGATAGAGATTTCCTTCTCCCTGTTACTCTTATGGTCCGGTAATTTATTTGAAGTCTCCACTTTACGTGCTATCAAAATTGCTCGTGGTCCCCTGTCTCACATACATAAGGACTTTAAATCCAGTAGAACTGGTATTGCTGACTTGTTTCATTGACAACTATCTGTCAATGTCAAAATGAATACTTTTATGTATGTGGTATTTTAAAGCTAGTATTTGGCGGGTTCAAGTGACTCAAGTGGCGGGTTCGACAAGCTCACATTAATATGGAAATTGTACATCATTAAGTACATCTTTTGCAGTTTTTATAAACACTACCTTATCGACATCTCTTACTTCCAAATTCTTCCGCTACTGCAAATGTAAACCACTACCATATGTCAATCTGACAATTCGCATCTTTTGTTTACAAGAACAACATTTCTCTAAGCATATTCAAATTTCAAGTGTTTTCCCGGAAAAAATAATCTATTATGGATTGGTTAATTGGTCAAAAATGGGAATGTCCAGCTAAGGGCTTATCGAAAAATGTACTAAGCTTAGATTTTACAAAAGTTGAAAAACCAACCGAACTCTCCACGTGTCATATTAAGTTCGAGAAAATCGAAAATCTCAGTGATCGCCCTAGCCATTACCTATCTCAAGATGGGGAGTTTATTTTGGAAATGGGAACAGCAACTACTCCAGTGGATTGTTATATAGAAATTCTGGTCCAAAATATGCTACTGGGTGAGACAAGCTACTGTGAAATTCAAACCAAGTCTGAACAACCAATCTCGTTTTTGGTAACGTTGAACGAAATCTCGAACATTCAATACCTATTTGAGCTCTCTGTACCACAAATGTACGAATTGGCGCAAAAATATCGAGCTAATGGTGTTCAGATGTTCAAAACGTATCCTAGATTCGCTCACGATTACTTCAGCCGTGCTGCAAAGTGCTTGATATCATTCAAACCGTTTGATGTACTGACAGAAGAATCAAACGGCGTGCAAGGATCCGATATGGAAACACTTTTGCAAACACTACAATCAAATATCGCTGCATGTTTGCTGCAAGAAAAACGATATGAGGATGTTGTGTATCAGACGAATTTCGTTGATACGTTACCAGTTGAGGATGCGAAGAATGCTGAGAAAGCCCTATATCGTCGGGCGCAAGCTTTTTTCCATGTAAAGGCATACGATAAGGCTCTGGAAACAATTGAAAAAGTCGGCGGCATTGAGGGCAAAAAGGAATTCATGAGCTTGTATAATTCAGTCAAGCAAATGCAGAAGAAAGATGAACAAAACTATAAGAGTATCGTCCAGCGTATGTTTAATTAGATTTAAGTGGTTCCATTTTTTTTATTAATAAATGTTAGTCTATAGAAATTCTCTTGTGTTTCTTTCTGAAGTGGTCATATCAGGTTTGACGTTGGGGAAGGATAAATCCCTGTTCTTATCAGAAATCAACATGTGTTCTTATTGGACATTCTTATTTAAAGTCCGCAATCAATATAAAAGAGTGCGCAATTTCTAAGAGTTTGACGATTGTTTCTGATAATCGTTAAGTTAATAGATAACTTTTTTTTTTCAAGCTCTGAACGATGTTTTGTTTGTTACTGTGTGATGAGATGGATAACTCATTACAGTTGGAAAGCTTGGTGTAGTTCTATTCGTGTTGATTAAGGAGTTATGAAGTGTGTACTATGTACAATTCACATGTACAATTCAGTGTAGTTTAAGGTTCTTCAAAGGTGTCAATACACTCTCAGTTTCTTCTCAAGACAATAAACAAAATAGAAATTAATTTGCGACCGTTGATGTTGTGTATTGTACCTCTAGTACAACACATCTGTGTCTTCCATAAACTTCTCAAGAACGTTGTTACAGAAGCGACATGAACTCGAAACGCCTTGTCGGAAGAATTTTTTAACAAAGTTATCTTACTTGATGAATTCGTTTACGACCTAAATGAAGCAGTCATCCGATCGAACATGATCAAACTGAATGCATTTTCAAAATTAGAATACAGTTTTTATATTACCCATTCAGCAAGCGCACAGCCAATTGAATTTTTTTTGTCGGAGGTTTTCATTGTACTACCAAGCAGCTATCGCATTAAAGTCCTATCCAATGGCGCAGGGAATCACAGCGAAGTTTCGTTTCTAGGAAAACAATTCCAAGTAACTTTAGAGCACCGATCATGTTCAGTGGAGTGTGGGTTCCTTAACTATCTTGGAAGTGGTTAAAGGGTTGAGGAAGCGCAGATTGACGTTCGCTAGAGACACAAATACTTCTCTCCTTTCAATTTCTTTTCTGTTCTTATGTAATGTATACAATATAGTTTATGGCTGCTAGGGTCTATAAGTTCCCGCTTGGACTACGCAAATTTACCTAACGAGGTGTGCTGTCTAATGTTGTCGCCCTCGACGAAGGCAATTAGTCTTGGAGATATCAGTGAAGATTCGACAACGTTAATTTTCTGGGTCAGACTCTGGTCAGAGTCTGTCTTTAGAACGCAAGAGAGATGTCCAGACCACTCGATCTTTCGCCATAGATGCTAACTCACCAAGATCTATGCCCAACCGAATCCGACTTTTTTGACTGGTTCCAACCACATCGTTCTACCAAGTGGTCGGTTACCTAATAAAATGGCATCTAAGCCACAGATCGGAAGTCGTTATGATAGGGGCATTCGAAAACTTTTCGTTTCAAGAAACAGCGAGTATCAAAACAGATTCCACAACAAAAGAAAACTTCTCTTTTGCTTGGATTCACAGTGCTCGTTTGAACTCCAGTTTTGAATAATACATACTTCAGTTCAGCGATTTTGTTGGTTTAACAGTTCCATTTAAACCTTGAACTAAGTTAAATTTGGAGTTTTAGTCAAACAAGAGCATACTGTCAGTTTAAATCTTGAATCGCTCTCATTTTCTCTTCTTCAAACTTTTTTCCCTTTGAGATCTGCTGTTCGGTAATGAGATCCCTTCATTGAATTGAAATCGTTTGCAATGGATTCCCAAACTGAAGGTTTTTCCTTGCTTGGTTAAAAGACGAGGTAAAAAAACTAAAAAGAAACGACAGTAAAGCATTTTAAAACTACAAAGCACAGCAAATATATCGATATTTTCTACAAAATTTAGCCAACACACCCACAGAATCCAAAGTGCTGCCATATTTTTTCGAACTACAAATGAAGTTCGACTGATCTGAAGTTTAAAAATTAATGGAACGAGTTCAAACAAAATGAATGAACTCTGTATCTGTTCAACATTCAACTGAACTTAAGTTTAAAACTCCACTGTGAAACTGGGCATTCATTTTTTAAGTAGACCGTCAACTACATATAACTAGAGTAGAAAAGACACATCCATAGTGTGTTCCCCCAAGGACTCTTCTCTCGCTACAGAAGCTCCCTAAATGACACTCAATGCTTCTATAGTTTATGACGTTGTTCATCCATTTAATAATACAAACATCAAAGTCTAGTTTACATAAGGTGCTGTATGGCGTTGTCTACCGGACAACCAGTTCGGATTGAGGACGGGGCATGATACTATACATGCCGCGTCAAAGTTGTTTTCGGACATTCAGTAGAACAAACATACAAATCAGTTCACGGGTGCCTGTCTGATTGATTTGGAGAAGGCGTTCGACACAGTCTGGTTAGAAGGTTCCTTCCTCAAGTTAGTCATACGTGCAACGCCTGACGAACTATAGACCTTCCCCCGTATCCTCCTTCATTCTACAACACATCAACCAGATAAATACTTGCTTACTCGCAAACCCCCATTAAACGAATACCCATTCGACCGTAAGTAGGCGAAGAGAACACATAATTAATATCAAATCTATTTTTTATTCGTTGTATCGATTTGTATTTGGAACGACGACGCCCTGTGCTTTCCTTTTAAGCACTTTTCGAGCGAACCCCAAGAGAAAATTAGGACAAGGACTACAGAACGACTTCGTTTGCGGTCAACACTCCAGCATCCGTAATCAGTAAGAGAATATGCGTGAAATTGTCCACATTCAAGCCGGCCAGTGTGGCAATCAGATTGGAGGAAAATTCTGGGAGGTTATATCCGACGAACATTGCATCGATGCTTCGGGAACCTATTACGGCGATAGCGATCTGCAGCTGGAACGGATAAATGTTTACTACAACGAGGCAACCGGGGCGAAATATGTCCCGCGAGCGATTCTCGTGGATCTTGAGCCCGGGACCATGGACTCCGTTCGATCTGGTCCATTTGGACAAATCTTTCGGCCCGACAACTTCGTCTTTGGTCAATCGGGAGCTGGAAACAATTGGGCCAAAGGACACTACACCGAAGGAGCTGAGCTCGTTGATTCCGTGCTAGATGTGGTCCGCAAGGAAGCAGAGGGTTGCGATTGCCTACAAGGCTTCCAGCTGACGCACTCGTTGGGTGGCGGAACCGGTTCGGGAATGGGGACATTAATGATTTCCAAAATTCGAGAAGAGTACCCGGATAGGATTATGAACACATTTTCGGTAGTACCGTCGCCAAAGGTTTCTGACACAGTCGTTGAGCCGTACAATGCCACTCTAAGTGTGCATCAATTGGTCGAGAACACCGATGAGACGTACTGCATTGATAACGAAGCCTTGTACGACATCTGTTTCCGCACCCTCAAACTGACCACCCCAACATATGGTGATCTGAACCATTTGGTATCGGCAACAATGTCGGGCGTCACCACGTGCCTACGGTTCCCCGGCCAACTGAATGCCGACCTCAGGAAGTTGGCCGTCAATATGGTTCCCTTTCCGAGATTGCATTTCTTCATGCCTGGATTCGCACCACTCACTTCCAGGGGCTCTCAACAGTACCGAGCGCTCACAGTGCCAGAGCTTACTCAGCAAATGTTCGACGCCAAGAATATGATGGCCGCCTGTGATCCTCGTCATGGCAGATATTTGACCGTAGCGGCGATTTTCCGTGGCCGCATGTCCATGAAAGAAGTCGACGAACAAATGCTGAACATCCAGAACAAGAACAGCAGCTACTTCGTGGAATGGATACCGAATAACTGCAAGACGGCTGTGTGCGACATTCCACCGAGAGGGCTCAAAATGGCAGCCACATTCATTGGCAATTCCACGGCCATTCAGGAACTGTTCAGGAGAATATCCGAACAGTTCACAGCGATGTTCCGGCGGAAAGCGTTCTTGCACTGGTACACTGGCGAGGGTATGGATGAAATGGAGTTCACAGAAGCCGAGAGCAACATGAACGACTTGGTCTCCGAATACCAGCAGTACCAAGAGGCAACGGCTGATGAAGAAGGCGACTTCGATGAAGAGGAAGAGGGCGGTGGCGAAGAGTAGGATGGTTACTATTGAGAAATGTAAATTTGTAGTGCTTTTGTAAATTGTGTTAATACAATTGTATCGTGATTTATTAAACTGTTGATGTAAATCGTTTTCTTTTCTTTTGTGCAATTGGCTTTTTCTTTTTTTTCATTTTTGTTTTATTTTATAATTCATTTACTTAAATTACATCAATCATTTACTTATTACGTTAAACGCAATGTTAATGATTCGTTTTGGCCAAGAAAATGGTAAAAAAAACTTGGCTATATATATATCTGTTTAACCTAACTTAAATTAGCTTAACCTAACATTAAAACTTAAGACTATCTTAACTATGTTCGTAACAGTACGAACGCGTGCACCAGGACGTATATTTTATGTATATGCACCTTTTTTGTTCTTTTTTTTTAATTTTTTTTTTTCATTTTTGTATATTTTCCTTACAACTACCTTAAACCCATATAAGTTGGCCATTATGATCAACTATCGATCCATTTATAGAAGATAGCGACTGCGGAGACTGGTTTTGGTGTAACCACCAGTAATTGGTTCGAGTAGAGATCGCTCTACTGAACCGGAGGGGATCCTCGTTACTGCGAGCGTCATCCCATTCATATTGAAGTCGCCTGTCTTCTTCCACATCGTACGCCGAACAGTACAGGACATCCGTGTGGATCTTGTATTAGGCCAATTGTGTTGAGATAGAGGAACGCCTCGGGAGGAATAAAGCCGGTAAGGCGCACTAAGGTACATAACGTTGGGGTAGTAAGCCCCAAAGATCAGACTGTTGGACGAAGTCATAGCTTGTGCAATATGCCTTCTGGTCAGCTTAATAATAATATTATCTATCCTGTTGAGGTTTGCCTCGTTGTACAGGACCTCATTGGGATAATACTTCTTGTACTCAGACTCGGGTGTGCGATACAACCGGAGACAAGTCCGCAGACACTGTCTCTCGAACAACCTCATCTTTTCCATCTGGGAAGCACTCACGTTGAACCACAAAGGACAACCGTACGTTATAATTGGCCGGATGAGGGCCATGTAGCAGATTACCTTCACCCTGGTATCAAGTTGGTTGCTGTTAAACAACCTCCTTGCCAAAGCAAAGGCGTTTTTAGCTTTCGCCAGAGCAATATCTATGTGTTTGTCAAAATACAGATATTGATCCAACCAAATGCCAAGATACCTAACTACACTTTTCACATCTAAAGGGCCTCCCCGTGGGTCAACAATGCCGAACTTAAGCCAGTTTGTGCGAGTATTCCGCGATGCCATGTACAACGGGGTTCTGAAAAGGATAGTTTCACACTTCAGGAAGTTGATTATCAACTTCCAGTCGTCGCAAAATCGCTGAATTTGATCGAAGTCACCTTGCAACAAAATATTTATTTCTTCCACCTTCGGACCTGATCTGTACGCCACTAAATCGTCGGCGTACGCAATTAAGTGCGGCATTGAACCTATTAGATCTGCAGTGAATATTGAAAACAGGATCGGCGAACCAACCGCTCCTTGTGGCAGACCGTTTTTGATGTCAAAGACCGTGGCAGAAGTTACATCGCCACTTTTCACGGGGAACTTTCTACCTGTTATCATGTCATAGATCATGTATAGCAATGGTTTACTCACGCCGAGCCTGACCAGCTTGAGGAAGAGGCCCTCCAACCAAACGGTGTCGAACGCTTTCTCCAAGTCAATCAGGCAAGCACCCGTGCATTGTTTCTTGTCTTTATTCCATTGAATGTCGGACACTAGTTTAGACGCGGCATGTATGGTTTCATGCCCCGTCCTCAATCCGAACTGGTTGTCCGGTATGATATTATTTTCCTCAACCCATTGTTTCAGAACTCGAATAAATATCTTTTCAAAAACCTTGCTTATGCAAGGAAGAAGACTGAACGGCGAAGGTTTGTGGGGATAGATCTATCTTTGTTCCGTTTAGGGATTGGTTGCATCACAGCTGTCTTCCAATGTTGCTTACTTAGCGCATTGTTAAACAGTGTTGTGTAAATTTGCACTGCTTCGGGGGGAAGATGACGAAGCACAATATTCGGAATACCATCGATTCCCACTGACTTTTTCTTCTTCAGCGAGTTAAAGATACCCCGGAGATCTTTTTGAGAAATCAAGATGTGATTTCTGTCATTGGCGATGGCACTATTTGCCATATAAACGTCATTGAACCTGGTGAAACCTGGATTGTCAGATCGCCATTGACTTATCTCTTTACGAAGATTACTGTGGTTCAGCAGGGTTTTCGTTCTCCAGTTCGTGATTCGGCCTATGAACGTCGTTGACCGTATACACTCGCTGGAATACAGCACCAATTGCTTTTACCTTCCTGGGGATCTTCAACCACGAAGAAGTCATTGTCCAACATCTGGATCGATGCCAATTGCTGTGAGTAAGTGTTCGTTCTCTGTCGTCCTTGGAAGTCTAACACTCTGAATGTCGTTTTGATCTTTTCTCCGAAATATTTTATTTACTTGCGGGAACATACCCGGATTGTTGGAACGTACAGCCCGAATTTTATTGCCCCAGTGCAAGCTTATAGTTATGCTATAATTGATGCGGATTAATTGTTGGAGGTTCTTGATATCCGACTTCAATGCTCTGACTTCGGCGTTTTGTGGATCTGTAAACCGTCTGTACAAGAGTTTGAGTCTTGACAAGTCTACTTTTGTGCACTTGCAGTGCGTCGATGGTAGCATTCCGATAAACATCGTTGTCATCGATTTCTGCTACTTTCGGTACAGTTTTGTCCATTGTACGTTTGATTACGTTGTCCATTTGTCTAAGGAACCGATCAACCTCCTCGCTTGTCAGGTTTCTGTTTATTGGAGTATTGATCCCACTTGAACGTAGTTCCGTGGATAAAGTTCTGGAGAAGCGAGGCTATCGGGCCTTATTATAATTATAAGGGTGCCTCTGGACATATTCCCCCAGTTCTTCCACCTCGTTCAGGAGCTGAATAGCCGCGAAGAGTCCGCAGTGATCACTCTCGTACTCAATCGTAGTTAAGCAGTTCCGCGTGTGTCTTAATTGGCTTTTTCTCACCCAATGGCGATGCATTTCACAGTTTGTATTTCAATATTGTCACCCAGATGCCGACAACGTACGCATGGCCATATACATAGCGAGCAAAAATGTTCTCTCAGAGAGAGCAACGGCTTGTCTGTTTTTGCGTCTGCAACGTAGATAAGTGCTAGGTTTATGCATGACTGTAAGGTTAACTTGCCTCTTGTCAAGGATTATTCATTGCTACGTCTGGGTACTGATGTTGAAAGTATTTTCACCGATAAGCCATGGTAGACAAAGTCTACGCTACGTCTGGGTACTGATGTTGAAAGTATTTTCACTGATAAGCCAAGGTAGACAAAGTCGCTAACTACCTCAAAATGCCTTTAGTGGCACTTCGTAAAAGACTCGAGGATAGTATACACTTCTCCATCGCTTTTGATAACAGGTAGTTTTAGCCTGTGAGTTTTGCAGGATGTTCTAAAAAAACACGTTTGAGAAGTCATCCACTACCACTGCACGGGTTCCATCATAAACGCGTTCTTTGAGATCCATTTCTAGACGTATGAACAAAACTATTTCTAAGCGCTTCACATGTGCATAATACTTATTTATTTAAAATCAGTAGTGTAGTGTACATATATCAATCTTGTGTACTACATATGTACATGTATGATTCGCATATTTTATACCGTTATTTTATATATTTCGCTTATATTTGATGATACGTATTTCACAACATTGGGCATAATTGAAACTATTGTTTCTGATAACTTTTCTTGTGAGTGAACTGCTTCCATCATACACGCATTCAATAGAGCTATAAGAAGATCAATCAGGGTGTAGCAGCAGATCACTGACTTAAACTGAAACGACTATCCTCAAATAGCCTTCGATTTGCTTGCAGAAAGTTTCACTCATACATATAACGGAGAAAACTTCTGACAGAGACCGACCACAAACCTCTAGCATCCATACACAAAATAATATATATTCAGCACCGGCGCGAATATATTTTTAATCGTAAAAACCGTCATTCTAGTGTACAAAAACGAACTGCATTACGAACTCGTTTTGCGCAACTCCTCGAACTCAAGCAATCATCGCTTTGGTTGTTAACTAATTTGTGCTTGTTCTCCTTGTAGTTTCTTTAAATGTATCTAGTTATCTTCAATCCTGACAAATTAGTTTGCATGTACACACCCACCTCTTAATTGTGAGTACCCGATTCACAGCTTAAACGAAATTGAAAATGGAAGTTGCATTTCATTTCAATGGACAGAAGATAATGATATTCCAGTAGAAAACATGTTTAGCATACAAAAAATAAATGGGATCGCAGATTAAAAATACATATAACGAAAACAGTCTAAAATCAATTATGCAAACTTTGATTGCGTGCAGTTGATTTTTCTAATGGTCTAACCTCAGGTTTTCTAATTAATTTCTGTTTTTTTTTTATAAAAACAGTTGTTATTATGACAGCCAGTATGGTCTACAAATTTTACCCTTTTGTTGCTTGGTTTATTGCTGAGGTCATTTAGGCTGTATGAGCCTATAATGGCTTTCCTAGTTGAAAGCCGGACAGTCGCAGGGGAGATGTTGGGTGCTTTCCTTACCGGAAAATTAAAAAGTAGCAAAAGGGTTACCTATGTTAAGAGAGATTTCATCAATCGGCGATCTAGTGGCGTGTTTAGCGAGATCGTCAGCTCTACAGTTTCCCGCAGTGTCTCTACGACATGGCACCCAACATGCGAATTTTAAACCGCTCGGATATCTCGTTGAGAGATGCGCGGTAGTTGTCTAAGAGGAAGATATCGGCAAATAAAAACAATTTTATGCTAAAAACAATTTCGTTTATTTTCCATCCATTTACTGACCACACTCCCTACCACGACTAGTGTATTTATGCTTTGTTATGTGGAGACTTCGGGTCATTCACCTGATCAGCTAACGGACCGTACTGCAAGTGAATCAGATCCACAGTGTGTTGTACAAGAATGGCACCGCGTGTTTTTTTTATTCTTCCAGAGATGATTTCTATTTTTGAGTTCATCCGTAACCTATATCGGGCGGATATTTCGTTCATTTTTAGCCAGGACAGGGCTTCGTTAATTGAGATGAACAGATTTGTTCATTTCTAGACAATCTGAGAAAACGCCACTCCCTGCACCAGCTTCCGTCTTAGATCGATCTTTGTAGAAGTGTATGATACATAGAATCGTTAGGTGTCCATAGGTGTAATCGAATCATTCAGAACAAGCCTTTAGACGAAGCGCGCAGTTGGTTGCTATTTGCTTATTGCAGCTTCTGAGTATCGTGAGTATCATAACGTAGCGGTTATTATCAAGGAATGTAAGAAATGCTAAATCGAAAACGCAACTATAGACCTTCCCCCATATTCGTCTTCAATCAACAACACACCAACCAGATAAATACTTGCTTACTCGCAAACCCCCATTACCGTAAGTAGGCGAAGAGAACAAATAATTAATATCAAATCTATTTTCTATTCGTTTTATCGATTTGTTGGAACAACGACGACCTGTGCTTTCCTTTTAAGCATTTTTCGAGCGAGCCCCAAGAGAAAATTAGGATAAGGACTACAGAACGACTTCGTTTGCGGTCAACACTCCAGCATCCGTAATCAGTAAGGGAATATGCGTGAAATTGTCCACATTCAAGCCGGCCAGTGTGGCAATCAGATTGGAGGAAAATTCTGGGAGGTTATATCCGACGAACATTGCATCGATGCTTCGGGAACCTATTACGGCGATAGCGATCTGCAGCTGGAACGGATAAATGTTTACTACAACGAGGCAACCGGGGCGAAATATGTCCCGCGAGCGATTCTCGTGGATCTTGAGCCCGGGACCATGGACTCCGTTCGATCTGGTCCATTTGGACAAATCTTTCGGCCCGACAACTTCGTCTTTGGTCAATCGGGAGCTGGAAACAATTGGGCCAAAGGACACTACACCGAAGGAGCTGAGCTCGTTGATTCCGTGCTAGATGTGGTCCGCAAGGAAGCAGAGGGTTGCGATTGCCTACAAGGCTTCCAGCTGACGCACTCGTTGGGTGGCGGAACCGGTTCGGGAATGGGGACATTAATGATTTCCAAAATTCGAGAAGAGTACCCGGATAGGATTATGAACACATTTTCGGTAGTACCGTCGCCAAAGGTTTCTGACACAGTCGTTGAGCCGTACAATGCCACTCTAAGTGTGCATCAATTGGTCGAGAACACCGATGAGACGTACTGCATTGATAACGAAGCCTTGTACGACATCTGTTTCCGCACCCTCAAACTGACCACCCCAACATATGGTGATCTGAACCATTTGGTATCGGCAACAATGTCGGGCGTCACCACGTGCCTACGGTTCCCCGGCCAACTGAATGCCGACCTCAGGAAGTTGGCCGTCAATATGGTTCCCTTTCCGAGATTGCATTTCTTCATGCCTGGATTCGCACCACTCACTTCCAGGGGCTCTCAACAGTACCGAGCGCTCACAGTGCCAGAGCTTACTCAGCAAATGTTCGACGCCAAGAATATGATGGCCGCCTGTGATCCTCGTCATGGCAGATATTTGACCGTAGCGGCGATTTTCCGTGGCCGCATGTCCATGAAAGAAGTCGACGAACAAATGCTGAACATCCAGAACAAGAACAGCAGCTACTTCGTGGAATGGATACCGAATAACTGCAAGACGGCTGTGTGCGACATTCCACCGAGAGGGCTCAAAATGGCAGCCACATTCATTGGCAATTCCACGGCCATTCAGGAACTGTTCAGGAGAATATCCGAACAGTTCACAGCGATGTTCCGGCGGAAAGCGTTCTTGCACTGGTACACTGGCGAGGGTATGGATGAAATGGAGTTCACAGAAGCCGAGAGCAACATGAACGATTTGGTGTCCGAATACCAGCAGTACCAAGAGGCAACGGCTGATGAAGAAGGCGACTTCGATGAAGAGGAAGAGGGCGGTGGCGAAGAGTAGGATGGTTACTATGGAGAAATTTAAATTTGTAGTGCTTTTGTAAATTGTGTTAATACAATTGTATCGTGATTTATTAAACTGTTGATGTAAATCGTTTTCTTTTCTTTTGTGCAATTGGCTTTTTCTCTCTATGGCGATGCATTTCAGGGCGGCACTAATGTTCGCTACCTTAGACGACACTAGGCGAGTTGTTTATCTGCTCCACACTCCACACTGCTCCTAGGTTAGGTTAGGTTAGGTTGTAGTGGCTGACAGCTAAGGGCAGTCTACGCAGCCCCGCCAACATCTTAAATCTGTAGACTAAAGGCTGGATGGACTCATGTGACTATGCAGAATGAATAGAGCTTGTATTTGAATATTGTCACCCAGATGCCGACAACGTAAGCATGGCCATATACTATACATAGCAAGCAAAAATGTTCTCTCAGAGAGACCAACGGATTAATTTTAACAAAACTATTTCTAAGCGCTTTACATGTGCACAATACCTATTAATTTAAATTTAGTAGTGTAGTGTACATATAGTATATCAATCTTGTGTACATACATATGTCCATGTATGATTCGAATGATCAAATAATATAAATATTAGTAAATACAGATGTTTATTAAAAATTATGGCATATTTTATACCGTTATTTTATATATTTCGCTTATATTTGATGGTACGTATATCGCAATATTGAGCATTATAGAAACTATTGTTTCTGATAATTTTTCTTGTGAGTGAACTGCGTGCATCAAAAAAGCATTCAATAGAGCTATAAGAAAATCAATCAGGGTGTAGCAGCAGATCACTGACTAAAACTGAAACGACTATCCTCAAACAGCCTTCGATTTGCTTGCAGAAAGTTTCACTCATACATATAAAGGAGAAAACTTCTGATAGAGACCGACCACAAACCTCTAGCATCCATACACAAAATAATATATATCAGCACTGGCGCGAATGTACTTTTAATCGAAAAAACAGTCATGTGTACAAAAACGAACTGCATAACTCCTCGAACTCAGGCAATCATCGCATTGGTTGTTAACTAATTTGTGTTTGTTCTCCCTGCAGTTTCTTTAAATGTATCTAGTTATCTTTAATCCTGACAAATTAGTTTGCATGTGTAGGGAAATTCGGGAGGGATGGCAAATAAAACACCAGGCTGCTTCGAAGGTTCTTTATTGACTGCTTTTACATTTCGCTTTTCTTTTACATATTGGTCAGGAAAACGGTGCGAGTGCACAGTAGGAATTGCGGATGGATCATTCGATCATTTAGGCCAATAGCAATTATTATAGCAAACGGATTTATAAAGTAAATATATTATCTAATATACAGTCGACACCATAAGTAAACGGACTGATTTAAATTAAAAGTGACTACAGTTCGGCCAGCCTGATCGAGTAATCGCTCCGATTACAATTTCATTGATAGATTACTACATTTCATTGATGTTTTTAATATTAGAAAACAAAATACGAACATATTCAATAAATTGGTGAAGTGCACAGAATGCAGATAAAAAGATGTATGCAAATGAATGAATAGGCATTTCAATTAGTCAAAAATACATTAAAATTTAACAAAACGAATTTTGAAAAGAGATATACTGAGATAAATGGTTTGGCTATTAACATAAATATAATCAATCATTTTTTTTATTTTCAAAGTCAAATAAATCAGGATCTCCACTCTCATCGTCGTCTTCAAAATGCTTCAAGTCGGACAACTCGTTCAAAAATGTTGTCTTGGTCGCTGACCATGATAAACGCGCAATCTGTTGTCCATTTCTAAAATAAATATTGCTAGGCATATCTCTTCGTATTAATTCATAATGTCCTTTATACATGGCGAACAGTTTCTTTAATACCATTGTTTTGAATATAATATATATTTTGAATATAACACCTTTGTAAACCTTGGGTATTATATGACAACTACTATAATACTTTTTATTTAATGTTTCATACTGCTCTATGTTATTGTTAGATTTGTTTCGACTTTTACCAAACCGTATTATTTTCGCTAACAAGCTTAAAATCAAATATTTCATTATGCGATCACAAACTTTTTGGTTCGTTCTAATGAGTGAAACGTTTGAAGGAACATAAAACAGAACCTTGTCTTTAATTGTACCGTATATAAAGTTATCATTCAAATCACGGACTATGAAAGACATTTTGTCATTGAGTCGGTCTATTCGTTGTATGGAATAATTATCACTTATGGTTATTTCACTAACCTTGCAGTAATTAATATAAAGCCTCAGCTCATTATTTTTCTGCACAAGAATAATGGGCGACGAAAACGAGGGTATCGATTCACGAATGATCCCTGTTATCAATAAATTGTTTATAATATTTTGGAGCTTTGGCACATATAACAAACTCTCAGAGGGATTTTGCAAAGATATTTCCTTGGATAAATTAATCCGCGTTTTTAAATCATTACTAGCTGCTTTATGATTACTTGAAAAAGAAAAAGCTGATGTAAGTATATTTACATCTTTTTTAAAACACTTAGGTGAATCTACACAATTTGTTTGATCTTCTATTGATTCATTACAACTCACATCGATATTTAAAAAGTTATGGACAAGTATGTTGTCATCGCTTGTATCCATCCGTTGTATATCCTCACTTGTAGCTGATGCATCATGAACATCAGATGGAAAGTGGAGATCCCGATCAGATTTAAACGATGAATAATTAGCCTTTCGTTGTAGAAGTACCAGACCATTTTTCCCCAGGAAATCTCTGCCTAAAATCACAGGATATTTCATTGAATGATTTTTAACAACTAATATTTTTAAATTTATAATTGAATTTTCATAACAAATGATACTGCTTATACTTCCCAGTACGTCCAGCGGTCTGTTGTTTACTCCAACATAACTGTTGTCCATTAAGTCCAAGGTTGATATTAAAAACGGTGGTAAGAATCCAACCTGGATAAAACTGATTGGACTCCCTGTATCCAACAGCGTCAAAAAGGTAGTCGATGTTTCGATTTGGTCACTGACAAATTTGTAGCTGATATTCCTCTCGAATACATTACTGCACACTTTGGTTTTCAAATCCGCTCGAAGTCAGCTCGTTCAATCACATTCAAAGTCATTACTGAATTGCTAGCAGCACAGTTTGGCGAAATGTGGCCAAGCTTTCCGCACTTAAAACACGATACTTCTCTCCTCTCAGGCCCGGGTCGAACACTGCTTCGATTGAAAGCGTGAGAATTTATATCTGCTCTCCTAGGCTGAGCACTATGTTGTGTTCTTCTTGCTCCGTTATCAGAGTACACATTGCGACAATTGCTTTTTAACTTCTCATATTTACGTAAGGCTGACTTTAACTCGCTTATGCTATTTGCACTGTACAAAATCGTTTTATTTATTTCAATATCTGTGATACCTCTAATATTGAACTGAATCACGTCTTCTTCTTCAACGGAACATTGTGAAGCAGTTTCTTGCATAGAGAGAACATATTGTTGGAATGTCTCATCACGACGTTTCTTTCTATTTTGAAGGTCATTATAGACATCCGCCTTGGTAACATTTCTTTTAAATTCGCACATCAAACACTTTTTTAATTCATGCCAACTTTTAGGGATTGTAGTTCGTAAATATATTTTTGCTGTACCTGTTAACATCCTTTTTCCATAAAGAAACTTGTTCCTTTGGTCCAAATTCAGTATTTCAGAGTATTCCTCAAATTGTTCTATCCAACGTTGTATAGGCAGATTGTCATCGCCACTAAAAGCTGGTATGGAGTCCTCAATGTCCTTGAAACAAGCAGTCGTTTTAGCACTGGATGCTGCATCCTCCAACTGAATTTCTTGAATTTGTCTTCTCAGTTTAGCTATTTCTTCTTTCTTTTTGTGAATCCTACGTAGTTTTTCTAATTCCTCGTCCAAAAGTTCCTCTTCCGTACGCTGTTCTTCTTCTTCATCCTCTTCAGTTTCAGAAACCTGTTGATCGATGTACTCCGGAGCTGGTTGATTCGAATTTTCGCGTATAATTTTTTGCAGATCTTCTTTTGTAAAGCCCTCGACACTTTCTTGCACACGAAGTTTTAATTCCGTTTTTGTACCACTAGTGTGTTGCTTCAAAGATCTTAACACTGCTTTAAGAACTAGTACAGTCGCTGAATCCAAAAATACAAACCACGCATCAAACATTTTCTTTGACTTTCGCGAATAACGTTGAATACAAAATTGAAATTTATTAATTACGTACACTTGAGAGATAATTAGACTTTCTACGATTCAAACAACAAGAACAATATTCTATTTCCCGTTTGTCCTTTTTTTCACTTTCACTTTATTGACTGCTTTTACATTTCGCTTTTCTTTTACATATTGGTCAGGAAAACGGTGCGAGTGCACAGTAGGAATTGCGGATGGATCATTCGATCATTTAGGCCAATAGCAATTATTATAGCAAACGGATTTATAAAGTAAATATATTATCTAATATACAGTCGACACCATAAGTAGACGGACTGATTTAAATTAAAAGTGACTACACATGTACACACCCGCCTCTTAATTGTGAGTAGCCGGCTGTAATTAACATCTTAAACGAAAGTTGCAGTTCTTTCAATGGACAAAAGATAATTATATTCCAGTAGAAGATATTTTTAGCATACAAAAAATAAACGGGTTTGCAGATTAAAAATATAACAAATATATGAGTGGCGCTACAGCCTAAAGCTAACAAAAACAGCCTAAAATCAATTGCGTCCAGTTGATTTTTCTAATGGACTAACCTTAGGTTTTTTAATTAATTTCTGTTTTGTTTTTTTTTTTTTACAAAAACAGCGTGTGGTTGTTATTATGACAGCCAGTATGGTCTACAAATTTTACACTTTTTTGATTGGTATATTCCTGAGGTTATTTAGGCTGTATGAGCCTATAATGGCTTTCCTAGTTGAGCCGAAAGCCGGACAGTCGCAGAGGACATGTTGGGTGCTTTCCTTACTGGAAAATTTAAAAGTAGCAAAAGGGTTAATTGTTCTAAAAGACATTTCATCAATCGGCGATCTAGTGACATGTTTAGCGAGATCGTCAGCTCTACAGTTTCCCACAATGTCTCTGCGGCATGGCACCCTTGTCTGATGGCTTTCTTGCTGTTTGAATATTAAACCCTGCCCAATCTCTATTGGTTGCTTTAATCGACTTCGTACTGTAATATAAATGTCTGATACACTCAGTCAAAAGAATTGGTCGGGCAAAGATTCAAGGGAGAGGTTACAGTTACAAGACCTTGTTAAGTGACGCAATAATAGCCACTCGAGAAATTTGGAAATAAACCAATTGGTATTGACAAGTGCCCCATCGATTGTTGGATGAAATCATGCTCCGAGTTACATGATATATGCCCGTTATATTTGTGCGTATCAGCGAAATCACTTTCGAATGTATTTTCTAAAAATCCGGCTTGATACATAGCGATATAAGAAACAAGGCAAAACGCCTTGATGAATTGTTTTTCTGAAGACACAATTGAAATTACAATGGACACCCCCTCGAGTTAAAAGAAATTCAATCATTCAATCTAGAGGATGTTTTTGTATACAAAAATGTGAAAAATACCAAAATATGGCAAACAAGACATTCCAGTTAGAGATAAACTAGATTAGGGAGAGTTCGACTTGTACACTAATTCCCTTGCCCAATTTAAAATATGAACTTATCGTATACGTTATATAAAAAATGCTGTTGAAATATTCCACAGCACTAATTTCATCGCCCCTACAATAGGTGTGTAACATCATGGAAAGGTAGAAGATTCAATAAATGGTGAGAATTCACCACAATTACATGATTCGGCAGATGCTGGCGTAACGTTTATGGTGAACGTTATCAAATAATTTTGTATTTTATATAGCCGTAATAAACATTTTTATGGCTTAAGTGTAAATGTGCTACAATCGAGTCAGACATTGGGACAGTTTTGAAACAAAGCATGATTCGGTTAAGTTATTTGTTTCCTTTGATTACGCAAGCCGAAAACACCTTATGACTTTTATACCTCGTTAGACGGTCGATTGAATGTACAAAACAGTAACCCGAAAGCTACTACGGATACCTGAATTCAATATAACAAGAGAAGATTGCTCCCGGTCTGTAGCCAACAAATGGAACAGGGTGTTGAACAATGTTGATACGTGGAGATGATCAGCAATGTTTGCAGATAAAAATTCGACATAATGTTTGTATCCTTTGGAGAACTGTTTAATTTTATTCAAGACGCGGTCCACTTATCACAATTAATTATGAATGTTGATAAAGTTCCTATTGAATGCAACACGACTCCAGTAAATAATTAGGTACATCAAGCCGCAGAATCTCTTAGAGAATAGAACATTTCGTACGGCGGTCGTATGGAATTTCAACTATTTCCCTCAGTGTCTTTTTCCCTCAATTCTAGTGGTACGACCGCAGTACAAATTTTCATTCACGATTTTTTTTATTTGTTTATTATTTAGATATAGACAAATTTTGAACATTTTTACATTAAGTACAATATTAAGAATATAACTTACAATAACTAGAACGTAAATAGAGTTAATAACTCATTTTTAAATTTCAGTCTACTCTCCGATAAATCCAGATTGTGTGAATATTCGTTAAATACTCCCATTACCCTTGTAAGAGGTTCATTTCTTCCGTATTTTGTGTTATGAAACCTTTCAAATAGTAAGTGATGAGTACGGAGTGACATAGTGGGCAAGTAAATTTGAATTAACATCAAAAGATAAGGACATTTAATATGGTTTGTAAAAATATCCCTAGTTTTGACAGATTTTATACCAAGCAATTGACACCTTGCCAAATAGTTTGGATGAAAATTCCGTTGCATTTTAAAAACTCTGAATTTGGTGAATCTTTTTTGAACTTTTTCAATGCGTTCAGAATATGTAACCAAATTAAAATTCCATACAACCACAGCATATTCAAGAAAAACCCTAACCATGGATGCTTACAGGGATAATAAGGCGAAAGGATCAGTGAATCCTTTGGTATTACGCCTGATGAAACCGATATCTGACTTGGCTTTAGACAATGTATAATTTATGTGTCTGCGATAAAAATGATGAGCTCAAAATTACTCCTAGGTCTTTAACACAATTCGCTTTGGAAAGTTTTGCCGAGCCAATGGAGTAGTCAAATTGTATACGAAAGGCTGATTTGGTGAACGTTGTTGATTGACATTTATGGAAATTGAGAGTTAGACTGTTGTTATTGTACCATTTGTAGATCTCAATATCAGATTGAAGAGATATACTGTCATTTATATATTTTATGCTTTTATACATTTTCATATCATCAGCGAATAATAAGTAGTTGCTCTGAGAATGCAAAGCATTTTTTGGTCATTCGACATGTCCTTCCGGTAGTGCAATGTGAACTTAGATAATACCGGAACTCCAAAGGCAAACAAAACAGCAAAGAACACATTCATCCATATGTACAAAACCGAGGAACCTCCTTCAAATTGAATTAGTAAATAAAAAAGCATGTATGCTTTTTAAATGAGAGCTTATACCAAAATTATCATTTAATTCTTTGTTGAGTTTATTCATCGTGCTTTCGAGTTCATCAGCTCAATGTGAGAAACAGCACTTCCAGTCAATACAAAATAAACGGGCTATATACGAGCAAGTGAGTACCTGATGAGGTTGTCATACCGTTAATACTTGATTTGAATTATGGGCAGACTGCAATAATCCAGACAAAGGAGTTGAAGTAACGCAAGAGTAATCCAAGTTGCTAGTAACATGTTATGTCAACTGTTATTTTACATTTAAGTGTATAAGCTTTATATATCTTGTTATTTGCTCAGAAAGTTATGTCCATAAACTTTTTTGCAACTTCAACAAACTTCACAACTAAGATATCCGAAGCGTAATCCTTTTTTCCAAGTAATTGAATTATATCTGCGATTGTGCTTATCGTCCACCTTTACCTCTGTATAGTACGACTGAATATAGCCTGAATAATAGCCTTGTACATCAACCTATGTGGATATTGTGTTCGGTTGCTTGTTGACAGATGTAGCCGCTGAGCCACAAAAGCAAGCATTAGGCCGACCGGCTGGTGACTGGACCAGATTTGAAAATCAGAAAAAAGCATATAAACCATTGTTTTCTTTGGATACTGAACTGCAACAGTACTTCACTTCACTATATACTTTGACAACAATGGTGACCTTTCTTAACATAGTAGGTGTTCTTAACAATGTTAAGTCCTAGGCAATAACAAGACTTAAGAAAACTAAAATCATTTGAACCCTGAACTAGGATCCTAGAGGCACTCGTCAAGGAGGTTCGAGGATACGACTTGATATTAGTGGGCGTCCTTATTTTGGAACTCATTTCGGCTGTAAATAGCCAATAGCCTAAGCAGATGGCATGTCTCTAGTCGTAAAATTTCCTGATACGTTTAGAAATATTATGGAAACTAAATAAACTAGCAAAGTGGGCAGAAAAACAACTAAAACAACGTAAACCCGTCTTGTTCACAAGCACACCAAGTCCTTCTCCACTTGTGCGCACCAATTCGATCGAGAACGTCCTCTGTTGCGTTGTCCCAACGGCTCGGATTCGAAAACTCTATCTACGAGTTAGAGTTGGAGTGTTCATGCGCTCTAAATGATCTAGTCACTAGTGAAGCTAAACATTTAGGCGTAAGGGCAGAAAACTAAGCTGGAAACTTAACTCTTCGACTACCTGGCCACTGCAGTGTATTCCAAGCTGAAGTTGAAGCTATCCAGGCGGCTGCCCGCTTATTGTCAATGAAACGGGTTCAAATCGATATAAATTATAATCATAATGGCTAACAAGGAATGAAGGTCAAGGTGTCAATCATCGAATAGAGCCATGCCATTATAATATAAAACCAAAGTTAAAAATTTTTCAGATTAAGCTTATGATGAAAAATTAATTTGTTCTGATCCATGAGCTAGTTAATCACATCTGTCACATGTGAAAAAAAGACAGCGAGACGCTGTCATCCGTGTCCAACCATGAACTCACATGAAACTCAACATTTTGACATATGACGTTCAGAAATTGCTTTTTAATTTCCAAACAATACTCCATTTAGTTGAATTAATACTCAAAATAGAGTCAAAATCATTTTTTTTAATTTTATGTAAATTATAGAAGTGACATTGTTGCGAAATGTCAACAATGCGTCACGGGCTACTGGCGAACACAGATTCTGTCAACACTCAAGGACACGCTGTCATACTGCCATTACTACAATTTCAAAGCATCATTGACATGAAGTGAACTGACGACATTTAAACGCTCATCATCCCATTGTACGGCTGTAAAATGTACACGAATAATTAGAAAAGAATCGCTAATTTATTTGGGAATTTTCTTTTTGAAGTCTCTCATCAGCGCGTAAACACTTCTGCTAAATGTTAAGCTTCAATAGAGTCTTTGAATCTGTAGTCTTAGATCTTCAGTCTCCGTGTTTGGTTCTGGCTAGTAGCTCCAGCACCGATCGAAAGTTGTTATTAACGGCGTGGATCCAATGGTGGTGGATCATTTTAAAACTAATTTACATCAGATGGCCAATAAATGCAGTCACAAGTGTAACGAGTACATGTAAGATGAGATTTATATTCAAAAGCTCTTAATTTTTTGTGATGAATTTCAATTGCCTTACACATTATTTCATCATCCGCCGATGTTGCCAAAATTTCATAACTTAACGGTTTTATACATAAAAAAACACAAATATAAAACGAATGACAGGTGGCATTGACACAATAATTCCCTTTGATTGTAAAGCTGTCAATCAGAGAACAGAGCCGATTAGTGATTCCATTCTACACTCACAAGCGGGTAACGATCTTCTACTTCTGCCCCATTGCAAAAGTCCGTGCTAATAGTGTTAATAAGTGAAACTAGTCGTGAGGCATAAAATGTAAACTACTCGTATCGTAAATCCCGTGGAAGTTTCCCGCATCGGTCCGGCTATTGTGTTGGTCTTAAATTGGGTTATATTATACGCTGTGCTTGTTGTAAGCTTTAGATTCTACTGGATTTGTATTTGTTGTTAGTAAGTTTGACGGTACAAAGAAACTGCTGGATTAATCAAACAAAAGCTGCGTCATTGAAACATGTGTGTATCCGGTTCGGGAATATTATTGTTTATTTGAATAAGATGAGCTTGGATGAGCAATAAATGCGGGATGATTTCGATGAAAACAATGGCTTGCGAATTGAAGGCACTTGATTGCAAAGTTAATTGGTGTTTATTTTATTGTTTATTACTTCGTCCTTCCTGCTTTCTGGACATACATTACTTAGAAAGAGGATAAAGAAATTGTCAATGCTCGGTTTATCTCGTTTAGTTTACACCTAAGATCTATAGATTGTGTACATTATAAGTAGATACTGGTACCATAAGTGCGAAAGTTTCTATTAGCAACTATCCAACCCGACGTACTTCACAACGCCTCAGAATCAATAAATACTGTGTTAACTTAATAGCTGTATATGTCTACTTGTAAAAACATCAGCCCGTCTCGTTTATTTGCAAGTTTCGTATATTTGTTGCAGATAAGGATACATATGTCCAATTATAATTTCGATTGCCTAGTCGCTGTTGTATCTTTTAAGGGCCATTCATATGAAGTCCCTACTAATTGCGAACTTCGCAAAATCATGGAGTTTTCTCATTCGCAGATAAATACGGGTGAAAACTGTCACTTTTTTGTTCAGGAATTTGTGGATTGCATTTGCCGCTTTGCAAATTGCGAATCCAGCTTGACAATTCGCCAAGAGAATGATTGGGTAATTATAATAATATGGGTGGCGCTACAGCCCGTAGAGGGCCAGGGCCTAGCTTATCAGCAACCACTCGTATTGTGCGTGCTATTGTTCTCACACGAGTGGAAGGGACCTACAGTTTAATGCCGACTCCGAACGGCCAAATTTGAGAAACTTTTTCTAGACAGAAAATACTCTTTGAGCATTGTCAGTGACTCGAAAGAGGTGGGGTCGTGAAAATTTTTCGTCGCTCAGAGCTGTAATCGAACCTACGACGTCGAGGTTGGGGTCGACGCACATACCCACAACGCCACCGGCCATGGGTAATTAGAAAGGATAATTAAACTAACTTTTGTCGATACAAACTCGATACTTCAAGTATAACTTTTTGTTCATATCTGCTGGATAAGGATTGCTTATGAAAGTTTGTGCTTAGTGCTGAAGGAACCTGTTTTTTAAATGTTTTACTTAACCAATTTATACCCGAATTACAATTTTCTCTTAATGATTTGATGATTTTCGATTTTTAGCCAGAATTTCCAATACAAAAACAATGTATATAGGCTGCATTTGTGAGCATTTATTTATTTGCCTTTTCCGATGTATAAACAAACATAACCAATAAACAACTTGTTTACACTTTCACTTACTAATGACTTTCATAAATTGTCATCTTTCATTTATGCGAAACAAATTTTTATCAAAGATCAAACTTTCCTAAAACACACTTGAAATGGATTTCAGCATAAAACACATTGCGCTCCACACACAAGGAAACAAAAAATCAGTAGAAATAACCGTACCGGCAGATGAAATCGTTACGTGACATGCTGTTCAGTGTTGCGAAAACGCAACGTTGGGTCCAAATGAGACCAAAAATAAGAAATCTTAGAGGCATTCGACATCCACACGCTATGTGTTAAAATATTTTTCAATGCTAAATCAATAGATTAGGGACTATGAAAAATAAAGTGCAAAAGGGGTGATCCATTGGATGATTAAAAATTAAATTTTCTTGATTAAAATTGACCGGATAAGGACATAATATAATTGTAAACAATATCAAAATCATCATCATTACCATTTTCTTTTTTTTTCAATTTATTTACTTACATGCTAGATAAAAATGCTTAAAACTAGCTTAAATAACTTAGCAATCATTCTTACATCTAACCTACCTAACCTATTATCATCTTCTTACCCGCATGTTAATCTAAAGAGTGCAAGGGGGTAAAGCTATAGATCTCCAGGTCATTCGACTCTAACTCGATTGTTCTTGACACTATTTCCCTATATGTAACAACCCAGTAAGTTATCTTATACTTTAAACTCGACTCAAAAAAGCTCATTCTTAGCAAATCTCATCCTAAGTGCAATGGTTTCGATAATATTCACCCTGAGTTAGTGTTGCTGTTTTTCTTCCTTATATTCTTCCGTTTTTATCCAAAGCGTTGGAATTTGCCGTTCACCCCATCACTAAAGACCACATTGACCGAAAAATTCGTTCAAGACCTATGCAGGTTTCTTACTTACTTACCTATCAGGCTGGCGACACATGGAGAGTCCTAGTCTGAGTAATTACTGCCTTCCATTAGCGATGGTCCTGGCCACGCTGCCTCCCGTCATCAAGACCAAGCTGTCTTACATCCGATGATGACTTGATCTCTCTACCGCAGGTTTGGTCTTTCTCTCAATTTAGAGACCAGTTGCCGAAGGTTGCCAAGGGTAGTTCTACGTCGAATCTTAAGTAAGAGGTCATTCGTGAAGAGCACGATTGGCCTGAGGTAGACAAGCCCCATCACTACAACGAAATTGCAGCTGTTGGTTGTGATGTTCTGGCCTAGATGTCGTGCGGCGGATAATTGTATTTTCTACAGCATATATTTCTTCTTATCCTTATAGACCTTTAAATCAGCTACTTTCGCCTGTTCTTTAATTGCCGTGAAGTCGTCCAATTCGACACGTTGGTAAGACGCGAATATGTCAATGTTATCTGCTTTTCTCAACAGCCGGACGGGCTTGTAGAAAATAGTGCCTTCCTTTTTAAGGCAGACAGCCACACTAACTTCTCCTATAGCAAATTGAGGGAATCACACGATAGTTCTTGAACCGAACGGTGCTTCGTGTATATGCTAGTGTGGCGCTAAACAATCGGATCCAAAATCGGCCATCGCTTCGAATAACTCTTTGGGATGAAAGCACGCGGCTTTAAAATCGTTAAAGAGATGACGAGTGTCGATTTGAAACTGGCTGGTCTTTTCCAGGATTTGCCTTAGTGTGAAAATTTGGTCTATAACGATTTGCCCAGAAGCGCTGATGTTCACACAGGATGCTGAACAGGATCTTGTAGACGACGTTAAGGAGGGATATAGCTTTGTAGTTGTTGCAAGAGTTAGGAACGCCTTTCTGTGGATGAAGCATATGGAGTTGATATTCCAGTCCGAAAATTCCCTACCAAGCAAAACGTTGTTTTATTTTTTTTTATCTGTATTGAGTGGACGGGATAAAATTCCATGTGGATATGTTTAACAGCTAAATACTTTTAATAAATTAAGTTATATTAAGTTGCAATGACATGTCTAAAGTTGTCTGAGTTGACGTTTCGATATTGTGTTAAGTTTATTTATCTTATAAATATCTTGAAGAAATGTGCAATTAAAATTTAAATTCTTTTTGTTTTGTCTCTCGTCAGCGAAAAACTTTCTTTCTTGAGTTGTTAGGTTCCGGATTCTGAATTTTATTACAATTTCTGCAATCTAATTTTGAACTCCCCCTTTTCCAAAACTGAATGTATTCGGAAACATTTCCTTACAGGCGGGTGCATATAGCTTGAATTAGAGGATTTTTTTGTACATGGCGCTTTTCTATTACAATCGCTGGATATTCTCTGTATACACTGCAGTAAATGGTGTTCTATAGTAACAACTACCTCAGAATGTACTTTTATTATTACAGTACAAGCTGATAAAGTTTACAGCTAAGCAGAGATGAGAATCTACTATATCTACTTCATTATTTAATTTTTATGCATTCGTTTATTTTTTTTTCTACTTCGTTTATTTTGTTTCTATTTAGGATGGATAATGCAAAACTGCCAAATTCTATAACACCTCTTCTATAGCCAAGGCGACATAGGATCGTTTGTGTCATAGCCCATAGACCGACTCTGCCTATATTTTAAAAATGAACACATCCAGTAGTAGGCAAGAATTTTTTGACTATTCGGCGTTAAAGTGAGAAGATCTGTGCTAGTTATCAAATATATTTATATATTATATTTCTATTATTTTTAAGTCTGCTTCAATTTTTGTAAATTTACTTCGATTTTTGGGGCGATTTGCTTCACGCTGCGATGTTTTCATCGCAACTCAACTACATATTCGAATGGTTACGAGCTTACGAGGAAGAACTTTAAATGAATAAGCTTTAAGACATCGCAATAAAATAATTAATTACTTTGACATTAACTCTTTTCTCTGTAGGGCGTGTTAGAGTGTTATTTTTTATCGAAAACAAAATTTACGATACATGGGTACTGAGACACAGTATTATTGCCGAATGCGATATGAACTACAATCCATACTGCACATCAGAGCTATCGACGCATTCGCTGACGGTGAAAAATTGGAAGAATAGGAGGAAGAAGAGTATTTATCTATTGTGCATCTTCTCTGTAATTGTAGCACCTTTTCTATTGCTTTATCGAAAGCAAAAACTCTGGTCGCAGTATGACTGTTGCTGTTATACGAATATATTCGTATATTCTCGTCAATTGTTCGCTGTTGTCTAAAAACGTTGCACTACCTTCAAATTGTTACATTATCTTTCATCTCGAACAGTTTGTGATAGTGACTGTTTATTTTTAGGTACATACATGCATTTACTTTTAATTACAGTTGTTAACGTTCAATCAGAGCACAATTAATGACACCTCTCAATTGTGGGTTAACCGTTCAGTTGATTTTGCACTTATCATTACGGCGTCATCAAAACGTGCTTTAGAACCAGAATCGAGAATTAAAAATGCATGTATCATGCAGCACTTAACAACCGGGTTCAGCACGCAATCTGTACGGCTATCGGCACTATTGCGAATTTTACTTGCATCTAACAGCTGGATCGAATGGAGTTGGGTGAAATATCTATTTTTGATACACTATTATGTAGCGGAGAGTCTATGTTAGTCAAGATAGAGCTTTTTAGTGTAGTATTACTTACGATACTCGTTTTTGACATGTACCTTCCTAGAATTATAGCTTAATTGGTCTCATATTTTATATTTATACGTCGTGTTCTGTACAACCATAGGCAACTTGACTGTTAAATACGCAAAAATATTCATATATTTTGGCCTTGCCGCAAGGGCCAACCATATGCGTGTACGAGCATTATTAAGGGCAGGTAACACGCATCATGTAATCTTCAATTGGAGACATTGCCAGGCGTCTGTAGTTGGCAGTATTCAATTGTATTTAATTTATTTGAACAAAAGTCTTGCATGCTTAAAGCTTAAGCTAAAAGGTGTTGGCTCAACAAGGGGCCCAACTGATGCGCAATGCTTACAAGGTTTACGGTGTTGTTTACCATATTTTTTGAAATATTCAATTCTGTACCTAGTTGGTCGTCTCTGAACTACTCTCGGTCACTACTTTGATCTGCTCATTTGTCACTTTCAACACTTTGAGAAATTGTTGTCCGGCGCTGCGGTCGACATTCTCATTTCCCTGATAGAAATGTTTGGGTGATTGCGGATGTTTTGTAGTTGCCTCAGGAACAGTATGACAAATCTGTTGTAGGGAGACGATGCGGGCTTCTGCGTAGTGTTTCCTGTTACTGGAGTACTTCTGATGGTCTCTGTTTCAGGTGAGACCGATGCATATTCGGAGTATCTTCCTTTCGAAGATCGAACGTTTTTCCATGCTGGTCTTGGAGATGGTCTGCCATTTGGGAAACCCATACGTTATGATTGGTCGAATGAGTTGCTTATCGTGTAGGAACTTCTTCTGGTTGGCATTATGTTTTTGCATGGACGGGTAGATGAGATGAAATCCAAAATTGGCCGTCTTTAGTCAGCTTAAAGTGGTTATTAAATTTCAGTTTCTTGGTGAAGTTAATACTGAGATAATTCAATTTGTGTATTGATGTTTTTGTCACGCCGTTGGGAAATACAATATTGATGCTCTGGCATTCTGTGAGTGATCTACATTTACCTCCGGATGGTATTCTGACGCATATGAGTACCGATTTCTCCACATTTATTCGGATACTCCATTTATATATCAGCATTTCCGCCCCAGAATAGATATATTTAATTTTTTTTTTTTTTTTAAATTTTCTTTTGAAGTGACGAAAACTTAGATTGTGCGTAAGAGAAAACAGTGGCTGAAAAAAGTTCATCTGGTTTTCATATAGTTACGAGAGAGGGAGACGAGGTTTTCAAATTTCCTAACTACCTTGTAGTAAAATGTATGTAAAGAAACGTTACCGCTCAATTCATATCGTTACCACATGTACTATAGACAACCGACATCGGTACGTGCACTCTCGCATGGCCATAAAAAAGTATAGATGTATGGTTTGCTGTAGTTGTATAGTTAACTCGAGTACGCATTTTGTGATCTGTATTATGTGTGTTTTTTTTCTACTTCACATTCGTTCATTACTTCCTAAATACTTCATTCAGTTGAATACAACATTTCTATTTAAGGTTCCAAGATCAATTTTAACATAAAAATGGCAATTTTTATGTCAGAAGCTTCACTCTGTGATGAAAATTTCAAAACCATATCCATTGAACGGATGAATGCAGCAAAGATGTCCTTCGTACTGAGTTTGGCGCAGGTATCTTCTACAATAAGCTTGGTTTCGAAACTTTGACATAAATCGTATCCCCTTTCTAGGAGATCATGAAGTCATCGCTTCTCAGTTGTCTCTATTCGCATCGACGTATAACCAAAGTTTACGAACACAAACCTGAGGCAACACAACCTGTTTTAGATGTTGTCTTCTTCAGCATCTACCAATTCCACAGGATTAAGTTGATGCCTGTTCCATAAAAGTTCAGGGTTTCCATGGAACTCAAAATGTACATACATTTTGAAAACATGAACGAGACAGGCGTTAATTTTTAAAAAAGATCTTGATCAAACCAGTAGGTGCTCTTCGGTGAACTAATACATTTTTATCGTGGTGGTTTAACGTACATCGAAGTGGTTTAACGTACATCGTTGGTAGTTTCAATTTGGTGGTCCACAAACTTCCCCCAAGACGATGATGGAGTCCGAAAGATTGCGTCTGTGTTCTATATTTGCACACCGACCAGAGCAACATCTCTGTGGAGCACACCCTAAGTAAACAAGCTTCTTCGTCATCAATTAGTTAACACTGTCCCATCACCGCTGTTCACCGTAGACATTGAAAACCCCTGTCACATGCAAATATTATTTCCGATGCGACTCCAATGTGAGGAACACATTCAGACAATTTCCCATCGTTTTTCACATACGGGCCATAATTACACTCGTCGCGATGAAAATTGCTACCCGCTCCGGCGAAAAACAAAAAAAAGCTCTAGCATTGTATTTTGAAAGCAAATACCTGTAGCAAACAAATGACCGGGTACATGACTGAAATGTGCATACACATTTCGAAGGCACCTTCAGTTTGGCCAAGACCATTTGCCACAAAAGGTTGTGGCATACGTTACACGTCACAATTGTTGCGGGCTCCGAGCATCGGTTGGTATCGAATTCGTTGTTGCGCGCACATCATAATTGTCTACAGTGTTTCGTTATCAACTCTTGTGAACAGTGTATATGAACATTAGTTCGGACACAGCTTAAACCAGTAACTGAATTATTCGTGAGTTTATTTGAGCGTTCTATTACGAAATCTGACGCAGTCGCTCTGCCGCGCCGGTTGGTGGTTTAAAATTCGCTGTGAAATTATTCAGTGGCTTAAACGACAAAATAATTGGCCAAAACGGGTTTCCCATTCGAAGTATAACATTAAGAAGGACTAATATGTTAATTATGCTGAATTATACTAATCTGTGATTAACTCTTGGAGTTTCGCAAACAATCCAAAGCGGTTCCATCTTCCAACTGCTTTTCGAAACTGGTTTCTTTTTTGGGGGTAAAGCGCTGGAGGTTTTTGATTTTTTCTACGTTCTTCGGCAATGACAGTGTGTGGCTTCTCATATCCGATAGACAACTACAGCGTACATTGTTTACCTTTCACCTACCCATCACTGTTCTTTAAGAAGCTATTTCATCACAAACAGACGTCGACCATACCACAAGTGCTTTGCGAACATACTCTAATGATCATTGGCAGCAAGTTCTGCAATTAAAATTCTAACAAGTGGGGGCACCATTGAATGACAATTGTCGACGAGCTTAGACGAGGAATTACTTCTTATGCAATCTCACCACACAATGACTTTAATTTATTGAAGAATTTAAACTTCAGTGCGAATTGAAAGCCCGTGTCTCTGCGCGAACATGTTTATGTCTCCGGATATGTTGCACAAAGCTTGAGTGATTGTAGTGTATGTGTTTATCTTTTTTCTATGGCCTTCGACGAGGTTTTTTTTATTTTTTCCACAATACGTGTAGTCTTCTACTAGCGTGAGTGTGAACTAGGCGAAGAGGCTCTGTCTTTATTATCTAATTGCGAAGGTTTCTGAGTGTTCTTTTTAGTATTCCCTTGCATACAACCGTATTTCACCTATTTTCAGTTTAAATGCAAGAGAAAATTGAGTTCAAGTCGTCAAATGATGATGAGATTTCAGTAAGGAAGTCAGCAATTATTTGTGGGAATCATTAAGTGTATAACTATCAGAATTTAAGCAATAGATGTCTCTAGTGATGTCTTGATAATTTCAGATCAAAGAAACCGCCGAAGAACCGAGGCATGACCAGTTCTTTAATTTGATTTATTATACTACTCCCAAGTGTTATTTTCTGTTTTATTTTAATGAGCGGATGAAGAGGATTACAGTCCAGCGAGTTGACAATCTAATTGCTTTAAAAAATGGTTTAGTCTTCAGCTTTTGTAGGAGGTCTTCTTCTTCGTAAAACCAGATACACATTTTCTGCGTAAAATGGATGCTTAAAGACAGATTCTCATAGAATTTTCCGAATGGTTTCATTATTTCAGCAAATAGTGAAGGCAAAAGGGCAAACACACTTTTGGAAGAACATATTTTTTGATTGGGTCTTCTACTAAATTCACAATGATCTCATACAAATTAGAACAGTTTTTATTTGTTTTTGATTTCAGATGAAAATTCTAAATGCTGTGCTCAACTTTGTTCGCCACTGGCTACTGTACCGGAAAAGCTTACTTACTTAAGATAGCGCTTAGACATGGGCCTGAACCCAGATGTGTATGACTAGATAAGCGTGATAGGAAAAGAAATTAAAAAAAACCACACACAGTGTGATATGCACATACCATTGAGTCTGACTATATTTTGAGGCTACATTCATGCCATTATGCTTTGAATAGTGTATCACTCAAATGTGCGCCTTTACTTCGCTGCCACTGCTTCAAGTGGGGTGTTCAATCAAAATTCATTCATGATGTGGACCTCATTTATTACTCATGTTCGCCTGATGCCTTTGTCTTAAGGTATTCTTGCATACTCCTTTGAAAGCACTCTCGGACGATTGTTGCATGTTCCTTCTATTTAAAGCCTTGACTTTTTAACCTAGTATCCGAAACATTTTTAGAACTATCTATGTTTTCGATATTATTTATTAGAAAACTCAAAATTTGCAAAACAAAAAAAGGAGTTGAAACCTCACAAGGAAATGACTGCAAAGCATACTTTCAACATTTACGATCAATTTGTTTCGCTTTTGCACCAACAATGGCTGATTCTTAAAACTTGATTTGTATATTTGTAATAATAATATAACACCTCGCGTAATTTTGTATATTTATATTATTTATTGTGAACATACTTCCGATGTACATACATATATAATCAAGAGATTGATAGCAACAATCAGATTGATATTCCACTTAAGAATCCAGGGGAAGTAACTGTTCGAACTACAAGAGCCAGTTTTTTAACTTTCTTCCAGTCCAAGAATCAATCGTTAAGGAACTACTTGGAGGTGTGACATTGTGACGTTGCACTGCTAAGAGCCATCGTCAGTCTGGTGCAACATGTTTATCCTTAGAAATGGACATTTAATATAAATATTCGTTACCAGTTGTGTGCTCAATCTTAGTGTCTGCTGGCAAATTATTGATGTCTAAAAACCAAAGAAACAAACATATTTTGCATGCATTTTTAAATTCATTGCATTGACTGTTGAATGAGATGTCAGTCTTTGAGTTAGGATGATGTGTTAAGAGTTCTGACACCTAAGTAGTAAGTAGCAAATGCATGCGGTACATCACATCACTAGATACGTATGTAGGTACAATTGTTAATTCATGCGTCACGTACGGTCAATCGGATCTGTAAGGCATTCTCGTTCGTATACAAACCAATTTATTCCAAGGACTGCTGCGAGTATGGTAATGTTTTAGGCAAGATTCGATCGGTCGGGAAATTGAAATTTCCCAGCAGATCAAGTGAGTGCTTCCATAAATTGCAAATTAATTCAACACCTCAAACGATATTCAAGCACAAACTGGACACATTAAAGTATTTCGAAGAAATTAATTTCAGTTGGTTCGCTGTGAGAGTGGTTTTGACCCTTCTACTCACGTCGTATATTTTTTAAACAGTCACCAACTCACCCCACCGACCGAATGGGGCAGCGGTGTTGTAGATCAGAGTACATAAATGGGTAAACACGGGGTACATCGAACTAAGCCCCCAGCACTTCGTTCCCACTAAGTGGGACATTAAAAAATCCTTAAAGAAAACGTTAAGTTAAGGCTACACTTGAACACCTTTCTGTGTATGTGTTTGTTTGTGCAAAACTTGTTAACTGCAAGAATGTCTGGTGTTAGGTTAGCCGCCTGCCAGACAGTTGTTGACACCCTTAGCGGAGCTATGAACTCGCGTTAGGGTTTTTGAATGTCTATGGAGTTTCCTTCGAAATCGTAACTGTGTTAATTACAGTTCTCTCTTCAGACTTTTGAGTGTGTATTAAGTTCCCATAAGAAAGTGGAGTTTTTACCCACCTATGAAGTGAATAACTACTCAGTGACTTAGTCCTCTGCACCAAGACGCGTAAGCCACTAAGGTCCTGATGGACACATTATGATGCCCGTAGGAGGAATTACTCATTTTAACACTTTAATCGGTCCCATCATGTTATGAGTTGCACAGTCGTCCTGAAATCCTAATAAACCTGATAATAGAAAGATTTTTGCGAAATAGGTGTATTATTGTTAGATCCTGGGTCTCCTCCTGGTCTATATCCAAACTGGGACAGGCAGGGGCATTGGCGAAGGCTGGAAGTAGTATCCTTGTTTCTTCGTCACTCCATGCTATGCACAAGTGCCATTTTGTTTTCATGGTGCTGCAATTACTCCTTGGCAACTTCTTGTCGCATTGCTGATTTATGCTTGATAAGACTTAGACCATAATATCGGAGTGATCTCACAGTAGGTTAGAGACTCCCACTTTTCATTAGCTTGCTCTATGATTTTCCACGCTCCTTCTTCTTGAGATCTGCAAAAGGTGGTTCAGTACATAGATTTGCCCGGGATAGGTCGGTTTCAGCATCCTTCTTGGCTTCATTGCCTGTGACATGAAACCCAAGATAGGGTATTGCTTGGCGAGAAGCACTTCGAGACAGCCTTAAAGCAGCTTCCACTTGATCTCTGTTGTCGAGGTTGCTCTAATGGTTTGACAGGCGAGAACAATGGTAGATAGTATTCTCACGATTGATTCTGACCGCTTCATTGACCACGGAGGTCTAGTTTGAAAACTTACTGCCACAATCAATGGATTGGTGGATCTGATGTTTATTCGAATATCCATACGAAAAAAATGCCCATCTGTGTAAAGATGGATGGTCGAATTGTATTTGAGATAATTCCGTTTCACACGTTTCGCTAGTTCGTTATTGGAAATAGCACCATAAGGGTGCTTCGAAGTCAAGGTACGGCGGAAGAAAGTCAATTTAAAATGTTTCCCAATACACTTGGTTGACCAGTAGAGCTTGGGAATAAAGGCTCAAGCCCATAGAATCCGGTGCGTGCGTTGCAGTTGACATCCACAAAAATCGTATTTGCCGGACTGCAAAGAGGTGCCAAATGAAATACGTACGTTGCGTCCGAAATATGTATACATACATACAATCCCAAACGTCCATGAGAGTAAAATGATACACATACATGCATAAATGATACACACATGTGAGAACAAACTGTCAAACGGACGAAAAGTTAAAAGTTCGCCAACTTCATGTATTCTGATGTATTCCACATATAGCCCACACTTGTTGTCTCGCTCCCTCTTATTAGCTCTTATGAGTTGTCAATTTTTTGACAAGACGCAACGCACGCACCGGATTCTATGGGTTTGGGCCTTAAGCCATTGTATTGCCGCCCTCTGAGGCAGTCACTTGCGTAGTAGGTCTAGTAAAACATCAAAGCTCGCTTTGGAATCTCACTTAGTCATACAAGTGTCTGTATTTTTGTTACTGCCAATAGGTTGGTGGGTTTCGGGGAAGCTTGCCACATGAAGAAGATGTCATATGTCAAGACCTACATCAACATGATTGTTTCTTGTCGAATATCCTGTTACTCGCGTACAGGGCATAAGTACGAACTCAGTTAACTAAGAAAAAAGTACAAAAGTGCTCTTGAGTGCATCTCATATATCATTAACTCACCACCAACTAATTGTTTGTCCATCTGACCAATTAATCGAAGATTTATGGAAATAATTCAAGTGTGAATAATTAAGTGAACCGAGTGTAGACACAAGTTTTTCTTGTGGTAAGAAAGGGGTCATTGGATTGTGATCTCACGGTTTTTTTCAGCGCCGAGATTAGCATTAATTCACAATAATTCATGCCATTCATTCAAACGATCAAGAAATAAACAGGGAGACACAGTGGAAGGTCGACCTGGGTGTCAACAATTAATGTAGCACGGTATTGATGGCACTAATTATAACTGCTATGTTTAGCATTTCTTAGGCACGGTATTGAATTTATAGTTTTCAGTAACTTCTGACGTGAAATTCACTAATTATTGACTTACTACTTTATGGGCCGAAGGATTGATCTTATGAACGCAGTACAGTAGGTACAGTAGCGCTGCTCTGACCAGATAGATTTTATTGTATGTTGAATCTGCTCCTACACTAATTGATTATGCAAAACATCATCATCATAAATCATATAAAATCATGAGAATAAGTACTCGGTCATCAGCGCCATGATGAATGTGTCTGAGATAATGAGGTGCTTTCAAATTGCCATTAGATTGATTCTCTAAATCAATAAAATGCAAGACTGATTATTCCTTTTCTTCCTACGGATGCAGTCGTTCCCAAGGTTGACATGACAGATTCATTTGTTTGGTTTCTTGACTTAAAGTGATTCTCCAAGCTTGCAACAGAAGTGTGACATTATTCAAATTTAATATCGATTCTCTTAAATTGATCTTCAAAGGCAGCTAACGACCTCCGTCGTTTTGTTCTTTTCTCGTTTATAATTACATACTATGCGTTCTTTCGGAAATTTTATGTTTGAGGGAAAATCCGATTGGGGATACCCAATGACGAGGCGGTGAAGTACATTTACATTTTCATTTGAATCTGAAAACGTGATTTTGATTTCATCTCTCAGACAATCGATTTGATGATGTATTTTTCCAAGAATATGTACTATATAAAATAATCGATGAAATATGAAGTATTTTAGAAAGCTCAATAGTTAAGCAGTCATTTCATGCAAGTACAGAGTAAATGGTCATGTTTTTTCTTTGGTTTCAAGAGGTAGTTAAGTAATAGAGCGATCTCTCGTACGACCAAGCTAGCTTTATACAACATTCTGACATCCCTGTCCTGCTCTGCGCAGAGACATGGACGCTATTTATTCTGAATGAAAACGCTCTTTGAGAGAAAAGATCTTTGGGCCAGTTCGCGTGTTGATGGCGTTTGGAGAAGAAGATTCAACTAATCACTTAGGTTAGATTAGGTACGTGGGTAGACGACATTGGTCCTATTGAACTATTTGTGATGCCCATGAGGGTGAAAACTTTTCTACTCATTTATAGTCGTGGTATCTTCTAATTATGAATGTTTGCTGTCCCTTCCTCCTAGCCGGTGGTCTTCACAAACCTGCAAATATAAATTAATATGATATTTGCTATGGCTTGGAGGTTCTGGACAGTTAGCGCACCGACTACCATCCTCAGTAGCTTTTTGCTACATTAGAGAAGTATGTCCGTTTTGGCACTACTATGTAGGCCGTATTGTCCGATTGGTCCCACTTTTCATTAGCTGGTTGCATGATTCCTCTTGACAAGGTTGATGGAAATATGGGGTTACTTGGGATGGGTCGGATTCAGCCCCTTAATCTGCTACGTTATTGCCGGTTATAGCCTTATGACCCGGGACCCAGCATTGAGTGATCGAATGCTGCGAGCCAAGAACCTTGAGGTCTTCGCGGTAGCTTGCGGCCTGGACTTGATTTCTTGATTTCTATATGACCGCTGAACTGTCAATTAATATCGGCTGGTAGTATTTCCAACGTATCATTTTGGTCATTTCTTTGACCGCCAGGACCTCCGCTTGAGAAACACTGGTGTAGTAGGGCAACGCAACACAGGAGTTCTCGATCTAGATGGCGAATCATAATGAGCGGTACGCACCACACTCAACAACAAATTGTACACTGCTTCAATAAGGGCACGCTGTAAACCATTATCTAAACACCACAATTTGAAGTCTAAAGGTCTGTACTACCAGATTATCATGAAAGTGAAGCTTGGAATGTTCATAATTTGCTTGAGCCCGTGGTGTTTTGGCTATGTGCGTCAACCCCAACGCACATGAATCTTCATATTCTATGTTCGATCCCTGCTCTGGAGGTATTTCTGTCTAGAAACAGCTTCTCAGGCTTTCGAAGTTGAAGTCGAAGTTCGAAGTTAGTATAAAATTGTAGGTCCCTTCCACTCGTGAGAGAGCAATAGCATCCACAACACAATCGGTTCCTAAGAAGTTGGTCATGGTTCTTTATGGGCTGTAGCGTCACCCCCACTGAGTCGTTTTACCTTATGTGCGCAGAGTCTTGTTAGAAGTTCCTAGGATTAACTGTCTTTACAATGTTATTTGAAACCTTCTTCGAAGAAATAGAGATCAGTAAATCAATCATACCAATGCCTTGTCCACTAAGAACGGGGAGACGACTCTTCAATGGTGAAAACTTTTTCCCAACCGCGGTAATTTTTCATAATTAATTATCAATTATGCTGTCACGTTTAACTGGGTCCGTTGAAGTTAATCAACTTATACGCAGTAACTATTGTTGTGCCTCAGACAAAAGTATTTGATTTAATTGCATTTTATTTTAAGCCTGGTTGTTTACAAAATTTTGGCGTTCTTGTTTAGTGGGTACTAGAGTAGTCTGCAACAGCCTACGGATAGCTTGATTTCTAGTATTTTCCAAAACGAGTGTAAGGGCGCTTAACGATCGAAGATACACATACTGTGATGGCGAAAGTGAATTGCAATCGCAGACATTTTATTTAATTTTCAGGAGAAACCAATTAAAAAATTCGAACAGGTGCAGGTGACTAGAATGCAGAATCACTGTTTTCGTAAGCTTTCTTAATGTTCACGTCTAAAAACGATCAATGTTGTAAGATTTTAAACTGAATATATGGAGTGTTATAGAATTTAAATGTTTCTTTGTTCAACACAAATAAGCCGCACTAAAATTCGGAAGCGATGATGTCCATAGAAATTTCTCCAACGATGAGAAAATAAACCTGTTTGCAAAACAAAATATAATTCATTTTTTACCATGACAGGATAGTTGTGTGGATGGAATGGATGGAGATCAGAAACTTTGGCACATGTAGAGAGCAATGCAAAATTGAATTAAGATTACATATGGGTGATAGGGATAAGTTTGCAATAGAGATATGTGAGATAAGAGACAGGATTACACATAGCCTTGAAATTGCTACAATCTGTAAATTATTCTCAAACAAGCTATCTTACGTCGACGATCACTTGGTCATCCACTCTTGGACTCGGTCTTAATCACCTCCTCAAATCTGGAGGTTGTTGAGACTTGACTTATGTTTGCTCAAGCGTTGAACTCGCGGCCATGTGTAAATAACGTATTTTTGCCTCTTGGACTATACATCCTGGTACAGCTAGTAGAGTTCGCGGTTACGTCTTTCTTATGTTTTCCTTCAAATGGAATATATGCATTGTTGCATATATCCAGATGTTGCAAGAAGTAGTCGTAGGGCATGCTCTCGTCTCACCAATTTCTTTAGATGACCTGATACATGCTTCCTACTAGATTTTCAAAAGATAGCGAGAGACCCTTTCTCCAAAGAGTAGCAGTTTCTTGTCCTCTCGTTTTCTGACCCGGTGATCTTATTGCACTGTTCTTAATTCGTTGTAGCGCCTTTATTAGGATTCGTAGCGAAGATTCCGACGCGTCGTCCGTAAGTTTCTTGTGCTCCCACATAAGTGCATTGTTCTTGTGGTTATTTTTAATTTAATGTTGTTTAAACTTAACTCCACTGTCAATTCTGAGATTTAACTATTGCCTATGTGACATTGCCATGTGGAAAGCAAATGCTGACCGTCCGGGGAACGATAACGAGATCCGCAATAAGAGGCGATAGATAGACTCCAAAGTGGGTTCTGTGTCTTCACCATGGTACCAAGAATGCGCCTTAAATAGTTATGGGCATTCTCAACTCTTCTAATTGTAATAAGAAATCAATGGGATCTGGTTATGCAATAGTGTTTTATAGATCTAGAGTGGATTCTCAATTCCTCAAATGTTGCAATTTGGCGTGTTGATGGCGCCAGTGAGGTGGTGGCCCGTGGCATTGTGGGTAAGTGTGACGATCCAAACCTCGTGAACAATAATTTTCACGGTCCCACTTCTTTCGAGTCACTGACAAAGCTGAAAGAGTATTTCCTGTCTAGAAAAAGCTTCGGAGTCGGCATAAAACTGTAGGTCCCTTGCACGCGTGAGAGAACAACAGCACGAATATGCGTTGATGAACAACGTCTCCCTAATTTTCCACTATCTCGTGGGGAACAAAAACAACGTGTACAGTGACTATTTCAGAATTAGAACGTTTCCGACGACGGAATTAAGAATTTCGGTGTAAAGCGATTCACTGTTAAATGTGTATTGAATCAACATTTCGTGATGATGGCGCATTCTGTATTTACAAATGATACTTGGTCTTGCTTTGCATTACGTCCTAACTTTGTGCATGATGGTATTTACATCCACATCGGTTTACTATGTTATCTACGACTTAGCATGTTCCCTTAATGTAAAAGCCTCCTCGATCAGCGGAGTAAGAACTTGCATTTGATATTTGCCATTAAGTTTGTTCTAAGCGTTGATAATTCGTTTGAGATCATATATAAGAATCGAGTGGTGGAATACCAACTGATGCTGTGATTGCTGGTGGATGCGACGCAGATCATTCTCTGAATCATATTAAAGTCGTCATCGTAGATGGAAAGTTCAAGCACTTACACCGACGTTGACCTCAATTGGGCATTTCTTCTGTGCTGTGTTTCTCTCATGATGAAACCCAAACAAAGGTCACAAAATACCAGAAAAAAAAACAAAAATAATTTGATAGAATGTATTTGACCCCCTTTCCACAGAGAGTGGAAACTATTTGAGCCAAGCAGCGTGGAATCACAATCGCCAGATATTTCTCTAGTTCATTAGCATCGGATATCAGAGATTAAGTGTTTATGAACGAAGCGGACTGCTTGAATGAAAGCAAAGGAAGTCAATTGCAATAACCAGCTGCCCTCTGGTGACTTGTTATACTCGTGTTACAACATTTCGACTTCGAGCCACTACAACAGCGTACATACATAGATCCATTCTCTGCGAGTGTTTATGCTACAATCGACTGCGATCGGTTTTATACTAACAAAAGCTCGACTCAAGCTCGCTCGAAGCCCACCAACAAAGTGTGTAAGGCGAATTCGAATCGAACCGCAAGCCAAAATCGAAAAAAACGGGAAAAGCTACTCAAATTCAGAGCGCACCGTGCCAACCTCTCGATCAGGTGCTGCTGGCTAGACAATTAACGGACGCCCAACGACACAGCCGGACTGCACAAGTGGACAATGCAATCGTAATCGCAATTTAATCGAATCGATCATTTCTAGCTCGATAAAAAATCACGAAAAAAACAACCAACGCGATTTACAATAAACCCCAACAATGGAATCCAGCGTAACCTCGGTTTAGTTTGATTCAAGCCCAATTGAGAAGAGACCAACCGTGACTTACCAGAAATCAGAGACAATTCGTTAACATTTCACTTGGTTCGCGATTTATGCGCGAGAAATGAGATTCGTTGTCGGCATCGGCTTTGTGTAGACGAACTGTGTGCGGGCTCATCGGTTCACGGCAAGCGCTGCGCGACCCACAACTCCAAGCCCAGTTTCTCATAAATTGTGTTTATTTTTTCAATTTCTTGTTCCTTGTTTTTAATATCGAATCGGTTTCAGTTTTTGTGTTGAGTTTGAATAATTTTTACGGCTGCAATGGAATCTGCAGCTAAGAGTGCGAAAAAAGCCAAAGGGTATATATATAAAAGTGAAATTGTTTCCTTATTTGTTTGTTGTCTTGTTTTGAATTCAGACATATACCCTCGTTTTATTGTGCTCAGTGGTAATGTTAATGGGTGTCGTTATTTTTTAGGCAAGCAAAGGAGCGTCCACTTTTTATGCAAAATGGAAATGGGAACGGTGCAGCGATGGCTGCAAAAGACGATGAAATCAAGGAATTTCGACGAGCCTGCCCGCAGTTTCTTGCTGTGACTGTGAAAAATACTCTGCTCTTTGGTAAGTTTTATGATTATTTATTGTATCTGTGTCAGAGAACACATTTTTCAGTTTTATTGACCATTTCTTAAGTGAAGACTGCACGCTCTCGCTTTCCATATTTATTTTGATCGAATTCAGAAAAATTGTCGTGTTTCGGCATTTCTGACGAAATTCGTCCCTTTGTGGGGGGTGATTTAATCTGTGTACAATTATTGTACTTGACCTTGAAACAAAAATTCCAACGCTTCAGTTATCCCACGTGTATACATTTCATTTGTTTTTTTTGTTTTGTGAAAACCTATGGTCACAGCTACACGACATGCAAATATTTTGCAACTGCATTTTTGCACGTTGGTTGACGTTGAAGCGATACGGTGTTGTTGAAACATAATTTTCACGAGATTATTTGTTGGTAGGAAACTACTTAACTGTGTGCTTTTTCCATTTTATGTGGACTGGATCCTCTTCACTTCGAATCACTCACACATCATCTGTTCAATCTGAGAATTATGTCGCAATCTTCTTCAATAAATGTTTTTTACGTTTGGTAAGGAATGTGTTTCATGCCTGAAACAAGATTAACCCTTAGTTACGTAGAGATGTTTAGCTACCGTGTTTCAAGGGCTTTGTGGCTGCAGCACATGTCAAATCGCAAGCAAAGATAAAATTGATGCAACAACTCGTTCGAGATTTTGGAAGTCATCTTGAGTATTGAACATTGAACTTAACTCCTTGTGTAACGCTACACTCCAAGGGACCTGGCTCTCAACCAACAAGCATCTTCATCTAGCATGATCTCCAGCTTACTGTTTCCAGTTTCGCAAGCCAAGTGGGTTGAGGTCCTTTTCCTCTTTAATGCACTACTTAAAATGCAGATATAGTTGCATTGTCCCACAGGTTAGAAGTTCAAGACTCGTCGGGCCAGCTGAATTGTCCACTTAGTCGTTGCATTCGTAGATGTCTGGCTAGGGTCATGTTATATAGCTATATAGCTGTACAGTTCGTGGTTGCACTACCAATTAGACAATATCTGAAATCAATGCTGCATTAATAGAATAGTTAGTAGTAGATAGAACAAGAGCACAATAGTTGTTCTAGGAGAACTATAAAAAATGAAAAGCACCAATCGGAGAAAGTCATTGACCATGATTTCTTCAGATTATCATTTGTAAGTATCTAAAAATAATAATAATATAATATTGCTTCCCTGTCGTTCTTTGCTGATAGAAACAAACAAAATTCACCTAGATGGGATGCGTAGAGGCCAGTAATAATCGGAGACAGAAGTTTACCCGCAGATAAATCACGAACCGCTTTTGATATTGTCCTTTGTTGACCAGAAGTGGTGATCTGTTGTGCCAGGACTATATTACCCTAGAGACCTCACTTCCAGCCTATCTCGAAGCGCAACTAGTGTGCTTGGTGGATCGCTGTCAATAACATTAATGTCAACATTTATTGCAATTTGCTAAAAACTATTTCTGATATTGAATTGAGAGTTCTCTGTTGACCTTGATGGAGTATCGGAAATTCTCTGTTGGCATTCATGCGAAACTTGATGAATTTCGCAAGAATTTTAAAACCAGACGTGACGCGGCGGATCCCCTCTACTTATGCGGCGACCAATATATGGAGATTCTAGATCTGCATTAGCTGTGTTTTTTTCCAGTCTGCGCTATAGTGCTGTGTGCCTGAAAGCGAGCTCATAAGGACCCCAGACATTGTTCACAAATAGCTTAAGGTGCTTACTCAAATTGTCAGAGAAGATCACTGGCAACGATAAGGCTACTTATAACATAATAGGGATGGCGTTACAGCCGGGACCTAGCTTCTACACGACCACTCGTGTTGTGCGTGCTATTGTTCTTTCACGAATGGTAAGAACCTACAGTTTTATGCCGAATTGGAGCGGCCAAGTTTGAGAAGCTTATTCTAGATAGGAATACTCTTTGAGCATTGTAAGTGACTCGAAAAAGGTGGGTGAAATGAATATTTTTGGTTGTACCAGGGATCGAATCTATAAGCGTAAAGTACTGGTAACCTACTCGATAATTATTGAAGTAAAGGCGATGCTGATACTCCACCTATGAGACATTCTTCCTTTCTACTTTTTACAGATGAGTTAGTGCATGGCACTACTTCTTTGATTGGCGCTACAGTCCGGAGTGGACCTGGGCCTCACTAACTCATCTAATAAATCTGCACCAGCAGTCATCGTCGACAGAAGTGATTTTTACACATTCTCAGTATCGACTGCGACAGGCTTCTGTAGAAAGTTACTACGCATTGGTTGCTTCTTCTTGTATGCTTTGGTAGAAGTTTTGAACACTATTCCTGTCAGAACCATTCACCATTTCCTCGGTCGAGCGCTTCTCGTGCTTCTTCTAAATTCTAAGGAGTCGCGTGCTCTCCTCTCTGAAGTTTACATAGCTAATGAGTCTTTGTAGTCCTTTTAGGCAGGTTTGGCTTATGTGTATGCTTCCAGCATCGATAAATTTGCCTACCAGCACTCGTCGTCATTTCATTTCATAGCTCATCGACTGTTTTACCTGGCAGAGTTGAACTATCATCATATGAAGATATATTAATAATAACGTACATTACTACTACTTTCTGCCCGAAGTCTATATCTTTCATTATTTTGATTCTATTTTGTGGTAATCCATTGATGACAAAGTCACGTGTGATACAATGCATTTATCGTGAGCATAGTTGAAATGAAGCTGGTGATGAGACACAACACTGCCTAGCTCCATTTTGAATGTATGTATCTTTCTTGAGCTGTTCCGTAAACGTATTTCCGTTGTGACATTTGGCTAAACCAATTCATTTACTCATTGTGTGAAGTGTAAGGTCCACTAGATCAAAGCATTATAGAAGTATTGTACCCGTGGCCATACTATGGCTAGAGCCGCTTAAAATGTGTTAAAGACTGTTGTTGTTAAAGACCTAGACTTTCCCAACTTTAGTCTGCAACGTAAGCTTAAATGCTGTTCGCCGAAAAGTTTATATAAACTTTAGAATGTTGCTGTGTTTATACTGTAGAATGGGTATAGCAGACAAGTGACAAGCGAGTACACTCGCCAATTAGAGTACCTTTATTTTCCCACATTATACTACTGTTGTGCAGTCGAGTTTTACTTGGATTCGTCATTAACCTAGGTCATTAAAAGCCATTAACGCTATTTGTGATCATTACAACTCTTGAATAAACATATTCTCGCTTCCACAGCCATTCTTTTTTAGCCATGAATATAAATCGTTATGAAGTTGTAAAGGCCTTCAGTGACAGTCATTAGTGCAGATAATTTATATCCACAGTCGGTAGACCTTCTACATCGAGTGCATCAACTGAGTTTGGTTAAACGAATTGTCTTGCATGCAGCGTTGATGACTGTAGTCGACAAGTGGCCTGCAACCTAGACAATAACAAGCATCTTAGTGCACCAGCACAATATAACTAAACATTAAAAAAGCAATTCTGTCGAACTTAACTTATCTAGCTTCAAACTTGCTGCCAAATTGAGGAGGTCGTGTTCGATAGAAGGACGACTTGTCCGAAACATTTCTAAATGGTATGTTCACCTGTTTAAACGAAGGATTTATTCTAAAGCAATGCATGGGGGAAAAATGTCTCAGACATTGAATTTCAGCTAGGTTGTCGCCGTGAATGTTAATGAGTCAATTAAAGTTTATTAGCCACGGCGAAAATCTGAAGCACCCAAGGTTTCATTCGTAAGCGAAAATTCATTTACGGAATGAGGAAATATTTCATTCGATTCGAACTATTTCATGTTCAAATGACAAGCTGTAAATAAGTGGAATGTAAATCAAATAATTTTATTGTTTAACGGAAAAAACCGGTGGAGTATTCTCCCATTACGTAAAAGGAAATTTTGCGATGAGGGTGCGGGTGCATGCATTGAATGGTGTGAATTCTATCATTTAATAAAAATCCGTGATGCTGTTTCGTACACTCTCTATGGGAAACAGATCTGTATATAATTAATTTAATACAATTTATGTAACGCCATAAATGTAGGTTTTGGGAGCCATTAATTTCGTATTTAACTATATATATGACATAGATGACTTTTTGGTGTTGGTCGGAGGGCCACCAATATTATGTTATTATTACATAGATGAGTGTTGGATCGATTGTGCTCTTGCTAAGGGTTGCTTCATAACTACAGTGAGAAAAACCTATTCCTGACATCATCCATCGTATGCGAATCATAGAAAGTTTTTCAGTTCAACACAGCTTAACACATCCAGTTCTGCAAATACTGCTCTTATACTAGGGCTGGGCATTAGGTAATCGCAGAACACGCTGGATGCAATGTGTTCATTCCTTGTCCCTACAACTTTTGCATAACTCGTTATGTTGTATGTTCAATTGTATGTTCAAACCTGTGTAAGGCAGATCACCCAGTATGGTCTCTTAGAAGCATGCGAACTTCCTTACAACTGATGTCAAACGATGATATTGGTTGCTTGCACAATCCTCAAACTAAGCCATCGGGTTCTGGTCTTGTCCAGAGCTTTTTTTCTAGTTTTCGTTTTCTTATTAAGCTAAGTCAAAACGGCACCGGTAGTTAGGTACGCTGCAAAGTGTTCACCACGCATTTCTCACCGTCGTTCTGTCTGCATAACCTGCCCAGCTTCAATGTCAGAGTGTCTAATGCACTTAAACTTGTTTGCGTCATGAATACCAGGGAAATGTTGTGGTGTTGTCTAATAGTGCTTAGGTTTTTTTGGAAGTGGTTACACAAGAGTCCCCGCTTGTATCTATGCTTCGAATTAGACGCATAGGCGACTCCAACTGAGTTGCATTTTCAAGGGATAATGAAATTGGTTCCATTTAGAGGATGGTTTTTTGTATAAAAACTTAAGGATAATGTCAAAATATGAGAATCAATAAATTCGAGAGAAACTTGACTTAAGGAGAGTCTACTCTTTTCAGACAAATTCCCAGTCCAATCGTTAACTTTCATCATGTGAATCATACTCTACCATGCTTACTTACTTATGTCCTGTATCCTCTTGTGGGTTCTAGCGCCTCAATAATGTCTTCGCAACATTGATTGCGGTTTCTGGAAATGTTTTCCAGCTTTTTTCCCAGTTTCCGTGCTTCCTCCTCAACTATTCTACGACACGTACTCCTAGGATCGCCGCAATACTGCCATCCTGAGTAAACTTTAAGCAGGTGCATACTTGGTTAGTTCAGTACATGTCATTATATATCATACGCAGATTAAGTATTATTGAGAACAAAGATATTGTACAGATGTTTTTAAGTGAAGCGGCAAACCATCGTTAAAACCCTAATGATCATTGTGATCAGAGCCTAGATGAGTAGAAGTCAGTGAAGTATGCAGTGCAATAAAACGTTCATCAAACAATGTTTAAGCGTGGCCCTAACATCTCTATAAATATCATCAATCAATGTTTGTTTGTTTGACTTTTAAATGGTAAGATATAGAGCACTGATATCTTGGCAGCTTTGTTCAGAGTTTTGGTGCCTTTTTTTGAAAATTTATTTTTGATTTTTTATGTGGAGCAACGCTTGTCGCTTTTGGCCAGTAAGAAATTAAAATAATTCGACAAATAATTTTAAATATTTGCTTTTCCTTAGCATGTATTGAATGAAAAACATACAAAGTTAGCAACTACAACACTCAAAGCACTCTGGGCATTCTGAGCGAGGGCTACCTTCGCCAATGAAACAATGGATAACTTTTCAATTCCTAATGTAGCGAATAGGTCTAGAGGTGATATCCTCTCTTGAGTAAAGTAGAGAGTGGGCAAGGATCGGGTGAATCGTAGTAGAGCTTCAGTCTTCATATCTGGATATACTGGCTGTAATTTATGTCTTTATAGTAAGGAGACTTCGAGGTGTACCCCGAATTCAGCAGAACTGTAGCTAATTTTCCTTTAATTACTTATGCACTCCTCAACGACCACATTATAATCCTATATGAAGTGATTATTGGAATGCAAGAGAGCTCTAGTCCTACTGCACAGAGACATCGATATTCTTCTTTCAAAATTCTCTGTGTCATAGTGCCCGGGTTGCGTTTCGGTGATAAAATGAGATGTGACAGCAGGGGTTAGCTGAATCTTGTTTGTGTGTAGTGCAAGCTCTGCAAAGCCAAAATTCCATCATTTTAATTAATTTTTGTTATTCATTCATGATAAACTTACGTTCTAGACAAAATGCTTAAAACTAGTTGGACGTACAATGTCTTTATTTCTGCCCTCTGCGGGCACTCTAAGCTAAACTTAATCTTATCCTATGTCTTTCGACTTAACCTAAAATTCATATGATTAGTGATTAAATAATTCAATTAAACAGTACAAATTGATTTTGTATTATGCTTAATCGGTTGCGTATACGCCCCCCTAACTCGTCTTAGTACTTAGTAAAGTACATTTACGTGGCTTTCGGTGATCAAATTGGCTTCAGTGTACAGATAATTCTTTGTACCACAAGTCAGATTGAAACTGATTACGAAATGAAGAAAACGTACCCGCTGTAGAGGCAGTATCGAAGAAGTCCTCCTAGAAATGTCCATTCGACGTTGGTCAGCTGAGTTGAGGCATGGCCAGAGTGTGAAACCAGATTATTTAACATCTTGGGCTAGAATGGAGATTGGAGTTTCATGTTTAGGGGCGAGGCCCTTCTTATCTCGTGGCTATGTCAAAAAGCAAGCCATTGCTATCATTGGAGCACATACAATCTCCAAGTGATCAATAAAAGCACAGTCCAACAAACAGTGTGTTTGGTGCGGCCCTATTATTTTCGAAACGAGCAAAGAGACACTATTAATGGCATCTGGTATGGAAGAATGTTAACTGACTTTTTGTTGTCAGAGCTCGCCACCATCGATATAGTCGAGCTGCGGTTCCAGCAAGATGACGGTACATGTCAAACAAACTTCATGATTGCGTCATCTTACCGCCAATATGATCAACATCAACTTAGTCTACCCAAACCATCCAATAATTTTGAACGATGTCTTTCGCGACCAATCTTTTGAAGTACTGCCTGCATAGCGGTTGTCGGTGCCCGATTGAATGAATAGCTATATCACACCGTCGTTGATTTATTTAAATTTCTTTTCCACTCATTCTTATCTGGTTACCCTTTTTTCTTTCAAACAGTTTCACCAACACATCGGCAAATTACCAATTTGGTCAATATTAATTTTCATAACAGCAATTGTCATTGATTTGTCCATCAAAACGTTCGAATGTCTTATAAATCGCTTGAAGATTACATTCATGTCAAACCCACAACAGCCTCGTAATGTATCGAGGTTTAGTCTGACGAATGGGTGGTCAGGTGGACATCAACATCAGTATTCGCAGCACGACGGACGGCACTGAAAGGTGGCCTAGGCATCTATTATGAAACAGAATCAGCGATATGATCGTTCAGATATCAAATTGAAGTGCAAAAATATTCTTACGATATAGTCTGCTCGTGATTATTTGTGTGTCTCTTTAAAAGGGAAAATTTGCAACGTTATACAGTCTGTATGGAAAGAAAGTCGTATCGAAGGGTGAACAGAAAAGATAAAAATATACTCTGGGCGCCTTAAATCTATTCGCTTTGAGTCACTCGAAAACCGTCGATCTGCCCTTCCTCCTCCCACTAATAACTGATAATATAGCGCCTATCTTAATAATCCTAAGTCCAGAGACCACCTCCTTATTGTTATACACATCGTATTTATTACGGCTTCAACTCACCTAAGTCAAGAATGTTACGCTTGGCTAAACACTACCGAATACTCTCTTCCTCTTACTTCTAACTAGGCCCAGCATTATTTTTTAAGTTTAATTTCGACAATTGCATTCAAACTAGTCATCCTCTCCTTTTCACTCAAGTTCAAAGTTACTTAGTAGAGTGGATGTTATCTCGACATCTTTAAGTCTACCTCTGACTGCAACTCAAGTTGTTTTTAAACTGAGATCAAATTAAGGGTTGAACGACTTGCCCACAGCATTATGGCTACCACTAGGGTTGGAATCCAGTTCATTAGCTCAATTAATTGGGTGCATTCTCAAGACTGTCAATTAATCCACGCGTGTTAGGTAACTAATGAGACTTACTTGTTCGTTTTTCTCAGCTGCAATGCAACCCCAACCATTTGTGCACTAATAGATCAAAAACTTGCGCACCGCGGCAGATAATTTGACAAATTAATTTAATTGAAAGAAAACCTCTAATTGCCTGACCACACAAAGTGAGTAGAAGCGTATTCTGTTTCGTAAGAACAGTTCAGTGTAGTTTACCGCAAAAACCATTGCATCTAACTGACCACCACGACCATTGACCATTGAACTAATTAAAAATAAGGAAGTCGCCGACATACGTCTCCGGTAGAAAATCATGTACTATTTATAGCCGGAAGATATCCGGGAAGCGAACGTGGTGTTCAACAATTGGCGTTCAATGCAAACGTAGCTGCTTTGTGTCCGCGAAAATTTGGCTTTACTTGACTTGATTGATTTGATGTTAATTTAATCTTGTTTTCCCGACGCAGGAGGATCAAAATCGAAACTGAAGGCCCGGACTCGAAGACCCACTTTTCTGGAGCCTTGTTGTCCATACACTCGATATGGCCGAGCTGATCGGAGTTGCCGATGGATTTTTGCTTTCCGGACAGCATCCACATCTGCGACTGTGTCTTCGTCTTCATTCACCTTCCTCTTAAGCAAAACCATACACCCGAAGCAGAAATCTACTTTACTTTACTAACAGACATTGTGTGGATGGATATGAGGCTGTTATGGCATTTATACCGGAGTTTTGGTCTTTCTCTTTTTCTCGAGCTAGGAGACTGAATTTAAAGACCCTCTCATTTAGAGCATTGGTGACTATGTTTTCGGTGTAGAGAAGCAAGTGCAGCGTCGTCACATTTTTGTTACATCTTGGTACTGCTTGTGATTGTGTGACACATATTACAACGGACAATATTTATATCCGACAACAATTCTTTTGAAGACACAAAAAATCAGTTCCAGCGTTTTGCTTAGCTTCGAATATTCGACTCCACATAGCAGGGTCTTGCAGAACATGATTTTGGTCGTTCAAGTCAGGAGTTTTAAGAAACATTGATTCGATAAACCGAACTAGAATTGGTAGTCACGGTAGATTCTACATCGGATCTCGTTTATGGAGTTCAGGTTTTCTCCGAGTTATACAAACTGTCATTTGTTTTAAGACTGCCGGTGTGTAGCGGAACGTCTTATCCTCATTAATCACAGGACCAGCTAGTTCCTTCTTCAAACGCGGTCAAAGCTTTCACTATGACACCTTGGAAACGCGCGACAATATCGATTAGACTTGGACTTGTAGAACGTAGTGCCCTTCGCACTCTCTTCTCCTGTACCAGATTGAAGAAATCACATCACCAAGCTCGGCGCCGGGTTCGAAAGGCTCCAGAGGTCATTGAAAGATGCATCGCATATGTGTGGTGCGATGTGCGGTACAGTCGATGAAAACATAATGCATGTATTAATTTGAAATCCACTGTCAAATTATAGAATTTGACTTAGTGCGAAATGTTGGTCTATAGGTAGTCAATTTGCCATTTCGGTAACAGAATCATGCGCCGTGCGTTGTGGGTATATGCACATGAACTTACGTGTCCGTTTTCGATTTCACGGACCCACCTCTTTCAAGTCACTGCTTCTCAAATTTAGCCTTTCGGTGTTGGTATAAAAAAAGCTAGCCAAATGATAAGTGCAGCTTAGTGCGCTGTTAAGGACTGGGCATGTGAAGCTGGTAGTCAGTCATCGTGTATGATTTCGTCTTTTAATTTCCCATATGATGGTTGCATGCGCCTTACCAGAAGGATAAGAGTCATGTGTATCATATTTAAGAATCAACCAATTACGACTTCAAAGATGTGAATCGGTTAAATTCTTCTGCTTTTGGAGAACTGGAGAAAAAAAGCCTCCTCTCCTGAGAAAACAATAACGAATCCAACAGGTACCGAGGCATCTTGGAATGTAGTATCATTCATATTACATTTAAATATATTTTACTATTAATAATGTCATTGCTCAGACGAGTATATCTATCATATCATCACTCAACGATCAACGCAACAACACACCTGCTAATAAGATGGAGGCAGATTACAAAATTCTTCACGATTTTTGGAGGGCACAATGACCTAAATGGAAAACGTACAAACTGTGTCAATACAGATCAAGAACACAATGACGACTCAAACTCACTGGAATAAAGTACAGCTCTGTAGAACCAAATAATGGGTTAAGAAAAAGTATTACCACACATTATACCTAATTGCTATCTCTTTGAGACACTTGTCCTTATATTTAGTAAGGATATTTCAGTTAAACTGTGGCTCCTTTTTTTCTTAGAATTGTTTCAACAATTAACACATCAGCGTAGTGCAGAGCTATCAGCTGCAATACATCGGAAAAAATTCGCTGAGCAATCAAGGCAAAAGCAAAAAAACAGCATTTTGGAATACCTTTTATTTACATAATCATGGAGTCAGTGGCCAATGAAGTGTGTAGCAGCATGAAGTGATTATTCACCGAGATCAAGTAGTATTACGTATGCGATTGTTTGATTTGGATGTTCCGAGTTGAACTGGAATAGCAATTACTATAAAACATCAGCGTTCATGCGATGGTGATACAGAAGGTTGCTACTGTCACTTTGAACTACGTCATGCTCAGTGTGTTAAAAATGAGAGGGACGTACATTGTAAAACGAAAATCAAACGCAGTTTTTTTCCATCATAGTGGAAAAAATATATGAGAGACCTGCGTGCATCTGACACATCTCTTAAAAATGTAGAATTTTTTGTGTCAACTGACATTTCAAAAATGAAAACAGTTGATAATGTGAGAAATGCATGCATTTAAGGAGCCTCTGTAACGCTGGTCGTTACAGACACTTAAATTGGACCATTTGTATTTTTCTTGTAATTATTCACAAAAAGTAGCAGTTCCCATACATAATTACAGTTCTCATATGTATAGTGAGCAAAATGCAAATTGTTTTGATATTGGCTATATGACGAATTTCCCTAAAACATGATGCAGCAAATGGAAAAATACACCTTAAATGGGGCGGAACAGGCTTGCCAATCAATTGGAAATAGCTTTGCGTGCCGCCATCTGTGCAATCGGGAACAATGTATGTACATATTTGCTTTCAATCACGGCTAGACCTTTGAATGGTGTTTCATATAGTGAGTCATGTTTCTTGGTGGGAAATTGATAAGCAACAGCTGACTGTTTCAATTATCACAAATTTTCGTCTCCAAGATTTGAGCGGATTTGCTACTCGGCGGAATCTATTCCATTCATGCTTATTCTCTTAGTCGTGTCACTCAAAAATATGTGTTACCGTGGCAAATCTGTACTAAAATTGTAGGCATACTCTTGGGTGACATGACTACGAGAATAGGAGTGATTATCTTATGTTGAGTCGAACCTACTTTTAAACTTTTTCGTGACAACTAATATTCCTATGGTGAATGTTCAATATTCTCTAGAGTCCCATCAGTTTCTCTGGTGCTACGTCTACCGAACTATTGCAATACACAATACATTGCAGCCAAATGAAAGAGTTGTTCAAAAGACAATGCTCTAACTATCAATGCGTCAGACAGATGAAAGATCTATTGTTTAATACATAGATATGCAGCCTAGAAAGGCATCTAGGCTCTGAAAATACCATCGATGAAATCCAACATGATAAAACTTTGTCGTCTATCTTTAAAGAAGATAGCGTACAGTTATGCATGAGCTTTGGGTGGATCCATGCAACGAAAGAGTTGAAAACAATGTACAAAAGCGTACATGGAAATAGATACCTGTAGATCACCAACAACGATGTTGGCTGCACTAAATCTAAACAAAATTGAAGCTCTCCTAGAGTTACACAGGAAGCAAGCTTTAGAAGTTGCAAAGACAATGAGAATGTTACTTCATTACCTCAGTACTTACCTCACCATTGCAGAAACTGCTAGGTTTTAAACCATTAAGCCACGTCAAAGAACTGATAAGCTCTAAGATCCTAAAATATATCAAAACCACTAATTAAAAAATGGTCAAAGCCTACCTGTTGCCTTTAGAATGGTCGACACCTCAAATTAGTGATGGGTCAACGCTAGATGATAAACTGAGTTACATCGAAAGCTAGTTGAACCGAGATAAATTTATGGCAAACCAAGTCCTTGAAACTAAAATGAATTCAAGAATTCAACAGGTGAAGTGAACACACAAATTCGCTTTCGTTTGCTTAAGGCAAAGTGAACACATTGCAGATACACATAAATAATGTCTCAATTTATTTTTTATGTACATTGTTGTGGTTTAGTATTGGAACTTTTTCTCATAGGACAGTCATTTTTGCACGGGTTCTACTTGGTCGTTGTATTTGTTTTCTTGAACTTACTTACATCGGCGTTACTCTGGTCCCTGTCTTAATGGGTAACCCCCGGTAATCCGACAAGTCTTAAGTTGATAACGGTACTCGAGTGTACCAACAATTTATTTCAGAAATTCTTTGGTAGGTTTCAAGTAATTCGCACCACCATGAATTTAGCTCGACGCATACTGCTCTCTATGCTGGTGCCAATACCACACATATTTCGATTTATGATATAGTACACTTTGATTCGTAATTTCTAGGAAGTCTCACAAATTCGACAAACCGACACTGGCAAGCCATTTGTCGAACTTTAGGAGGTCCTTTTATTTAGCTTGAAGCCGAATTGGCCGACGTAAGTTGCATCTCAGGTTGCTCGTGGCGGTTTGACATAGCAGAAGACTGGATTAAGAGATTTCATGCCTAAGACGCCGTAGAAACATTGGTTTTAACTCATTCTGAACTAAATCATTCATGTCTGTGATACTTTCAGTGCCTCAACACGTGCATCGTTTCACATTCAATAGTGAATACACATGTATGTATATATGTTAACTAAAATTTATCGACTATAGTGGCTATAAGTCAATGCCTGTCACCGGCGTGGAGGTGACAAATAAGACGGTAAAAATTGGAGTAAGCGCATTTAATTTCAGTAGTCAGTTTTAATGAAGTTGCTACTGTGGGAACTTCACCACGATAAAAGTGTTAACCTTAGCTGCTATTTTGACATAAACTGATCGTAAAATTATTTCAAGCATGTGTTTGGATAAAATGTAAATACAAAATTGTTCAATTCATTGCAAGCAATCTACCATATTTGCATTATCTGCGTCGTGCATTTTAATAACTATTTTTGTTATGGGAATTGGGACGAAAGTGCATAAGCTTAGTTGTAAGTAGAATGGAAATTAATCTGCGTTCGTGATGTCAAGCTATGACATTTTTGATAATGATAATAGATCATTTTGTCGAGTTATTGCTCCATCGCTTGCTTGACAAAAGAAGGGATAGGAAAGGCAAGAGCATTGCATTAGATGCACTAATCAAATAGCTAGTCCTTGCCATTCATAAGCATGGGGGGATTAGGAAATTCATTTTCCAAAAGAAGCTTACTACTAAACTCATCCCCAAAAATGGGTGGAGCTATAGTCCAAAGACTCAGCAGCAATACCGTAAAATGTAAAATGCTATACTGACGGATCAAAAACCTATGGCTCACACACTACCATCTTTAAACCAGAAATCTAATTGTATGTTCTTAATGTACAGAGATAAATCTAAAATCAATAAATGAAATGAATCTATGTCATATGCTATAATCTGCTCTGTTACAACGGACTTGTTCGTGGGTGTCCCCTGTGTCTGAATATCCTCAGCCGAAATAAAATTGCCATTGAGAAGGCAACGAAATGGCTGACTTCTTGGCTAGGAATGGAGCATCTTGGCACAGAGCCCTAATCCAAACCATTGTGTATAGATCATGTCCTTAGAAAAACAATAAGGGCATCAAAAAAAACGGCGCCGGATAGAAAACTGGAACAACCCTCACGGCATGAAGCATGTGATGGTTTAATGAAGAGTGGCTTATAAATGAGATAATCCGTTCAATCCTGTTTACTTGCTGGGAAGAAAACGAGGCACATTTCGAATAATTTGTTTAACAATACGTTACCATGAGGTAAACATGAAGTGATCCTTTCCTTGCGGTAGGTTGTAGCACGGATGGGTGCACATTTTTGGCGAATACTAGGTTCAGAGCTCAAAAAAAAGGCTTCTTCTATTGTTACAGCTGATCCTCATCCTATAAGAACAGTCAACTGTGTTTCCTTTGTAGCCAATGTGTTGATATAATTACACTTCTCCCGACGCAACATACGCTGTCCATCGTATTCATGTGATATAGGATATCTAGCTCTGTTCGTCCTTTTTCCATGGGGTCCTCATAAAGTTGCGCCTTGTGTTCCCTTTGTTCGATCAACAAACTTAATGTATTTAAAAACATTTTTCGCAGTATTCCAATGATTGTGTTTTGTATTTAATTTGCATGTTGTTGAGCAGTGGGCTGCTAATTGGTTCTACATCATTTCTGTGATGTTGGCATATATTGATCGTCTTTTAGTAGGCTCGTTTTGCCAGTTCTTCAAACGACAGCAGTCGCTCATCTCAACAGTCGCTATCATTAGATATTTTTCTCGCAATAATCGCATATATCACACAAATATTGTTGCTGATATAAGATGGCGTAAAAGGAAAGAAGTTGACAGAATTTTAATCCCTGTGGAATAGAGTTATTGACTTTTTCATCTTCACTGGCAGTGACGAATGCTCATCCTTCAAAACCATGCGTGTTTCCTTAATTTAATCATATACAACTGCCTGAAGATTGCTTAAAATATGCCAAATATAATAAATTCGAGAAAAAAAATTAAAAATTGAACAGTTTTCTGCCGTTTGCCTCTACGATTCATCGGAAGCAGACAATGTTCACAAGACAATCTTAATACTCGATTGAAAGAACCCCACAGAAGCGAACCTATGTACGACAACGAATTGCTAGCCAACCAGTTTTATTGAAATGCAATAAAAATCAGTTCAGCTAGGGTTACTGATTTAGGCATTTAGCCGATACAATACGGAATGAAATAAAAAGTAGTGCAAGGCACCGACCGGCGTGAACCACATTCACACTCTTTTACGACTGAGTGAAGCTGTCGTTCGATATATATTGAAACTCGTGGAAACTCGTTTTTCCACTGATTATGTTAATGTTCATTTATTCAGGATCTAGACATACAGTACATACGTTAACGAATGGAGATGCCAGACACATTTGTCAAAGTCACCCGAAAGTAACCAGTTTAATGTCAAGCAAATGTCTCGCCCAAAATCTTTCTAATGGAAGTTATTAAAATTATGACCTTATTCACTAAGCTGATGACTCTCAGTCCATAACATATTCCCCAGCTCATACGAATACTCGCATGTTTGTCTAGAAATCACCGCAGACCGGATTGGGTGATGATTAATAGCCTAAACAAAAAAGTTCGTGCGACTTCGACATCAGCAAATAAAAACACACACAAAACAAAACAAAACAACTCGACTCACGGCTAAATTTGCGTGAAAGAAGATCCGATCCGGCTTCGGTTTTCTGCGAATATACTCGCGTATTAAAAGCGAAGAGCATGTAATATGCATGGCACGACTGGAAAGGCGGCTCTTGGAATAATTTAGCGGGAATTACTTTTATTGGATAATAAGTACTCAAACGAGAGTGCCACTTGTAAAATGTGATATTTACGAAAGTGACAAGGCCAACATCGTGATTTCTGTGCTGACAGGTGCAATACAAATGAAGTGGGGGTCTTTGCTGTCAATTCAACGATGCCGTGGAATGCCCAAAACGGGACCAGGAAATGTTGCCTCCATGCAACGGGTGGTTGTGTAATTAGAGGAGAGTGTATATTTTTATACTCGTATGCTAAAAGTCATCCTTCCAGAATACGCCTTAACCTAATTAGTTCCGCATTAGAAAACTTGGAGAAATTTATTAAGTCATTGAACTTTGCAATTTCGTGTGAGTAACTTGCTTTCTCCAGCTGATAGCAATCAAGTTCCCCCAACGAAATAACAAGGGTCAACGAATTAATAAATTTCTCCAGCAGATTGGATTGCCGGATTGAGTGATTGATCAGATAACGTTTGTAATGGTTAGTAAATGACGGTGTTCACATTAATTGCACAGAATTGAAAGGACATCTACAATCTCTACCACGTTCAATTCGTTTCCCACCGGCATACCAAAGAAGGCATGTGTACAATTTATCACAGCCAGATCTAAAATAGACGCTGGGAGTGTACTCAAGTAACCTCAATGTAAACATTTTCGGGCGGCACTGTGTCTGCGAACATATTGCTGTCATCGCAAAACCGAAGCAGAAATAGTGGCAAGTGAAAGGATAAGCTGACTGAAGTGCAGATCGATCTTAAGCTCTTGCGAAATACTAAAAAGAAGAAGTCATGGTTCCTGCAATAGGGTATAAATAGGTTATTTATTATGCAATATAATGCATTTTAAACCGGGCATGCGCAGCAATGTGTTAACAACTCTTGGAATCAACTAAGCTTTAATGTTAGATAGCTTTATATTGGCCATGAAGTACATATAAATGTTGGACAAGACTTTTGACAGAAAGGCGATTGTATGGATTTCAAATTATTGGTAATTATTCAGTCGTTCAGTCTTCCATCGAGTCCAATCTAACTTCGTACATGGAAAAGAGTACATATACCCATGATGTGGTGCACTCTCTAAGTCATCTTCCACTTTAAAAGTAGTGGTCTTTTGTGCAATCTGCACGTGAGTTTTGATTAGAGATGTGTCAACACGAAACATTATTTTTTCATCGGAGTTGCAATTGAAGCGAATCGAGCTGCAACTCAAGTTGACTATCTCGGTTTCACATGTTCACATGTTCTGACAGTCAAATTGATTCCAACCTAACTCGGGTTACATAGTTTGGAACACTATCAGCATAATACATTCCACATAAACAATTGCAGAATGTATACTCTCCGTGGCATACACCCAATTCAATTGGTTTGAGATCTGTGTTACCAGAGGTTAAACTATTTATAAGTTCCAGAAGTGGTTAAAAAACGAGTATTAAAAATAATGAGTCCCAATAAAAGTTTTTGATGGTAATGTCAAATTTTAAATGAATCTCTCTCATGTCTCTGTCTCTGGTGGCGTATTTCTTCAGTATGTAGATAGACAGAGCCTTGAGGAACATCAGCATTTATTTGGTTTAAATAACAGTTAACAGCTCGAAAGGATGCACAAAGAAAAAGAGTTCCATTGATACCGTAGGCATGTATTTTCGACAAAAGAGCTTAGTGTAGAAATACCAAGCGCGACTACCTTGCTTTTTCCTCCATTGTAGAAAGATTGGCTAGAACGTTTGCCAAGATAAGGTATCGAATCATATTGCCTGTTTTTATAGTACTTTGTCACATGTACCATATATAAAGCGTCGCACTCAGTCTATATGAATAAACAGAGGCAGGGATTGAATGTTAAATGAACTAAACTTAAATGTACATTCTTTAGATAACTACGACATTTGACCACACGAGTTTGCTTTTTTCTTGCCCAATAAATGCCAAAAACTATTTCTCCTCACCTATTGACAACACACAACTCGCACAATCATGTTCTACACCCTGTACTGTGAGACTCGTGCAGTTCCATAGCTTGTGTAGAAATGTACATTTTCTCACATCTCTGCTCAACCAGCCGTTTACACATACCACAGCTGACATTCTACAGTCAAAAAAGTGCTTGCCCTGCTACTAATAGTAACGATACATGCGCGAAAATGTAAGCGCATTTTGAAGCAGCGAATTGATTGTGCAAAGAGGAGATAAATAAAAAAAAACAAAGGGAACATACAAAACTGGCGTAGAAGTGCGTGGTTGGACTGAAACATTGAACACGACTGCTGTACACGCGCATTCAAATTCCAATCGAGCCATCAAGACTTCAAATAAAAAAACGATTACAGGAAATGCGATTGCAGCTGAAAGAAGCATATAAGTTAAGAGCTTCTGACTATACCTTCCAACCGTCAGTGAAAAAGTTCAAGGACTTGTGGCAGTCTACCACCAAGTAATATTTATTTTCATAATTGAACTTAACCGAACCTACCTTAACACTAACAAAATTATGTAGTCAATATGCTTGTGTTGCGAATTGGGATTGTCCAAGGTGCGAGTATTTGGGGTGAACGTTCTCAAGTATCGCTCGAACAGGAAATGCTGACACTGGCTTTGGACACTGCGCGATCGCTTAGGGTTATCGTACGTGTGTTTGCTTTCAGTTGAAATGTTGATAATGGGAAGTGTTTTTTTTTATTTCATTAAGTTATCTAGTCCGTCGTAAGATGGATGGTCTCTGTAAGTAACAGAAGTCCTGTTTGGAAATAATCTCCAATGATAGCCAGCGCATGAGCTTAACTGATCTCTGCGGCATACGAACATTATGAGTTTCACTGAAAAAAATGTACATTGGTTATGCCCAGACCACTGTTAAGGTCGTTAAAGCAGTACTTTTGGCTTAAACTCCAGTTCAGAAATTTATTCGGGTTCGAAGTTTCGTTTAAACCTTGATCTGAGTCCAATTCGTAGTTTAAGTCACTACACATCAGACACCTTGTTTCGCTCTAATTTTTTCCTTTTTTGTACTTTTCTTTCTCTCTGACATCTCCTGTCAGCTAAGAAGAACCATTGTTTGTACTGTAATACTTTGCAATGGATTCCTCTGCCGTTGCTTTCCCATTTCTTAGTTTAAAAAGGCGTTACAGAAGGAATGCACTAAAAGCATTTTAAAAATACAGCATAGCAAATATATCGAAGGTCCGTGTATTCACTCAAAGATTGCGAAATCTCAAGTAAATACTATAATTGCTCTACACAAACGAAGTTTAACTGAACTGAAGTTCAGATTTTGCTGTGACATCGGAAGAGTTCAACCAGAAACTGGAACTCTGTTCAACCTTCAGTTGAACGTGAGATTAAAGCTTCACTGTGAAACTGGGCAATAGTAAGACATTTCGGACGAATTTCACAGTCCATTTTCAAACTGTTCTCATTTCGTCGTATGTATGCATTTCGCGGTGTGGTGACCTGTGGCGTTGTGGGTATGTGCGTCGATCCCAACCTTGACGTCGTAGGTTCGATTTCAGATGTGTGTCTTACTTCTTTTGAGTCACTGACAATGCTCAAAGAATATTTTCTGTCTAGAAAAAGCTTCTCAAACTTGGCCGTTCAGAGTCAAAATAAAACTTTAGGCCCCTTCCACTCGTGAGAGAACAATAGCACGCACAGCGCAAGTGGTTTCTGAGAAGGTGGACCCTGACCCTCTGAGGGCTGTAGCGCCAGACATATTATATTATTATATATGCATGTCGAGACATCGAAAATTCCACTTAAGGTTTGTAAAGTCTTCAAATTTCATGTTTTCATTGTCCTCTTGACACTGCGGTCCAATTAGGACCAGGGACATATGGCTTGTGATTATGATTTCTTATGTGGATTACCATCACCTCCATGCAAGCCCTTAAATACCCCTCCAATGTGACAGGACGCTACTATTCGTATGACGTTGGTGTCCCTATTCTCTAGTTCCCATCATCCAATTTATTCATCGACCTATAGCCGTTGATGTTAATGGCTAACGCCTTTCTCAAAGAAATATGGACCTATGATGTGTTTATAAAGCGCCGTTTTTAAGTTGTGAAAACTGCAATGGATCATAATCACTCTTTCGCTGACCATCGATCTTAGCCTTTTTCTTACAAATAATATCCCAAGAATTACAACCTTTTGTAGCAGCATGAAATATATGTATCATCATATGACCAAGTACGCTCTAACCATATATCTAAGGCAAACATAACACCGACAGAAAGAGACCTGCGGTACGGTGACACCATACTTTTTGGTAAAGCCATACACTTCTACACACATGGTTCCAAGACGAAATATGTCTTAGGAAGCTACTGTTTAAAATTTCAAACTAAATCTTTGTAAAACGTCATTTGCTCAAGGGTTGACAAATTGAATTCCACCACACAGCATTGTCCACTTTAGAAAAACGAATAATTAAAAATGCATGGTTCGATGAATGATTTTAATGTTTAAACTTGAAAATGTAGAAATGTTAATGGAGGCTGACTACTGGATGCCGGAGTTGAATACTCGATTAAATAGTTGAAGAATTAATTCTTAAAAGATCAATTAAAGACAAAAATAAATAAAACTGAAAATTAATTCACAAAGAAAAAGTTAACAGTATCTCGACACGACGGTCACTACGGCAATTCTCTGGGTATCAAACTATGATAGCTAGCCAATGCTTAAGATACATGCATGAGTTTTCACAGTAACTGCAAAGTTTAGCGAAAATGATTTCGCCTATTGCAAATACATACGTCTAGTCGTTGATATATATTTAGACAAGCAAAATGATCGTTAATTTAACCCGCTACGATCCATAGTTAGAAAACTAAAATGATCAAATGCTCGAAGCACAATTCGCAAGCCCCCCAAAGGTACAAACAGTTTCGAAATATTCTTAATTTGCCTTTTCTTGTTCTGCATCGGTATACGTAGAGTACCATAAGTGTGGCAAATATTGCCTACCCTTAAGATTAGGTCGAACTTTTATTTTCTTTTTTTCTTAAACTCTCTTACAAATTATAATGAACAAACAAAAACTTAAGAGGAACTTCATAGTTTTGGTCTTGGACCTCTTTTGAAAATTTTAGCCCTCGAAATAAAAATAAAATTCAGTTAATCAAGAAAACCTGTCAAACGTGGCCTACTTGGTAAGCATGTTACACAATAAGAACAACTGAACTGATTATCCAGAATAACATTTTTGTCCTCAACTTGGGTTCATTTGATTGGAGCCCTATTTATGATTTTTTCGAATCCAATGGTGATGGTAGAAAACTGTATCACATTCCACATTTTATTTGAAATTCACCAATGAACTAGATTGATTTCCGCCCGGGAACTACAAACTCACATTATCTCTCCCTTACCTTGCGCCGTCCAACTTGGCAGAACTGACCTACACTCTTAGAGGATTTAATTACAAACCAGACCTGAATCAAAGCCGGCGTGAGGAGAGTCTTAATTGTCTGAAAAGTGTTATTTTGATAAAGTGAGCAGAATGCAATTAAGCTAACGCGGACTAGTTGATCTGGTGTGCTGATAGACTTATTTAATATTCACGTGGAGACCGTAGCTCGGGTTTTTTCAATGATGACTGCTATCGGACGTTGATCACCTGCTTGTGTTACATTACGCAAACAGGAAAGCTTATATCATTGCCGACCAAACAGTGGCTTATTGATGAGCCAGGCTTGCCGATAACATCATCTCACGAAATGCATTGATTACCAGCTGATCATCGGGATAATCCAATTACATATGATTGGGTTACTTATTTATTTCTGTTGTTAAAAATAGTCATTGACATGTAACTATGTTTGTGTTTCCGGGATGGTGTCTTTATGTTATCAAGAAATCACTTCCTGAATTTTGCGGGTGCTATCGATTGTCGCACAAAAAATTGTTGGCTAGTGAGATAAATCCTGCAGAAATTCTTGCTTAATTCATGACGCATTAATGACGAACGTCGCGGCGTTCAATTTGTTTTTAGATGGCTAATATACAAGGGAGTGTTGATATTATCCGTATATGTACTCGTTCTTTGGAAGACTAGTCTTGTGCTACATTAGTATTATTGCACGGTTAGCTTGACCAACTTTTTGCAGTCGGCAATCAAAATCGGATGACACTCTGTTGTGAATAGAGACGTTGTATAATATAAGCACCCAGCGAATACCGAGATGGAGGACAGGGCCTGTTCATACAGGACAATGTTGATGATTGCTTCTAACCTAGCAGAATGACATCAACGATCCCTGTTATTACGCAGTGCAGTACATCACAATCGGCAGCCACAATTTTGAGGTAGGCAAATGTGAACTTCACTAATGACATCACAGTGGAGATCCCGCGTAGAATCACCTTGACACCCGATTCTACTTAGGTTTATCAAAACAACTGGGCTTAAAACTCCTGACTGGCAGGATCAAAATCAGATAGTGTCTCTGAATTCGGTTTGAACTAGCCAAATGTTCTTCGTTCAGACATAATGGACATTTTTTTAATTTTTCGTTCTCAGTTATACCCAAGTTTTTCAAAATTTTCCACAATTCTTTAGAATTTGTTTAGAATCGATTTTATCATAAGTAAGAACGTGTGGATCGTATTATTAGGGAACTAACATAGTTACAAGCTATGCAGTTCTGCCGTTTATTTAGCTGCGTAGGATTACTTCTGTATCATCTAAAAACAATTCTCTTTCTTTAATACGAGTCTTAATCCGGTGATAGAACCAAGATTAAGGTTTGAGGTTGAGGATATATACCATAAATCGTACAATTATTTCACATATGTATAAAAAAACATCTACTTTCTCATTGATTTCATTGATTCACATTATAGTCAATAAAGCAGAATAAAATATCACGAATAAATTCGTTTGTAGTAGTCAATACACAGGATGTTAGAAACGTTGTTAGTTAAAAATAGATTAATTAGTGAGGGGTTAGTAGGGAATGGAAAGCACGTGGTGTACTGTTTGCTTAGTAGCGAAATTCCGACTTTATGACGGAAGTATTGAAAAAGACTAGATGTGTAATTCTCTATTATAATATTGTTATACTTAGTACTGAGGTCAACCAAAGTATTTTCTAGTTCAGCTAAGTTCTCTGTATTACATTTGTTGGGAGGAGAATTCACGACCACTAAAAGGAGCATTTAAACATAATTTTGTATTTCTACACAAAGAAACTGGACTGCAGAATTACTTGATGAATAAACACATTTAGCTTTAAGACAACACATATTCATTTGTACATTACGATCATTTCGAAATAAGGGAATTTCAGATCAAAATAAGATTGAAAGCGTTGTGACGACTTACTACTGGAGAGCCACGATTTAGAAACCATCAAAGCATCGATTTTTCAGCAACTGAAAATTTGATAAATAATGGTATATTTCAATTCTATACTTCCCGGATTGATGGTGCAAATATCAAACCCTTGCGTTCAGAACAGTCCTTATACTATCAGGACTGTGTTATACTATTTATGCCGAATGACTGAACGAAGTGATGGGTCGTAGCTCATAGTACCTGTAAGTAAGTAAGTAAGGATACCAAGAACAATTGACAACTGAAAAGTGTTCCGTTTTTAACGCCATGGACAATCACTGACATATCACAATCATGGTGCAAGGGACTGTAGACATCTGTCATCCAACATCTGCCTACAGATCTGGCTGCAAATATACGGCTCTATCAGAAAGCTCTTTCGCTTCTACAAAGATTTTATTTTTGGTAACCTGGTACTTAGTCCTCATACGGGCAATGTCTGTCGCTTATACCAGTCTCAATGTGAGTGCTGGATGGAAAAGACTTAGATGGAAAAGAGGATTAGCCTCTAGGCTTACCTTCGTCTAAAAGAACACTAGAATCCCAGTACAAAAAGTTATACTTCCGTTAAACCTTACCAAAACCATGGTGCCTCATAACATTAGGAAATTGTACAGACAGCTTTTCACAAAGAAATGTAAAATTTTGACAGGTGTGTAGGGTTTTTAACTAAGCTAAGCAATACACACTGACTATAAAATGGGCGGAGTTTTTGGCGTGTGAGTGCTCTCAGAATCCCTGAGCATTTCAAAAGCCATTTCCAATAAAGGAAACAAGTCGTAAAGTCAAAATACCAGACCGAAGATTGCCATATGTATTGATAGCCAAGCAGCCATCAAAGATGTTGCATCGGGGAAGAATAATATCACCACACCCTTCTTCTTCTTCTTTGTATGGCGCTACAGTCCGGGGTGGACCTGGGCCTCAACCAACATGCCTCTCCAACTAGCGCGATTCCTGGCTAGCTGTCTCCAGTTTCGCACACCAAGTTGGTTGAGGTTCTTCTCCACTTGGGTGCGCCACCTTAAACGCGGGCGTCCTCTGTTGCGTTGCCCGACAGGTTCGGATTCGAAGATTGCCGGAGCTGTGGTGTCCATACGCTCTACATGACCTAGCCACCGTAGGCGTTGGATCCGTAGACGCCTAACTAGGCTCATGTCGCTGTACAGCCCGTACAGTTCGCGGTTGAATCTTCTCCTCCAGAACCCGTCAACACAAACAGGACCAAAGATCGTGCGTAGAACTTTTCTCTCAAAGAGACCAAGGACTTCTTCATCCGCTTTCGAGATTGTCCATGCCTCTGCGCCGTATAGCAGGATTGGACGATCAGTGTCTGTCGTATAGAGTCAACTTGGTTTTTCCAGAGAGGGCTCTATTACTCAATTACCTCTTGAGCCCAAAGAAACAGCGGTTGGCAAGAGTTATCCTACGCTTGATCTCGGTACTGATGTTATTAGTACAGTTTACTCCGGAGCCGAGGTAAGTGAAGTCCTTGACTACCTCGAAGTTATAGCTGCCCATTGTGACGCTCTGTCCAAGACGTCGATGTTGTATGTCCTTTTTTGAGGACAGCATATACTTCGTTTTGCCCTCATTCACCGCCAGACCCATTTTAGCCGCTTCCGTCTCAATGTTAGCAAAAGCCTCACTGACGGCTCGCTGAGTTCTGCCAATCACGTCAATGTCATCGGCGTATGCTAACAATTGCACGGACTTCTGGAAGATCGTGCCTCTAGTGTTGGCGTGTGAGTTCCGCACGATCTTCTCCAGGACGATGTTAAAGAAATCACATGACAGCGCGTCGCCTTGTCTAAAACCTTTTTTGACATTGAAGGTCTCGGTGAGTTCGTTACCGACCTTGATGGAGTAGCGAGAGTTCTCCGTCGTCATCTTGCACAGCCTGACGAGTTTGGCAGGAATGTCAAAACTAGACATGGCGCTGTATAGCTCGTCTCTATGCACGCTGTCATATGCGGCCTTGAAATCGACAAATAGGTGGTGGGTGTCGATCTGCATCTCTTAAGTCTTTTCCAGGATCTGCCGTAGTGTGAAGATTTGGTCTGTTGTGGACTTTCCTGGCCTGAAGCCACACTGATATGGACCTATCAGATTATTAATGAATGGCTTCAGGCGGGTACACAAAACGGCAGAGAAGATCTTATAGGCGATGTTAAGAAGACTGATCCCTCGATAGTTGGCGCAGTTGAAGGGGTCTCCTTTCTTGTGGATCGGGCAAACGATACTGAGATTCCACTCGTCGGGCATGCTTTCCTCAGACCATATCTTGCAGATGAGCTGGTGCATGCGCCCAACCAGATCATCTCCAGCTGCCTTAAATATTTCAGCGGGCAAACCGTCCGCTCCAGCAGCTTTGTTAGACTTCAGTCTTGATATTGCTACCTTGACCTCGTCTAAGTCTGGGGGACGGTATTCGCGTCTGTCATCGTCCAGATTGAGTGGAACATTCTGCCTGACAGCGGTATTTTGGTCCTCATCGCCGTTTAACAGTCTGCAGAAATGATCTTTCTAGATTCTCAGTATCGACTGCGACTCTACTACCAGATGTCCATTTCCAATCACTACACCCTTGCTTGAAGTAAAGCACATTCGATGCGCCAGATTAACAAACTGTGCTAAATAGTGTAAAATTTGGTCTGAGTATAACCGATATAAATCAATCATCGTCAAGATTGTGACAGTCGAAAACAAACCTTAACAAATTTCATTTTCGACTCTTGCTAGAGACATTTATAAAATGTTGGCTGAAAGTAACGGAATGCTTCGATTCTACTGTATACTCAGAGGAAAATTGTCGGTTCCAAATTGTGAATCCGACCAAGAATACGACGGACTGGCTGTACATTGCAATATTACTACCAATAGTGACGTAAAATGTCCTAATCTCATGAATGACACTAAAAATCACGCATAAACAGCGTACAGCGTTCATTTGTGTTACATGGCACTCAGTTCACCACCTTAGACGCTATCGACGAGGCCTTAAATATTTTGTTTCGAAGCTACTAAAATGTAAGTGATATTCATTTCGAACAATAACTTTCCGAAAAAACAACATAGAGCCGTCTTCGAATAAATGACATCTCACTGTCCTAAATGGAATTCACTTTAAAAACAACAAATTCTTGCGCTTGGGATGGATTTTTGGATTTCGCATGATCAATCAGCACTTTCTCAACTTAGATTGAAACGTCAAACATATCTTTAATTATAACTCTAGACATAGAAAAACAACCAGACGCGTGCCATCTGTTTGTTGTTTGTCGCTTGTTTATCTGGACCTTTGTTTAATTTTTAATTTAAATAATGGTGTGAACTTGAGTTAAATTCAATTAGATGACAAACTTGCGTCATTTCAGAGTGACTAATCGGGTAGACGGCATGCGCATAAATCATGCAGCGAGGTGTTAAGGTAAAGTTGTTGACAGGACCAGCGGAATGCTAAAGGATGTTTAGGGTGGGCTACTAATTAGAAATAAAAGTCACACATTGTCATTAATTTTTCTGCAGAAAAAGGTTGCCTCACTTAACGTTGCCTAACTTGGCACCATAAGAAATTCGGTTGAATCTTAAGCAAACAGTAGTGTCCAGTTTCGCAGTGGAAGTTTAAAGTCCATGTTCTTGGTTGGAATTTACTTGAGCGATGGATTTGTTTTCACAAATTCCTGAAACCTGATTTGACTGAGTTCAATATGTAGTTTAAGTATGCAGTTCTACCGTTGAGCTGGATTTTGCTTCGCTCTTCTTTTCAAGTTCTCGAAGGCACAGTATAAAGTTTTTCTGGGAACATCAGGTGACTAATTCGTTCCACAAGGTTTCCTTTTTTGTTTTCGTAGGTTATCTATAAAATTAGAGCTTGTTTTATAGCCTCCGTATCTGTAGTCAGGGTCGTTATCAATGAGCCTATTGTGTAGATACATGGTAGCGCTGCACTGGTCACATTTTTTCCACCCAGCCGTTGCATCATGGAGAATGGTTGGCTTAACAATTTGGCTGCAGATTCGCAGACTGTCTTTTGGTACTGGTCCCCCATGTCCAATTGGTTAACAATTGCAGACCAGCGAGCTTTAGTGTATGCCTTCGTGTATGTTTTGTTGATGTGAGCATTCCAGGAGAGAATCTAGGATTAATGGAGACACCTTCACTTACACATTTCGCCATGGCGGAGAGAAAGTTTCGACCTGTGTTGATTTGCTTTCTCAAGAGTTTAACGTTTAAATAAACAAAATGAAAACAGAGGGAATCACTGAAAAGTGATTTCAAGTTAATGAGGATTTGTTAAAAGGATTGTATCTGCCTCTTGGCTTACATTGTGTCTGCCTCCATGCCAGACTTTTTAACTATAAAAAATTTCCATAACAACATTTTAGTCTGAGCAATACCTATTTGAGCTATTTGAAATAACTTACTCATTCTGTCGCCAAATGATATTGCAAATATGCCAGACTAGTTTATGTTACTCTTTTCAGACGCCAAACGCAATCAACAAAACCAATCAACCAAAACAACGGTTGAGACACGCGGCACGAGCCCGTGATTGACGGCAAAAAAGAGGTATTTCAATTTTTGCAAACCCACTAAACAATAAAAATTCGCTAACCGTATCCGCACACATTCACTTTGTGTAAACAAGTCGTGTCGCTTGGCATCAAGTGACATCGATCTGGTTCCTCTTAGTCAATTCTCACGTTCGAGCAGACCATAAAGGTGCTTTCCATTTGGCGGCGAGGTGCGCCGCACCCAATCCACTGCATAATGTAAAACCCTACGAAATATTTTCCAGTTTTACACAAATACCTTACCTTGCGGTCGACACGAGCTTGGGAGGTCAAGACCACCGTACCGATGGTGATCTTCGCGGTGGAAAACGAAAAAAACAACACTTTAGTGATACACAGTCATGAAGTGACACTTAATGAGAACGCAACCAGATATGGATGCTTGATATTGATTCTTGGAAAATACTTAATTTTATTCAGATTGCTCGTTGATCGTTTATCCCAGTCGAGGTATTCAAGTCACCGGCTGTCGCTCTTAATGAAGTGCGTCTTGTAGACTATTCTGTATCGTGTTGGCAATGACCTTTAGTGCGTTTGTAAATATTTATGCTGAATGCATTTATTGATTATTCACTTCGATCGTATGTAATGAGTTCTGTGTAACTCTCCATGCATACGAGTAGATCATGTTGTAATAGGATCCGAAGCTGATTAACTTGAAAGACTATCTCATGTACCGTGCATTATGTTTGCATTGAGAAAGTGAGTGGTTTCCAATTCCATAGAGCACGTCAGATATTGAATTCCAATCCAAGATCGACCTTGCAAATGCAAGATCTCATCATCACGTTATGCTTGTACCTGTAGAGCTCTTGCCTCGCCATTGCACATTGCATTCATACGAGCTTACTGTCTGTAATATATCTGCTCAAATAAGCTTAATTAGTTTCTGCCGCTTTAACTGAATACACAGAGTCGGGGCAACGGGTGGACATTGCTCACGTAAGTGTGTGATGGATGTTTGAGTTCACATTTCGATTGTCGGTTACGACTGACCAGGAAATTCAATTAGCACATTGCACTGTAAACCACAAACATTTGCTGCAAGGGGGAGTATTAATTAAAGGATGAGATTGCAAAAAGTGGTATGAATTGAGGTGATAAACTCGGTTAACTATTTAGGCTTTTGCAACAGGTTCGCGAAAGTTGAACACGAACGATCGTTTTTTCCTGGCTTAATTGGTTTTTACGAAGTTAGGGAGTCCCTAATTAACACTGAGGTGTGTAATTTTGACGTCAGTAAGAAGTGAGTTCCTTATTGAAAGACCATGTAAAACAAGTAAGGGTTTTGCCAACTGAGACCGTATAACTTTGAACTTTTACTGAACGCACTCTTTCACCGATGACCAAGGTTACAGTGTCGATACATCAAGTAAAACCGACATTTTCAACACGTTAGAGTTCACCAACAGAGACTTCTTACGAATATTTCAATTTTATTACCAAAATCGTAATCGTCGTCGTTGACGATCGTTTTAAAATTATTGTTGCCTATTTTTGGATTTAATTCTCGTCCCAGTAGACAATTCATCGTTAACCCTAAGTTCTCGTTGTTGAATGTTACTGTGCCAATGAGAAATCGGGCTCCTCATGTGCTTTAACCAATTCATCCAAAAAATAACTGTATGCTGAGGTTTTTATGCCGGTGATGTTATTTGGCCTTTTTTTATGAAAATGACAGTCACTGGATAAGCGATCTCCAGTGAGACATATTTCGAGAAAATTTCGTTGGTAAATTCCACGGACCAGATAATTAAATAAAATAGAAGAAAAAAATAATAAAAAATAAAATTCAACAAGCCGCATAGGGGGTCTGATAATTGACTTATTGAAAACTCAACATCTCGTACTACGTCACCCAAATTTGGCAGCAAACATGGCGGATTTTCTAAAATCGTAATCTTGTATACATCATTCTTGACATTTCCTTCACTACTTGGAACTTACAGATTTCTCATTTAAGCTCATTGCAATGCTCTCTCGATGTTGTACACCGATATTGTATGTCCATTTTTGAGGACAGCATGTTTCGTTTTATCCTTCTCATTGACCGTTCAATGATGCCTGCGTATGCCAAGCGCTCGATCTTCTCCAAGCTCATGATGAAAAAGATCACAGCACGTCTCATTGTCTAGATAACTTTTTTTACATTGAAAATCTCGGTGAGTTCGGTATCGACCATAATGGAGCAGTGAGAATTCTCCATGTCATTCTACGTAAATATGAAGAATTAGAATCGGAATCGGAAAAAGGATCCCCTGATCACTGTGGCCTTTGATGAGCTGATGGACTGAACCTCAATAGCTCGTCCCCAATCACTCTATCATATGCGAATTCTTTCGCTGCCCTTTCGGCGGAGTCGGTGCAGATTTAATTTCAAATTTTCAATGTTTTCTAAGTGAAAGTATTTGCAATCAAATGAAAATCTTGAATAGGCAGAGAATGCATATGCTCTAAAATTAGGAAGAGTAATGTAATGTATGTTCCGCACTTACTCCTAAACGGTCTTTCGGTGTCATTACAAATCACAATCTACGCAGGAGAGCTAGTCGTAGGAACTCACACCTACTTCTTCACAAACCTTAGTTAACTGAATAATATCAGTAGAAGTTGTTGCAACAGCAATTAGCAATTTTAGCCTAATCTAACTTGAGTAAATCTAGGTAAGTCCTAGACAAAACAGCAGACTTGATCAACACTCTACTCTAATTTAATACTTTTGTCTTCTGTATGAGAAGGTATTTTTAAATGTGTTTTCCTTCCAATTCATCATGACAAACCAAGTTAATATAATTTCCTTCTTCTAATTTCAGTGTATGGCATGACGTTAGGCTTTCCAACAATTGTGATTCCCGCCATTCAAGGAGGCGAAGGCCGTGAGCCAAGTGATATTGTCCTAAACAGGGAAGAAATCTCTTGGTTTAGTATGTAAACGAATATCTGTTATAAAAACATGGATTAATAAATCAATTTCCAGGTTCTATAAACCTGATTTGCGTTCCATTGGGATGTCTGTTTTCTGGAGCATTCAGTCAACCGATCGGCAAGAGAAGATCTATGCAAGTAAGGCAAATTATAACACACATTTGCTGAAGTGAAATTCTGTAACTGTTCAAATTACAGCTTGTAAATATTCCAATCCTGGGGTCATGGCTGATGTTCCATTTTGCCACTTGTACGGAGCATCTTTATGCGGCCCTTTGCATGGCTGGCATAAGTGGAGGTCTTATGGAGGCACCGGTAAATACACTCACTCTCGGATCTACATATATTCCAGATCAATTTATGGTTGATTGCTTTTTTCAGGTGTTAACATTCGTGGCAGAGATTACGGAGCCAAGGTACAGAGGGACGCTGTCAGCGACAGGGTCGACTTGTGTCATTTCCGGCGTCTTTATGCAGTTCATCATGGGTTCGTTTATGGACTGGCGAACAATTGCCGCGATAAACACTGTGTTTCCCGTTCTATCCATCATCGCGCTGTTCTTCATTCCGGAGAGTCCAACGTGGTTGATCAGAAAGGGAAAATACCGCGAAGCTGTTCGAGCCCTCCAATGGCTGCGCGGCTGGGTGCCAGAATACAGAGTTGAAGCCGAATTCAACACCCTGTACGACCAGCTGATAACACAGCCCGCTCTAGATGAAGCCGATGAAGGTATCACCGAGAAGAATAGGAAAAAACTCTCCTATCGATTGAGGATGTTCCGGAAGCAATCGTTTTGGCTGCCTTTCCTCCTGATTTCCTTCGCATTTTTCGTGGGACACTTTTCTGGAAAGACAGCACTGCAAACCTACGCCGTTCAGGTGAGTACGCCATCATATGTCGCAAGCGATCTTGTGTGATTCATCCTATTTGTTGGGCAATTATCGGGATTTGAGGAAATTAGTTTCGTTTGACATCAATATTAGGCTCATTTATCTTTTTGTGACACGTGATATTCACAACTTAATTCAATTAGGCTCGCAAAACAGAGGCACTACTTTAATGAAGCACTAATTAGCGATGAGGTTAGTTAATTTAGTTGCTCATACGAGTAGGTGCTTCACAGTCAGTGGAATGCTGCTAATTACTCTTGAACGATCGCAAAATCTCAAGGGAAACAATTTAGGAATACTTTTACGTTTATATGATCTTCGTTTATTCATCCGAAAACGCATGCAAAGGTGTATTCTTGTTGATTTCGACACAAGCTGAATATCAACAAATTCCCAAGCTATTTTGTACCACATCACATTCGTAGCATTTTCGTTTTGTTAAGCGTTGTAAAATTGCACGGGATATCTCAGGCAATCAGAAAGTGCAAAAAACAATGCTTTGCAGTGATGTTTTGCGAAAACACCCGTGCTATGATTGGTGAAATGTCTGCTGTAGATCGTAGTAAGTCATAATTATTCTCAAATTGGTTTGTATCTACAATCAGACTGCAATCTGTTATTTGTTTTTTATCTTTTTCTTAAATACATGCACTGGTGATTATATCTGCACCATATCGACACGTGGATGTTGCAGTTGGAAAAATGTGGAAAATTAAGCAAATGCCGGAACATAAAACCTTTCACAATGGATGAACATTGAACAAATAGAACTAAGCAAACCTAGGTTCAACTCAGAACAGAACGAAAGGCCACAAGACCGATTTCGTGAAATTAAAGTGTCCATAATTGCTTATGTAACTTACAAAACAATTCCAACACCAATTGGTCTAGGTTGCGTCGGTTGGTACAGTCACTCACAAAAGTATGTGCTATCTGCGTTATCAACCAAATGTAAATTCAAGCACAACTGTAAGAAAAATTATCTTGAATGCAGATTTTTTACAGTAATTAGTAATGTACTTAAAACAAATAATGTATAAGGGTAGTTCCCACTGATCAATAAATGAATGGGTTTGGTTTTTTGAATAATCTCAAGACAAACCTGCATTCAAAGCATTTCCAAGCAGAGCATAAAATGGCCGTTTGTTGGTACCACGGTTGACACTTGAAAAAATGTGTGTCCAAAGTTGGAAATAGAAATTAGCAAATCTAGCTAAAATAAGCAACATATTTGTTAACACAGAATAATAAATTCATTACTTTTACTTAAATATAATGTGTATATTACACAGATCACATTATTACAAATTTTTTAAATACACGTTTAGTATTATGGAAAATATAATGTTGTGCCGAAAGATTCGTTATATCGTTTTTCAATATTCAAAATTTTGTAGCAACACTCATTATTTGGATATATCACAATATTCCTCAAATGGTGATTCGTTACACTGACATTCGTTAAATAGACAGCCGTTATACTAGACTTCCAGTGTATTAATACCAGACAAAAAATGTTAAAATAAGTACAGTCAATAAGATTTGCATAACTAAATGAAAGTGACGAATGATCAATAACAAAAAATGCAATTTTGAATTAACACAGCATTTTAAAATTAGATGGGAGAAAACAGTATAAGCCGAGCCTGTTTTTCATCTTGAAGCTTTTTGATCAGCATTGGATTATTAATAGTATGGGTGACATTACAGCTCGTCGATAACCTGAGCCTAGCTTCTCACAAACTACGCGTGTTATGTAAGCTTTTGTTCTCTCACGAATAAAAGGGACCTTCAATTTTGTACAGACTCCGAACGGCCAAGTTTGAGAAGCTTTTTCTAGACAGTTATACTGTTTGAGCATTGTCAGTGACTCGAAAGTGATGGGCCCTGAAATAATGTTTTTGGTTCAAGAATCATGTCTAGATACGTAAGTTCCAGTGCGTATGAGTCGACAATCACAGTGGGTATGATTGTTGAAAAGTGACCAAGTGAAAAAATGACCTAATGGAGCAACTGTTCTTATGACCCGCTATGCCTATAGTCTTTGCGATATTCTAATTTTGTTCTTTGAAATACTTTATTAAATTCGACTCTTCCTAAGTCGAATTTTCACGGGAGAGTGAGAGAGTGGTTTTTGTATGAAAAATCGAGAAGAACGCAAAAATATTGTTAACAAAGGACTTAGGGAGAGTCCAATGTATATAGGTACCCATCCGACTGTGTCTCAGTAAGAACAACAAGTTGAATATATTGTGCTTAAATGGTTTTTGTACTACTAACATGAGACTATAGTATTCAAATCAACCTGTTACGTTTCAAAACTTAAGGAGGTTATTTAACTCTACAGCGCACAAGCCATCCAGCTCTCCAAAGTAGTGTTTACCCAAGGACTGTTTCCTTTTCTTTGCTTAGGCTAAATATTCACAAAGCAGATGTTGGATAGGTTCTGTTTCTTTTTCATCTCTACTGCTCCTGCAAAAGCCAGTGTGTGACACAGTATCTGGTCCCTATAAGTGGTCGCATGCCATTGCGACTAAGACTGATCAGTGATTTTAATATCTTTTTATCTAGCGTCGGCTACAGGAACCTTGCTATTGCTCCAATTTTCAGACTGAGCCATCGAGTTTTTACTCTATTTAGGAGTCCGTCTTTTAGTTTTGTTTTTATAGAGCTAAACGGCGCTTAGTGGATTGCCAGGAATTCTACAAGCTCAAATCCTTTCTTCGCGAGACAGTGGATGCCAGTACATGGCCTTACTGCCATACTCTAAAGTCTCCAAGCTCTTGGCTCCAAGGCAGCACTGCACACTTTGCGTAATGCATAAACTGACAAGTTTCGAAGTCCAGATGTCCGATGCAATGGCTTTTATTGCCGATTTGCTGTCAGAAAAAAATTGCCCACAGAAGACTCCTTGCGCCTGTATCTGCCGTTTTTGAGCCAGCTGATGCTACCACTTGGATAGCCATATAGTTTGTCCCTCCTTTCGGCATCTTAGATCCGATGTGGCTGCCCTGTTGCCGCAAAATAGGTCGAGGGGTGAAGCAATAAAATCCTAGGCCGGCCGATATTTGTACTTTTGGAATCTACCTTGGAAGAAATTTCTTCTCCAGTCCTTTCCACCATATCAGAGAGCCGAATGTCAGTAGCCAGGATAAGACTCAGGGCTTGAGAACCCAGTTTTTCATTCGGTCCCCCGTGTTAACCTTCAACATGGGCTTGGAATCAAGTATGAAACCTAGGTATTTAGCTGTCTTTATAGGTTTGAATTTGACTCCATTAATAATTGACTAAGATGGCTATGTAGCCCGCATAAGCAGCTACTGTGAATCTTCCTAAGTCTTCACGAGGACTTCTCTTTGGAGTGTTCCTCTGTTCACCTTTCGTTAGCTATGTATGTCAAAATAGGATGACTTAATCAGTCGTGATCGCAACATCAGTTCCACTCGCAGAGTACCACTTTGAACATTGTTTTATCACAACAAGATCAGCAATTTTGCACGATATATGTGAACAAGTGTCGGGGCAACATTTTAATTCCCTTTCATCATGAATTAATTCTGAGCTGACACGGTCTGCAATGTGTGCAATATGCAATGAGTGCACTGATTTCCTTGACCACATTGAGGCTTCATAGTTTAATCCTCCCATTAGTCCATTGAATCATATCACATATCTTGAAACGCTACAACTAACCACCAAATACTTACTTATTTCACTATTTCACAGATCTTCCATGCTCTGAAGGCGCCAATAAACAAGTTCCACGCCACAATCCTGCTTGGAGTTGCCGAACTGATCGCAACCATCCTCTCCGTGTGTCTCATACATTTTACAGGAAAACGTCCATTAGTATTAGTCTCAACAATTGGCTGCGGCTGCTGTCTCTTTGGGACGGCAACCTACGCCTACTTCTTAAATGTGATACCAGGCTTCGCCATCGATAATGTAGTTGTGAACGCATCCCTACTGGTTCCTAAGCAGAATCTCATCACGGCAGACAACATCACGAACATATTCGGGAGCCAAAGCAATCCAATGCTGGCGAGCCCCGAGAACATGACTGAGATGTTTGGCTACGACATAACCACACTCTTGCCCGAGCTATTCGATGACGCATATGAAGCGGATTATGACAACGACACCTTGTCCAGAAGGAAACGATCAAACGACAGTTCCTATTCGGACATCGACGGATTTAATCCTTTCGACGATCTGCCGGTCTTCGACTACGGCGACACCAACGAAACGGAAATCGAAAGCACCGAGGAGACCACAACTATGCCGATTACAGTCGAGGAGCAAGATCCCTCGACTAAGGCGTCGGACTTACCAAGCAAACAGGACGTGGCTAACAATATTCTGTTGCCCGTTCCACAGCAGGACAGAAACGATTTGGTGTGGATGCCGCTGCTTCTGCTGCTGGGCGCCGCATTCTTCGCACACATTGGGATCCGTATGATCCCCTGGATCCTGATCGGTGAAGTATTCCCCGCCTCCGTTCGCAGCACTGCCTCCGGCCTGGTGGGCGCGGTGGGATACATTTTCGGATTCTTCGCGAATAAGCTGTTCCTCCAGATGTTGGCCACCATGACCATGCCCGGCACATTCTGGTTCTACTCCGCTGTGGCTATCTTGGGTGCAGTCGTACTCTACTACGTTTTACCCGAAACCGAGAACAAACCGCTGTCGGTGAGTAGTCAACTTCGAATGGTGTCTCTGCCGAATCAGAAAATGTAATCTTTTCAATCCCAACAGGAAATCGAGGGTTATTTCTCGAAAAAGGCACGAAAGGCTCGCAAATTGGAACTGATGTACGGCCAGTCGATGCCGTCGTTCGTATGCGATGTGGAGAACAATTGCAAGCTTTCCAACGCGAAGCCTGCCCAGAAGTCGATTCAGTTGCAGCAAAGTGATCTGATTGTCCCTCGGGTGCCAGAGGCTCTAGGTGTGGCGAATCAAGGTTTCGAGAAAACCGAAGGAAACACCACAACGCATTTGTAGGGTTCGACGTTTAGCGTGTATATTATATAAGAATGTGTATTATATGTATATTTAAGTGCCAGTTGTGTATTAGATAATTTTTATTGTAAAACACTTAAAGCTCTAGCAAATTAGTTTTATAAACTTTTAATGTAAATCTATTGTTTTATTCGCTGTTCCTCATCTCTACAACTCTTACTAAAATCGTTGTGTGGTATTTTCAGTCGTTATGCATGGGTTCCTAAGGCGCTGTCCGGTGAAAACCCCAATAAGTGGTCGCACCTCATTGCGACAAAAACTGATCAGTGATTTCGATATTTTTTATTTAGCGTCAGGGCAGGGCCGTTGCTGCAGTTTCTAGACTGAGGCAACAAGTTATTACTCTGCCCAGGGTATCGTCTTCTAGTTTTCTTTTTATAGAGCTAAGCGGCCCTAGAATACTTCAAGCTCAAAACCCATTTTCCTTCAGCGTTTCGTCCCTTTGATTGTCATTTTCAAGAAATCATAATACCAGCAAGCATCGTGACACGTTGAATGAATAAAGCCGACCACTGCATAGAAGCATTCTGAGATAATAACAATCATAGTTGCTCAAGTGCACGGTATAGACATGTAGACAAAACTTCTGACTTGGTTGGATTCATAGACCCCTGCATAGAATCTTCTCTTCCAGTTGTCATCAACGCAACCAGGACCAACAATGGCACGCAGAGCTTCTCCCTGAAAAAAATCAAGGGCTTTTTAATTCAATTTTAAAATAAATAGTTAATTCTTCTGCGCTGCAAGAACGGGATGAGCAGTGTCTTATAAAAAGCTTAACTTAAAGTACATAGGCTTCTAGGTGACTTCTTCTACGGGAGGAGAGAGAGCGCAATAAGAAAGAAGATGTACGATATCTCTTCCTCCACCTTGTCTCTGCAGAACCTGCAAAATCATTGCAGACGCTTGTGTGGCGCAATGACCGATTATAACTACCATATAATAAGAATTCCAAGATTCTCTCTACTCATTCTGAACAGCCTCGATTTGGATGTGCAGGCGTTTCAAGCTTCTGTAGATGTTTTACAGTGAAAATTGTATGGGTGGCGGCATGCTGAGAGAGTACAAAAGTCCATATTTAGCGAACTTGCCGGTTGAATTTTATTATCAAAATGCGTGCTCTGTTAAGTAAGTTCATCGCGCGCTTCTTCCATTTTATGACGAAGCTCATTTTTGGCTCAATGCGTACGTAAATAAACAGAATTGTCGATTTTGGAGTGAATATCAGCCAGAAGCATTGCAAGAGCTATCAACGTATCCAGAAAAAGTCACAGTTTGGTGCGGGTTATGGGTTGGTGGCATCATTGGACCGTACTTTTTCAAAGATGATGCAAATGTTAACGTAACTGTGAATGGTGAGCGCTACCGTGTGATGATATCCAACTTTTTGTTGACCAAAACATGACGTGTGGTTTCAACAAGACGGTGCCACATGCCACACAGCCCGCGCAACAATAGACTTATGGAGAGGCGAGTACGGTGAACATTTTATTTCACGTTCGAGACCGGTCAATTGGACGCCTAGATCGTGCGATTTAACGTCTTTAGACTATTTTTTGTAGGGCTATGTTTAAGCTCATGTGTATACAGACAAGCCCGCTTCAATTGACGCATTGGAAGACATCATTAAAGCATTTATTCGTGAGATACCGACCGAAATGTTGGAAAGAGTATGCCAAAATTGGACTAAGCGGATGGACCATTTGGAGGGCATGGGCATGTGCATCCAGGGCAAAGTTGTTGATTGCTCTCAACTTGGCGAGATGCCAGCAACGATCCCTGTAAATGCACAGGTCAAGTTGACATACAGCCTCCTAGTGTTGAAGTTCCCAGCAGTCGATTGCGATTGTAGCTTTCCAACGTCAAACTGTTTTGGTCTTGCTCTACTCCGTTGTACAATCGATATCCGAGTTCTGACCTTGGCTACAACAAGGTAATGATCCGAGTCGATGTTGGCACCTCGGAACGTTCGGACATCGAGGACACAGGAGGAGTGTCTGACGTCGATCGCAATAGAAACACAAGTAGAAAAGGACCTTAGACCTCTCAGTCCCCCTAAAAATTAATAGATCAATATATCCGACGTGTTTTCTTTGTGGTCTGGGTTCTGGAAATAACCGAAACTTTCAAGAGAATCACAAAAGTTCTTTGTTCGAAAAATACATCCACAATAAAGACGGCTATACCTCTTGGAACTGTGGTTATAAGATCATGTCACGAATGTCATCCGTTACACCCTGATTTAAAATTGATGTCCTTGTGGATCGCAGTATTCTGTTACCGCTATAACTGGGCTTTACGACTAGGTGATGAATATGCACCTGCGCCTCATGGTTTTGTTTCAGAATATAGATCAGATCATCCTCACCGCGGACACCTCTTCTGCCCTATAAGCTACGAGTTTTTATCGAGTGCCTCTCCTGCACAAGGATAGATTACAACTCGGTTCAGGATACCAAAAGCGTCCCCGGTAGAGACAAGCAACATATGAAGCGGAAACCAATAATCAGCGCATTGCTCAAGCAAGAGGATCCAGCGCGAAAACTTTCCCGTTCGATTTTGATCGTTGAATAAAAATGTACTTTGATTCGCTCCAAATCTATTCTTATGTGCTATTATTTTTGGTACACGTATATTTCTCTTATACAAGATTGCCAATTCCATAACCTCTCTACAAATTGACCCGAAATGAAATGGTCATCCAAGAATTCTCATCAGAATACCAGACTGGTCACATTATCCGAATTGCGCACACAAAAAATTCGCAAACGTATGCATTTTCGAACGCGGGCTTGCAGCTTATTCGCATTTACGCCCATCCACCTGCAGTGTAAGGACAACAAAAAAATAAATGTCAACAAAATGCCGATCCACCTATCTCCCTCGCACTCACATCGGTAAACGTCATTAATTTACCCATGACAATTCTTGTTGGTTTAGTTTGTTTAAGTGTAGAATTTAGAATTATTTTTGTTGAATATTTACGCTTAAACATATTGCACTCCAATTGCAATGTGCAGTGTGTTTAAATTGGATTTAAATAAATACAACATAGAAGATGCATGCAGGACGTGCGGCAAATGCGACGTGATTACGTCTGTGGGTCTAGTAAATATTTTCTCGTCGGACGACAAAACAGAAGAAAAAAACAAACTTCTTCGGGAGTTCGATCTGTGGAAGCTAAGTGTAGGTGACATCAATCAGAAAAATAAATCATTCAAATGCAATTTCAAGAGCAATTTGTCCCAATCGCAGATTTCCGAAGATGACGGTCTCCCGCAAAAAGTGTGTAAACAATGTTTCGGCAAGTTCATCCTTGTGCATAACTTTCGCAAGCAATGTGAAAACATACAGAATGCCTTTAAAGTTCTGCTTCATGAGAAACGAAAGTTGACGAAAATTGTGGAGAGTCCAGTGAAACCAATCCAAGTTGAGCCTAAACTAGAATTGACTTTTGCCGAGGCGAACACTAACTTCGACTGCTTAGACGAAATACCCTTTGAGGACGCCGAGTATAAGGATATTGAGCTGATTGAGCTTCAACCGCCTAAAGAGAATGAAGACAGTAAGGAAGGCGAAAGGGATGACGACAATAATGAGCATTCACTGGCGAGCGAAACGGATGCCAATGAGTGGGCCAATGATATGATTCCAAAATTGGAATACGCTAATGACGACTCGAGCTTGAGTTCCGATTTACTCAGCTCTGACGATGAGAACAAGCTTAACCAGAAAGGTAAAGGAAAAGGCAACCAGTTCAAGTGTGAATATTGTAAGAACTTCTGCTTGCAAAACCAAGAGGAACTGGACAACCATGTGCAAGAAATACACTGCACTGACACCCCTTATACGTGTCCACTCTGCACAAAGACCTTCAGCAATGCGAAGCAAAGGAACTGTCACTTTATGGTCAGTCACAAGTGGAAATCGCACGAGTGCGATGTGTGCCACAAAATGATCAAAGGCGGCAAGCCAGGGCTGAAGAACCACAAGGACAACGTGCACAATAAGTCCAACCATGAGTGCAATATTTGCCATAAGAAATTTGAAAATATCTCGCTCAGTCGATTCAAGTATCACCTGCGATGGCACGACAGCTCGAAACTGTTCTCATGTAAGTCTTGTGACAAGACTTTCGTGACCCGGTATCACTTGGAGGAACACGAACGAACGCACACGGATGAGAAGTCTTTTCTCTGCAGCATCTGTGGTCTGGGTAAGTGAGTATCCTGACCTTTGTTGGCGATTGCTGAATGTGCGATGACTTTCAGGATTGCGATGTAAACAGAACCTCATTTGGCACATGAAGACACACACAGGCGAGCGGACATATCAGTGCAACCAGTGCGTGAAAGGTAGGGACATCCCATCACCTTCCCGGTGTGATTTTACATCACTCTCTGTCTTCCAGCGTTCCCAACGCCAACGGCACTTGCGTGTCACATAAAGACGCACAGCAACGAGAAGAAGCACGAATGTGAAATCTGCAATAAGCTCTTCAAGACGAAGGGCAGTTTAAAAACGCACGTCGGCAACGTACACAAGGTTGACTTCAACGAAGGCACGGTGAACTCTTCACCGCGCTATCAGTGTCAACTATGCCCGAGGAATTTCATTTTCGAACGGGATCTCATCAAGCACTTGCGAACGCACGAGCACCGTCGGCACGTATGCGATGTCTGCGGCTTATCGTACATGCAATCGTCCCACTTGAAGAAGCACATGGAATCTGTGCACTTGAACTACAAGCCGCACGTGTGCTCTGTGTGCGGCCATGCTTTCCCATTCGAATACAATTTGAAACAGCACGAGCTGACTCATAAAGGCATGCCTTGAAAGACTGCCCACCAGAGCTTTGAAATAATTTTATCGTTTCCGATTTTCTGCAGAGAAGGAATTCAAGTGCATTGTTTGTGATAAGGCGTTTACATTACTTCCATCCTTGCTCTCGCACCAGCGGACCCACACGGGGGAGAAGCCCTACGAGTGTCATCTCTGCGAGAAGGCGTATGCCAACCGAGGGAATCTCAAAAGTAAGAATTGCCTCTTAAACTTAGTTCAGTTTATTCATTGTCACGTTTTCTAGGTCACGTCGAAAAACACTTGCTGGAGAAGAAACAGAATCAGACTTTCTCGCAAATCGTTCTACCCGTCATGCAAACGTCTGCAGATATTCCAGCGCCAACGGCGTTCAATTTGCTGGATCCAAGTGAGGGTGTCGTTCATACTCACGTGGAGCAACAGATTTTCACCAATCCATTATAGGGACGGTTATACAGAACACACGATAGACATCGTTAAAATAAAGTTAACCTAGGTATAAGCTAAATTGGAATTTGCAAAAAATAAGCTCCCCCGAAGTAGATCGAAGATTTAGGCGCTCCAGGACAAAGGAAGTGTTGATTCCTTTTAGGACGCTTCGAATGGGAAGTACCGTAGAGTATTCTTAGAGTATTTTCCTAATATTAAGTGATAGCGACAGTTGATTATAATGAGATTTTTCCCTCATTTCTTATACCTTATCAAACAAAGCGTACAAGCAAACATAAGATACATTGTTACGCAAAATTTCTTCAAAAAAACTAAGCAAAGCATTCGCAATTGGTTAAGAACCCCATTTTTGCATTGCCTCCGGCTTATTCACCTATGGACTATATCCCACAAGGCACAAAGCATATGTAGCATTCTATACATGCAAACGTGCCTTTGGAGAAACCTATGGTCTCAAACCATGAGTGTTATACTACGGTTCTCCAGTATGGTGAAAAGGGCTGGTAAAGAAATACCGCCCAAAGAAGTTCACAAAAATACAGAGATCGGCCTGCGTGGGTAGCCCAGAGGGTCTCAGAACAACCCCGACGGCGGTACTCGAAACCCTCCTATTCCGACAGCCAAACTGCAATAAAAGCCACAGCATCGGACATCTTGACTTCGAAGCTTGTCAAGTTATGCAGAGAGAGCGTCAGTGAAATATCCTTGACGAACACGGTGATCCTGTGCTGGGTACCTGCCCATACTGGCATTCAAGGCAACGAAAGAGCGGACAACCTAGCGAAGATGGGATCAGAGCTTGGGTATCCCCAGCAATTCCTTGCGCGCTAGCTTATTGGGGTCCTCCCCGGACACTGCGCCATAGGAACACATGGATCACGACTGATGATACCACACAACGCTAGCTTTGTGCTAGCTGTGGAGATCCAACATCTGCTCTGCGAATGCCCAACCCTAGCAAAGAGAAGGAAGCAGTACTTCGGCAAACAATCCTTTGCAGAGTTGGTGGACTTGTGCGGTGTAGATTTGAAAAATCTAATAAAGTTTTCAAACGCATTAGGATGGTTCCAGTAGTACGAAGGTTTCATGGTAGTAGTATACAAAAAATCACGGGCACAATGGAACCAACTAAGTTCTAAGCGAGCCACGGCGGCAAGGTCGCCGATACTGCATACTAGAGCATCGACGATAAAAAACAAATATGATTGAGAACTCTCGCTGCATGGTCGGTACTCACAGAGACCTTTAATGTAAAGAAAAATGCAAGCACCAACTTTGAGGCACTCAAGAACATCGAATGCCTCGGCTCTGTAAATAGGAACGCCAGTACCAAGATCAACTGCCGAATTAGTTCTGCCACTCGCTATGTCTTTGGATTCAAGAGGTAATTCAATAATAGAGCCATCTCTCGTAGGACCATGTTGACTTTATATGACACTCTGATCATTATTGTCCTCTCTATGGCGGAGATAGATGGATGAAAAAGGATAAAGTAAATAATGTGTGTAATCTTTGTTGGAGAAGATTCAACCACAAACTGTACGGACTGTACAGCGGCATGCACCTAGTTAAGCGTCTTCAGATCCAACCCTTCAGATGGATGGGGCATGTAAAGCAGATAAACAGCACACCTCCTCCGCGAAAAGTCTTCCAATCTGAGCCATTGGGATAAAGTAATAGAGGACATCCTCAATCAAGTGGGGAAGGACAACAACTAACTTGGTGTACGCAACTGGAGGCGAAATATTATGCTGGCTGAAAAGACTGCCCACTATTCAAAAGAAACATGTATGTCCTAACGGTGTGGCAATTTCAGCAGGAACTCACTTGTTATCTGTAAACGCTTGTGGTCGTCTCCACTAGTGTTAACATAGTACAACACTGAGTGTGCAAATCTATATCATAGTCTACCTCAATAATCTAATGACACTTTATCTTACAAAAAACAAAAAGACAAGTGTAACGACACTTTTTCTGACAAAAAAACAAAAAGACAAGTGTATTCACTATGCAGGCAATTGAAATATGGACACAACTAAGCGAACTGCGCTCGTAAACAAGGATGACATTGTAACGGTGGTTGATATACCAGACTCCCAGTCAAGGCAAGAGGGAAAAACGCAGAAACTAAATAAACTTCAACGGAAACCAAATTTAGTGAAGCAATGCTGAAGTTGCTGAAGTTGCGATAGGTGCACCGGCAACATCCTCCGCATGATCCGCAGAGACAAGAGCTACAGATGTAACGAATATAGCGTTAGACAGGTTCACATTATATAACCCGTTTAAACGTAAGCGACATGTCTAACGACTTGGTCGTAGAGAGCAATTTGTACTACGTCGTACAAATTTGAACGCTCCGTAACGACGGTTTAGCACATGTGGTACGACCGCAGTACAAACTTCATGGATTTCAACCAGAAATAAGAGAGTAAGGAGATATCCATCTTCGGCCATTTTTTTCATCAATATCGTTTGATACTTCCGTGTAAAGGCGCTTGATCAAATTTGGTTTCGATTGATTTTTCTTCCTTTTCTTCTTTCTCCCATCTTGTTTTTATTGGTCGGCTAATATTTTAGCCACCATCACCCGTTTTTGCGAGATCGGAAGTCTCAGTTGAATCCATAATCCAGTTGCCTCAATACCCTGGCTTTGTAAATGAAAGAGTCGCTAGGTTACGACACGCATTTGTTTATAATTTTAGCTATTTGTCAGTTTTTTATTTTCGTTTCTCAATATTCATGCAGAAATCCGTTTGCAATCCACGGGGGTATGTTACTGTTCTGTTCAAGGATCTCGATTATGCGCTTCCCGCGTATTGTATTTGTACTTTTTTTATTTATTTATTATTTAGAATCTTAATAACTTCGAAATACGTGTGACTTCATCACCGATCTGTGAGCACCTTTTTTAATTATTCACTTTGGACATTTCACTATTAGAAGATATCTACCGATCAATGGTGATTACGAAAAACTCAAACAGCCTAACGGTAAACACTCAAATGTACCTCAGAGGTCTAAGAGTTGTTAAAAGGCACTCTCAGGACAGAATCACGTCATCAGAACTACGACTTTTTAACGAACGAAGGACTTGTGAAGAGATTTCGAACCTACCGTGTTGTACTAGCATAACTTTAAAAAAAGTTACAGAACATCGTTATGTTGGGTAATATCACAATGAATAGCTGTAATTTGAAGGTAGCCAGGACCTTCGTTGTCGCTTTAAAAAAATATGAATACACGGATCCAAAAGTACGAACAAACTGACCCATGACTGACTAAACTAGTGTATTTACATTATATACAGTCCGGGGTGCGTCATAAGCCAGCTTGATCTTTAGCTATCTGCCTCCAGTTTCGCACGCAAAGTTGGTGGGTGTCATATGCATTTCTGTGCCTAGCAAACCCGTGATTTTATAAAAAGAAAATAAAAATCTAAAGAAAATCCTCATTAAATTTTGGAACGCTCTTTATGAATGCTGAATGTACTACTATCGCTAGATTTATGGTTCCCCTTCGGCAACTAACTCATGCTCTTTTGAATAGTGGGCAGAATAAATTGTTGAAAACCAGCTTCAGTCCCTGCATTAGCACATTCTTTTTACAGATACAAAAAATCCACCACAAAAACCGCAAATAATACAATTGTACTCACTGGTGATGCCCAATTAAACTCTTCTTCGACACTGGCCGCTGACATATTCGATACAATAAAATCATTGAATGGAATAAAAAAAATGAATACGACCAATATGTGTTGTGGTATTGTTTCTGGTAGAGTGTGAGACAGTGTGTGCATACTGGCTAGTGAAAAGCAAAAAGTGGACTAGTGTCAACAACACGCGGTGTTCCCAAGCGGTCCCCCATCCAAGTACTATCCGCGCCCGATGCTGCTTGATTTCGGTGATCGGACGAGAACCGATTTTTTCAGCATGGTATGGTCGTTGACAAAATTTTACACTACACATAACGCAATCGAGGGGCAGTTGAGATAAATTTAGTATTCTAGATAATTTGTATAGCACTCCTCTGTTTGGATGCATGGCCACAGTTCTGCTTGCTGCTATGCTAGTCGTAAGTAGATAAGTAAGGTGAAGGAAAAAATCCACCGGAACCAATCAAACTTTCCTCATGACATGACATATTTAGTTTTGCCCTCATTTGCCACTAGACCAATTTTAGTCGTTTCTTCTTCAATGCCAGTATCCGACTTACTCGCGGCTCACTGCTCATCGAATCGCGTTAGTTTCGTCCGCAGTTGAGTGGACTTTTGGATGATCGTCCTGTGAGATCAAGTAGAAATTTAAAAAGTCTGAGAACTCTCTGAGAACTTATATTACCCGATTGAACTACGCTGGAATACAATGTGAACACAGCTATTCCTATAAATCTTCTCTCACTGCACGGAACAAATTAGATTCTACATTCGACGTCAATGTTAATGATGTTTTTCCACTCGAATAACATACAAAAGTTTAAGATTTGAAAATAATTTGCAACCCAATTCAAGAAGAAAACTTAGCAATTGCGTACTGTTATGACATATTTGTATTATTTACATTAATATTAAAATGGTATGCATTTGCACACATAAACAAATTAAAAAAAGAAAATAACTTGCATTTTGATATGTTGCATATTAATTATCAATACATAAGTTTCTTTTTTTCAAAGTTCAACCTATTGTGTAAACCCATAATATAATATAACCACTGTCAAACGAACCTCACACCAAAAATTGACAAATGCTCACGCATGGCAGTGTTTACCGCCTTTATCTCCTTTCTTCAGTTCACTAGAGCGACAACACCATTAATCCGTAAAAGTTTGAGTGTAAGATTAATTAAAAACATTAGAAAAACATATTCTACCTCAATCATGGCAGCTAATGGAAGCAATGCGAAGAAATCTAAGTCGGATCAAGTGACGATCGGCACCCATAGTGGCACTTTTCACTGTGACGAAGCGTTGGCCTGCTTCATGATAAAGCAAATACCATCTTACTCGGATGCTAAAATTATAAGAAGTCGTGACGATAAAGTTCTGGATGAATGTGATATAGTCATTGATGTTGGCGGTGTATTTGATCCAGCGAAGAAGAGATACGACCACCACCAGCAAACTTTTAAGGAAACTTTCAGTTCCTTGAAACCTGAAATGGGAGACAAATTCAATATAAGGTATTTATATTTTTCTCTGGATGAAAATAGTTGACTTAACATATGTGCACTCTTTCAGGCTGAGTTCTGCAGGTTTAATCTATACATTCTATGGAGAAGATGTTATCAAAGCAATTCTGAAGAAGAACAACGTTGAGCCACTTTCAAAAGAAGACTTCAATGCTGTTTACAAGCAACTGTACGCAAGTTTCATTCAGGAAATCGATGGAATTGACAATGGTGTGCCAATGTACGATGGCGAGGCGGTGTACACGATCTCAACGCACTTATCTGCCCGAGTGGGCAAGCTGAATCCATCCTGGGAAGTAGTTGATTACAATTTAGATGAAATATTTGATGTGGCTATGGAAAAAGCTGGCGCTGAGTTCACCGAAATCTTGCTGGGCTTCGCGACCTCCTGGGTCAAGGCAAGGGTTATAGTCAGGAAAACGATTGAGAATGCTAAAAACATTCATCCTTCGGGAGAGATCCTAGAATTGGCTCGGTTTTGTCCATTTAAACAACATTTATCAGAATTAGAAGCAGAATATGGAATTGAGGGTGTGCCAAAATACGTTCTGTTTAGCGAAAGAAACGACTCGTGGCGTGTCATTTGTGTCCCTAACACTCCAACGAGCTTTGTTTGTAGAAAGTTTTTGAAAGAAAGCTGGCGAGGACTAAGAGACGAGGAGCTGTCTAAAGAAGCCGGAATCCCTGGCCTGATTTTCGTGCATCATAGTGGTTTTATTGGCGGCGCGACAACAAGAGAAAGCGCTCTGCAAATGGCTATCAAGAGTCTTGAGAGTGAATAGGTTAATGCAATTAGTTCCCGAATGTAGTTTATTCTAAGCAAACAAATTGTACTTTACACCATTAACATTAAAATAAACAAATTGTCTATGGAAATACAGTTGATTTATTTCATATACCAAGCTTATGTGTGAAAAAAAGTAACAGAAAAATGCCAGATTTTGCGTGCACCACCTTAATCCATTCTGGTCTTCAAGTTCTTCACGGTGATTTGGTGCTTTTCAATTATGTATACGGTAGCACCCCAACCACTGATGGCATCTCGATCGAAGGCATTGATCATTGCCTGGGAGATAACTTCAAACAACTGAGCGCCCTCCAAGTCTGGTTTCCACAAAGTCTCGCACATTCCGTACAGCTGCTCACTACAAGTTCCAGCAACGACAAAATCATCTGGTTCATTGGGGCATCCAATCAGATCCATATTACAGATGAACGGCTCCATTGTGAGAGGGTCCAAACCAGCAATCACTGGCTCAATGAAATACGGTCCAAATCGGTGCTCGTACAAAAAGTTCGAAAGCATAGCGGCAAAACGTTTTGGTTGCATTTCACGATTCTCACGGAATTCATAAAGATTCTTTCGGAAATTCAGACGATCTTTTACTGTCAGTATGTCGGTTTGTAGACCCACCAAGCCGAGAAACATACGAGGATTCACTTTGAATACTTTTTCGAAATCTGTCTCAATGGTTTGGGCCTGAACACCAAATCTACGATCGGTTGCGATTGCTACGCAATCTTTGCCACGCATGGCTACAACACAACCGCCATTGAGTGCTAAAATCGACATTTTTATTTTATTAAGAAAGTCTTCTGAAAGTATAATATGCGGAAAAAAACTTTAATTATTGCAAAGTCGGGATGACGATGTATACTCGGTTTCGGACAAGTTGTGAGGTTAGAGTTTTTGTTTCGCACAGAATTCGATGACAGGCAAGTTCTCAAACAAAGGTAAGGGAATTTTTTTAGTTGGAAAATATCCCATTTAGCATTGCCAGCATACATTTATTTATCAAGATAAAAATATTATATACGACGACCAATCGAGAACATTGAAGCGGTTTAGTACACAATTGGAATGGAATGGAATAAACAATTTAAGCAGTAACCTCCCCAGGCTTGCAAAGTTTTAAATAAATCTTTTCATTTATCGAAATGGTGTGAAGAAGAGTGACATTTGCCCGGTGACAGTTGCCTTAAAATTGTACCCACTGGATAATTTTTGACGTTTCCACCAAAGTTGACTGTTCTCGCTTCTACCAAAGACTTTTCGATAAGCTCTAGAGCGACATACATCTTCAACATCTATTTCCATCTCAGAAATATCAACGATTTTTTCCGGATACAATCTTATCGTTGACTGCCTTAAAATCGTTCGTATATTTTTGACAATTCTAATTCACCACTTGCTAATGCAATGCCCTTGTCAAATTCTAGAGCAGGCAGCGGATGGCAGTGCTCTAAATTCAGCGGCACTGACAATTCAGTATTTCCCGATATTTACAGTAAAACACTTTTTGGTGTACACAAATCGCAAAATATTGCAAAAATAAACATCAATACTAGTGCAATTTAAAGTTATAGAAGTGCCAAAATGTGCGGTCGAACTTGTTTGTTCGTATTCTATCTTGTTTCATAAAATTCCATTCTAATGAACTTGTAATTTTTCAGAACTTTAAATCCTGATCAAATAACACACGCTTGCAAGTACAAAGATGTTCGTTCGGACGATGAGAAAGCCTTGAAGGAGCCCGAATGGAGATCCGAGTTCAATTGTGGCAAGAAATATCAGCCAATGCATAATATTGCACCCACCGATGTCACACCAGTATTAGTCTCTGGCGAACACTTTAGGAGCTCCGATGATGGCCATTGTCCCGAGAGAGTGATTGTTCCAATGATGTGGGGAATGATTCCCTTTTGGCACAAGGTATGTACATACACACATAACCTGTGGCGGGGCTTACTGCGGCGTATTCCTTCTAGGGAGACTACCGTAAGCATGGACTGACGACAAACAACTGCCGATTGGAACACATGTTAGAGTCGAAATTGTACCGCGGCCCGTTTCAAAAGGGACAACGCTGTGTTATCCTTTGTGAGGGTTTCTATGAATGGCAGACTACCCAGACAGCCAAGCCATCGAAACGTGCCGCCTATTACTTGTACATGCCACAGGCCGATGGAATAAAGATTTACGACAACGCCACATGGAACCCGGACAATGTAAACCTTCTAAAATTGGCCGGATTGTTCGATATCTGGGAGGATGAAAACGGTGACAAAATGTTCAGCTACAGTGTGATTACGTTTGAGTCAACAAAATTGATGTCTTGGTTGCACCATAGAATGCCAGCGATCTTGGAGACAGAGGAGCAAGTCAATGTAAGTCCATCGCCAACTCACACAAGATTTTCTTGTTATCTTTGATATTTCCAGAATTGGCTGGACTATAAGCATGTGTCTGAGAAACAGGCTCTAGCTGCGTTGCGGCCAGCAACAAAACTCGAATGGCATCAAGTCTCTAATCTTGTGAACAACTCAAGGAATAAGTCGGAAGACTGTAACAAGCCTATGGAGCTGTGCACTGAGAAGAAACCTCCGACGAACAAGCTAACTAAGTGGTTGGTGGTAAGAAAGAAACGAGAGGCTGATATCAAGGCAGAATGCAGTGGAAGTGATGAGGAGAATGACAGCGATCCACCACCGAAGCGAGTCAGGCCTAAGGCCAAATCAAGTGAAGAGGAAGGCAACTCTGCGGAGAAATAAATTGAAATTATGTGATGAGAAATCCACTCTATATCCTGTGTTCTTTGGTTGATTTTTAGAACTGGCCAGGTTAAGTGAGACATCGATCTGCATGATCTCAAATCATCTGGGTTATGGTCTTTCAACTAGTTTAGTCTGACAGATTTTTTTGTTTCTGTGCTTCCAGAACTATTTTATAATCATTACTAGACTGGTACACATCTTAGTTCCTCTTACATTGCGTGCCATACGTCTTTTAATCCTATTTTTCACTTCTTTGAGTTGTGTGAAGAATTGTGTCTGTTAGAAATACGTTTACAAGATAACCTACTCCATCATGGGTCTATAAAGACCAATTGTAAAGGGAACTACAATGAGTACTACGATAGAAAGAAAAAAGGAGCAGATTTGTTTTGCAGAGATTTCCAAATAGGTATGTTTCTTTTGATCGTTGAATGACAAAATTTCATCGCAATCGAAAATAGGCTACGAACGCCGAGAAACCAATACATAATCCATTCGTAGTAGAATCATAGGATAATCTGTTTCAAACTTCGTGAAAGAAGCTATATTTGAATTCGAATGAAATGGAAATTTGTGTGTTTTCATACGATAAGTGATTTAGATCTCAATTCGTGATATAGCTGAATGAGGTCAAGAACTTGCCATCTGCCTCTGGGTAGAAGACTTCTTTGTGAACTTCGTCAATTTGTCCTCGCATGTTACATAAGCATCGATCGTTTTATTAATATGAACATGCTGTTACTGTGGGCACAGAAATGCTGCTCTTTTAAAATCTTAATCGAGGCAAATCTTACCGAAGAATACACAAATCGGGGATGTAAGTAAACGATGGGGGCGATGGACCATGTCGTTGAGGGTATTTGCGTCGACAGCAACGCACTTGAACCTAGACGTAGTAGGTTCGATAAACAAAAAAATGTTCACGGCCCACTTCCTTCGAGTCGCTGACAATGCTCAAAGAGTATAACTGTCTAGAAAAAGCTTCTCAAACTTGGCTGTTCGGAGTTGGCATAAAACTTGTAGGTCTCTTGCACACGTGGGAGAACAATAGCACAACACGAGTGGTTGCTGAGAAACTGGGCAATGTGCCTTCTACGGGCTGTAGTGCCACCCATATTATTATTATTATTATAAGCTGAACTCCAATGTGGCTCCTTGAGCTGAAGGAGCATGCACCAACTCATCTGTGTCTGGGTCGGAAGAATGGAACCTCAATATTGTTTGCTCGATCCATAAAAAAAAAAACTCTGAATTGCGCCAACTATAGAGGCATTAGAGATCGGAAAACACCAAGTCATCGGGAATGTAAGACAGCTTGGTCTTGATGACTGGAAGCAGCGTACCAACAGCAGTCACTGGTGGAAGGCAGTGATTGCTCAGACTCGAAAACTTAATTTCTTGGGAGCCTAAAAAGTAAGTAAGTAAGTAGAGGTATTAGACTTCCGAGCATCGCCAAGATATTATATGCCGTGTTGTGACCCTTTTCGTCAACAACCTGGTCGGTCCATATCAGTGTGGCTTTAGGTCAGGAAAATCCACCACCAAATATTGACAGTACGGCTGATTTTGAAAAAGACCTCAATACCCACTACCGTTTTATCGATTTTAAGACCGCACATGACAGCATTTATATAGACCAGCTGTACAGTCTTTTGGCATCCCAACCTAATCTCGTCCGTTTGTATAGGACGATGATGGAGAATACACGCCGTCCATCAAGGTTGGTAAAGACCGAGACCTTTGATGCCAAAAAAGATTTAGACGTGCTGTCGTACGACTTCTTCTTGAAAAAATTGTTTGAAACTCGCATTTCAACATCAGATGATCACCCGCATATGTAAGTGGCACCTTTGTGAGTATTGCGATGGAGGCCACGAAGACGGGTTTAACGGTAAATGGGTGCAAGACAAAGTATATGCTTTCAACGAGAAAAGAACATCACGATAGACAGACATAGCTTTCAGGTAGTCAAAGACTTATTTTCCCGGAAACCACTAATAATTCAGACAATGACACCAGCGCTGAAATTAATCGAAGAATAACGAAAAATAAACTGGCAACCAGTCTCCGACTGACAGCCAAGCCGATAACATCGCATCATATCGTTTCGCTTTTCTCCTCGGAAGTTTTTCCCGTTACCGAATTTGCTGCTAGATTATTATCTAGCCATCTCTCTTTCACCCGTATAAGAAAATAAAAATAAACAGAAACTCTCCATTATGACCCTCCGGGGCCACGTGCCTCCGGGAAATCGTTTTGATGGCCTCGATATCGAGTCGCTATCCGAACCCAACTCTAAACGGAAAAAAAAGCTAACCAGTAGTGTTATTAATGACGCCTTCAACCCTCAACCAACCACTTCAAACTCATCCGACCCCAAATTCATTACCCTTAGTGCAAGTGATGAAAAAAAACCGCTTACTGCATACAGTGTTTTCCTTCTGAAGAAAGGCATAGATAGCATCAGCACTGGTTACGAATCAATCTCGCAACTTCGTGATGGTAGCCTACTAATCCTATGCAAAAACCAAAAAGTTGCCGACCTATTCAAATCAAAAAAAATGTTGTCAAATATATGTCCCATCAATGTTGCGCTCCACAACACACTCAACTCGTCCAAAGGAACTGTTTATGCCCCTTGCCTAATCAACGTACCGGAGGATGAAATAGTTAGAGAAATGAAATCTCAGGGTGTCAGCGAAGTTTTTAAATTCACCAGAACTCAAGACGGCCTACAACGTGCAACCGGAGTTATTCTCATAACATTTGATCGCTTCCGCCCACCCCCAACAGTAAACATCGGTTGGTACAACGTCAAGGTAAGAGAATACTTCCCGACACCCATGCGCTGCAAAAACTGCCAAATACTGGGTCACACTGCTAAAAGGTGTAACAATCCTTCTCGCTGCGGCAATTGCAATTTACCCCCACATGAGCCGGCTAACTGCACACTAACATCCTGCGCCAACTGCTCCGAAGATCACCCAGCTTCTTCCAAATCATGTAAAGCATTTCTTCAACAAAAGGAGATTCTAAAAATAAAAACTATCAACAAGTGCACATTGTCAGAAGCTAAACAAAAGTATAAATCCCAAAATCCTACACACTCTCTCCCGACCACTTTTGCTACAACTGTAAAAACCGTCATCCCGGCACATGCATCAACTCCAAGAATCACCACACTGGACAACACAACATCTTCGGGACTGCACAAGGAACAGAAACAAGCTCTCACCAAGTCAACCGGCATCCCACAACACAGTATCCCACAAAATATGGAATCTCAAAGCACACACATGAATTCAACTAAACTCAATGTTCAACCCTCCTCAACCCCCATGATTGCCACAGGCAGTCAACAGCAACCCCCTCAACAGTGCACAAAAATACCAATATCACCAATCGGAAAATTGACACAAGAACTAATTCAAAACAACCAATACTTCACCCATAATATCTTATCTCAACCCTCCTCAAGCTACCAACCACAAAACATAAATAAGAACACTCAAAACATCAACCCTCTCTCTAAACACACACTTTCGGATCAAGATGAATTGTCTTAAGCACAATAAATTTACCACCGTTAACGACCCCGCTGTCCACAAACCGCCCGGTTTGAACAAACACCATCCAAACTCTGGATGGCGGGGTCCCACCAATATCACCAAACTATCACCCACCACAAACCACACACCACATATTATTCACGCTATGAAGCTTATTCAATGGAACATCAATGGCTATTTAAATAACTATAATGAATTGTTAATCCTTATAAAAAATATCTCCCCCAAAATTGTAGCTCTTCAAGAAACACACCTAACCTCCACAGACAACATCCCTATCCCTGTCAACTACCTTCTTATCCCCCAAAGCCAATCCCTAAACCCCCATGGTGGAGTTGCCTTCCTCATTCACTCCTCTATACAGTTTGAACAAGTCAACCTTTGCAATGATTTCGAAGCAATTGGTATTTCAATCGTATCCAAATTAAAATTCACTATTATAAATGCTTACATCTCCCCTTCACACTCATTCAACCTACAAAATCTGAAAAATGTCCTCGATTCTCAACATCTACCAACTCTAGTAGTCGGTGATTTCAATGGCTGGAACTCAAGCTGGGGCTCGACCCAAAACAACTCCCGTGGCAACACTATATCCAAATACATTACAAAATCTGACTACCAATTATTAAACAATGGATCTCCCACCCATTTCAGCACCCACTCCACCCTCACCAATGTCGACCTTTCCTTCTGCTCTCCGAGTCTAACCGTCTATAGCGAATGGTCTGTCTTTGATGATCTATGCGGTAGTGATCACTTCCCCATCATTATCTCCATGTTCCACTCAATATCATCCCCCCTCAAAATTAAACCAAAATTTAAAACAGATGACGCTAACTGGAACTTCTATCAGCATCTCCTGGATTCTCATTCCATTGATTACCCCATCAGCAACAATATAAACAAAGAAGCCGCTAACATACACAAAATTATTCTTCAAAGCGCCAATAGATCCATTCCCCAAACTTCCATTCCTACCAATAAACCAAGAGTACCTTGGTGGAATAAAGAATTAGAGCAGCTGAAAAGGGAAAAAAACAAACTTTGGAATTCCCTTAAACGCAATATCTCGAGCGATAACGTTATAAAATACAAAAGAGCCAACGCCCAATGCAAAAGAAAAATTAAAATATCAAAATCTGAATCCATACATAACCTTACCTCCGAAATTAACCCCAACACCCCTACTTCCAAAATCTGGTCTACTATTAGAAGATTTTGTGGCATTAAAACTTTATCTCCTATCCATTGTATCACCCCTCCAGATTCCACCACTTCTAATATTACAAATCCTCAAACCATAGCCAACAACTTCGCCGAATTCTGGTCGAAAGAATCACATGACGCAAACTTCTCAAGCCTATTTCGCCAAAATAAACCCCTTTCTTCCCCCTCCTTCTCACATTCCCCTTCAATAAATGCTAAAATGATTGACGGTGACATCAGCCCCTTGGAACTTGAGATCGCGTTAAACAAATTAAAAGGAAAAACCCCAGCAAATGATAGAATCTCATACCCCATGATCAAACATTTGTCTCCTTCGATGAAATCCAGACTTCTCAAATTTTACAACTCAATTTTTCAAAACAATATCCCCCAACTATATAAAAACAGCACAGTCATTCCGATCCTTAAGCCAAAGTCCAATAAATCCCTTCTGGAATCCTATAGACCCATCTCCCTTAACCCTTGCTGCGCCAAAGTCCTCGACAAGATAATCGCCAATAGACTCTGGTGGTTTGTATTTCACGACAAACTCCTAAGCAGTCAACAAATGGGCTTCAAGAAAGGCAAATCAGTAACAGAATCGCTCTTATATCTAGATCACCATATTACAGACTCTCTCTCCAAGAAAAGCCACCTTTCCCTTATCTCGCTAGACTTCACCAAAGCCTTCGACAGAGTCGGTATTCACTCAATCATCGACCAGCTTAAAACTTGGAAAGTAGGTCCAAATATCATCAGATACATTTTCAACTTTATGAGCAACAGAAAAATTTCGGTCCGCGTTGGATACGCTTCATCCTCATTTTTACCCCTCTTCAACGGAATCCCACAAGGCTCTCCCTTATCTGTCCCTCTCTTCCTTATAGCTTTTAACAAACTCTCCATTACCCTATCCCTTCACAAAGAAATTAAGTTCTGTGCCTACGCTGATGACTTCACCATCATCAAAAAACTAAATAAAAAATCCACTTCATCCATAATAGACCTTAACCCAGTTTTCAAAGATATATTATCCTGGTGCGAATATTCCGGAGCCAAATTATCCATAGCGAAAAGCAAACACCTCCACATTTGCAGAAAACATAAATGCTCATGTAAAATCTTATCGAACAACATACACTTAGAAATTGTTGACAAACTAAAAATTTTAGGCATCGTTTTCCAAAAAAACTACAGATGGAACGCTCATATTAATTATATCCTTCCCTCTTTGTGTAAAAAACTTAATATTATCAAATCCCTCTCTTTTAAAAAATTTAACTGCAATCCATTCTCCCTAACCTCTATTATACAATCCATACTAATAAGCAAAATTGAATACGGACTTTTCCTCTACGGATACTCTTCTAAAGCGAACCTTAACAAAATTAAAACAATATACAATGCAGCAATAAGAAAAGCACTCAACGCATACCGAACAACCCCCATCAACCATCTCCTGTTCGAAGCAAATATGCTACCAATTGAAGACCTTAGATATCAATCCACATTAAAACTATATAAATCCACTCTTTTTTGCAGTGATTCTCCACTTTGTGAACTACTAAAAAAGAAAACAAAAAATAACAAAATTAAATCTTGCTTAGAACGCTCCGCCCTCTTCTGCAATGAGTTGTATATCCCTTATCAGCCCATTCGTTCCCACCCCTCTTCTGCCCCCCCATGGCTATTTCAATCCTCTTCCATCCTCTCCTCATTAAGATCTTATAAAAAGTCCCATACCCCCCCTGAGGTATTCAGGACTTATTTCGCTAAGCTCAAAAGCAAATTAAGTAATCACTCCTTCATTTACACAGATGGTTCCAGAATAGCCGACGGCATAGGCTTCAGTGTCACTACCGAAAAAGAGACCATTTGCTCCTTTTTACTACCCCCATATTCCTCAACATTTTCGTCCGAAGTAATTGCCATCCTCCATGCATTACAATACACTCAGAAATCTAACAAAAAGTTTGCCATCTGCACAGATTCCCTGTCAACTATTGATGCAATCCTCAACCCCAACAACCAAACCTACTATCCTTCCTTAATCCGTTACCTGCTCACTCTTCAATCCCCTAACACAAAGTTAATATGGGTCCCAGGCCATGTCCAAATCACAGGAAATGAACTCGCCGACAAAGTCGCCAAAGAGGTACTCAAAACCCCGTCAATCTGCTCCCCCAACTTTAACACCATTGACATTAACAACTTTATAAAACGAAAATCTGTTCCTTCCTATCTCCTCTGGGAGAAAACTTCGGATTGGTACAAAACAGCCAACAAAAACAAACTATCCATCAAAGACTATGCCAAGCATTTAGATACTTCTAAAATTTCCCGCCAAGATATTACAAAAATCACTAGACTCAGACTCGGTCACACCAGACTTTCCCATGAACACTACATTAATAAAAACAAGTCCTCCATCTGTACATACTGCAACCAGTCACCCATTAGCATCCATCATATACTTTGTGAATGTCCACCATTCCAAAACCAAAAACCGCCCACCCCCATAAATCATCTCCTTTCCAATCCTAATCATAATAACATTAACTCTATAATAGATTTCCTGAAAACGACAGAACTTTACAATTTTATATAATCACAATGTTAATATATATCTATACAGCCTAAGGCCCTCTGTTGCTCTGGCTACTAAGCTATGTTATAATTTTAATTATATTGTAGTTTTTTGAATAAATAAATAAATAAATAAACTGGCAATCGCTGTTTCTTCGGGCTAAGAAATCAAATGATAAACAAAATCCTCTCTCGAGCGACCAAAGTCATCCTCAACCAGACCTTTATCGTCAATGCGCTACTATATGCCGCAGAGGCATGAACTCTGTCAAAAGCGGACGAAGTTGCTCTTGGCTCATTTGAGAGGAAAATTGCTGTGTGCATAGATAGTGAGTGGAGGAGAGGGTATAACGACGAACATTGCAAGCCGTTTAGCGACATCGACTTAGACAAACGTGTGAAGATCCAACAATTGATATGGCTGGATCATGAAGAGCGAATGGAAACCAATGCTCAGACCCGGAAAAAAAATCAAATCTATTCCCGAGGGACGGCGCAGTAGAGAAAGACCGCGACTCAGCAGGCGCATGCAAGTGGAGAGGGACCACAACCACGAGTCGGTTCTGGACGCGCTGGTTCCAGTCATCAAGACCAAGCTGTCTTACGTCCGCTATGACTTGGTCTCTGTACCTGAGGTTCGGTCTTCCTCTCCTTCTCGAACCAGGAGGCTTTCGAAGGATTTTTCTCTTCCGGATTACATCAGCATTCTAGTATAGCTCGCAGAGTTTAAAATGTTCAGTAGGCACCAAGAATCAGCTCTGCAGTATGGCCTAAAGTTCAGCTTTCAGCTTTGCATCTTCGAGTCGGGAGTTTGGGACCCAGCAGTCCTTCACTATATCAAAATTGTAGCTGTCGATTGTTATGATTTGGAAGACGAAATAGAATATGCTTTTTTACTTTCAGGGTCTAACAATATGGGTCCTGCTTCTAGCAGGAACTAGTGGAAATATTTGAAAATGATAGAAGTGAATCGACTTCTAGACTTCAGTTGCCCAAGTACTGGTCCCAGTTGAGCTACGACTATACTGCCTTTGCGACCGTGAACCAGGAGGGTCATGATTGAATTCTATGGAATGTGCCTAGATCTTTGAACAGATTCTGTCTTAAAAAGCGAATGATGTGACGAAATTGAAACAAGTTGATAGCTGTTTGACTGACATGGCTACATCCTATTTCAATTAATCCTGTGTTTGCACCCTTATTCAAAATACTCAGGTAGACGAAAATCCCCCTATTTTCCAATACACATCACAACTCACGGCACTGCCAGCAAACACACAAATGAAAATAAATACCGAATTCGTGATCAAATGTCGAGTGCTCGCGCTGAATTGAAAGAGCTGAATAAGTAATACAAAAAAAAAGAAAAAAAAAAAACCAAAAGAAGAGTCCACCAACCAGTGTCCGTGTCTCGCCACATTAAGCCGTTTAAAATAATTTTTTTTCGACTTCTGTTCAGACATTCTAGGAGTTATTTGGAAATGTAATAACCCACTCAGATCCATCCACATCATTCCGCAAAATACGTGTGAAACTCATCGCCCTACTCCCCACTAGCAACTATTTATCTACTCGTCAAAAAGAAAAGATTTCACTTGTCCGAATTGAACTTTTCTCCACCAAAACGAAATTTCCAATAAGAAGGTCGGTCGTTCGTTCTTTCGGTTGTCGCTCGGGCTCGGTCGACGGTAAGAAACGATAAAAAAAATAAACGGAAGGATATACATACATATGCAACATATCTTCTTTTTTTGTATATCTCTACCGATTTATTATTTGTTGTTGCTTGTACACTCGTATACAATGAGATCAGCAAATCTCCATCGTCTGCTGAAATAAAAAAAAAAAAAAACAAAAAAAAAAGAAAATGGAATGCGTTTTGACGAGACGGGAAAAACTTTGCGAATATGTCAAATGAAAAGGAAAAAAATCTCTTCGGTTTTTTTTTCTTAAATGGCGCTGAATACAAACGAAAATTCTCAAGTGAAATGTGCTGAATGTCAGTGTATTGCCTATTTTCCAACCTAAAAATCCACCACACGACCTTTATAATCACTTTTTTTTTCTTGTTCGATTTGCGAAGCAATTTTCTTGGTTTTTCTTCCTCGATCCCCCCAATAGAAGTTCTCTTATATAAAACCATAGAATCCAAAATTCATATTTGCAAAACGTTTATTCGAGCACCGTATCGATGATAATTGCGTTTAATCAAATTCAATTTCGATTGCCGTGCAATATACGGAAAATATCTTTCGAACAAAGGGTCGTGCATTCGGGTATCGGTGGAGAACGATAGAAATTTCAAGATACAAGTGAGGACTCATTCTAGCACAGTGCGGTTTAGATTCGCTGTATACACATTCGAAGCCCTGCTCGTGAAAAAATATTGTTTAAAAAAAACTGTTTGAATAAATAACAAAGTATATACAGTAGATAAATAAGTTCTTTCGACATAAAGAGAGAAAAGTAAAAAAAAATAATAAATATTAAACATGGTGGTGAACGGTGAAGACATGAGTTGATCTCCTCTTTTTTATTTGCAGTTCTTTTCTTCCCAATGTACTTGAATGTCAGGCCGCAACATCGTCGTCGTCGTAGTCGAGATTGTACAAATTCAAATATCAATTAAATAGAAGATCAAACGGAGTAAAAAGGATTAAACAAAAATATACACAAAATCACACAAAAGATATACGCGACGACAAATGTAAATCATATAGGAAAATACAAAAACTTAGTAGAGAAAACAACAAAAGTTATACTATATACAAACGATAAAATTTCGACAAGCAAAAATCAGAGCAAAAATACAAAAAAAAAAAAAAAAAAAATTATAAGCAGTTCCCCCAAAAATTTATTTTTTCAAAGCAAACCAAAACACCGATTGAATTATCGAATTCGTGGAGAAAGAGGAGACTCTGTGTCGAACTGCGACGAAGAAACCTCCTTGAAACCGAACCGAAACAACACACAAGAACAACAAGAAAAAAAAGTTGAATCAAATCAACGAGCAGCAGAAGGAACGCAAGATAAACCAGGGGAAGAGGAGCAGTTTAGTAGCAGGAGCAGCTAAAAGTAGCGGCAGTGGAGAGGAGGTGTGGAGTACAGAGTAATTGTGCGGCAGCAGCAGCACCAGCAGCGGCGGCGGTGGCGACGGTGGTATTCAAAAAAAATTTATAAAAAAAACAACACAAGAGGTGATTTGCAATATCCAACAACGACGACGACGACCATACTCTAAGGTGGTGGTACCGTTTCTCGGTGTGAAAAGTGCAGTTCTGTTTTGTGTTGAATAATGAGTCGACATGAAGGTAAAATATTTAACCTACAACTATTTACTATCGCGAAGTGCATGTGTATTGTGTTGTGCTGTGTTTAGTCAATACGTTTTTTTTTTTTGGCACCTTTAAGCTCAACGAATTTATTTATAGCCACAACAAAAGCCAATGCAACACACATTAGCTTCCTAGTATATTCTATCAATCTTAAGTTGTTTGGTTGAAAAAAAGATCGAGTGTGATTGTAAAACTAAATGAAAAAAAAAACGTATTTTGATCATTCTTTGTTTTGTTCTTTTCTTCCTTGACGCATCGCTCATCATTCCACGCACACCCAGGAGTTAGCTGCGATTCGTGTCTCAAGAGCAATTTCAATGGCAGACGATACAAATGTCTTATTTGCTATGACTATGACCTATGCGCGGACTGCTATGAGGAGGGTGTCACCAGTACCAGACATTCGGTGGATCATCCAATGCAATGCATCCTAACCAGATCAGATATTGAGTTGTATTTCGGTGGAGAAATGCTCAACACGGATATGCCACAAAGTTACACCTGCCCCTATTGTAAGAAAATGGGTTTTAGCGATGCAACATTGTTGGAACATGTCAGTTCAGAACATACAGAGACAAGTCTGGAAGTTGTCTGCCCAGTGTGCGCCGGTCTGCCTGGAGGTGAACCGAATCTAGTCACAGATGACTTTGCTGGTCATTTAACATTGGAGCATAGAACTGGTCCCAGAGAGCTGATATCATTTCTAATATCCTTTTTCAAACAAAATTCATTAATTTATTCACTTTGTTTTTTGCTCGCCCATCTCATTTCATTGGATTTGGTTTTTAATGCTTGGCTTGGAGTGGACACATAGTTAATGGCTACACAGTGAGTTTTGAATGTTTATTTTGTTCTATATTGATCATGTCTTCGATTTTCAGTCGAATGGGTTGCAAGGCAAAGGTTAGGTTGTGCTGTGACTGGTCAGGTATTTGGGGAAATGCGTCTTGGAGGAATGTATGTGTTTTCAGTTTTAGTTTGGTATTAATTAAGGGGAAATCAATTGTTTACGCTGCGCCATGTCTGATTAAGCTATCAAATGTCAAATCTAAATAATGCTTCGGCATGCGAAATGGATACCCAATTGATACAGCATTCCTTTCCTATTGAATTACCTGGCAAGGAACGTTGTTCTAGGTGAAATTCTTTTGAGTTATTTGTTGTCCCTGCCGTCACCAACTGAAACATGAGCACAGTTCGAATGTGTTGTGGTGTTGAGATGTGTAGTGCACTGCGTCTGCAAAAGTGCTGATTAGATTTGTGCCCAGAGATGTTAATAATGGAAAAAACGAAGTTGAACGCGTGAAGTACAAACACTAATGGTCAGCCAGTATTGGTGACCGGCCACTTTCTCCCTATTCATCCTGTAATATGCCTGGAAATACCGAGTTGTAATTAGTGGCCGATCACTAGATATTTGGCGATCACTAGAAAGTTTCTGATCAATAGATAGTGGCCAATCACTAGATAATGTCTGATCACTGGTGGTACTACCACACTTCCTACTGTATCGCGACTATGAGTACTCATTGATTGTCTTCGATAAATCTTAGATGGACAAGAATAGTTATGAAATATTGCTCCTGATTTAAGCTGTGTTGCATTTGCTTCAGCATGCAAAAAGATTTTGACTTCAATCAACTTGGTGTCCCTTTTTGGTGGCAGTTGGCAAGAGAAATAAGATTTTTGCTTGAAATTCATGTCGACCCTACACTTTCCCAAGAGCAGAGTTTTATCTATTCAACAGTATGGTTGGCGTTACACCCCGTACAGGGTCTGGGTCCAACTTCTCAGCAACCATTTGTGTTGTGCGTGTTATTGTTCTATGACGACTGGATGAGACCTACGGTTTTATGCCAACTCCGAACGGCCAAGTTTGAGAAGCTAGGCAGATGTACCCCTTAGGCATTGAGACTCCAAAGAGGTGGGGCCGTGAAGAGTATCTTGTTTGTTGTGCACACCACGAATCGAACCTGGAAGTCGCAGGTCAGGGATCGACGCACATACTCAACGCCATGGGAAACCAATCAGCAAACGTAACGATTTCAGAGAAATTTCCAATAAGAATGACCATCGTTCGTTTCATCTGATTTGATCTATGGTAGACAATGACTAAGTGATTCAGGACCATTACGTCGTCATGAAAAATGTCGCTAAATACAAAAACACATTTAAAGAAATGCCTCATTGCTTAAATTCTCGTTTGGTTTAGTCATTTTAAGGATGTGAATGCATTTAAAACCCACAATGCTTCTACTGCAATTAAAATTAAGTGGACACCACTAAAGTCTATGAGATCCCACTGATTATGACTCAATTTAACAAATAAATCGTTAACATTAATGATCCAAGAGATGGGGTGCGGTGAAAACAGCTGAAGACATAAAACGAGCGAATTTCAGCGACTCACCCGATTCGTTTATTGCTGTTCATTTGAACGATTATGCACCTGCGTCTGGGTCTGCTCTGTTCTTGGTTGATACAGTGGTATACATTGATACAGAGAACGTTAGAATAAAGAACAACTACAGTGGACTCTCCCTAAGTCGAATTGTCACCGGATATATAATTGTGTTCGAGTTAGAGGGAGTTTGACTTGTTGTCACTGCACGCTATGTATGGCATATAGTGAATGAAAGAAAAACCATGAAAGAAAAACCATGTTTTTCTTGCTTATGATTACAACAAACATTTGCCGTGGAGTTGATGTAAAGCTGACATGTATGGCTTCGGAACTAATTCAGATAAAAACTTTAAAAACAAGCACAACAAGCCTTTTTTGTATGTGCTTGATAACAGCTTGAACAATGCTTAAACACATAATCCTTCTATTCGTGACAAAATATATTTAATACCGAGTAAATGCAGAAGCTACGTAGTCAATTATTTGGCTAAGTTTGCGAGTATGACGAACCGGAACCCTTTGCACTTTTTCGAATCCATTACTTAGTCTCTCCAGCTTGATTTTGTATTAATGAACCTAAAAAGGAAAGAAGTTCTCTCAAATTTGCTTAACCTGATTCCAAGAACATCTCTACGGCATTCCTAAGTTACCCATCGCAGAATAATCTCTATTCAAGCTGCATGACGTGTTATATAATAATATGGCTCGCGCTACAGCCCATAGAGGGCCAAAGCCTAGCTGCTCAGCAACAACTCGTGTTGTGCGTGCTATTGTTCTCTCACGAGTGGAAGGGACATACAAATTTATGCCGTCTGCGAATGGCCAAGTTTAAGAAGCATTTTGAGCATTGTCAGTGACTCGAAAGAGGTGGGGTGGTGAACATTATTCTTGTCGCACAGAGCAGGAATCGAACCTACGACGTCGAGGTTGGGGCCGACGTACATACCCAAAACGCCACGGGCGACATGGCATGACGTGATACCGGAGCTAAATCAACAAACAGGATCAATTTATTCTTAAATCAACGACCAAGAGCATCCTACTCAGAATTAATCTGATCTGATCGATTATACTTCTGATCTGCTGACGTTGAAGAAACTATTTTGTATGTTAACAAGAGTGTGAGTTGATCTGTAATAATTTGTTGGCTAAATATTCGATTAACTTACTGTGTAGGAGTGCGACTTTGGATCAGTTGAGTGCGGCACCAGGGATTTCCAAGTAACCGACTCTAACTAAACAGAAATTTCTTTGGTGGAAGAAGGGGAGTACATCTTTATCCGATCCCCAGCTAGGTACTCGACTTATCATCGATGACGATGACTCCTGATCCGTTGCCAGATCATCCAAAAACTCTGTATCGCTTGTGTCTGTAGCAGAATAAAAAGCTACAAGCAGACGAAACGTACACTTCGGGAAAAGGCAGAGGTTATGGAGGGTGACAAGCTAACTAATTCCCTTAAATAAAGACCAGAGTGTAAATTGCAGCAGTCTGCTATTCACCCGAAGGTCAGTGTGAAGGAGACGTCAAAGGGAAATGACAGGTCAGCAGTGCTGAAGCTCTGATGGTACCCCTCCTCCTGTAGCTGACACAATTCTTAGAAGGGATAGGACGGCAGGTCCCCGGAAACCCCAAATCCTACACCGGCAACGCAGCCAGTCCGTGCCTGAGCGGAACGCGTAGGATTGACTACGGAGAAGACGGTAACCATTGAGAGTGCAGAGGGCTTGCCGGCGATATCCTCCGAGCTGTCTACAGCCGATGCCGATGCCCCCCCTCAAACAACATCCGCTAGGGAGGCAAACTCGACGCTGGAAAAACTCAGGGACGGCTATCACCGCCAAGCACCCAGTGTCGTAGAATCCCCTTTAACAATGTGTCCATGCAAAAAGAATCATTAGAGGTTCAAAGATCATGACCATGCTTTCTTTTCGAAAAAAGCATAGCACTTTCCGTTTGAAGAAGCAGGAAATGGCTGGCTAGTGTTTAGGGACTATGTTCAAAGTTAAAGTTGATAAGATAATTATGGCCTTAGACATTCTAATCAATTAGACATGGTCCACTGCTAGTGTGTTCTGCTGATGGATACTTATACCCCATAATTTTTATGATTGGTGGAGTTGGACCTCAACCAAGAAGCCTCTCCATCTAGCGCGACTGTAGCTAATAGTCTCCAGTTTCGCACGTTAAGCACTTCAGTACGCCACCACAGACGCAGGAGCCAATGGATTCACTATATGGCTCAGCCACCTCAGACGTAAACACCTGGCTAGGCTTATGTCGCTGTACAGCTCTTCTCCACCCGATCCCATCAACACAAACAGAACCAGGGGTTGTACGCAGTACTTTTTTCTCGAGGATACCAGGGACATCTTCATCCGAGATTGTCCATGTTTCCGCGTCATACAGGGGATGATCAGTATCTTATATAGTGTCAAGAATTTAGACCACTTACAATCGGTGATTACATTGCATTGTGATAGGCTTTAAGTTAAGTGGGAGGGTTGACGAGCCGAAGCCCGTCACACATAGGTCAGCGTGGACCGATTGTGATACCCCCTTTCTCGTTCCCATTACGAAGTTTCTCTTCTGATGGTTCCATGTTTCCATTACTACCGAATACTCAATAAAAATACAATGAATTCAAGTCTTGGAAGAAGTTCCTCACGTAATGAATACATTTTTGTAAACACGAGCTGCGAACTGTCAAAAATATTCTGTTTTCGGATTATAGAAAAAATATTGGCTTGCATGCATGTATGTACTTTTTTCGCCCGAATTAAATAACTTGGTTGGCTCTACTCTTGTGCTCATGATTTTTATGGAATAGCTCGGTTTTAGCAGCTGTTTGAAAGTTACACTCATTGAACATTGCCAAGGAGTCAATTAGAGTCAAGTTCTTGTGTCCGCGGTCGAGCCATGACCTTCAGTTTGTCGACAGAAACACTTAGTCAACGTAGGTGTAGGCGTCAAATTTATACGACCGCAAGAACTTGATCGCGTGAAGAAAATTAAAATAATTCTGAATTCTTGTTTTGTCTCTGGCACACCATTGAATGCCAGACAATGCACTGTCACTTCGATTTTTTTGTCTGCCCGCTAATTTCGATCGAAGTCACGAATTCAGTGGCAAAGATTAAATAAATGCACAGAGTACAAAACCCATAAATATAGAGAATAACTGTAGAAAGCCCATTTACTACACCCCCCGCCGTCAAGATAGTTTTGTTTATTAAGATAGCAGGTTCCGTCACTAAAACCCACCATGTGTCATCCACAATCAGTATGATTTCATGGGCCTTGCTATCATACTACGTCACCCATGCGTATGTAGGCACTTGAATATGCAATGAGCTACCGGTAGATATGCTTAGTCATCGTTGAGTGATGTCGTTGAACTTTTTTCATCAGCTACTTTCAACTCAAAATTATGTAAATCTTCCTGTTTTGGAGCAAAGCTCAACGATAAGCACAATTTTTGGCATGAGACAACAGCAAATTCACCAGCTGTTTAAGTTCACTGATCTTGACGATCTTTAGGGTTAGGTTGATATACATTCAGTGCGTATATGTGAATATTTAGAGTTCAAGGGTTAAGGATGGTCAAATGTAATGACGTGCAATAGTTCACTTTCGATCGTGGTTCGTTGCTTCATTGTTTTGTTATGCGAAGGAAAGAGTAGTAAAAAAATAGAAGAACCGATCCTATGTGCGGTCGGCTAATACTACTGACTAATGTTTTTATTTTTTTAGATCTACCCTACTCTGACATCTGCATCCGCCTATGTGTGGTGCACAAACCGAGAGACCTGTTTCTTAACAAACAAACCTGGCCAGATAGTGCAATCCATAGTGCACAAACAATTTGTCCCTCTGCACTTCCGTGTGCCGGCTTAAACACTATCTTCTCTCTTTAAAACAAAGCATACCCTCCTTGGCATGAGTGTTTATGAGTTAACCATTTTTAGTGGGCCGACCATATTGAATGTCTCTAAAAATGCAGCAAAATGTTTAGTTTGAGTCTTCGCCGTTGCAAAAAATGGTTCTCCAGAGCACCTCACTTGTGGCTTTTGGAGATTATCCAAAAAAGGGTCTTCATAAGATACCAAGATAGATCCATCATTGAAACCACTGCGACTCTTGATGTATGTACGGTCAGTCAGTTGTTCTCCTTTTGAACAATGCAACTAGAATACACTTGGATTTAACAATGCTCATCAGTTAACTCTCGAGACCAATTTTGGAAGCACGGGTGAATACGAGTGAATACTCTATCTATACTCATTCCTTCTCGCACCACACGAATGTGGAACGCTTTAACCAACTCTTTCTTTCCCTCTCCTTATGATGATCAAAAACTTCAAACCAATGTGCATCAGTATCCCGTTTCTATCGCTCTCCTATTTTCCCAAGGCTCGTATTGTGACATGACCGTGCTGCCTTAACGGAAAAAGCGAAGGCCTTCGTGCCACGTGGCCTATACATCCAAGCATAGCCCTTTCCGTTCGAAGAAGCAGGAAATGGCTGGCTAGTATTAAGCGGTTATATTCAAAAGTGTAGTTAATAAAAAAGTTTAGGCACCAGTTTAGGCCATTTTAACCAATTGAACATGGTCCGCTAGTGTGTTCTGCTAATGGTATATACGTATACCTCATAATTGTTATGATAACGGGAAATGTTGTTCCTCAACCAACAAGTATCATACACTAGCGCGATCTCTATTTTAAAGTCTCCAGTTTCGCTTTAACCAACTCTTTCTTTCCCTCTCCTTATGATGTTCAGAGACTTCAAATCAATGTGCATCAGCCAATTCAGTACGTGCAAGTTTTAAGGAACCCACATGATCGGAGTGGTACTCTATGGGTCACCAAAAACGTTTTGTACGTAGACTGAATATTGATGTCGATGTACAGTTCCTTCGTGATCTTCTCTAAAAATCATAAGTGCAAACAGGACCACACAATGCACAAATAATTTTTTTCTCTAATAGACAAATATCTTCTTCATCCGCTTTTGAAATTGTCTCTGTCTCCGCGAGCACCATAAAGCAAGGCTGGATCAATGACTCGTATAACGTCAACTTGTTGGTTCTTCTTCTAGATTCAGCTCTAGTATCATACTGTCACCTCAATTTTATTCTCCATTCTATGACAAGACGTTTATGGTAGATATAACATTTCTCTACCGAACATCATCCCAAATGTTTACCTAACAGAGTGACTTCAAGACAAGGTCAGAGCCAATTTGTGAAAGTCCAAGCAGTTTTTGTGGATGAACCATTTGTGTGCTCATTAAGAATTTAATACCTCCATTGACACTTATATGAGATGTACACATGCAGTCTTTTATATCGCAATAGCACTCTTGGCTCTCTGGCGAAAGATATCTTTTGCTGTAGTAAAATATCCGTCGTTTTATTTTCAAATTGAATGTGAAATAGTCGCGACTACGGATTACATCAGCCAGCATCACTTGCTTGTTGGTATACTCAGAATTTATCGTGTGGAATTATGCATGTGTCTTGGAGTAATAACTTATTTAACGATTGTATGCAAATCCAATTTGCATGCATTTTGGTCATAATTCTGACCGATTTTATTGTTTCCTGGGGTGGTGATGTTGCCCGCATTCGATTGAGGTTCCATTCAACAACCTAGACAAGACATTTGTTCAGCTGTCAACCTTTTTTGTAATAGGCCACGATACTTTTGTCAGTTCTTCTTGTTTTAGTCATTTTCTCTGTTATAAGAAACGGAAATTGGAAAATAGTTGATCTACTTATCGTCATGGGGTACTACAACATTCGAAGACACTTCAATGGCTTGGGTCCCTCTGCAAACGATCTCTGGCCCAACTGTTGTTACGAAAAAATGGCGCCAAACTTTTCTCGTTCTGTGATATATCGTTCTGCAAAAGGTTCATTTAGCACTCGACATCTTCAATGTTCTGACCAAGGTAACAATTTCGCTCCTGTTGGCACTCGGCATGACTAGTTACTCGGTAAATAACCTTTTAGGGACTCCACAAGGAGATGTCAAGTTTTTCTCTGAAGACCTTAGTTTACTGAACTTGTTGCTGCGGCTGTATAGGTATATCTTCTTCACTGTCTTATTTATGTTTTACGTACATTGTTGAATTGTGCGATATGTTAATTGCCCGGCTCTGGATGTTGTAAGCCGATGTCTGTTTTGTTTTCAACTCAAAGCTATGAATATACGTTCTATGGGTGCTGCAGTTACAGGTGCTGACAAAATCCGATCTGCGACTTTGCCTACATTGTTCTAAAAAATTGTGCTCTTTCAGTTTCCACTAAATTAGCCATATGTTTTTGCAGTTCTTTAAGTGATCGATGGACCTTGAGTAGTGAACACTTATCGAATCCAATCCAATCGTCATGATCCGTAATACAACGGGCTAAATGGCATTCCAGAAATTTTGTTCATTCAGTAATTTAGGTTCGATTTCTCTAGAGTGTGTGAACATGGCTCCTTCACCGCCAATGTTTGGAGACTAAGTTCCTCATCGAATTTTTCAAGAAAATGTTTAGGAATTCGAAACACTCTTTTCTTCGTTGACCTTATTTAGAGAAGCCTTGACAATAAACTACTCTTCCAAAAATAATAAATAAACTGGAAAGGATTCCATTCCAAATTCAAACAACAATACAAAGATTTTTGATTTTAATTTACTGACTGGATTCCGGTTCAAAAGGACTAAAAAAATTATCAATCATCAATTCCTGTGTCTGAATTATATTTGGTTAGCCTCAGGAGAGAATTCAAACCGTTTAGAGCTACAATGGGCCTCTTTAAATGTGAGCAATCAATTTTACTCTGCATTATCTGGGCAGCCTAAGTCTTCATTTCGGGAAAAATCTAAAAATTTGTTATCAAAATATTACCTACTATCGCTACTATCAGCGTCAACAAAATCATTCATGGTCATGTTCATGGTTCTAGTTGGAGTTTTATTTGTATACTGAATCAGTGATGATTGTGCGTGGTCTGTGGGGTTCTAGCTTTGTTTATAACCATGTACTCTGTAGGTCAAGGCCTTTGTGCTGCTCTTGCGGTCGTTTCTTTCCGAATAGAAAGTCATCGCTTGCAGACGTGAAACAATAAGTCGCTATCCTCAATAACTTAATCCTTAAACAAAAGGTCGCACTGGTCTCATGAAAAATCGTGATTTGGACTTTTAAATAAATAAAGCCAAATTATTCCTGTGAATCAATGGCGAATTGAGGAGAATCGACAAGCAACAGTGAAAGGACATTACACCACATTCCGTGTGCTGTGAAGGGACGTTCCGTTAACAAAAAAGTCAATTTCCTACCCACATATATACAAACAAGTGTACAAAGACTTCACTTCGCATTTCCCATATTCACATACTACTTTGGTTCCAATAGCTCTATGTTTATTAATATTTTTTTCTGCTCTGTCCCTTCTTTCTTGTTCTCTACAACGCTCCTTTCGTAGCGGCCACTTCATTGCCTTATATCCATGTATGAACAGGTATGCAGTAGAGTTTTCCTCGGTAACTCCTGTTCAGCTCTTAAGCTCTGTAGACATTCGCACACAAGTTTGAATTTGATGATAAGGAATCAAGTGCCAGGATAACGGCAGGACCGTCCGGCTTTATTGCTATGTCGCAGTTGGTATACTGCCTGAAAATATTATTTGAGCGCAAGAAGATACGGGCTAGACTAACAAGACCATATCTGATTTTTTCATAAGCGGCTCAGGGAGTGACATTTGATTCTGCTAAGCATGCCCTTGTTAATCGAGCAAACACTTCTATTCGAGTATGTTGCTAAAGATTGTTGTTCATCGGTCTTGGCGGATAACGACAGCAGTCAAAACCGAGCAACCATGTCCAAAGTCTTTAGATCACAAACTTTTCCAGCAATGAACATTTTTTGTCTTCTCCTAGCTTATGCGCACACATCTCACATGTTGCAAACCATAAATCTGTGCAACCACCTCTTTGCCACACATGGTGCAGACAATCTGCACAGACATTAGTTTGTTTCGTTTCGTCTTGAGCATCGTGTCGGAAAAATGGTACAACATTGTCAGAGATCAATGTAAGAAAATGATTTGGACCGAGAAGTGGTACAAAAAATATGTAACCTTGATAGGACTAAATTATAAAAAGACCAAAATTTTCCATCCGTGCTTTTATTTGTGTTTACGACACTTAAGAATACTTGATGCAGACAGTCACTGCAAAGATATGGACATGACACGAATATACATGACACAGATGTCTGCGCAACAACAAAATATAATAGGTGTGCAGCGACTCGACTATGTATATATGGGCCCTGTAAGAATGATCAGATCAGGATTTTTGTGAATTGTCCCTAACGAGTGCTTGTCCTTGTTAAAGTTTGCAGTAAGGATGTTTAAATTTTAAGAATTTAACAATCGCTCAGAATTTAAAATTAAACTTCTTGTTAGATGTAGCCCTTAATTAAATATTGCTTCACTTGTGGAACCTGCTCCAGTCGGTATTGTCTTCTGTTACTTTGCACTAGATTAAATGGACAAAATCGACTGGTTCCAAGATTCTGACTGTCGGTAAAATGTCTGTAGTGTGCCATCGTCTTAATCATCTTACACGTTGTGTTCTGCGCTCCAAACTTGTTACTCTGATTGTTACACCAAAAGAAGGAATGGGATAAGCATTTAGCAAATGCAGCAATTAGACTTCGCAAATTAGATTTCGCCTTGAACACCCCATTCGATTCGACACTCATCTACATAGCCAGCGAAATACCGATAAATGTGGTATGCTACAGCACCTCATTGTTTTGCCTTAAATATCTGAAATCCTTTGTTCGCCGCATCGAAATCATGCTTTCCGAAGTGAGATGGATCTACAAAGAAAATTCCTATTTTTATATTTATTTCAAACAAACATCAAACGATATTTTTCCTTAACCACAAAAATACGATGAGCCATCTGCAATACGTCACGGTGGTGGGGTACGTCGAATCCCAGGACGTACATTAGGTGGACCAAGATCTCGGAGGTCTAATATGTTAGTTAATTCTTCAAGTGGCCTATCAGCTTTATCACCATCTGGTCGTGATTCGGTTGATCCGATTGCCGAACTATTGTCACAATTGTCTGGCGTACGCCGCGGTGGTCCACAGACATCTCAGTTGCAGCAGCTGCAAATGCAAATTCAACTAGAACGGCAGCAGGTCACGGTAAGTGATACATAGTAAAATGCATTGTTTACGTGATATAATGTCGTTTTGTTCGATTTATTTTAGGCAACTCGACAGCAATTAGAAAGGTTACCAAGACGTCAAGCTCATCCAATGGTTTCCACATCCAATGCAAATGCAACCATGCAAGAAATTGGTAATGGCGGTCGAGGAAGTGGTACCCCAGGCGGTGGTGTTGGTGGAACCAGTGCCACTGGCACCGGTGGCTGTCGTGCAGAATGGACTGTGAACAACACATCAACATCATCGATCCAACAGTCGCAGTCAAATGTGGGCGGCACCAGTGGCGGTTCATCGCTCAATACTAGAGAAGTACCATTGAATACATCTGTGTTGACGGTTAACGATTTCGGTTTGTCGTCATGTCAATTTCTACAGCCCGCTGTTGGTGGTGTAAGCAGTGGCAATGCAGGGAATACTGGAAATTCAAACGCTTCCGATGGTGGCCAGTCATCACAGTTTTTGCTATCGAAATTTATGACACCGTCATTGAGTGAGGATCAATTAGTTCGCCTTGAAAAGGATCGTGCCGATCGGTAAGCATTATTCTATACTCAATTCAATGTATATGGAGGTGATTTTGTAAATGCTGATTGTGTGGTATGTGTGCGTGTGCGCGCGGTTTCTGTTTTGCTAATTACAGATCACTCTTCGTTTCGGGTGTGCTGCTGTCCACCTTGGCAAGTTACCAACACGATTCAGAGTGGAACAGTAATAGTAAACATAAAAGTGTCGAACCGCAGTCGGACAGACCCAATAATAGCGACAGTGACGGCAATGTATATAGAGATGGGGGAGCAAATGAAACCAGTGATGAACAAACAGTAATGAATAACAATACAACAACAGCAACAATGAACCGTGACCAACAGCAGCAGACATCCCCAGAGGATTTTGTTGAAGAATACTCACTACATCAGACATCATACAATTCAAACAACGCCGTTTCAAAAAAGAAACCAACCTCTTCTGCCGGTAAGGGAGGCGCACAAGCGAACACAACCGCATCGGCAACAGCACTCGAAAGACGCGGCCGTCCACCACCACCACCGGTGGCGGTTATGGGTGGAGGCGGTGGCGCCACAACCGGAGGCGGCAATCAACCACAGCAAGGTGCCACCAACAATCAGCAGCAAGCATCAAAGCTAACGCGCGAAATTAAATCAACAAGCTCTTCAATGTCTGCTTCAAATGAAATTCCAGATTCTAGGTAGTGCTGCTTTCATTTAATATTATTATTATTATTGAAACTTATTATATTATTATTAAAAAGAGATACATTTTGAGAAAAAAACAAAAACGAGAAATCCGTAAAAAAAACTACAAATACAAAATTAAACTAAATGATACTAATATGTGAACAAAAAAGAAAAAAAAAACAAAAAAATGCAAAAAAAATCAATCGTTTTTTGTTCTTCCTCTATTGTGCCCGTGTCCGTGCCCTCGTCCCCTCAAAAAACAACACACAACCTTAGAACTAACGTGTTCCTTCACAGTCCTCTCTGAGTTTCATTAAAAAAACGAAAAAAATCACTCACACCTAGGTATGCGAATGTTTTTTTTTTAAATGTTTTGTTTTAATTATTGTTGCAGGAAACTGATGATTTAACTTTTTCCGTTTGTTTGTTTGTTTTACATATATTTTTTTATTTTGTCTTTTTTTATTTTATTTCGTGATCTCCCACCTATCTACTACTCTCCCTTTTCGTATGTTTTCATCAAATCCGAAACCGAAGTAAAATAAAGTGAACATTTTTCGAAAAAAAAAAAACGCTAAATACAATTATTAGAAGTGGAAAGGCAAACATATTTTTAATTCGAGTCTGTTGAGATTTTGTTTTTTTTTTTTGGTCTAGAGAAACAGCACCCGTCGGAAAGCGAATAATTAAATGATGATGTTTAAACTTAAAAAAAAGCAAAGTGAAATGAATCGTATTTATGAGTTAATATTTTATTATTACATTTAAGGATAAGAATATGTATTTATATATGATTAACGAAAATTGAAACAAAAAAGCAACTAAGAAGCGAATGAATATGGAGTGTGTCCATGTTTTGAAAAACTACTTAGTAGGGAGTATACATGTATGTATATATGCATATATATATTAATTAGTTTTGTTCTCTTCTTCCTATTTTGCCCTAGCTAGGCGAACCTAGAAGACCTAGAATATATCTCTTCTTAAATTTGTTTTAATTTAATTCTTCTGAATTATTTTTTTTTTTTTTTGATTTTGTAACAATATTGCGTTGCGATGTTTTATGAAAAATAATGTGATTTACAAAACTTTCTGCAAATACATGAAAAGAAATGAAAAAAATAAAAATATTAATAAATTTAAACAATTGTGAGTTATTCATTGGCATAGTTTCCATTAAGGGTGCAACATGACAAGTTTATCGCTTTGCTAGGAAGTGTGGCCATCGCCGGAAAAGAATAAGCCCAAAATTTAAATGCGGAGACAAATTTGACAGTTTAGTATAAGGTTTAATATTTCAGTCGTCCAGAAGGTTAAGTTTTTTTTTCATTTTTGCCCATCTTTTATACATCAATTACAAAAGCCATTCGTACGGAGATACGATACGAACTACGAAAAAATGGTATCACAAAATCCTTACGAACTCCGACGTAAACGACTTGTAGTGGAAAAACACACAAATTTCCACTTGATTCGTATTCAGTGATAACGACCTTCACGAAATTTGGAGCTGATTTTACATTACGAACGACTCCTGTGATAGTTTTTTTTAGGATTTCGCAGCCCATTTTCGATTACGATGTAATTCGGGATACGAGTGAGTGTTCACAGACGGACGGACAGACAAAGGGTGGCTGCAGGTCCCTACCAAAAAGACCTTAATATCCATCCCGATTACGTAAGCCGAAACGCCTATTTGATGACGTTATTACGATCGTCGATAGATTACGCTTCAACGACATCGTGAGATAAGCTTATGTGGAGGCTGTTTTTTTTTTTTTTTTGGTTGACGCCCGTCTTGTTTCGGTATTCTGAAAATCGATTTACTTCACCAAAACGCCAAGACACACAACAAAAGAAGGGGATTTGAATTTTGTGAACGATAAAAATTCTGGAAAAATGCTAGTTCACTGGAATGGTGTAAAATGTATTTAGTGTTAATTATTCTTATCTTAAGGATACAAATCTCGTCTTCTTTGTGTGGCGCTACAGTCCGGTGTGGATCCGATCTCTGGCTGGCTGTCTCCAGTTTCGCACACCAAGTTGGTTGAGGTCCTTCTCCACTTCCTTTGTTGCGATGCCCGACAGGTTCGGATTCGAAGATTCTTCGGGTCGGAGCTGTGGTGTCCATCCGCTCTACATGACCTAGCCACCGTAGCCCTAACTAGGCTCATGTCGCTGTACAGCTCGTACAGTTCGTGGTTGAATCTTCTCCCCCAGAACCCGTCAACACAAACAGGACCAAAGATCAAAGAGACCAAGGACTTCTTCATCCGCTTTCGAGATTGTCCATGCCTCTGCGCCGTATAGCAGGATTGGATAATCAGTGTCTGTCGTATAGAGTCAACTTGGTTTTTCCAGAGAGGGCTCTATTACTCAATTACCTCTTGAGCCCAAAGAAACAGCGGTTGGCAAGAGTTATCCTACGCTTGATCTCGGTACTGATGTTATTAGTACAGTATACTTCGGAGCCGAGGTAAGTGAAGTTCTTGACTACCTCGAAGTTATAGCTGCCCATTGTGACGCTCTGTCCAAGACGTCGATGTTGTATGTCCTTTTTTGAGGACAGCATATACTTCGTTTTGCCCTCATTCACCGCCAGACCCATTTTAGCCGCTTCCGTCTCAATGTTAGCAAACGCCTCACTGACGGCTCGCGTATGCTAACAATAGCACGGACTTCTGGAAGATCGTGCCTCTAGTGTTGGCTTTTGAGTTTCGCACGATCTTCTACAGGACGATGTTGAAGAAATCACATGAGAACGTGTCGCCATGTCTAAAACATTTTTGACATTGAAGGTCTCAGTAATGGTCATTTGTTCGTACGCTGGGGTCGTCAACCGTAAATCCATCAGTATCCGATGCAATTGGTTGTCTGTGAACGATTTGTTTTTTATGTGGTGAGGGCGTTAACGCCACGCACAACCCCCAACTGGGAGGCCACGCCAGATCTGAGCTCCGAATATGTCAGAGTAGCTCTAAAAGGGGATGTACCTGGTAGCTCTGGATGTCGCCGTTGGCTTATCTGGTGATAAGCTTCTCCGCCGCCATCCGTAAAGAGAGATTAGTCCTGGTACAAACTCATCCACTCTCCCCCTCTCTCATTTGCAGCCGCCAATGACTTCCCGCGGGGGTTGAGCACCCCATCTTCACTCGAAGGTGCTCGGCTCCCGGATTTCTACACGGGGATGTGAGAGTAGGAGTTCATTTACCGAGGCTAAGTGCAGACGCCTGTGCCTGCATAAGTCGCTTGTCAACGTTTCGAAATCTATACAAATCTCTAGCCCAAAACAAAACAATAGGCTGGTTGAACTAATAGAGACTTAGGCACTCTAAAAACGCCTTGTGTTGTTCGAGTAAAAAGACTTTCGTAATCGAGCTTATTACTTTACAATTTCGGTGTCAAGTACTTCATGCTTTATACAAGGCCTAAAATCTAGGTTTTGGAATCCGTAGGTTCCATTTAATGTGAACGAGGATGAACCAGACTTCCGTCCCCCTGCCAGAACTGTTTAAGGCAATTGGCGATGATCTATTTGGCTATGCACCAGCTTATTGATAAGATATGGTCGGACCAAAGCCTATCCTTGAATGAAATCTCGGCGTCGTTTGTCGGATCCACAAGAAAGGAGACACCTTTGACTCCACCACCTATCTATACATCAGTTTCTTTATGGAACAAGATCGTCTCCGCTGTTTTGTGTGAACGCCTGACTATCATGGAAATAACTCAAGAGATGCAGATCGACACTCACCACAAATTGCTCAATTTCAGGGCCGCATATGACAGTGTGTATAGAGACAAGTAACACAGCACCATGTGTACTTCTGACATTCCTGCCAAACCCGTCAGGCTTATTCCATTTTTTGAAGGTATGTACATTCACATCGACTACCTTCAATGAGGTACAATTATAATAATATTCGAGCACTGAACCAAGGCAACTTACCCAAAGCATCATCTAGAGTGAGCTTTTGTTGACTTCCCTGGTGTTCACAGCTTTATTGAAAAGTTATAACTTTAACAAAGTGAATCATCTAACCGATTTGGAAAGCTCTCAGTGATTCATAATGCAGGCTTCAACCCAGTGAAAGTTGAACAACTAAATAGAGAAGGATCGTGCCATCTGAAGAGGCTTGTTGGGAGAGATCGAGGTCCATCTCTTAGGGTGCTTGTTGGCTGTAGGTTGTAGATAGCTTGGATCGTCTTGATGGCTTTTATGCGTCTTTTCCTAAGAGCAGCCAAATCGTCATATGAAACTATGAGTTTTCAGTCCAACAACACGAGCTCTAGCTCTACGACCAAGTATTTTTTCCCAGGAACACCCTAGTTTTCTATCTTAGGATCGGGCGACCGCAGAGTAGATTTTGGATAGATTCCTTTTCTTCCTCATAAGTACAGCTTCTTCAAGTCATTGTTTAGTTAAAATGCGTGAGTGCAAAGTGACCGGCAATGATTCCTATTAGCATCCGTTCATCTTTGCGGTTAAAACCGATCAATGAGCAGATGATCCTTCGCCGTTGCTATAATACAGAGCCTAAGCCAGTGATGTATTGCAGCAAGTGCAATTATTTATTAGAAGAGTATTTTTAGAAGAGGTCATGGAAGACTCCCGCACTTGTACTCGCGCTCGTTTTTAGTAGATAGTGCATAAGGTTTCAGCAGAGGAAGAATGCCTTTTTCTTTTCGAGAGAAATGCTGTGCGTTCAATCTTCGGTCCTGATTGCTTTTTGATTTTTGGAGAAAAAAATCACACATGAAATGAACGCCATACAGTGTATGAGCTGTGCAGCGATAAGAGCCCAGCCAGCCGTCGACGGACTTAACGCTGTGGCCAAGGGCTTCCTCCTCTGCCCCTGTAAAGCCTTAAGAGTCTTCGAGTGTGAACTAGTTAAACCAAGCAACAGAGGACGCCCATGAAACCGATAACGCACCCAATCGGTAAAGGACCTCAACTTGGCCAGATTCACCTCTGACTGTAGCCCCATTTAAAGAACAATAAGAAGAAGTATACCTGTGGGACCGCATTTCGTTCGACCCAACCTAATCTAATGGATATGCCGCCGGACGCACAGGCAATAGTACTCCAACGACATGCTTTCAAGGACGACTTTACTTGTACTCAGGACTGGCTCTGGTCAGAATCTGAGTCAGGAAAGAATTGGATTTGAATCGCATGCATTCCTAATGGTCACGAACTGTATTGTGAAGAACAGGTAGAAAGAGCATAGTATTTGTGCCATAACATACAGAATTTATTTAAGCATGTGACCAAAAATAAGGGATATGCTGAAAATATGCATGTCATTAATTTCTGTGTGGGTTCATTCAACGTGCTTCTGAGTTCACCAGCTAGAGAAGCAGCACTTCCAGTCATTAAAGTGAGTACCCGCTGAAGATGCCATACCGTTAACATATCCATATTTCTTTTTAATAGTGGTCAGACTAAATTGTTGCCGACCACCTTCAATTCCTGCATGAGCACAATCTTTTTACAGATGTAGGCACAAATCCAACCGCAAACTTTCACAAATCTGTGCAACAAATAGACAACATCGGAAGAACACAGCGGGCTGTCAGTGGGGCGTTGTCCAAAAAAAGTCCACCAACACAGAGACAAGTCCTTCTTCAGTCCCGCATGTACAGATGGTGTGTGGAGGAGGAGACTGAATGACTAACTGTACGGGCTGTACAGTGACATTGATCTAGTCAAACTAGTTCAAATCTCTTGTCTTAGATGGCTAAGTCACGCAGAGCCAATGGACACCAATGTTCCGGCACGGAAAGTGTTCGATTCCAATCACGAGGGTCAATGCGGTAAGGGAAGACCATGCCTCCGGAGGCGCACGCAGCTAGAAGGGGACCTCAGTAAGTTAAACGTGCGTGGCTGGATGCAACTAGCTCAAGATCGGCTAGATGGAGAGGCATGTTGGCTGAGGCCCAGGTCCATCCCCGACTGTAGCGCCAGCCAAGGAAGAACTTGTAATGCGGTATGTTCCTTTGGATTTCAGTATCAACGGCTGCCAAGCAGACGATGAATACGTTTGCCAGGGCTATTTCAATGATACCAAGTATGCACAGAGTGTTGAAAATCGCATTTCGACTTGAAAGACACTGCAGTTGTCTCTTAGTGCCAGGAATTTTTCGAAGAGGTCATAGGAGACCCCGACAGCGTCTCTAGGCCGTGAGAGTACAAAGCGACTTCTATCACATATTATTCCAATTGTTAAAGCTCTTTTTTAGTTGGTAGCAGATAGTCTGTTTGTTCTTGTGTGCTTCTTGTTAGTATGGCAGAGTGACTCCAGAAACCTGGCTTTCTGAAACTCAGGAGCGATGAGGTTGCATTGTTGTTTCAGAAAGAGTCGTGTGAAGATGGGAAATATGATGCTAATGGCTTCGTTCTGTCTCTTAGAGTGGACACACACTTACCAGATTCCGTTATGAAATCATCGTTCGAATTGGCAATGACTTTGCGTCAAGTTTCTTCAGCTTATTTAAAGCAGTTCATTGATTGCCACTTACCTTAGAAGGCGGGGGAGTACACCAACGTTTCTTTATTATACCAGAAAAAAGAGCGTTTTACTGGCGAACTTGATGAATTATAGCCATCAAGTACTTTCCAATTGCAAGGTTGCTAAGCGAAAAGGCGATTGCCCTTGGCTCGATGTCAAGAGATGCCACAAGGATGAATTCTTTATATTCGATGGATTTGTTAATACTTGCCATCAGGGATTCAAGGGGGTGTCTCTACGGATTTGCTCTCATTGTAACCATTGTGGATAGCTGCAAGACTGAACCGTGGAATGATTTGCTTATTTATTAATTCATGGTTTTCAGGAGAAAGGTCTAAAACTAAGGGGTCTAAGGTAATTTGGTTTGATATGAAGGTGACAGTGTACATGGACAGTAATATCCCTTCGCTGAAAATACTCAGTAGTTGATAACTGTGAACCTCGATTTCGTTCTTGAGACTTATTTTCCATGAAACCAGGTCACAACCGTCTCACAACCAGCTCCTATTCATGGAATTGGAGATGGGCTGACTTTAGGTATATTCGTCGATATAAAGGGATGCTTTTGACAATGCAACGCTAGATGACGCTAGGCAAAGGTAACGAATAGAAGTATTATAACGGATGCCAATTGCAGCCAGTATATATGTAATTTTGGGGGTAGAGGCTGACACAGGGCTTGCCACCTCTGAAATGATGCACGCATGGTTGACTCTCTGCTTGACGCTCTCAACAGCTATAATATGTATAATAAACAGACCTGTGTGCATGATGGAGCTGTATTGTCTGATCGCATCTATCGGGAATGTGTTGAAAGGTGCTGACGTGAACAACGACTAGGAATCGGTTTTTTCTGGTCTGATTGAGTTAATACTAAAAGGTGTGTTATTCTAGATAGTAAGCCACCCAATCGTGAAATACGGCGTATCTAAGATTCACTTCGCTCAGTCGACTCACGTTAACATATAGATCGTGGAAAACGGCGGGCAGACTACCTTACCGATAACTATTTCGAACTCACAAAACAGGTGTGTTGTAATAAGTGACAGCAATTAATGCTTAAGCAACTCAAAACCATAAGTGAAATAACAATAATGAGAAACAAAAACTACAAAGGTGCTCTCAGTTTTGGCAGTATACAGGAATTCGTGCAGTTTGGACGGATATGATAATGCATCTTCTCTCCCCTCCCCTTCCAAAAGAAGTACATCTTTTGTGCAGTCTCAGGGACAAACTCTGCCCAGAATGTGGGTCAGGTAAGAATTAGAGTTTAGTCTTCATGCATAGCTCTAAGATCAATGTAGGATCTGACGATGGTGCTTTCGTGGAGACCGACAACATTAGACTGCACACCTCATTAGGTAAATTTGCGTCGGCTTTCCAAGTGGAATCCTATGTGATCCTAATGGTCACGAATTGAATTGTGAAGAACGTATGGAAAGGGCTGAATATTATAAGAATCAGATGGGGTATTATTTATGCCTAAACCTTTTCAAAGCACAACCGGCGGTAGAAAACTTTCCAGAAGAGAGATAAACCAAGCGCATGCTTTCTTACGTTGGAAGGAAAAAAATCGAAACTTTCTTGACGACTCCCGACGACTTATGGCGGACAAATACCGAAATAGCCGCAACATCCTCAACAAAAAACTAAGTAAAATAAGGCTGAGCGATGAAACCCTCCGCTGGAGAAAACAATGACACTGTAGATCACTTTCTGTGCCACTGTTCCGCCTTTACTCGAATCAGATGGCATCTTCCTCTTTGTTGGGCATTACAGTCCGGGGTGGACCTGGGCTTCAACCAACATACCTCTCCAGCCAACATATTTTTTCTCCAGCTGCGCAAACCAAGTTTGTTGATGTGCCTTTCCACTTGTGTGTGTCATATCGTTCGAGGACGTCCTCTGTTCTGTCCATCCGCTCTACATGCCCTAGTCAACTTTATGCGTTGAATCCGAAGACGTTTAACTAGGTGCAAGCCGATGTACAGCCCGTACAATTCGTGGTTGAATCTTCTCTTCCAGACGCCATCAACGCAAACAGGACCAAGGATTGCACGAAGAACTTTTCCGTCAGGGATAATCATAGTGTTATATGAAGTCAACTTGGTGTTTTGAGAGAGATGCAGCAATTGGTAATAGTAATTCTGCGATTGATCTTGGTACTGGTGTTATTTTCCCTGTTTACGCCAGAGTCGAGGTAGACAAAGTCCTTAGATACGTCAAAATGTCTGCTGCCCGATCTGACGAAACGTCGATGTTATGTGTCCTTTCGTGATGACAGCATATATGAACTTAGATTTTCCCTGGTATACAACTAGACCTTTTAGCCGTTTCCGCCTCAGTGCCAGTAAACGCCGCATTGACAGCTCGCTATGTTCGTCCAATCACGTCAATGTGGTAAGCAAGTAGTTGAACGGACTTTTGGAAGATCGTGCCGCTAGTGCTGCCGTATGAGTTTTTGGAAGAGTTTGGCAGGAATGAAAAAACTAGACATGGCATCGTATAGCTTGTCTCGATGCACGCTGAGTGTCGATCTGCATCTCTTGAGTCTTTTCTAGAATCTGCCTTAATGAGAAAATTTGGTCGATGGTGGAATTCCTCGGCTCGAAACCGCTCTGATAAGGACCTATCAGATTATAAAAAAATGTTTTCACGCGTTCACACAAAATGGCAGAGACGATCTTGTCTTGTCTCTTGTTGAGAATACCGATCCCTCGAGATTTCGCGAAGTCAACTCCATTCTTGTGGTCATCACGTGACAGCTATTTGGTGTTAATGATGTGATAGCTGATGTTGGTTCCTCATCGAGCGCCTGAAAGTATTTTTTCCGGAAGTCCTTGAAATTTCAACAAATACGGAAGGCTGCCTGGTTGTACAATGGATCTGTTTCTTTTTGTGTGAATGCTCCGGTGTAGTTTAAAAACCTTCCGACTCCATGGCCCTCATACGGCCAATTACGGTACACAGTTGTCCACTGTGGTTCAACGTGGGTCCTTCCCAGATGGAAAAGGTGAGGTTGTTGGAGAGACAATGTCTTCGGACATGTCTTCATCTGTATCGTACACCCGAATCTGAGTACAAGAAGTACAAGGTCCTTTACAACGAGGCAAACTTGAACATGATAGATAATTTTACTATCAAACTGATCAGAAGTCATACTGCACGATCTATGGCTTCTACCAACAGCCTGATCTTCGGGGCTTACTATCAAATACCATGTGTACCATAAAAAAGTGCGACTCAACGGCTTTATTCCTCCTGAAGTATTTCTCTACCTCGATACCGTTGGTCTGATACACGATGAGGAAGGATGTGCTATTATCTACCACGTTGTACACCGAACAGTGCAAAGACGACTGTAATACGAACGGGATGTCGCTCGCAGTCACGAGGATCCCATCTGTTTCAGTAGAGCGATCTCTTTTATAATCGATTGTCTGTCAAGTCTATAAAAAAACGTAGTGTAAGCTGAAAGGCACAAATATATATTATTAGATAAGCATAGAGTACCCGTAGAGGGTCAGTAGGTTAGGATTAATTTCAATAAGTTATTGAAAAGTTAATTAAGCTAGTTTTAGGTATTCTCGTCTAGCAAGTAAAAATTCATTTAAACAAAAACGAAGTTACATGACGAAAATAAGCAATTGAACAAATTATAATTTTTTAAAATATGAATCCCTGATCAGTTGTCGAGGTGTCGAATATTCAATATACAATTGGTATGGAATTAACAATTGTTGTTGTCCTGCACTGTAATTTGTACGTGACATTCCCTATTACATACTTGCCAAACAGTGAATTTTGCATGGATTTTAATCCATCGGCATAGCTTTCATTATTAAATAAAACACGAATTCAAACACTTACTGGAATGATAAAAATTTATTGATATCATAAATATTTGTTTTCAATATTGTTATATTGCTAAACAATAACATACAATTTTTCATACTTCTTTTTCTGCTTCATTTTCATAATAATAAGTTGTTGTTTTTTTTTCTTTCTTTCGAATAAGGATTATAAAATATATGTATAAATATATGGGTGGAGTATAAACTACAAAAAAGAATTCTATAATATTTGATAATAATTAAAAAACGTTCCTTCTTCCTCATCTTCTTCTTATACTTTTCTAATCAATCATATATATTTTTGTTTTTCATGCTACAATGTACTTAACAACTTTGACTTTCTTCTTTTTGTTTGTCTTCGTTCGATTTCACTTCAGTGTGTACTTCTTTTTCGGATGTTAAATAAATTAGGTAAATAAAAATAATACTCTGCTCATTTGATGAATTTCCTCACATTCTCTGGTAGTTTTCACGCGCAAAACGTTGTATTCTTCTTATCAATCGAAAATAATTGAATGGTTTACATATAATTATATGAGTAGAGTTTGTTTTTTGTTTATAATAATTGTTGGTAAGGTGCACGCAAAGAAAATGTCTTACGTAAGTGCCTTTGGAATATTTTTAATTTGTTTGTTTACGTAACATGTGCGTAGTAGTAGTTTTATTCTTCTTTTTCTTTTCTTATAAGTGCTTAAGGAGTGTAGCTCTTGTGTTCCTTAAATGTCAGTGAGAAAGTTTAGTTTCATTTGGGTTTGTCAATTTGTTCTTGTCAACTGTCAAATGATAGATGTTTTGACACATTTGACACTTGATTTGTAAGTCTGGGTCAGAGATTTAGGTTGTTAGGTGTTATAGTTTGTTTGAACAAATTGTAAACTCTCCACTAAGGTCTAAGGAATAATTCTGACATCTGTCAAAAACGAAAACTTAATGGCATTTGTTTTTTTCCTTGGGGTATGGGTTGTCATCTAGGTATGTCAACGCACATTGTACTATATTGAAGAAACGCATTATATTTATAGATCTACATATGGTCTTATAATAATATAGCTTTTTTTTTCAATTTATAAAGAAGATATGTAATCATTGATATGTATTTGTTATGATTTTGATATGTTTTTGATATGTAACACATAGAGTTTCATTAAATCTTAAGAATTTGTGTTTAAGTTTTGTTTCATTTGTTGGTATACAGTAAATAGTTTGCCCTAATAATCAATTTAATCCATATTTTGATGGTCTTCATATGGTCTTCTGTGACGCTACTGTTAAGGAAAACAAAAAAAATACTGACTGATGACGTGATTCATCATCGTGGTCATAAGTGTGAACTGAAAATTTGTTTTGTTTCGTCTTATATTTGATTTCTTAAAGATTTTATCTTAACGTATCTACAATCTAATTTAAGGTACTTATAACTCCATTATTCTTGTTGTTTTATTTCGTGTATTTGTTTTTTTTTTCTCTTTTGAATCGTATTTCTTTTTGATATGTTTTGTTTGTTTGTTTGTTTTTTTTTGCTTAAATTTTACTTATGAATACGTGTAAAATTTGATGAAGAACAAAAATCCGACACATCTAGGCATGAGTTAAGAGAAAGAAAACGCAAACTCTATTAACAATAGTTTAGAGAGAAAGATTGAAAGAATAGGAGAAAAGGGAAGATAGTAGTAAAACTCCTCCTTTTCTCTTTTAAACTGGTTGCGATCCTGGGATCAGCGTATAGAATTTGTATTCTCCAAAAAATGTTGATGATTTCTTTGCAATTCTTCGTGTCACTTTAATGATCTGTATGCTTTGGATTTTTCTATTTCTAAGACGTTTCTGGTTTTTCTTTTTCGAGTACACTTATCACAACATTGACCAGCAGCATTTACGAAGAAGGCTAAAAAAGCTGAAAATGAAGTTCGTACATGAAAGACTACAAAGGATCAAAAGGAGTAGATGTTTGTTTAAAAAGAATGCTCTATAGTCAGATATGAGTTTGAAAGAATAGTTTACATTCTAATGTCTGGTCTAGCTGCAGCCCTTATTTGTTTTTGTTTTTATTGAAAAATGTCTTCCATTTTACATTATTTCTTGTGTTTTTGTTTATCTATGGGACTCTACACATTTATGAATTGTGAAATTTAACATGTATGTATATACCTTTAGAAAGCTACATCTATAAATAGGTACACAATATAGGTAAATAGTAGGTATGTAGGTATGTTGTAAAGATTAAACCATGTTTCATTCATAAGACATGTGTGTAAGTGATAAGTTATTTGTTATCGTTTCCTTCGTTTGTTTTTTCTTTTTTGTTTCTTGCCAATAAACACTTAGAAGAGAAGGGTTATAAAAATTAATTTCAAATATATGTATATATATGTTTTTTTTGTTTTGTTTAGTTTCCTTTGGCTAACAAACACATTTATATAGAAATTCTTAAAATTGTTATTTTTTTAAACGTTCTTGTTTCATTGTTTCAACCGATCCTGCTTCCACATATTTATTTATACATATTTTATATTTCATGTTTAGATTTTTGTTTTTCACATTTTTTCCATTTGTTTGTTTTCACATTTGATGCAAGAAAATATAGATATTGTATATGTATTTGCATTTGAATAAATAGTAGAGAGCAGATAGGTTTTTTGCATGTTTAATTTTTTTTTAACATTTTTTTTGTATTATTTTTCTTATGTTAAAATAAGTTTCCTTAAATTCAAAACTAAACAAAAGAACAGAAAACAATGCAAAGCGCATAAAGAAAAACAATAGAGTAGTTGAACTTAGTAATTGTAGCCATCCATGTATGGAGAGCCAAGGTAAGAATAGAAACTTGGATTTATTGGTTGGGAATATGCATAATAAAATCCAGAAGCCGGATCTGGTGCTACTCAGTCTAAGAAACCGGTGTTGACGAGCTTTTCGAGGAAGAACTTCACATCGCCGAGCTCGGAGTCTTTTATACCAAGCGACTTTAACATTCCCAGGTCACCATTTTCAACGGCCATGAATACAGATCGTAGATGTTCCAAGTCAGATCTGAAAAAGAGATTAGAGATGATGAATGAAAAACTACAAAGCAATAATTGGATAAGTTTCTAAATGTATTGAAATATTCCTTTCTAACACCAATTTATAAAAGCGGTTTACAAAAAAAAAAGACTATTGACTATTGGCCTGTATCAAAGCGTTCACCCATATTAACGCTTTTTGAATGATTAGTAAAAGATAAAAAATATGGTCAGAAGAAAACATGCCCGATGAATGGAACCTCAGCATTGTTCGCCCGATCCACAAGAAAGGAGACCCCTTTGACTGCGCCAACTATCGGGGGATAAGTCTCCTTAACATCGCCTATAAGATCTTATCTGCCGTACTATGTAAACGCCTAAAGCCATTCGCCAACAACTTGGACCGACCAAGTGTGTGTGGCTTTAGGCCAGGAAAATCCACCATCGATCAAATACTCACACTTCGGCAGATTTTGATGAAACCCCAGGAGCAACAAATCGATACTCACCACCTGTTCATTGATTTTAAGGCCGCGTATGATAGCATTTATAGAGACGAGCTATACAGAGCAATATCTACTTTTGGCATCCCTACCAAACTTGTCCGTTTGTGTAGGATGACGATGGTGATGACCTAACCGAGACCTTTGATGTCAAAAAAGGATTCAGACAAGGCGACGCGCTTTTTTAAAATCGTTCTTGAAAGAATTGTTCAAAACTCCAACGCCAACACCAGAGGAACAATCTTTCAAAAGTCCGTCCAACTACTCGCATATGCCGACGATATTGACATTGTCGGAAGAGCGCAGCGTGATGTCAATGGCGCTTATGTGAGTATTGCAACGGAGATGGGTTTTAGCGGTAAACGAGGGTAAGACCAAATATATGCTGTCAACGAGAAAGGACACGCAACACCGACGTCTCGGTCAGAACGTCAATTCAGACAGATATAACTTTGAGTTAGTCAAAAACTTTATCTACCTAGGAACCGCTATCAACTCAGACAATGATACCAGCAGTGAAATCAAACGAAGAATAACTCTTTCCAATCGGTGCTTCTTTGGGCTAAGAAAGCATTTGGTAAACAAAGCCCTCTCTCGAACAACCAAGGCAACGCTTTACAAGACCTTAATCGTCCCAGTCCTGCTATATGGCGCGGTTGCGAACTATCAAGAAAGTACGGGAACGCAGTTGAACCAAATGTGTAACTTATGTCATATTTTAAGAGCTTGTTGCGTTTTTTATGACGTCAGAGATGCAATATGTCAACAGTTACTCCAAAACATGTAAATTAAAAAACAGAATTTAATTTAATTTCACTTCGTTTTTATTTTTACGAACTACTAAATCAAAAATAACAAAAAAACTTAAATTAATTCACAACTTTTGAATAACCGCCAAAACTAAATTCGAGTTTTTGACACATCACTTGATTGGACAGAAAACCAATAAAATACGCACAGAAACAATGTGCAGTGTGGGGAAATGCTTTACTCTCTCAAGAGCGCACATTTGACATAAAACCTCTATTTTTGTCGTATTGGAGCGTATTTGGGTACGGGAACAGACCTAATATCTAAATACCTTAATTCTAAATGTAAAATTATCACGGCGTACACAATATCATATCGCACAAAAAATGTCAATTGGATAAGATCTAAGGCCCTTATTGCAAGTGTCAAAAAATAATTGATTATAATTGACCATCGTTATCAACAAAATTGAATCGTTGGTATTGGGATTGTCAAAATGAACGATTGATCCGTGTCAATTTTTGCATTGTGAATGGACCAAAGTGGTATTGTGAGTGTCAATTGATATCATTTTTTTTTTTTAAAAACATATAATTTTTAGTCAATCATATTTTTAAGGTTGATAGCTCAGGCCATATCTTGTGAAGTATGTTTAATTTTATTGTAAATATGTGTGCACAAATATTAAATAAATGTCAACTACTTGTTCTTCATCATCAAACTGAACTCATTTTTATTTTATTGTTAAAGTTAAAAGGTTCTAATTTCATTTAATTAAATTGAAAAAAGCAACATATTACAAATGATATTTATGTCGCTTATTATTTGACACTCGAAATAGAGGTGTCAAATATGATATCTCATTTACAGTAGTCAATTTATTCAGAAGTGTCAAACATTTTACCGAAACACAATTCCGACATTTTTATTGATTGACAAATTTATCAATCATCAGTTGATTGATATTTGACACTCGCAATAGGGGTGTAAGTTTCACATTTATGTATTGTACTGGTATGGATGGCGATAATTCACCATAACTCATTTTTTCACGAATTTATACGCTAGCCAATTATCTCTACAGTTGAGAAACTTACTAATTTATAATAGACATAGAACTAGTTGCAATGAACCCATTACCAGTTTTTAGATTGTTTGTAAGTAAGTGCTTTAAATATTGTTTATTTGAATGTGATAGATATTGATATTTATTAGTGCGATAATATCAGACTCAACGCTTAGAACGTAGTAAAATGGACGGTAGCAGTCGAAACCATCTTATTCCTTCATACCCTCGAGCTATTCCGCAGCAAATGTACAGCTTTGACTGTCTTGAGGCTCGGAGAGGCGGATTTTTGGATGGACATACCATATTCTCTACTCAAATGATGGACAGCAGCAGAGCACATTAATAAACGTATTATCTGCCGCCAACACTAGCGTCTGCGAAGACCTTCCATCTTAGTTTCCGGATCGGAAACAATGGGAAGAGCAAAATGTAGTAGTAGAAGGGGAACTCTTCCTGTATACAAACGGCTCATAAACAAATGCGTGTAAGGCACAGAGGTGACCAATTTGATGTCGAGGTTGGGGTTGATGCACATACCCACAACGCCACGGGCCACCGTAGGGTAAATATAGCTCTGCAAATATATTATATTTCTATATCTCTGCTTTTACAATTTAAGTTGAAGAAACTCGGAAGTCGTTTTTCTGTTCTAGGTAACATGTGGCAAGACGAATCCAATAGAAATCAGTGAAATTAGCTGTGCAGTAAGACGAAAAATAATTTAAGGAAACTAGTTTATCCACAACTGATTTAAGTAAACTTAGAAGCATCGCCAATTAATTTTACAGCTCGCAATAAATTACTGCGTGTACATATACATGCCTGTCCGCTACGTACGTAAGGGGCGAGGTTTAGTCAACTGCAATTTAGGAAACAAAAATTAACGAAACTGAGGGAAGAAGTTTCTTACGTTCACACTGCAACATTTCTGCTTCTTGTCCGGATTGTGCAGATTGACTGAACGTTTTACGTCCGATTTTACGTCCATTAAGTAAGGTCAGTAGGTTTACTTGGGCACTGTCTTGCAGTTAATTTGCGTCGATATTTCTACAGTCTCCATTGCTAAATAAGGTATACCATTTATGTATGTTAAACAAGCCTCTTTGAGATATTTGAATGCGTTAGAACTGGGAGCGATCAAAGAGCCACTGTTATTGCGTAGGAACGATGTGATGTCACATCAAAAGGAATACAATTTGTTAAGCAAGATTGTGGGCTTATTCAAATAGGAATCGAATATACCGTCATACCATCCACAATCGCTTAAAATATTCAAACACTAAAGCATCAAGTCGCCCCCAACTATCAAACTGGCTTTTCCCTTTGAAGATCTCCGAGTCGAGAGTTCCCTCAATTATTCAACACTCCACTACACCCCAGCAAAGAAAATAAAAAAGCCGCTCCCTCTTCGCAAAATCCAGAAATCCAATTGACACCTAACAGCCTTGTGAGCAAATGTATTCTCAACTACTTGGCAATTCCAACGCGTTCGACTCAAGAGCAAATGCCTTCTACAAGCTTTGTGCAAACTACAAAACACATCCCCGCACACACAAGCGTGCATCCTTAGCGAAGAACATGAAAACAAAATTCTATTATCCTTCTGAAATTCCCATCATAAGCGGATACATCTGATATTCTGAAAGGAGGCGATATGGGTGGGGAGTGGCAACTACATGAAATGTATTTTAACACTGTGTACGTACCTCATGAGATGTAGTGCGGCTCCAAAGTCCTCAATCGTTTGCGATTCACTTAGGGCGATTGCAACTTTCTCAACTCCTCCCAGCGGTGAAAGTGCATCACGGGCCTTGCTGCCGAATAACTTTTCCAAGTAATTAGGTCCATGAGAAGCTATTAAACTCTGCAAGAACGATGCGGTTTCCTCCACAGGTGGCCGCTTTGCTAAACGACGAAAATAGAAAGAAAATGTTCATTTAAGGCTATTAGTGTGAATCAATGATGACAAATGAAAATAAAATCTTTTTATGACATGGAAGATGTTGGAGGAGCTTTTGGCAATCGCTGTTGAGGGCCATTTTATGTTCGGACAGGGCCCTTGGCTCGTTGACCTTTTGATCGCCTTAGACTCACGTGGGGAGCGGTGAGCTCTTTAAGTTGTATTTCGGACTGTGAGCATTTACGTTGGGTGCTCCAAAAAGGTCGAATCTAATTTTCACGGTTCACGAATCACGAATCACCCGTCTCGCTCCACCCGCGCGTCCTTCGATAATTGAATATGATGACTTGAAGCAGGTGACATTTGAATCCTGGAGGTCACACGGTATCCTCTGCCTAATTATCACGTATACTGTTTGTTCAAGTACCGAGGTAAACGGTGAGGATATGGTGGCACTCTGGCACCTTTTTATTTGACGAACCGAAAGTTCATATTTCATCAGGATCTCATATAGCACCTACAGTTAATTGATATGTATGCATATGTATTAAAGGAGATTCTTTGTCATTTGTTGACGCAATTATTACGCGTTCGTTGGAAAGGTGGGAGTGCGTGGGTGTCGTATTATTACAAGGGCCGAGACACAATTTTAAATGTCACGACAGCAAGCAACAGAGTCGCACATCTGGTTTGTAAAGGGTGATTCATCGTGAATGTGAAATAAAGTAAACTTAACATTTTGTCTATTGGTTAAAAGAACAATTCATGGCATTTCATTTTGAAAAATGATATCATGTAAAATATAAGTGTTGGCCATGACTACATCTGAGGTTGTCCATTCACGCCATCTTGTGCGGCTCTTTCGAGCATAGAGACTGGCATCTCGCAGATAACTCAACTAAGTTGTTTTATTCCTGAAGACCTGAGACCCACTTACTACATATCCCCAGAGAAAATAGTGCAAAGGTGTGATGTCACGCGATCTAGGCGGCCAATTTACTGTATCATCATTATTTTCTGGCCCGCATGATCCACTAAAGGTGTCTTACTGCAGCTAAACCAAAATGATTTCTCAACAAGTCCATTTTTTCGAGCGCTGTATGGCTCGTAGCTCCGTCTTGTTCTAAAAAGAGCTCACCGAAAGCAGGTGCTTGAACTTCAGGAAGCACATATGTGGTTGAATAGGCCAAGCCAAGCTGCTGAGAACTACGAAGATTCGATTCGAGACAGCCCTCGCGTACACTCTCAGCTAAAGCGAACAGCTCACACGTATTATCGTGCCCCGTGTTGATGAAAATCTGGGTAAAACGTTATACAAAACCAAAAATAATGGATACATATGTAAAAGATGAAGAGGTACGGATATGGTGGTGATATGGTCTTTTTGGAAACCTTTCATTGATGTCGATCGGAGGTGTTGTCTTTCTGTTCCACATAATGCATGTTCTGAGTTTATTATCAAATAAATAAGTGGAACAGTTACAATTTTTCGCCAATTCGTCCAATGTATAGAAGAAATGTGCATGGTGAACAAATAAACTGGTCCAAAACTGAACCACTGATCTAATTTGCATTTTATGAAATAACTTCAATTGTGCCAAGAAAAATTTCCTAAACACCTTCACTGCGACGATACATAAAGGGTGATTTTTTAAAAGCTATAGGAAAGTTTTTTTTAAAAAAAAAAAAACATAAAATTCAGAAAAATTCATGAAATCTTTATTTGAATCGATATATAATTTAATGTTTGAAGATTATTTTATGCAAATGTTGATCTTGACGGCGCCTCAATTGGTCAATCCAACATTTCGGCCGGTATATCACGAATAAATGCTTCAATGTTGTCTTCCAATGCATCAATTGAAGCGGGCTTGTCTGTATAGACATGAGCTTTAACATAGCCCGTCTTAAGGCGTTTAATCGCACGATCTAGGCGGTCAATTGACTGGTCCCGAACGTGAAATAAAATATTCACAACTCGCCTCATGCTGTGTGGCATGTGGTACCGTCTTGTTGAAACCGCATGTCATGCAAGTCAAGCTCTTGCATTTTGAGCAAAAAAAAGTTGGATATCATCTCACGGTTGGGCTCAACATTCACAGTTACGTTACGATTCGCATCATCTTTGAACAAGTACGGTCAAATGATGCCACCAGCCCATAAACCGCACCAAACTGTGATTTTTTTCTGGATACATTGCCTCGAGGCATCTTGCAATGCTTCTGGCTGACATTCACAATTCTGCGTATTTACGTAACCATTGAGCCAAAAATGAGCTTCGTCACTGAACACAACGAACAACAAAATGCGCGCGATGAACTGTCTTAACAGAGCACGCATTTTGATAATAAAATTCAATAATTTGCAAGCGTTGTTCGTTTGTAAGACGATTCATGGTTAAATTATAGACTAAACTGAAGCTGTTTGACAGTGAAACAAAACACGAAACGTGAGTCAGCTGTTTAAACCAGTGTTGCCAAAAAGATAAAAGCTAAAAAATCAGCCTTTACAATGAGATGCATCATTTCGCACAGTCGAATTTTAACTGCATTATTTGATTGAATATGCAACAAATCAAAGGGTAACAAATTAGTCTAAAGATGATAATTCCTCGTACTTTTTTGTGCTAGTTGCAAGTGCAAATTTTTCTTGCAATCACCCTCATTTTCTGCATAAGCTCATTTGTTTCATATAAAATTGAAGAAAATTGTGTCAGGCAAAAACAGCAAAAGGATCCGTCAGACGTAGATAGCATACAGCATGCCTTTAACACACGTTCAAATAACAAAGAGGTGCACAAAAACAAGTTAAACAAATTAACAAGTGCTTTGATTGTGG